>OZ005738.1:26314613-26992113 GCA_963930755.1 Eudasyphora cyanicolor
GAATAGGAATAGGAATAGGAATAGGAATAGGAATAGGAATAGGAATAGGAATAGGAATAGGAATAGGAATAGGAATAGGAATAGGAATAGGAATAGGAATAGGAATAGGAATAGGAATAGGAATAGGAATAGGAATAGGAATAGGAATAGGAATAGGAATAGGAATAGGAATAGGAATAGGAATAGGAATAGGAATAGGAATAGGAATAGGAATAGGAATAGGAATAGGAATAGGAATAGGAATAGGAATAGGAATAGGAATAGGAATAGGAATAGGAATAGGAATAGGAATAGGGAATAGGAATAGGAATAGGAATAGGAATAGGAATAGGAATAGGAATAGGAATAGGAATAGGAATAGGAATAGGAATAGGAATAGGAATAGGAATAGGAATAGGAATAGGAATAGGAATAGGAATAGGAATAGGAATAGGAATAGGAATAGGAATAGGAATAGGAATAGGAATAGGAATAGGAATAGGAATAGGAATAGGAATAGGAATAGGAATAGGAATAGGAATAGGATAGGAATAGGAATAGGAATAGGAATAGGAATAGGAATAGAATAGGAATAGGAATAGGAATAGGAATAGGAATAGGAATAGGAATAGGAATAGGAATAGGAATAGGAATAGGAATAGGAATAGGAATAGGAATAGGAATAGGAATAGGAATAGGAATAGGAATAGGAATAGGAATAGGAATAGGAATAGGAATAGGAATAGGAATAGGAATAGGAATAGGAATAGGAATAGGAATAGGAATAGGAATAGGAATAGGAATAGGAATAGGAATAGGAATAGGAATAGGAATAGGAATAGGAATAGGAATAGGAATAGGAATAGGAATAGGAATAGGAATAGGAATAGGAATAGGAATAGGAATAGGAATAGGAATAGGAATAGGAATAGGAATAGGAATAGGAATAGGAATAGGAATAGGAATAGGAATAGGAATAGGAATAGGAATAGGAATAGGAATAGGAATAGGAATAGGAATAGGAATAGGAATAGGAATAGGAATAGGAATAGGAATAGGAATAGGAAATAGGAATGGAATAGGAATAGGAATAGGAATAGGAATAGGAATAGGAATAGGAATAGGAATAGGAATAGGAATAGGAATAGGAATAGGAATAGGAATAGGAATAGGAATAGGAATAGAATAGGAATAGAATAGGAATAGGAATAGGAATAGGAATAGGAATTGGAATAGGAATAGGAATAGGAATAGGAATAGGAATAGGAATAGGAATAGGAATAGGAATAGGAATAGGAATAGGAGAATAGGAATAGGAATAGGAATAGGAATAGGAATAGGAATAGGAATAGAATAGGAATAGAATAGGAATAGGAATAGGAATAGGAATAGGAATAGGAATAGGAATAGGAATAGGAATAGGAATAGGGAATAGGAATAGGAAATAGGAATAGGAATAGGAATAGGAAAGTATAGATTGAATAGGAATAGGAATAGGAATAGGAATAGGAAATAGAAATAGGAATAGAAATAGAATAGAAATAGAATAGGAATAGGAATAGGAATAGAAATAGGAAATAGGAAATAGAAATAGAAATAGAAATAGAAATAGAAATAGAAATAGAAATAGAAATAGAAATAGAAATAGAAATAGAAATAGAAATAGAAATAGAAATAGAAATAGAAATAGAAATAGAAATAGAAATAGAAATAGAAATAGAAATAGAAATAGAAATAGAAATAGAAATAGAAATAGAAATAGAAATAGAAATAGAAATAGAAATAGAAATAGAAATAGAAATAGAAATAGAAATAGAAATAGAAATAGAAATAGAAATAGAAATAGAAATAGAAATAGAAATAGAAATAGAAATAGAAATAGAAATAGAAATAGAAATAGAAATAGAAATAGAAATAGAAATAGAAATAGAAATAGAAATAGAAATAGAAATAGAAATAGAAATAGAAATAGAAATAGAAATAGAAATAGAAATAGAAATAGAAATAGAAATAGAAATAGAAATAGAAATAGAAATAGAAATAGAAATAGAAATAGAAATAGAAATAGAAATAGAAATAGAAATAGAAATAGAAATAGAAATAGAAATAGAAATAGAAATAGAAATAGAAATAGAAATAGAAATAGAAATAGAAATAGAAATAGAAATAGAAATAGAAATAGAAATAGAAATAGAAATAGAAATAGAAATAGAAATAGAAATAGAAATAGAAATAGAAATAGAAATAGAAATAGAAATAGAAATAGAAATAGAAATAGAAATAGAAATAGAAATAGAAATAGAAATAGAAATAGAAATAGAAATAGAAATAGAAATAGAAATAGAAATAGAAATAGAAATAGAAATAGAAATAGAAATAGAAATAGAAATAGAAATAGAAATAGAAATAGAAATAGAAATAGAAATAGAAATAGAAATAGAAATAGAAATAGAAATAGAAATAGAAATAGAAATAGAAATAGAAATAGAAATAGAAATAGAAATAGAAATAGAAATAGAAATAGAAATAGAAATAGAAATAGAAATAGAAATAGAAATAGAAATAGAAATAGAAATAGAAATAGAAATAGAAATAGAAATAGAAATAGAAATAGAAATAGAAATAGAAATAGAAATAGAAATAGAAATAGAAATAGAAATAGAAATAGAAATAGAAATAGAAATAGAAATAGAAATAGAAATAGAAATAGAAATAGAAATAGAAATAGAAATAGAAATAGAAATAGAAATAGAAATAGAAATAGAAATAGAAATAGAAATAGAAATAGAAATAGAATAGAAATAGAAATAGAAATAGAAATAGAAATAGAAATAGAAATAGAAATAGAAATAGAAATAGAAATAGAAATAGAAATAGAAATAGAAATAGAAATAGAAATAGAAATAGAAATAGAAATAGAAATAGAAATAGAAATAGAAATAGAAATAGAAATAGAAATAGAAATAGAAATAGAAATAGAAATAGAAATAGAAATAGAAATAGAAATAGAAATAGAAATAGAAATAGAAATAGAAATAGAAAATAGAAATAGAAATAGAAATAGAAATAGAAATAGAAATAGAAATAGAAATAGAATAGAATAGAAATAGAAATAGAAATAGAAATAGAAATAGAAATAGAAATAGAAATAGAAATAGAAATAGAAATAGAAATAGAAATAGAAATAGAAATAGAAATAGAAATAGAAATAGAAATAGAAATAGAAATAGAAATAGAAATAGAAATAGAAATAGAAATAGAAATAGAAATAGAAATAGAAATAGAAATAGAAATAGAAATAGAAATAGAAATAGAAATAGAAATAGAAATAGAAATAGAAATAGAAATAGAAATAGAAATAGAAATAGAAATAGAAATAGAAATAGAAATAGAAATAGAAATAGAAATAGAAATAGAAATAGAAATAGAAATAGAAATAGAAATAGAAATAGAAATAGAAATAGAAATAGAAATAGAAATAGAATAGAAATAGAAATAGAAATAGAAATAGAAATAGAAATAGAAATAGAAATAGAAATAGAAATAGAAATAGAAATAGAAATAGAAATAGAAATAGAAATAGAAATAGAAATAGAAATAGAAATAGAAATAGAAATAGAAATAGAAATAGAAATAGAAATAGAAATAGAAATAGAAATAGAAATAGAAATAGAAATAGAAATAGAAATAGAAATAGAAATAGAAATAGAAATAGAAATAGAAATAGAAATAGAAATAGAAATAGAAATAGAAATAGAAATAGAAATAGAAATAGAAATAGAAATAGAAATAGAAATAGAAATAGAAATAGAAATAGAAATAGAAATAGAAATAGAAATAGAAATAGAAATAGAAATAGAAATAGAAATAGAAATAGAAATAGAAATAGAAATAGAAATAGAAATAGAAATAGAAATAGAAATAGAAATAGAAATAGAAATAGAAATAGAATAGAAATAGAAATAGAAATAGAAATAGAAATAGAAATAGAAATAGAAATAGAAATAGAAATAGAAATAGAAATAGAAATAGAAATAGAAATAGAAATAGAAATAGAAATAGAAATAGAAATAGAAATAGAAATAGAAATAGAAATAGAAATAGAAATAGAAATAGAAATAGAAATAGAAATAGAAATAGAAATAGAAATAGAAATAGAAATAGAAATAGAAATAGAAATAGAAATAGAAATAGAAATAGAAATAGAAATAGAAATAGAAATAGAAATAGAAATAGAAATAGAAATAGAAATAGAAATAGAAATAGAAATAGAAATAGAAATAGAAATAGAAATAGAAATAGAAATAGAAATAGAAATAGAAATAGAAATAGAAATAGAAATAGAAATAGAAATAGAAATAGAAATAGAAATAGAAATAGAAATAGAAATAGAAATAGAAATAGAAATAGAATAGAAATAGAAATAGAAATAGAAATAGAAATAGAAATAGAAATAGAAATAGAAATAGAAATAGAAATAGAAATAGAAATAGAAATAGAAATAGAAATAGAAATAGAAATAGAAATAGAAATAGAAATAGAAATAGAAATAGAAATAGAAATAGAAATAGAAATAGAAATAGAAATAGAAATAGAAATAGAAATAGAAATAGAAATAGAAATAGAAATAGAAATAGAAATAGAAATAGAAATAGAAATAGAAATAGAAATAGAAATAGAAATAGAAATAGAAATAGAAATAGAAATAGAAATAGAAATAGAAATAGAAATAGAAATAGAAATAGAAATAGAAATAGAAATAGAAATAGAAATAGAAATAGAAATAGAAATAGAAATAGAAATAGAAATAGAAATAGAAATAGAAATAGAAATAGAAATAGAAATAGAAATAGAAATAGAAATAGAAATAGAAATAGAAATAGAAATAGAAATAGAAATAGAAATAGAAATAGAAATAGAAATAGAAATAGAAATAGAAATAGAAATAGAAATAGAAATAGAAATAGAAATAGAAATAGAAATAGAAATAGAAATAGAAATAGAAATAGAAATAGAAATAGAAATAGAAATAGAAATAGAAATAGAAATAGAAATAGAAATAGAAATAGAAATAGAAATAGAAATAGAAATAGAAATAGAAATAGAAATAGAAATAGAAATAGAAATAGAAATAGAAATAGAAAATAGAAATAGAAATAGAAATAGAAATAGAAATAGAAATAGAAATAGAAATAGAAATAGAAATAGAAATAGAAATAGAAATAGAAATAGAAATAGAAATAGAAATAGAAATAGAAATAGAAATAGAAATAGAAATAGAAATAGAAATAGAAATAGAAATAGAAATAGAAATAGAAATAGAAATAGAAATAGAAATAGAAATAGAAATAGAAATAGAAATAGAAATAGAAATAGAAATAGAAATAGAAATAGAAATAGAATAGAAATAGAAATAGAAATAGAAATAGAAATAGAAATAGAAATAGAAATAGAAATAGAAATAGAAATAGAAATAGAAATAGAAATAGAAATAGAAATAGAAATAGAAATAGAAATAGAAATAGAAATAGAAATAGAAATAGAAATAGAAATAGAAATAGAAATAGAAATAGAAATAGAAATAGAAATAGAAATAGAAATAGAAATAGAAATAGAAATAGAAATAGAAATAGAAATAGAAATAGAAATAGAATAGAAATAGAAATAGAAATAGAAATAGAAATAGAAATAGAAATAGAAATAGAAATAGAAATAGAAATAGAAATAGAAATAGAAATAGAAATAGAAATAGAAATAGAAATAGAAATAGAAATAGAAATAGAAATAGAAATAGAAATAGAAATAGAAATAGAAATAGAAATAGAAATAGAAATAGAAATAGAAATAGAAATAGAAATAGAAATAGAAATAGAAATAGAAATAGAAATAGAAATAGAAATAGAAATAGAAATAGAAATAGAAATAGAAATAGAAATAGAAATAGAAATAGAAATAGAAATAGAAATAGAAATAGAAATAGAAATAGAAATAGAAATAGAAATAGAAATAGAAATAGAAATAGAAATAGAAATAGAAATAGAAATAGAAATAGAAATAGAAATAGAAATAGAAATAGAAATAGAAATAGAAATAGAAATAGAAATAGAAATAGAAATAGAAATAGAAATAGAAATAGAAATAGAAATAGAAATAGAAATAGAAATAGAAATAGAAATAGAAATAGAAATAGAAATAGAAATAGAAATAGAAATAGAAATAGAAATAGAAATAGAAATAGAAATAGAAATAGAAATAGAAATAGAAATAGAAATAGAAATAGAAATAGAAATAGAAATAGAAATAGAAATAGAAATAGAAATAGAAATAGAAATAGAAATAGAAATAGAAATAGAAATAGAAATAGAAATAGAAATAGAAATAGAAATAGAAATAGAAATAGAAATAGAAATAGAAATAGAAATAGAAATAGAAATAGAAATAGAAATAGAAATAGAAATAGAAATAGAAATAGAAATAGAAATAGAAATAGAAATAGAAATAGAAATAGAAATAGAAATAGAAATAGAAATAGAAATAGAAATAGAAATAGAAATAGAAATAGAAATAGAAATAGAAATAGAAATAGAAATAGAAATAGAAATAGAAATAGAAATAGAAATAGAAATAGAAATAGAAATAGAAATAGAAATAGAAATAGAAATAGAAATAGAAATAGAAATAGAAATAGAAATAGAAATAGAAATAGAAATAGAAATAGAAATAGAAATAGAAATAGAAATAGAAATAGAAATAGAAATAGAAATAGAAATAGAAATAGAAATAGAAATAGAAATAGAAATAGAAATAGAAATAGAAATAGAAATAGAAATAGAAATAGAAATAGAAATAGAAATAGAAATAGAAATAGAAATAGAAATAGAAATAGAAATAGAAATAGAAATAGAAATAGAAATAGAAATAGAAATAGAAATAGAAATAGAAATAGAAATAGAAATAGAAATAGAAATAGAAATAGAAATAGAAATAGAAATAGAAATAGAAATAGAAATAGAAATAGAAATAGAAATAGAAATAGAAATAGAAATAGAAATAGAAATAGAAATAGAAATAGAAATAGAAATAGAAATAGAAATAGAAATAGAAATAGAAATAGAAATAGAAATAGAAATAGAAATAGAAATAGAAATAGAAATAGAAATAGAAATAGAAATAGAAATAGAAATAGAAATAGAAATAGAAATAGAAATAGAAATAGAAATAGAAATAGAAATAGAAATAGAAATAGAAATAGAAATAGAAATAGAAATAGAAATAGAAATAGAAATAGAAATAGAAATAGAAATAGAAATAGAAATAGAAATAGAAATAGAAATAGAAATAAAAATAGAAATAGAAATAGAAATAAAAATAGAAATAGAAATAGAAATAGAAATAGAAATAGAAATAGAAAAAGAAATAGAAATAGAAATAGAAATATAAATAGAAATAACAATAGCAAGCTCCTCCACGACTGCGAACAGCCGCAAAATACTTCAAAGGAACTACAATGTGTTAACTAAGAAGATTACTAATATTACAAACATTTTAGATATGAAGAGCTTTCCAATAGAAGAAGTCAAAGAGACGAAAATGTCCAGTTCATACTCCTACCGGGTCCTTATGCAAGTCAGAGACAGAAATTCTGGCAGAGGTCTTGCCTTCCTTATCCATAATTGTGTAACATACAAAGTACTGCCAGTCGCCACTACGGATTACCACATTGAGATCCATGGAATTGCTATCATGTCCGGTGAGGTAGAGATTAGATGACTAAATGTTTATATCCCTCTCGATTCGGTGTGCAAGGCAGGATATAAACCATTTTTAGGACCAGACCTAACTGATGATGACACCATCCTGCAAGACGACCTGACAGTTCGTTCTCCGAACTCGGTTGTGACACCAGATGAGACAGTATTGCAGAGCCGGCGTATGACTCTGACTTTTGTTTTATAAATGAGAACCACCCAACGCGAATAACGGCAACTTACAGCAGGTCTTTCGATGTCACAATGGTGAGTTCGGATCTGATATAGCCCTAAACTTTGATTACCTTCCCTTAGCAATTAGGGTAGATACCGGAACGGATTTCATCGCCTCAGAGAATAGAACGTTTATGAATTTTGGTAAAGCAGAGTGGGAACTTGTAGCAGGCTCACGGAGGACGAGTTTGCCAACACCAACATGACAATGTCAGCGCCTGTCAGAGAGAACACTTTCCGACGAGTACTAACAGTCGTACAAAAGAAGTCGAAGTCGAATCCCCAACATTAGGCAAAAACTTCCCAACGGATGTATCAAAAATGGCAGCACAGAGGGATTAAATCAAGAGAACCGACCCAGCAAACACCAGGATCCTAAGTATCAATAAAGAGATCGACCTAATTGTGACAGCACATTAGAGAGACAAGTAGCGGGAACATCTTGAGGAATCTGATCTCGGATCCAGGAAGCTGTGGTCCGCGATAAAAAACCTCTCCAACCCTAGGCGAAACGATAGTATCAGTATATCGTATGGCGAGCAAACCCGTGAAGCAGCAGCCTTCTGCAGACAATTCATCGAGCATCCCCTGACACCGGACCATGCAAGCAGAAGGCTAAGACGAGTCTCCCGTACACTCAGGCCAGACAATAACCCCACAGATCCAGACGGATTGGCCACAGAGATTCTGAAGCATATTCGAGGAATGGAGCAACATACCTTGCCCACATTTTCACCATATGCCTCAGCACTTTTTAAATCCAAGATATATGGAAATTGTGTAAAATTGTCACAGTGCTGAAACCGGTACACCAAGGAAACTCGTACCGGCCAATCACTCTTCCGTCTCCTGTAGTGCAAATTCTGGAAGCTATATTACTGCCCAGTTTCGCAGAACACATCCACTGGGCTGACCAACAGCATGGTTTCCCTCGGACAGGAGCACCACCACAGCTCTATGTGAGATCACAGCTAAGATTACAGTGGGACACAATAGTAATAGGCCGCATAAACGATCCATCCTCGTCGCACAGGATATGTCTAAAGCGTTTGATATTGTGAGACACACCATCCTCTTGGGGAATGTTATGGAGACAATTTAGTCGAAGAGAGCGAAGCCCATATCGTCATCGGATTCCTAAGGTTCGGATTCTTTCTTCTTTTCTTCCTTCTTGGCCTCAGCGGCGGAAGCAGCACCACTATTAGCAGCAGCGCCACCGGCAGCGGGGGCAGCACCAGCACCGGAGCCAATGTTGGTGATCAAGTCCTTGATACCTTCCAAAGCCATTGATACCTTCCAAAGCCTTGGCGAACAAACCGGGCCAGAATCTGCTGGGCGTGGATGCTGTTTAAATAGTCCAGGGATTTAAATAAAAGATACATCATTTAGGCACCACGAGAAGCAATAAGGCTTGTGAAGACACTATATGACTTAAGAGAGAAGAAGAAAACGCTGTGGAGAAACCTGGGCTAGAAAAATCCTCCAAAACGCCACTATGGGTTAAAGACAGGAAGAAGAAGTGATAGCCGGACAATGGCTAGGGTACACCAGTACCCAAACGACGTCCAGAGAAAACAGCCGCTAACGCTGAACCAGAAAAGAATACCAAAAAACCATGGATTAAAAGAATAACGGGAGTAACTAGACAATAGTTTAATAGAAGAAGAAGCCAAACAGTAAAGCTAAGCACGAAGATATAGCAAAACGCCAAGAGAAAGCCAAACTCCAAGAGAAAACTATGATGCAGATGTGGTATGCCAAAATCCTGTAAAATGGTTAAGACAGATCCTAAACCAAAGAGAAAGCCGAACCCAAAAAGATCATTACGAAGCAGAGGTAGTATGCCGAAATCCTAAGAATGGTTAAGACAGATCCTAAACTAGGCGAGCTTGCGAGACGTTTACGGTTATTGGATCAAAAAACCTAAAAAGGCGACTTTCTTCTGCAACTTATACTCTTTCCTTCAAAATCATGGCATTTTTTGAAAACGTTTCCTCAGTCTTTTGTTAATATATTTTTGTATCATGATCAAGAAAACTAAACAAGGCGACTTTCTTCTGCAACTTTTACTCTTTCCTCTAAAATCACGAAATTTTTTAAAAAAGTTTCCCTAGGCTTTTCATTACACATTTTAAGTTTACATCCCCTTTTGTTGGCGGTATTCTTGAAATCGTATTAGCCCATATTAACTGCCGCTTTAAACTCCTCCGACTCCTCACTTCCATGGAACTTATTATGTAGATATAATAATAATATTACATATTCATGTTTCTCGAGTAGTAATTTCCCTACTGTGGGTTTTCCGTCGTGGTTTCCTTCTGCATCCACCGTGTGTCAACCACAACGCCGGCATAAAAGACACACAAACGACAGACAAATTTAAAATTCATAACAATAGTACTCAATTAATGAATATATCAATATACTGCAATCAAAAAACCATTTAAATATTTGCATAAAAACACAGATGCACACACACACACCCGCGGTTGCTGAACACCGTATGCGCTCGGTACACCAGTGCCGCCCGTACTCCACGCGATCAAATATAAAATTTCTACGCCTACACACCCTTGTGCACTGTGTGCACTCATGCATGCAGGAACATATGCAGGTTTGTCGGGATTGGATTCCCGGCCAGCATGCCAAGTCATGCTGCCTGCCTGCCTGCCACCTGTCACCCATGCCGCCACGCCTGCCTCCTGCTTCGCGCGGAACGTTCACACATCGCACATTTGCAATTCGGTTTCTTTTCGATTTAGCTTTTTTGTCTTCACTCTCTCCGTCTCATTTTGCCACATCAATATCAACCCTCGACGGAATCAAATGTAAATACACCGGAAAAAATACGAAAAAAATACACCTTTCCCTTGGGTCTATAGAAACGCTTTTGGCGTGAATTATAACAATAAACACAACAGGCAGGCTGTGGGGTACAGTGGGATATGCAAAATTGTCTCTGCAATAATACAGCTAGTAATAAGAATAGCAATAGTAGTAGCACTAGCACTAGAAATTTTAAACCAACGACAAATGTTCACTTATCAGCAACTGTAGACATTCTAACGTGATGTGGCTCTGCCTAAACTCGAAACTAACCAACTCCCTATTGTTGTTATCGCGGCAAGAAGTCTCACTTATCGTGTCTTTCATGACAGGTCACTGTCATGTAGACTTTACGAGGGTCTTGAGAAATTGATTTTTCTGTGGTAAAAAAGAGGAGGATGGAGGGATAGAAAATCATTTGTGTCTGTGCCTAGCGGATCATTGATCTCATAAAGGATGGAAAAACATATGTTCTACAATAGCAACGGCTTCTGAATTCTACAACATCCCTAAACAGCCGCAGAACTCTTAACGACTTGGCTGATCCGTTCAGAATCCAACTGATATGGGTGCTGGTCTTTAGAGTAGTTTCATGGCTCTGCACTGCAAATAAGCATTTGTGTCTAGGAACTACCTTTCATGTTCAACTTCTTCGTGAGAGATATTGTCCCTATGGCAACTACTGACAAGTGGTCACATATCAGGAACTGTATACATTCTAACATGATGTGGCCCTGCCTTAACTCGAAACTCACCAACTGTTGTCAACTCAACCTATTGTTGTTATCGAGGAAGGACGTCTCACTTATCGAGTCTCTCATGACGGGTCCTGAGAAAATTGGAGTCTTAAGAAATTGCTTTGCAGGGGCTCTATTGACGAAGATGTGGATGGAACGATAGAAAATCTTTCTGTATCTATGTCTCGCGGTGCACCGTTCTCTCTGGTAGCTGAAAAGTTACACAAGGCTCACAGTTCTTTGGTGACCTTGCTTACTTCACTGATATTACCAACCAGTTATGGCATTAGTCCCACTGTTCCCTTCGTTGAAAACGATGACGATGAACAGCAACAAAAAACGCAAAAAATCTTAAACACATTGGAACAGGAAAAAAATCAGTCTAACATGCTTTAAGAGGGCTTATTGTATGCATTCGATGTGGAAAATATTGCACACACACAAAAAAAAGCTGAAATGCCTAGGCAATAGCAACGACACGGCGTCGGAGCAACAAAATCGCGAGGAATTGGTGGTAATGAAAAAGTTGTGTATGTGTGTATAGATTGTTTGGTTGCATGGAGCATAGATTGATGTATGGCAGTAGGCAGGATGACTCATTTCAGTGCGAATAGGCCGCATGGGAACGGACGGACGGACGGACGAACGGGCTGGCTGGCTTGTATCAAATATTAGCACTCCTGTAGGCTTCAACAACATAATGGAATTGTTTAAGTCAACTTTAAGTGGCTTAATTATTGTCAAGGATATATTACAGGAAATTAAAGCGAGTATATTGACTGAAAAAGGATAAAGGCTAAGCAATCCAGAGGGCAATATAACAGAAGGGATATAAAACATTTCAAAACAGATTTTTACAAAATTTATTTGATTGCATCTAAGGGCTATATAATCCGCATTCATGAACAGATCTTTATAAAATAAGGAATAAAACAGTTTAGAACGTTGCAAGAAAAAACGTTGCATTTGAAGAAAATCGGTTAAAATTTACATAGCGTGATCCATTTCGAGGTTCCCTAATTTTTTAAAGAAAAAAACACAGAAAATTCAAATTGAATGGGGAATGTTTATTATCATTTGAAAGAACCTTCTTCGGCATTTATATTTTGAAGATTATGTCTATCAAATGTTGGCCGCGACTACGTCTCAGATGGTCCATTCGTTGAGTCCAAATTTCGATGACTCGTTCGAGCATTTCGACTGGTAACTGGCGAATGACACGCGTGATGTTTTGCTCCAAGGCCTGAATCGAAGCGGGTTTGTCCGCAAAAACTTTAGACTTTACATATCCCCACAGGAAAAAGTCTAACGGTGTGATATCACACGATATTGGTGGCCAATCGACCGGCCCAAAACGTGAAATTATCTGCTCACCGAAGAGTTCTTTCAATAAATCCATTGATTGATGCGATGTGTGCGAAGTGGCGCCGTCTTGTTGAAACCAAATGTCGCCGAGATCACGTGCTTCAACCTCAGGCATCAAATAGTGGGTTATCATGGCACAATTACGGTCGCCATTGACGGTTACGTTCTCACCGGCATCATTTTTGAAGAAATATGGACCGATGATTCCGGTACGTCGGATCGGAAATCGGTCAATGGCAAAAAGATAGCTCTTAATGAGAGCTAAAATATTGCTCATGGGTGTCAAGGTTGTGGGTCGACTGGAAAGTGTTTTTTTTTGGATTTAAAAAAATGGACTTAGCGCAATTGGCGAACGATAATTTTGATAATAAAACTGAATAATTTGTAAACGTTGTTCAGGCGTAAGTCTTATATACATAACAAAAATAACATGACACGACTCACACGTGATCTGTAAAAAAAGGCTATTGAAAAAAGTATCTCTACTTTGATCAAGCCATATCACGATTTCTAATCTTTGCGCTATATTTTTCTTCTTATTCTGCTCCTATGGTGGTGGTGTCCTATATGTTAGCACTTCCATACTGGTTTTGGACTAGCATTGTTTATTTAATAATGCCTTGACAATATGTATGTATACCATTATAAAACTGGGTTGTTGTCTTGACTATTTGACTGTCTACAATATCTTCACATGCCTCATTGCATATGAATTTACGGTAACATATTTTTTGGAAAATTGTTCCCCAGCTTACCACCCAATTATTGCGATTTTGGAAAAAAAGTTTTTCTTTTGTTCTTCTTACTAAAAATGATTCTCAACCACATGACTGGTTATATGGAAAATAACAATGTTTGTATTGTATGAATTTCGAAAATTCATTATTATGTCATGTCTAGAAACAATCCATTTAATTGTACCACATTTAGACATTTCCTTTCACTTTTACCACAAAAGGAACGATGTTAAAAATTCAATTATCTCTTGAGCCAATCTTTAAAATTGCGAATTAGGAAAGTCCTCTTTTATTTAATCTCTTAGAAATCGAATTTTACACAACTATAGAGTAGATGATCCTTATGTCATCTTCTATAGAGTTAATCACACTTCTTGTCATCTGTTATAGAGTTGATGACCCTTACGTCATTTACTATAAAGTGATGACCCTTAGGTCATTTACCATAAAGTAGATGACCCTTAGGTAATTTACCATAAAGTATATGACCTTTAGGTAATTTACCATAAAGTAGATGACGCTTATGATCGCCTATAATATGGTAGATGACACTTATTGTAATTTACTGTAAATTAGATGATTTACTATGCAGTAATTGACTCCCACGATCGTCGACTATAGATTATATGACCGTTAGGTCATTTATTGTAGTGCAGATGACCCTTACGGTAATAACCTATAGAAAAATAACTTAGTTCATTTACTATGGAGTAGATGATCCTTAGGTCAATTACTGTTAAGTAGATGGTCCTTATGTCACTTACTATAGAGTAGATTACTCTAATAATCTAATAATAGTCTACTCTAAAGTAGATGACCCTAATGGTCATTTACTTAGGTCATATACTATAGAGTATACAATTATGTACTATAAAGTTGATGATCCTTAGGTCACTTACGATAGAGTAGATGACTTCCATGATCGTCTACTATAGAGTTAATGGCCCTTATGGTAATTTACTGAAGAGTAGATGACCCTTACGATTATTTACTATTGAGTGTATGATCCTTAGAGTCATGTGCTATAGAGTATGTGACCCTTAATGTAATTTACTAAAGAGTAGATGACCCTTATTAGGCCAATTACTATAAAGTATATGATCCTAAGGTCAGTTATTATAGAGCAGATAAAAGTAATAATTTACTTAGGTTATTTACTATAGAGTATACAATTACTATAGAGTAGATGACTTTTATAATGGTCTACTATAGAGTAGATGACTCTTATAATCATCTACTCTAGAGTAGATGACGCGTACGATAATTTACTATATGTATAGAGATGGCCCTTATGGTCATTTACTATGGTGTATATGGGCCTTATAATAGTCTACCATAGAGCAGATAACTCCTGTGATCGTCTACTATAGAGTAGATGGCCGTCGTGGTAATTTACTGTAGAGTAGATAGCCCTTATGGGCATTTACTATGGAGTAAATGACTCCTATGATCGTCTACTATGGAGTAGATAACCCTTACGGTAATTTATTATTTACTATGGAGTATATGACCCTTAGATTCATGTGTTATAGAGTATATGCTCTTTAGCGTCATGTGTTATTGAGTATATTACCCTGATTTTCATTTACTATAGAGTATATGTCATTTACCCTACTGTAGTTTACTATGGATTTATTTATTTATTTATTTATTTATTTATATGAATTACAATACAAAGTAAATTTATATTCTAATTTTAAGGTCCAGGGAGAAGCCGGGTGTCAAAGACCATGTTGCTTGTTAATTTGAGTTGCGACAGACCAGAGCCTGTGGTGGGAATCGAACCCACAACCCCCAAACTCATAGGCGAGCTCGCTACCAACTCACCTACTGGGGCGCTATAGAGTACAATACCGTAATTATTATTTGCCACAAAAAAGTGCAACATCTCGTAGGAGTAACCTAAGACCCTATATTCTGCAAGGCGGATATCTTTTTTAAGACTTTGAGCTAATCTTGTTTGTCTGGCTAGGGTGTGCGATAACCGGCAAAAGGAATCACCAATTTACTTCAAATATACTCTTCCCTATCACAGGCTGAGCCCGAATATGAGTCATGCCGAATCTTATATATCCTTCATCATCGATTTGGATATGGATCAAATCATGGAATAATCCATTCTGTTTAAGCAAATTATTAAATAAACTAAAGCAGCAATTTAGCCAACTTTTAGGGCTCAAAATCTTTAGCAAAACTCTGCATCTGAAAAATTTCGAATTTATGGCTTAAATTATGATATTTTAGAGCAACCTCTACAATAAAATATAAACTGATTTATATAAATTTTCTTGAGATTTATTCTTGCCAAAATAGAATACAGATTGCAAAGTTTCAGCCAAATTACTTAGAAAATGTGGTGCTAATGGCTTAAACATGTTTTTTTGGGGGCGACATCTATATGTGGACTATAACAAAATATGAACTGATTAAAAAAAGTTTCTGTGATGAATTCTTGTCTAAATAAAATACAAACTGCAAAGATTCAGCTAAAATGCTTAGAAAATTTTGTATTAATGGCTTCAATAAGCGTATTTTGGAGCGACCTCTATAGGCCGACCTCTATGAACCGATTTGAAAAATTTTTGCTGCGATGAAAGCCTGTCAAAATAGTATACAAACTGCAAAGTTTCAGCAAATTGCTTACAAAATATGGTATCTATGGCTCAAAAACCATATTATGGAGCGACCTCTATAGAGGAGCTACATACAAACATTGACCGATTTCTACCAAATTTGATCAACCTAGCTCTATTATTACGGACTATAGTGTGATTTCAACGGACAGACGGATATGGCTAAATCGTCTTAGAATTTAACGTAAAATTCAAAGACGATTTAGCCATGTCTGTCTGTTCAAAGATTGGAATTTGAGGTGGCAATATATACTTATTAGGGATGTAACGACAGTGACTTTAGCGAAAGCGAATATTGAAATATATATCTGGCGAATGCGAATAGTTAAATATGAATTTTTGCGAAAGCGCATAGTGAAATATGCATTTATGCGAAAGCGAATAATATTGATACTTTTCCAGGATATTCAAGTATTAAGGATGTTGTCTATAGTTTGACCTTCTGTTACCACAAGGACAAACATATTTTTGTCAACTGTTTTGAAAAGAAATAGCAGGGTTTTCATTGTTATTAATATCTTCAAAATGTGTGAAGCAGATAAGATGATGTCGAGCACTATCCGCCAAAAAGACGTAAGCGCCACCATGATTTACTTTTAATTTTTTTGAGGGAAATCGTTTACTTATGACAAATGGCAACATGTGTCCGAAGTTTTTAGCTGTAAAATGTACCGTTTTACTAAATTTCAAAGTTATATAAACAGATGCATGCATTACATATGCATTTAAATAAAAAACAATCGCAAAAGAAACATTCTCTTCTAAATTTTTGTGAGTGGCGCTTTCGTCTTTTTGGTGGTTAGGGCTCGATATGAGCCTTTTAACAAATGGAGGCGAATGCTGAAATATATTTTTGCGAAGGCGAAATCGAATATTCCAAAAATTGTTTTTGCGAATGCGAAAGCGAATGTCAAAAATAATGCGAAAAATTTTATTTCTTAATAGAAACCACAAATGACAACAGATCGCCCATAAATTTGGCAATTGTATTTTAAATATACCCAGAACCATAGTAGTTTTTCGCGAGGAATATTTTTCTCAACGGGACCATCTACAAATAGTGACGATTTTTATTGTATGACTTTTGACATATACGATTTCATTCCATTTTTAGGGCGAGATGCTGGGTCTTCCATTCTAAAATTGCTAATGAGTTCAGTCCAATATCTCGAAATCAGGAGCAAACCCAGAAAAACTGCTATCACCGCAGCATTAAGCCAAATCGAGTCGGTATACGCATAGGGTAGGCATAGGGTTTCTGTTATATTTTTCAAGTATCCACTTCCATCACAGTGTTATTTATTTGTATATATTATTTATTGAACCAATTTTTCAGACCAATGACTGTTTTTATTCAATCAATAGCTATGCGATGAGATAATTTTAGTAGGCTACACTAATCTTATAATAGAAGACAGTTTTTTCTGTAGAATATATTTTAATTTATATTTTTTTATTTCAAAATAACTTACTGAAGGCTAACTTTTTCATAAATTGCAACGTTGTTCAATCGCTAATATTTGTCACCTTCAGATCAAATTAAACAATGCTAACCGCACTCAACTTCTCACCTCAGAAAATGAGTAATACACTTCTAATACCATTAAACCATTAAAAATAAATTTCACACAAATTCTTTTCCCTGCATTGGTGTTGAAAATTGGCCATGGCATTCAAATTTAGGATTAAATATTAGCCTTCTCTCACCAATCAAAAAACAACACTTTAAATTACCCTTTTCAGGGCCATATACGAGTATGAGCCAAAACAAAAAAAAAACAAAGTTGAAAATTGTGTTGGTGTTCAAAAGAAAAACGAACCCTTGCTGTCACTTTTACAGTCGCTGCCCCCCTCACCCCTTGACTGAAATTCCTTTTGTTTCAACGCCTTTCCTCCTCTCTCTTGCGCTCGTCAACCAACAACAATAATATGCCTGTTGTCCTTGTGAGTTTCCTGTTCGTCAAACATTGTACGTTTGAATGTGGGTGCGTACCCGTATTTGCGTGTGTTTGCTTCATGTGAGTATGCGTATGTATGTACGTGTGTGAGAGGAAGGAAATCTCGCATGCATAAATTAATTAAAGGCTTTTGTTGTTTTGTTTTTATTTTTTTCTCTCTGTGTTTGGCAACACTTGCAAAAATACGGAAGACGAGCAGAACACAGGTCCTGTGTTCCTGCGAGGAAAGGGTTTGCGAACTGAAAAATGCTGAATATAAAACCCTAACCCTTTGTTTTGATCAAAAACACATAACATTCATGAAACAAACATTAGACACTGGGAGAAATATTAATTGTAGAATAATAAAATATAAGGATCGACATGGAATCACTTCCTGAGTCGATTTAATTCAAATCGCTTCCTCCGATTGGCTTCTAAGGCCTACATCATATCGACTTAAAAATTGGAGGAGACAAGTGTCTTTACCCACTAATAAAGACTACTAAATTTATTGGAAATCGGTTCAGATTTTGACATAGTCCCCATATATATATTCCTTCCGATTTGGCATCGGGGGCCTATAGAAGGAGTATTTAACACCAGATCGAGATAAAATTGGCAGACATAAGGCTCTAAAATTTAGTAAGGACTCCCGTGGCCGGCTTTGGAGATTTTGATAACTGGAAAATCGTCTTCAAAGATATCTTACAGACTAAGTGGTCTATTACATGTCCATTATATCCATGGACTATGTGACATCGCTATTGTGGATATTGTGAAACTTGTTGAAGTGTCTAATTGTCCATGGACCTTATGACACTTTTTATAGTGCCATAACGTCCATGTACACAATGACCCGGGAAGTTATGACATGCATCAGCAAGTACTAAAACGAAGTTCCGCTAAAGATACTTTGGGTCCTTTCACAATTTTAATAAAATATTTTCAATTTTAGTAATCAAAAATTTCTCTCAGTGCCTTAAAACATCCATAGTTCCTGCATATGTATGTAAATGAATGTTGTGTAAAGTATAACAAAAAGTTTTTTATGGGTGATGTTTTTGGGGTTTGGAACCATGAAATTCCTTTTGATTTTTGAAGCGTAATTTTTTTTTTTGCATATTACATCCTGACACATTCAAGCATTCAAATAACAACGACAAGCCCTTATGACCAGGATCATATGTATACCCACACACACTCAATTTCACTCACACCAAAGCCAACAAAGCAAAAAACATAAATAACGTAAAATTTGAAAGTGAAAAAAAAAATAAATATTCCATATTCCATAAATACTAAACAAAAACCCACCAAAAACAAATCCCATATTCCAAAGAGAGCTCTAAAACATCAACATCTTTTTCTGCGCCCGATTTTTTTGTATTTTTAATTTTGCTTTATTGTTACTTCCATAACACTCAAAAGTTTTTCTTCTATGCGAAGTGTTATACAAAATCAATTTGCCATAGTTTTTGAAATATTATACCATAATACAATATACTACATGAAAGGAGAGGAGAGGAAGGAAATGGAGGAAAAGCAGACAGACAGACAAAAGGATGGACGGACAGACATTTTGAGACAATAACACCAAAATAACCCAAAAAAAACATTTCCAGATCCCTTCATCATCCACAGTCAGCTAGACTGCTAGGAAGAATAGATGGACAGACAGACGGACGGACGGAAATTCCTGAAAACACGCAAAGATAATCGGCTGCAGAAAAAACTCATGATTTTCTTTGGCCAAAGTCCTGGGAGTTTTTTATTCCTGTACAATCTTTCTTCCTTTATGGTGGCAAAAATAGCTTTGTTTTATTGCCTTTGATCGTCGTCTCCCTCTCTCTCACTCTGTGAAATGAAGAAAAAAGTGGTTCGCAGTTATTTTACAAACATGAACACACATAACCTCAATAAATCGATACAAAAGTTGAGAACTCATTTATCAATTCATGGCTGACCCGAGACAATCCACAACTAACACAACTTCGATTACCGCCCCCAGCGAAATGCAGTGCAGCAGCACAATTGCTCAAAGGACAGTGGTGTCGCAGAGTCATAGAAAAGCGAATTATAAATAACACCCGAAATGCGTTTCTCTGTGTTAAAAGTACCCAAAAAAAGTTTGATAACCTCAATCTAATCTTAACAGATTTGAACATTAAATAGTTCAGTTATCTCCCAGATATAGATCAAAAATTCAGTGAGGAAAGCTCAAAGTCGGGCCGACTATACATATGCTATCCTACACCACTATGGTGTTGGGCATTTTGCCGCATCAGCTTTACACTGTGGCTTCCAGAACGCGAAGAAGTCGAATCGGAAGATATACGAGGGCGTTCTCAAAATAGCCCAAATGACATATAGATGGCATTATTAGATTAAAACCAGTAAGGAAAGGCAGAAAGTCGGGCGGGGCCGACTATATAATACCCTACATCTCCCTAACAATGCGATAAGGGTCATTGCCATAATAATTTGGAATAATTGGTAAATGGGTAAAAACGTATTATCTAATTCTGAAACGATAATCGCTAAATTAAGCAATATTCGTTCCTAAAGTGAGAAACATCTTTCTTTTCCTCCTTCTGTCGAATTTCGTACTGATCGGATATAAAATACAGTCTCTACAGCGCTTACATGTCAAATCGGGGGTAACATATATATGGGGGCTATATCTAAATCTGAACCGATTTCTTACAAATTTAATAGTGTTCATCCATATAATATGAAACCTCTTTCTGCCGAATTTCGCACTGATCGGATATAAAATACAGTTTTTACAGCGCTTACAGGTCAAATCGGGGGTAACATATATATGGGGGCTATATCTAAATCTGAACCGATTTCTTCCAAATTTAATAGTGTTCATCCATATAATAAGAAACCTCTTTCTGCCGAATTTCATACTGATCGGATATAAAATAAAGTTTTTACAGCGCTTACATGTCAAATCGGGGCTAACATATATATGGGGGCTATATCTAAATCTGAACCGATTTTAACCAAATTCAATAGGGATCGTCCTTGGGCCAAAAAAAAGATATGTGTAAAGTTTCGTCGAGATCGGACCATAATTGCGACCTGTACTTTGATTACAAGAATACATGCACAGACGGACAGACGGACATTGCTAAATCAACTCAGAAAGTGATTCTAAGTCGATCGGTATAATAAACGATGGGTCTATTTCTTCTCCTTTTGGGTGTTACAAACAAATGCACAAAGTTATAATACCCTGTACCACAGTGTGGTGTAGGGTATAAAAAATACTTTCGTCAAAAGTGTTAACTTCCTGAATCATATTTTATAAGTTTCAAGGTTAAGTTGTTTAGTTTTTTTTGAGCACTCAAAAGTAAACGATCTCAGTGAATTTGTATAACATGGAAAAGTTGGTCAACGGTATGGTATGTAAAACAAGACTTTCATTTGAAATATCTCAGTCCAACCAATATTCAAACCAAGCTAGATTCTGCTTATCGGTTCTTAAAGAAGTTTTTAATTGAGGACTTTTCTAAACTTTTTCTCATACAGGTGCCACTTTGCCTTCCTCACATTTCTGTGGACGGCAGGTTTGGTAATTATACTCTACACCACACTATGGTACAAGGTATTATAAGTTTGTTTCATGGCAGATGTTTGTAACACCTAGAAATACCACAGCTAGACCCACCTTAAGCACTATCGAATCGTCTCTGAATTTCAAGGAATTCACTATGGTGGCATTTCTTGACATAGAGAGGGCTTTTAACAACATTCACTCAGATGCGGTAGTTGCGGCACTGTCACATCTAAAAGTTAACTCTAGTTTAAGTAGACTGTTCAAAGCCTGCTAAACAGAAGAGCATAACAGCATGTCTTGGGTCCACAACTCTAACAAGATTTGTAAACAGAGGGACCCCACAAGGAGGAGTACTGTCTCCCCTAATTTGGAATCTAGCGGTGAATGAAATCCTGCTAGATCTAGAAGGTTGTGGCTGCAAGGTCGTGGCATATGCAGACGACGTTTCAATCGCAGGGAGTCCCAAATTCGAAAACTTCCTCAGATACATCCTACCAACGTCCAGGATGTATCTGAGGCCAACGGCGCCTTATATTTCTGCAAAAAGGCTGTAGGGTGGCGGAGGTTCCTCTCTCCTAAAATCGTCCATTGGATATACAATAGCAGTAGCTCGTCCAATACTGTTAAATGGCATTGTGGTATGGTGGACGGCAACTCGCAAACTAACCATCACCAACCTGCTATCAAAGGTTCAGAGAACTGCCTGCCTGAATGAGTCTCTCCAAGCCGTACTCCATATACTGCCGATTAATATTGTGGCACCAGAAGTTACAACCAGAGCGGCACTAAGATTAAACTGTCTATCAATGTGGAGGTACAAGAACTACGGTCACATGAGGATATCAAAGTGTAGTGCTATGGTAACCGACCAAGTGGACTATATACCAACTGTGTACACCTTCGAGAGGAACTACATCACTATGATTACAGCCAGAGATGAATGGGTTGGCAGAATACCAAGTAATAGAAACCATCTCCACTTCTATACGGATGGTTCGAAGCTTGATGAAAAGGTTGGCTTCGGAGTACACTGTGAAGAACTTAGTTTGGATATAGCTCACAGACTACCAGATACCTGCAGTGTGTCTATCAAGCCGAAATAATGGCAATATGTGAAGTCGCCAAGTGGCGAAGTCGCAACATAGTAATAAACACTGACGTTGTCATTTACTCGGACAGCCAGGCTGCCATCATTTCTCTGGAGGCCACATTCCTAAATTCACTATAGCCCTCGACTGCCGCAG
Organism: Eudasyphora cyanicolor; assembly: GCA_963930755.1. Classification (NCBI taxonomy): domain Eukaryota; kingdom Metazoa; phylum Arthropoda; class Insecta; order Diptera; family Muscidae; genus Eudasyphora; species Eudasyphora cyanicolor. The sequence continues at coordinate 26,337,622 of OZ005738.1, forward strand.
ATCTCTTAACGAGATGGCTGAGCAGTTCCATATTCGACGGACCCATCTGGCAACGCCATAACTTTTGACAGAGATGTCAGAGCGCTTAATGACATACCGCGTTTGAAGCGTCAGTCCAAGCAGATTTTTACCATGGAACACTACACACCACGCGAGCGCTCTGAAATAGTTGAAATTTACATTCAACAGAATAAGTCAATTGTGAAAACTCAACGTGCTTTTAAAATATTAAAAAATGTGAGAAGTGCGCCTTCTAAGAACACCATTAAACACCTTCTAAGAACACCATTAACACCATTAAAATCCTCAGGAGATTCAAGAATTGCCTCTTCATGACGAAAAAGTCACAGTTTGGTGCGGCGTTAGTGCGAAAACGGTCATTGGGCCGTTTTTCTTCCAAAACGAAAATGGCCATGCTGTTACCATCAACCAGGAGCGTTATCGCGACATGATGACCAATTTTGTGATGCCAATTATTCGTCGAAAGCGTATGAGGCAGTTCTGGTTTCAACAAGACGGCGCTCCACCGCACACAAGTCGCATAACAATCGATTTTCTGAAGAATTTGTTTCCGGGCCGTTTGATGTCGAAAAGTGGTGATTTGGACTGGCCACCGCGTTCGCCCGATTTGACGCCGCCTGACTTCTTCTTGTGGGGATATTTGAAGTCAAAGGTTTACGTTAACAAGCCAAGGACCGTAGAAGAGCTCAAGGACAACATTCGTGAAGAAATAGCCGCTATTCCGGCCGAAATGTTGGCGAAAACGATGGAAAATGCTGCAAAAAGGGCACAATACGCCATCAACGCCAGAGGCGGCCATTTGAGAGATATCATATTCAAAAATTGATGTAACCAAATCTACTTGGAACAAGTTAAATGATTAAGATTGCCAACCGCCAAATTTTTATTTTTTTCTTTGATTTTTTTTAAAAAAACATGGGTCCGTCGAATATGGGCAACCCTGTACACCTTATATGTGTGCCTGGGCATAGGGATATTCCGGGGACTGCAAAGCTGATGAGCTTGCTAGGAAAGGGACGACATTACAAATTCTCGAAGAATTTGCATATATTGTTGCGCCACTATCCACGTGCAAGCTTTGGCTTAGGCAAGAGGCAATCAGGCAGTCCAATGAAAGATGGACAGAAATCGCACCTGCAGGGTAGCTAGACAAATCTGGCCAAGGTATGACCTGAGAAGGTCAAAATTTTTCCTCGCACTACAGAGGAAAAGATTGTCTACGTTAGTATCAGCTCTGATGGGACACTGCTTGATCGGCGAACACGCCAAAAGATTGGGTATTGACTCTAATGACTTATGCAGAAGCTGTGGAGATGAGGAAGAAGTGGAGAGCATTGAGCACTTGCTATGCGACTGCCCCGCTCTAAGTAAACGGCGACTGGACATACTGGGGTCGGCCTTTCTAGGCAGCCTAACAGATCTTTCCAGTACCGATATTCGTACTATCGATAAATTTGTATATCAAACAGGTTGGTTTCGATGAGGGGCATTTCAGCCCGTGGTAACACTATTGACCTAAACTGGTCTATGTGAGCTGCCACCCTAACCTAAACCTAAATCTAACAGTTACCCCTTGTATGTTAGGTATGGTTTCAGTATTAATCTTTCAAATTCTTCAATTATGGGAGGGCAAACAAGGATTACATACTAACTCTGAGCAGCTAGAACGTCTGCCGAGTCGGGCGGTTCTTCTGCAACCCAGGTGAGAGCTCTAGGGCGACTAGGGAAGTCCGAAAGCGGTCTACCGTTACACCGCCAGTACATTCCATCTAATCGTCCAGTACATTCCATCGAATATTTTTGTCTGAAAGCGAGTCGGTAGCGGACCTGTATTGATTTGTAGAGGTCGGTTTATAGAAAATAGTCAAGAAGTGACTAACTCCTATTTCTGGTACCCGTGCTACCCCAAATAGGATGATGAATCTTGACTTCTGCACGCATGTATGCTTGAGATTTCAGATTTTTTATTTCAATGGGAGATTTTCTGTTTTTTCTTTTTTGCTCTCATTTTAACAAAAAATATATAAATTCCATAAACGTTATATTAGTTCATGTATTTCCTAAGACTGACAAGTTTCTACTACCGCATTGGCTTACATTAGCTAGCATTTTCATTAGATATACCTAGCGACATTTTTTGTCTATCCCCTTGTGTCGAAGGTCAACTCTATAACTTTGGCGTTAACCACCACCACCGTAACGGTGAACGCCTATAAAATCACTGTTCTGCTCGGGAGGGCTACATATCACGGAAAATGTAGACGAAAAACCATTATACAAGGGCATGATGAGAAAAATCCCCTAAAACCATAAGAATAGTGTAGAGCTGCAGCAATAACGCCAACAGAAACAGCAGCAACATCAAGCTCAACAACAGCAACGGCGACGACAACAACAAAAAGTATCATCACTTCAACACGTCCTTACCGCTTTTTTTCTCTCGCTCTTCCTTAACAGATGAAACCACTGAATGCGTTCGGTTTTTTTTTTTGCTTCGCATTTTCTACCATTTAGCCGCGTTGTAAGCATTTTGGCCCGGCAACAACAACATTTCATTTTCATTCTATTTCATGCTGCTGCTGGTTCGGGTGCTGGTGTTGCCAATGTTGCTGTTGTCGTTTGCGTTACTCTTCATAAATCATAAATTCATGCTGCCATGCACTTGGTTCAGCTTGCCCTGGAGCTCTGCAGCTCCAGCTGCAGATCCTGGTCCTGGTATCCTTCATGTACACGGGATTCAGCAACAAAAAAAACAGCTGAAGACGAGAAAAAATATAACTTGAAACGTAGATGGAAAAAAATGGGAACTCTACTCCACTCTAGCAATGGAAGAGAAAGTAAAGAGTGAAAGAAGTAAAATTTCCAAGTGGCAATGGTACTGACCAAGCTCTGTTGCTATAAATGAAACAAAAGCATTAGCCGGGCCAGCATAGCGAACACCTCAACCTTCAGCAGGACCAGAAGCAGAACCATCATCTAGGCGGCAGAACTCGGAACTCTCCGCACTCTAGAAGCGACAGCAACATTGGCAGTTGCAACGGCCAAAAATAACACCAGCAATGGCAAGGGCACCACCGGCAGCAGCAGCAGCATCAACATCAACTCCACCATCAGCAACGGCATCATGTTTTGGTAAAAATTGTCGGGATATAAAAAAACGAGTTAGTTCACTTTTAATAGCAATTTGTATTCGAGTAAGTGTGAAATAGCTTTTAAACGATAACAGAAAGCGACGGGGTAGCAGTAGTGAGCAACAAACGCCAGAAAAAAAATTGCTAAATTAGTAAATGACTTTTTGAGTTATTCTTCTATGTTACTGCTGCAGCCGCAGCAGCAATTCAGCATTTGCTGTCGTTTGGTTGTTGTCCATGCTTATATTGTATTTGTTTTGTTGGCATACGTCAAACGTATACTTCTATAATTCGTTTTAAGCAAAACAAAAGCAGATTTTTACTTTAGTAATCTAGTTAAAACGCACAAATAGGGTAAAGGATTTGTGTGTGGGGGATTATATTGCAGAAGCGGAAACACTGATTGGCGAACACGACATGCGGAACATGGTGTATTTGAGAAGAGAACGAGAAAGATCCGGTTTCCTGTTGTTGGTATGAGCGGAATATAGGGAATAGATGCATGCCAAGCGGAATTGTAGGTCTAATTTCATACTTAATTTGAGGCCTTTTAAAATGAACGCTATATATTGGATTGTTAACACTATAAAGGACAAAATTGGCAATATTTGACATAAAGCTAAATTAAAATTTAAAAATAACTATATGATTATTTTGATATAACGGGTTTTCCAATAGGGATGATATGATTTTGAAGTGACGTTTCGGCCATTTGTAAGTTGTCATGATCTGTCATTTGTATTTCACTGCTTTGAGTAGTGTTTACAATTTCATCATGGAGAGATATACGCAAGAACAACGTTTACAATTTATTCAGTTTTATTATCAAAATAATCATTCTCCAATTGTAACTTTTCGTGCGCTAAGTCAATTTTTTTAAAATAAAAAAAAAACACATTCGAGTCGACCTACGACCTTGACACCCATGAGCAATATTTTAGCTCTCGTTAGAAGCTATCTTTCTGCCATTGACCGATTCTCGATCGGACGTTAAGGAGCTAGAGCAAAAATAAACTTTCCGTTCACATTAAAAATCCAAAAAAAAACACTTTCCATTAGACTTTTTCTTGTGGGGTTATTTGAAGTCATTGGTCTTTTGAAATAAACCAGACTCTCTTCAAGCTTTACAAGTCAAAATATTACTTCACATTAAATAAAAAACTTTTGAATTTCCTTAACAATAAGTGACAATAAGACCCACAGTCTTTCAAACATTTAATGAAATATGACATAAATGTTCGCAAACATTTTCAAAGACAAATTTTAGTTATTTTTTATGAGCAACATTATGCTCGCATATTTCACATTCAAATGTCCACATTTCATATATGATAATTGTCAATTGGGATTTATTAGGGATATCGAAATGAGCTAAAGATAAACAATTTTTGCACTAGATTCCTTCAAACTTCTCGCTCAGACGTTAAAAACTAAATTTTAAAGATTTTTATTTATTACAAAAGTTTAAAAATTTTTTGTCCAAGGGCATAACATTTGCTGGTGTAATGTAAACATAAAAAAAAAACAGTAAGGAAAGGCTAAAGTCGGGCGGTGCCGACGATATAATACCCTACACCACTCTCGTAATATTGAATAACTCTGATATATAAATTTTGTAATTCATGTATAAATTGTTTACATAAATTTACTTTTGGGACATTTTATAAAAACGATTGGATCTAAAGAGCCAAATTGGATGAAACATATATATGGGAGCTATAGCTAAATCTTAACCGATTTTCTTCAAATTCGGTAGTGTTTGTTCATGGTTCAAGAAACTCTACCATTATAAATTTCAAAATGATTGGATGTAAAATACAGCTTCTTCAGGACTAAAGAGCAAAATCGGACGAAACATATATATGGGAGCTATAGCTAAATCTTAACCGATTTTCTTTAAATTCGGCAATGTTGGTTCATGAATCAAGAAACTCTACCATTCTAAATTTCAAAACGATTGGATGTAAAATACAGCTTTTATAGGACTAAATGGCCAAATGGGACGAAACATATATATGGGAGCTATAGCTAAATCTTAACCGATTTTCTTTAAATTCGGCAATGTTGGTTCATGGATCAAGAAACTCTACCATTCTAAATTTCAAAACGATTGGATGTAAAATACAGCTTTTATAGGACTAAATGGCCAAATGGGACGAAACATATATATGGGAGCTATAACTAAACCTTAACCGATTTTCTTCAAATTCGGTAGTGTTGGTTCATGGATCAAGAAACTCTACCATTCTAAATTTCAAAATGATTGGATGTAAAATACAGCTTCTACAGGACTAAAGAACAAAATCGGACGAAACATATATATGGGAGCTATAGCTAAATCTTAACCGATTTTCTTCAAATTCGGCAATGTTGGTTCATGGATCAAGAAACTCTACCATTCTAAATTTCAAAACGATCGGATGTAAAATACAGCTTCTATAGGACTAAAGAGCAAAATCGGACGAAACATATATATGGGAGCTATAGCTAAATCTTAACCGATTTTCTTCAAATTCGGCAATGTTGGTTCATGGATCAAGAAACTCTACCATTCTAAATTTCAAAACGATTGGATGTAAAATACAGCTTCTATAGGACTAAAGGGCCAAATCGGACGAAAAATATATATGGGAGCTATATCTAAATCTGAACCGATTTTCTTCAAATTGGGCAATGTTGGTTCATGGATCAAGAAACTCTACCATTCTAAATTTCAAAACGATTGGATGTAAAATACAGCTTCTATAGCACTAAAGGGCCAAATCGGACGAAAGATATATATGGGAGCTATATCTAAATCTGAACCGATTTCAACCAAATTCAATAGCGATCTTAACAGCCGCGAAATGCTCTAAACTGCAAAATTTCAGAACGATCGGAGTGAAATTGCGACCTTTAGTCGACGAACAACTTTACATGGACAGACGGACGGACGAACGGACGGACGGACGGACATCGTTAAATCGACTCAGCTAGTGATTCTGAGTCGATCGGTATACTTTAAGGTGGGTCTAGCTGTGTAATTTTCTGGTGTTACAAACATCTGCCGTGAAACAAACTTATAATACCCTGTACCACAGTGTGGTGTAGGGTATAAATATGGTAATTTTTTTTAATTCTGATTTAATTTGAAGTTGCCTTAAATATTTGGACCATATAAGCTCTATAAAGCCAGTGTACCATTTAAATCAAAGGAAATTATCAGGGCTACAAAATTTTCAAAAATGTTCGTAGAATATTTTAATTCTTAAATGTTCTTTTTGAAAGAACTTTTTTGATTTTTTTTGAAAAAAGGGCCTACTTAATAAAGGGAGATCTAGAGGGTTAATATCTTCCAAAAAATTATCCTCATAAAATCCCACTATATAATTCTGATAATAAGAAATCTCTCAGACATTAACTTACAATATTTTTATACCCTCCACCATAGGATGGGATAGGATTTTTATACCCTCCACCATAGGATTTAGCCATGTCCGTCCGACCATCCGTCCGTCCGTCCGTCCGTCAGTGGTAATCACGCTATAATAGAGCTAGGTTGATCAAATTTGGTACAAATACTTCTTATAGTTGCAGGTTGTTTGGGATTGCAAATGGGCCATATCGGTCCATATTTAGATATAGCTCCAGCAATATATAGCATCTAACTTGTTGTTATTCCTACTGGTCTCATCTACTATATTTTTATACCCTCCACCATAGGATGGGGGTATATTCATTTTGTCACTCCGTTTGTAACACCTCCAAATATTGATCAGAGACCCCATAAAGTATATATATTCTTAATCGTCGTAAAATTCTAAGACGATTTAGCCATGTCCGTCTGTCCGTCCCTCCGTCCGTCCGTCTGTGGTAATCACGCTACAGTCCGCAATAATAGAGCTAGGTTGATCAAATTTGGTGCAAATACTTCTTATAGTTGCAGGTTGTTTGGGATTGCAAATGGGCCATATCGGTTCATATTTAGATATAGCTCCCATATATAGCATCTAACTTCTTGTGATTCCTACTCTTCCCATCTACTATATTTTTGGTGTTTTCGGTGTTATTTTCTTTAGATTTGAATTATTTTGTGAGGTCACATGCTATCCATGGTGGAGGGTATATAAGATTCGGCATGACCGACCTTAACGCTTTTACTTGTTTGTGTTTTCGGTGTTATTTTCTTTAGGTTTGAGTTATTTTGTGAGGTCACATGCTATCCATGGTGGATGGTATATAAGATTTGGCATGGTCGAACTTGTTATACCCTCCACCATAGGATGGGGGTATATTAATTTTGTCACTCCGTTTGTAACACCTCTAAATATTGATCTGAGACCCCATAAAGTATATATATTCTTAATCGTCGTAAAATTCTAAGACGATTTAGCCATGTCCGTCTGTCCGTCCGTCTGTCCGTCCGTCTGTGGTAATCACGCTACAGTCCGCAATAATAGAGCTAGGTTGATCAAATTTGGTACAAATACTTCTTATAGTTGCAGCTTGTATGGGATTGCAAATGGGCCATATAGCTCCATATATAGCATCTAACTTGTTGTGATTCCTACTGTTCCCATCTACTATATTTTGGTGTTTTCGGTGTTATTTTCTTTAGGTTTGAGTTGTTTTGTGAGGTCACATGCTATCCATGATTGAGGGTACATAAGATTCGGCATGACCGAACTTAACGCTTTTACTTGTTTTCATTTAGTATAATGCTCCCTTCGACCAAAAATTTAAAATTTGTAAAAAACTCAGATCAGCTGGACCATAAATTTATTCTACAAAAATTATCTACTCAATATGCCCTTTCAGAATTACAGGGTCGCTATTGTGTTCCAACCAAAAAATCTTAATATGTTGGACAGTGTTGTTTTAACGGCAGCTAATTAATCACTGTCTCTACGTAAAAGTGATTTTCCCAACATTTGTAGCCCTTATAATTTTCTTTAATTTAAAGGGTATCACATTTTTTTGTTTTGATTTCGTAAGACAATATTAACACAAAAAAAATAATTAACACAAAAAAAACAAGTTTTTAGGTCACGGATACAAAAAATGGTTGTTGCATAATGTTATTATAACTAAAGTCTTTAATCCTAAAAGTCTTAGACAAAGAATACTTACAATTAACACCGGATTAAAGGTAATTGATCTGTTATAAAACCTCATTGACTTTGTATAAAATGTAGTTGGCGTATTAAAGGTCATTGACTCCGAGAGATTGCTGTTCTTCCACATTGAAGGTTCCTGATTATTAATGATCACTGCTGTCGGAGTAGTGGTCATTGACTGCAGATTTCTACTATTTGGGCGCCCCGAGCACAGAAATAATGGGGGCCACTTTATAGGATTATATGATGATTTGTTCAACCCCAAATAAACTGGTCTCATTGCGCACCCTTTGCGAATCATTGGTGATTGGCTCCTGACAAAACGTCACTGAAATTAATTATCTATGAACACGATCATATTTTATATTCGTTGCGGTCTTTAAAAAACGTAAAAAGTCTGATCTCGTAAAAAGTCTTAACATGCCTCGAAATCATTGACATGGGATAAGACGATCCTAACATCAGACTGAGCTTAAATTAACGCAGATCAATTCCATTAACCCGGTGTAAAATGCCACTTTCCCTGACCTTTGTTCGAGCTCTCTGACCCCATTAAATGTGTTTTACCCCGATCAAAACCTCGATGTAAAGGTTATAGAATTGGATTAAATGCCATTGCCCCGTTTAAAAAAATATAGCCTCATGGTGGCAACTAAATCTCACTAGCGCCACGACTGTTTAAGTTCATTGACTTTGTACTAAAGGCCATTGACTCCGGTTTAAAATCATTGTCTCACAATAAACAAAATTAAAGGACATAATACCCGACTGCAGATCATTGCCTCTGGTCTAAGGTTAATTGACCTTGAAATGAGTTGACTCAGTCTTAAATGTCGTTAATATCATACTAAAAGTCGCTGTGATGCAAGGTCATTTACCTCGAATCCCATTATCCCTTAAATTAAAGGCTATTTCCCCTAATAACTGACGCTAACAAAATATCATTCTCTCTAATTGAAGTTCACTGGCTTAGTTTTAAGTACATTGACAACGGATTAAGTATCATTGATCTCAGACAAAATGTCAGTTAACCACATTTAAACGTCACTGCAATTGGATTGTAGGTCACTGACCTTGCATTAGTGGCAATTGACTATATTAAAATTGATTAACATTAATTAGTGGGTCATTGACTCTTTAAAAACTGATTAGTTAAGTAAGGCCTGTTAGTGGGACCAAATTATATTGTCCTGTTGTAAGACCTAGAATTAAATTTCTTTGTCTTCCCCTGTTTAAAAATCTTACATTAGCGACATAAGGTTATATATTCCCATCGATAAGGTTATATTGCTCAAATAAAATGTTATTGTGCCCCAATGAAGATCATTGACTCTGGATTAAGTGTCATTAATATCAGCTTAAAGACCATTGACATCAGATCTTTGACTTCGGATGAATGTTTACTAAGTCTAATCATAGATTACTAACCGACCATTGACTCCGCTTAAAAGACATCCGACCTCAGTTTTAAATTAATTGTTCTAGCATATAGGGTCATTGACCTCCAATTAAAGGTACTTAAAACATAGGAAAATGTTGGTGATCTCGCAAAAAGTCATTGACCTCGAAATGGAGGTCTTTGAACATGACTTAAAATCGTTGAACACAGGTAAGTCTTCAGTGCCATACGACTTATCTTTATTGAACTAAGATAAAAGATCATTTAACTCAGAAAAAAGTTCACTTGTCTTCAATGTTCTGACATTGAAATAGCTTCCATTGACCCTATTAAAAGTTAATCACTTTAAGCTTGATTAAAGAGACAAAAGGTCATTGACATGGGATTAAATGTCATTGCCTCCGATTAGAAATCATGGACTAAAAATACTTAAAATATTACTGACTCCGACTTACAGATCACTGATACCCAATAGACTGAGATTATACTCGATTAAGGTCGATTAAGGACTCCAGCCTATGAGTCTTTGACCTGGAACTGAATGTCGTTGAGTCTAAATTGAAAGACTTTAATGCCATATTAAAGGCCAGAATAATCGGCTTAAAAGTCATTGATCTGGAACTAATGTAAAATGAATCAGATAACATTTTATTGACCTAGCTTTAAAAACCGTCGACTACAACCGATGGGCACTGACTGCTGATTAAAGGACAAGGTCCTCTCATTAAAGTTATTTAAATCAGAGTAAAAGGTCTCATTTCTCAAAATGAAAGGTCATTGACCCCGGATTATGGTCATTGGCCTCTTACAAGTCTTCATTGACATCGGTTAAAGCATGCATGATTTCAGATAAAATGCAATTTAATTGGCTTAAATGTTGGTGTCGGATTAAAGTTCATTGAATTTGAATTAAGGGCCATTGACTCCCTTAAAAAGATTAGCCCCGATTATTGGAAATGTTATTGACCTTCTAGTAAATGTCATTGACGTATGACTAAATGTCATTGAATTAGTATTAAATATCATTTCCCCCGATTAAAAATCATAGACTCGCAATAAAAAGTCAGTGACCCCGATTTAAATGTCATTGACGCTCGATTGAATTACATTATTCCCTGGAAGTTCATATACTTGGGTTAACGCGTCATTGGTCTTGAATTACATTCGTTGACCACCAGATCAATAATCTTTGACCTCAGATTATTGTTTACTGAATTCTATTACAGTTTATTGACCTAGTAAAAAAGGTCGTTGCCTACGGTAAACGGGCATTGGTCATGCATTTAAGGTCATTGATGTAGTATTTAAGGCAATTGACCTCGCACCAATAGTCAGGGTAAAACTAAGGACCATGGACGTTCGAGTTAAATGAAGAACATTTAATGTCAGTCTAAAGACGAGTGCTTTAAAGTCATTGACCTCGGATTAATGTTCATTGAGCCCGATAATAGTTTATTACGCTATTATAACTATCTTTGGCCTGACCTCGCATTAGGTGTCATTGATGTCGATATAGTTGTCACTTACCATTATTAAAGATCAGGCTATAATGTCACATGTCCATAATTCCAATTTTAAGGCAGTGTTGGTCCTCTTATTTCTTGAAATTATTGAGCAGAAATTAGTGCAATCTAAGTTAATCATAGAACTAAAAAACCTTAAAACTTATGTTAATTTCCTAATATTATGAAAATAACATCCTCATACTACAAACTTTTCAAAATGGCACCTCAATGAATGTAGTTCAACGAGAAGAACTCCACATCAAATGCAAATTGAGATCCTTGTTTTCCTTCAAATGCAGGAACACGCATCCATTGCGTGTTGAGGTATTCCTCAACCGAAAGTGTTAATAGACGTTATGCTAATTTTACCTATGCATATGCAATCAAATAAGGAGGACACTTCACCATCAACACAACAGTGCAGCTATGCGGAGCAATAGTATAACACCGTTTCCGTGGGTGTCATTTCTTGTGTTTTTCGGGCAACAAAAAAAATGAAAACGCTAAAATGCATTTTAAATAAGCAACCAACCACACCTAAAAACAGAGACCTTATCCTCTAGTCGTCCTAGCTTGATGCGTAAGCATCTAGTACATCGCAAAACAAGTTCTTCGGATACTTCAAAGTTGAGGTGTGGTGAGGAGTGCGTGGCACAGTGCTTTTATTGACACCAACAGTCTAATATTCAAAAGACATGAATATTTTTTCACTTCTTTATCGATTTTTTTCAGTTTGAAACACTGTGCTGTGTTGCTACTGCGCCAGGACTCAAGGATATGAAGGTGTTTTGGAATTAACATGTCGTAGCATTGAGCAGCGTAGTTCAGAGTCTCGGGGAGGATATTGGTTAAGTCGGTCTGATAGTGGGTTGCTTGTTTGCTTGTCACCTGTAGTCTAGCCCTGTTTGTTATTGATGTTGATGATGACGATTCCTATTTTCTCCCTGGGATTGGCGGTATCCAGAGAGTGTGTCAAAATAAGCTTTAAATTACAATTGTTTTTGGTCCCTTACTCTTTGTTCGTCGTCGTTTGAGTAAACCCAGTGAAAGTTCTGGTTTCGGTTTCTATTCTCTGCTCTTCAAAAAGGGTATAGCCAAAGAGAATGACCAAAGTTCCGGATGGTTTTTAAGGTTTAATTTAGCAAATGTTCTTTGGTTAACTTCAGCCGAGGCTAGATGGGATAATACGTATTGTCCAGCTGTATTGGTGTCATGCATATGCATGCCACTTTTGGTTTTCCTCAATCCGTTCAGTGCATCCCACATGTGTACTCGTATGTGTGCCAGTGCGTGTAGCATAGAAGAGTGACTCTGTATTGTGCTGAGGACCAAAGCTATTTGACAGTCGGTTTAGGAATGTATAGGAGGAGATTGCAATACAAACCGGGAAATGCGTTGTGATGTGCCTCTGTGTGGGTTTATATGGATGTCAATGTTTGCATATTTACATGAGGATATACGTAATCATATGCATGGAAAAAATACCACGGTGCGGGGAAGAGGAAATGTTTATTGTTGTCGGAGTTAGGGACTTGCAGTTGCTGCCAATGTCGTCGAGCTCCAGCTCGTTGTCGTTGTCGATGCTGTTGCATAGAGTGGCATGCATCATGTCGGGGAAATATATCTATGTATATGCGTGCCCAGCTCGTTTGTGTATTTGTGCCATCCTGTATATGTATTTGAAAGTATGCAACAGAAGTGATAGGTAATTTGCATTTGACAGGCATACGACATTCCCTTTTTGTCGGGCATATATGTATAAGCATACATATACAATGATTACTTACTCTGTTTCAGAAATAGATAGTAGGGTGGAATGGACATTAAAGTCATTAACTATGAACATTTCTAGAAGAAAAGTCATCAACAATGAACTTTTTTAAACGAAAAGTCATCGACTATAAACTTTTCCTGAAGAAAAGTCATTAACGATGAACTCTTCTAGAAGAAAAGTCATCAACGTTGAACTTTTCTAGAAGAAAAGTCATCAACGATGTGCTTTTCAAGAACAAAAGTCATCAACAATAATATTTTCTACTAGAAAACTATGCATTTTTATTTTTAAAATTAAGTTTTTAGTTTTTTTTATACTTCTGCCTTAACAAATTATCCAATAATTAACTTTTTTATATCTTTGCAGGTATGTAAACTGCAGTTTATCGATCAATTTTGGATTAACACGTACGTATTTTCTTAATTATTTAATAATTTATTAATTAATCAAAACATTTTAGAAAATTACCTTGTGTAACGAATTACAAAATAATAAACTACAAACCCGCAAATCCAAAAAATATTTGAACTATTTTTAGTTTTTCAGTTTCTTTTTGTTATACAAAATACCACCGCCAATGACTTTTCTTTTAAAAAATGTCATCTTTTCGCATAGAAAAGTTCATCTTTGATGACTTTTCTTCTAGAAAAGTTCATCGTTAATGAATTTTCTTCTGGAAATGTTCATCGTTGATGAGTTTTCTTCTAGAAATTTCATCGTTGATGACTAGAAAAGTTCATCGTTGATGACTTTTCTTCTAGAAAAGTTCATCGTTTATGACTTTTCTTCTAGAAAAGTTCATCGTTTATGACTTTTCTTCTAGAAAAGTTCATCGTTGATGACTTTTCTTCTAGAAAAGTTCATCGTTGATTACTTTTCTTCTAGAAAAGTTCATCGTTGATTACTTTTCTTCTAGAAAAGTTCATCGTTTTTGACTTTTCTTAAAGAAAAAATCATCGTTGATGACTTTTCTTCCGGAAAAGTTCATCTTTGATGATTTTTCTTATAGAAAAGTTCAGCGTTGATGACTTTTCTTCTAGAAAAATTCATTGTTGATGACTTTTCTTCTAGAAAAGTTCATCGTTGATAACTTTTCTTCTAGAAAAGTTCATCGTTGATGACTTTTCTTTTAAAACAGTTCAGCGTTGTTGACTTTTCTTATAGAAAAGTTCATCAACGATGACTTTTCTTATAGATAAGTTCATCGTTGATGACTTTTCTTATAGAAAATTTCGTCGTTGATGACTTTTCTTATAGAAAAGTTCATCGTTGATGACTTTGCTTATAGAAAATTTCGTCATTGATGACTTTTCATATAGAAAAGTTCATCGTTGATGACATTTCACATAGAAAAGTTCATCGTTGACGACTTTTCTCATAGAAAAGTTCATCGTTGACGACTTTTCTCATAGAAAAGTTCATCGTTGATGACTTTTCTTATAGAAAAGTTCATCGTTGATGACTTTTCTTATAGAAAAGTTCATCGTTGATGACTTTTCTTATAGAAAAGTTCATCGTTGATGACTTTTCTTATAGAAAAGTTCATCGTTGATGACTTTTCTCATAGAAAAGATCATCGTTAATGACTTTTCGTATAGAAAAGTTCTTCTAGAAAAGTTCATCGTTGATGACTTTTCTTATAGAAAATTTCATCGTTGATGACTTTTCTTTTAAAACAGTTCAGCGTTGTTGACTTTTCTTGTAGAAAAGTTCATCAACGATGACTTTTCTTATAGATAAGTTCATCGTTGATGACTTTTCTTATAGAAAATTTCGTCGTTGATGACTTTTCTTATAGAAAAGTTCATCGTTGATGACTTTGCTTATAGAAAATTTCGTCGTTGATGACTTTTCTTATAGAAAAGTTCATCGTTGATGACTTTGCTTATAGAAAAGTTCATCGTTGATGACATTTCTCATAGAAAAGTTCATCGTTGATGACGTTTCTCATAGAAAAGTTCATCGTTGATGACTTTTCTCATAGAAAAGTTCATCGTTGATGACTTTTCTCATAGAAAAGTTCATCGTTGATGACTTTTCTCATAGAAAAGTTCATCGTTAATGACTTTTCGTATAGAAAAGTTCTTCTAGAAAAGTTCATCGTTGATGACTTTTCTTATAGAAAATTTCATCGTTGATGACTTTGCTTATAGAAAATTTCGTCGTTGATGACTTTTCTTATAGAAAAGTTCATCGTTGATGACTTTGCTTATAGAAAAGTTCATCGTTGATGACTTTTCTTATAGAAAAGTTCATCGTTGATGACTTTTCTCATAGAAAAGTTCATCGTTAATGACTTTTCGTATAGAAAAGTTCTTCTAGAAAAGTTCATCGTTGATGACTTTTCTTATAGAAAATTTCATCGTTGATGACTTTTCTTATAGAAAAGTTCACCGTTGATGACTTTTCTTATAGAAAAGTTCATCGTTGACTACTTTTCATATAGAAAAGTTCATCGTTGATTTCTTTTCATATAGAAAAGTTCATCAACGATGACTTTTCTTATAGAAAAGTTCATCAACGATGACTTCTCTTATAGGAAAGTTCATCGTTGATGACTTTGCTTATACAAAAGTTCATCGTTGATGACTTTGCTTATAGAAAAGTTCATCGTTGATGACTTTTCTTATAGAAAAAATCATCGTTGATGACTGTTCTTCCGGAAAAGTTCATCGTTGATGACTTTTCTTATAGAAAAGTTAATCGTTGATGACTTTTCTTCTAGAAAAGTTCATCGTTGATGACTTTTCTTCTAGAAAAGTTCATCGTTGATGACTTTTCTTCTAAAAAGTTCATCGTTGATGACTTTTCTTCTAGAAAAGTTCCACGTTGATGACTTTTCTTCTAGAAAAGTTCCACGTTGATGATATTTCTTATAGAAAAGTTCATCGTTGATGACTTTTCTTATAGAAAAGTTCATCGTTGATGACTTTTCTTATAGAAAAGTTCATCGTTGATGACTTTTCTTATAGAAAAGTTCATCGTTGATGACTTTTCTTATAGAAAAGTTCATCGTTGATGACTTTTCTTATAGAAAAGTTCATCGTTGATGACTTCTCTTATAGAAAAGTTCATCGTTGATGATTTTTCTTATAGAAAAGTTCATCGTTGATGATTTTTCTTATAGAAAAGTTTATCGTTGATGACTTTTCTTCTAGAAAAGTTCATCGTTGATGACTTTTCTTCTAAAAAGTTCATCGTTGATGACTTTTCTTCTAGAAAAGTTCATCGTTGATGACTTTTCTTCTAGAAAAGTTCATCGTTGATGACTTTTCTTATAGAAAAGTTCATCGTTGATGACTTTTCTTATAGAAAAGTTCATCGTTAATAATTTTTCTTTTAGAAAAATTCAACGTTGATGACTTTTTTATTTAGAAAAATTCATCGTTGATGACTTTTCTTTTTAGAAAAGTTCATCGCTGATGAGTTATCTTTTACAAAAGTTCATGGCTGATGACTTTTCTTTTAGAAAAGTTCATCGTTGATGACTTTTCTTTTAGAAAAGTTCATCGTTGATGACTTTTCTTTGGGAAAAGTTCATCGTTGATGGCTTTTCTTTGAGAAAATTTCATCATTGCTGACTTTTCTTCCAGAAAAGTTCACCGTTGATGACTTAGTAAAGTTCATGGCTGATGACTTTTCTTTTAGAAAAGTTCATCGTTGATGACTTTTCTTTTAGAAAAGTTCATCGTTGATGACTTTTCTTTGGGAAAAGTTCATCGTTGATGACTTTTGTTTTAGAAAACTTTTCTTTTTGAAAAGTTCATTGTTGATGACTGTTTCATGAAAACCTTTAAGCATACATCCACCCTAGTATACCCTTCCATCTAACAGGGTTAGTAGCACCGCTGCCAGTGCTGCTTGAAAGCATGTCACTGGCAATTCTATAGCCAGTTGCTGTTACTCTCTTTGCATGTTGCTGATGCTGGTAATGCTGATAGTGATGGTGACGTCGTCGGTTGGTGGTTGTGCGATAATTTGAATATGCGTAACGGTTGATGATTTCGGAAATGATAGTAATCTTGTTGATGCCTTCGGTGGAAATTTTCAGGAACAAATCATGGTTAATACGAGTGACTAGAGAAACTTAGGGTTATTATGCGTCGTGCAGAAAAAATGGCAGCAACAAATGAGATTTCTGCAAAAAAAATCTGTTTAAGTCTTGATAAAAATTGTGCTATTTCAGCATTATGGGACCTAGAGTAAATTTTTTGGAATTTATTGAAGATTTTTATTTTTTTGTAATAATATAGAAATTTAAGATATTCCATTCATTAAACTCAATTTTAAATCCCATAAGTCATTTGCTACTGAAATCCGATGACCAATTACCAATATGCAATAATGCAAACCAATTTTTCAATTAAATCATTTCTTTTCGAAACGCCAATGCTATTTTTAAACCAATTTTCATATTTAATTTTATAATTACTACTTCACAAAAGCCACAAAACTGCCAAGAATTATCGATTAAACAAAATCGCTCATGTAGTTGTGTATACAAAAGGATATAACAATATGCATATCCTGGTAATCATACTAGTGCATGCATACATACATATGTACAAGCAATGTATGCATATACTCTGTGAAATGGATTTTTATGTGGCAGGTACATATGTGTGCGGATATATTTGAAATCGAGGTTCCTGTGCTACCACACAACTTGGAATAAACTCATTTCTTTTGCATATACGCAGTAAGGCTCCACTATGTTTGAAGAACTGCAATGAAGAATCAAACCCAACTCTGCTGCCTTCCTGAATGTCTTGAATATAGGATCCAATATTGTTCCTGCATTGTTTGCTCTTAAACTTTTAACTATGCACAGGATATAAAATGTTAAATGCACATAAGTCAAATGGTGTAGTTGTAGTACAACAATGGGCATTAGACGACTTTGTGAAATACTATTGCAAAGAATCTTGAAACGTGTTTTGTTTTCTATAGGAAAACTTCAATTCAGCCTGGCTGAATAAGGTTTTCTATAGGATAACTTCAATTCAGCCTGGCTGAATAAGATTTTCTGTAGGAAAACTTCAATTCAGCCTGGCTGAATAAGGTTTTCTGCAGTATAACTTTAATTCAGCCTGTCTGAATAAGGTTTTCTATAGGAAAACTTCAATTCAGCCTGGCTGAATAAGGTTTTCTATAGAAAAACTTCAATTCAGCTTGGCTGAATGAGGTTTTCTATAGGAAAACTTCAATTCATCTTTACTGAATGAGGTTTTCTATAGGAAAACTTGAAATTAAGCTTGGCTGAATGAGGTTTTCTATAGGAAAACTTAAATTCAGCCTGTCTGAATAAGGTTTTCTATAGGAAAACTTCAATTCAGCCTGGCTGAATAAGGGTTTCTATAAGAAAACTTCAATTCAGCCTGGCTGAATAAGGGTTTCTATAAGAAAACTTCAATTCAGCCTGGCTGAATAAGGGTTTCTATAAGAAAACTTCAATTCAGCCTGGCTGAATAAGGGTTTCTATAAGAAAACTTCAATTCAGCCTGGCTGAATAAGGGTTTCTATAGAAAAACTTCAATTCAGCCTGGCTGAATAAGGTTTTCTATAGGAAAACTTCAATTCAGATTGGCTGAATAAGGGTTTCTATAGAAAAACTTCAATTCAGATTGGCTGAATAAGGGTTTCTATAGGAAAACTTCAATTCAGCCTGGCTGAATAAGGGTTTCTATAGGAAAACTTCAATTCAGCCTGGCTGAATAAGGGTTTCTATAGGAAAACTTCAATTCAGCCTGGCTGAATAAGGTTTTGTATAGCAAAACTTCAATTCAGCTTGACTGAATTAGGGTTTTCTATAGGAAAACTTCAATTCAGCTTGGCTGAATTAGGGTTTCTGCACAGTAGAATGAGTTTTTCTATAGGGAAACTTCAATTCTGCTTTGTTATTTGGTATGTCAAATTACAAACTCTCTTCTAAACCAATTGCCTGGCCTGGCCTTTGGTAGAGTATCCCAGGAAAAATGGGCTTCACAACAATATGGCGGCAAATAAATTTCAACTTAATTGAATGCAATATAATGTTTAAAAACAGCAGCAGTAGCATAAACCTAACTTTTTCTTATGCCTTCCTTGTGTACGTTGTTTAAGAATGCTTCCTAATGGCAAACATCCGAGGGGGAGGTGGGGGCCTAAAGTAAAAGTAATCGAGTTTTTTCGCTTTCAAAGGTGTTTTTTCTCCCGAGAATAGTTTATGCAGTTTTGCGGTTTAAATTCCATTAAAATGGGTAGACTGAAGACAAGTCCTGCAGAGAGACAGACGGACCGAGTTGCCTTCTGCTTTTTTGACTAGAGGTGGAGCAGCAAAAATCCACATAAAATTCCCCCCCACACGACAACATCTTTGCCGGTGGAAATCCGTGCGTGCAATGTCCTCATAAGTCATGTAAAGTTTTTAAGCCTAAACTAAACGGCGTTCCCACTAAGCCGTCTTCTTTCTAGCCAAGAATTGGAGGCGCCCACAAAACCGGAAACTACGAACAAAGCGCTGAATGTAACAACCATTTGTTTTTCGCTTTTAGCTTTTTTTGTTGTTTTCTACAAAATCCGGCTATAAAATTGTCTGAAGGTATTTGGATATGCGGTGTCGTGTGGTGTGGCGTTCTCATAGTTTAACCCCAAAGGTATTTCTGTAATAACATCCATTCAATAAGTTTTAGTTTAATTTCAAACTGCTGCAACAACATCTACAACAACAAGAGCTGAAACGACTCGAAAAACGGCCAACATCAGTTGCAAACAATGAAAGGTGCAGCAAACTTTTCCTGTGCTAAGCTTTAGAAATTTGTTTAGACTGCAAAACAATGCAAACGAGCTTTGGTAACGAGATTTAGTCCTTTCCCGTATGTTATGTTTCCCCTGCTTCCCTTTCCTCTCCACTGTCCTTCTCATCGTCATCATTTCCGTTTTGTAAAACTGTAACGGAAGTAGTACTTTAGTGTGTCACTTACTTCCGTTATTTAGTTTTTGTGGTTTTCCATGGGTGACATGTCCTTGCCTTAGCCCCTATAGCCCTATAGTTGTAGTTGTGGCAGGATCTGGAGCTGTAGATGCACGAGTATTTGTTGGGGTCTTAAAATTCCACTGGAAACCACAGCTATTTTTGTCTGTTATTGTCATGTCATGACAGGTGGCATGTGAACACATTTCACATTTCTTTTGTTGAGAATTTAAAATGAAAAACCACTTTAACAGGGTGGAGTGGTAAATATTTAAATGAACGAACGAACATACACAGGGTGTTCAATATAGGATTTGGCCCAAGATTTTAGACGTTTTTGTGGTTATTCATTAAATGAGAAGAAGAGATGTGGAAAGAATAATAACACTTATACGAGTATATAAATCTGAAACGATTTTTTTGTCAAATTTGGAAGTGTTCTTCTCTGTTGTGTTTTATATTTATATTCGTTAAATCAAGTCGTAGGTGGATATACTGGGACTATATATGAATCTGCATAGATAGACAGAAGATAGATATACGCCAAATTTGGCTGTGAGCGGAGTGATATTGGTCCCCAAGTACTTTTTTTTTAATTTTGGCAGGCATATTATTAGCTTTCTGTAGGTCTTGGAGGCTGTATCTTATGCTAAGAAGAAGGTATCACTACCAAGAACGAACATACGGGAATACTCGCCTTTTGGTAGGCATAGGCGTCACCATTCGACTTGTTAAGACGACACATGATGAGGAATGAGTGACCTACAGTTTCACCGACTCCCCAGAAGAGCCTAACACAGGTACTGACTGAAAAGAAAGATAAGCGTTTTTCTCTGATCAGAGCGCATAACCATTCCCCATTGTATATAAAAATTAAGAACTAACCGTGGGAAAATGGAAGATTTACACATAAAAGTATGATTAGTAGTGAAGTAAAATTGTGGTAGGCAAATACCCAGATTCCATGTACAGTCTTGTCAAGACTTAGATTAAGGTAGTCTTTGTGTCCCAGGCTTCCTTTTTCAAAATTTGAAATAGCCCGTGTGAGATAGTGCCTGAAGCGACAAAATCAGATAGTGAATATAAAAAGGATATGTGCATCATATCTAGGTCCCTCACAACCAAAAGCTACACCTTATATCAATTCCATATGCTATCAGAAAGGCCAGACCAGCCGTTGGAAATGCAAGCATTTCAAAGGAAGCAGCATTAGCAGGGTACTCTATCAATGGATAGGGTAGAGTCCGCTAATATCAGAGGGCATGTCCATTTTTCATCAAATGTCAAAATGAAAAACTAGCCGTGAGAAAAGGGAAGTCTTCCATATGAAGGAATATTCGGAGAATAGTCGGGGTTGAGACATTATTCGTGTTGCAGATTACCTTATTTTTCAAAATTAAAAATATCCTTTTTGAGATATCACCTGAGGCTACAACAACAGTGGATAGAAGATGGAGATATGCTTAATATCAAAATGTGAGGAGAGCAAATATCAACGACTCCCAAGAAGAGCCTAAGGCAGGTAATGAACAGAAGCAGAAGAGTGACTCACTGCCAAATACCACATTTTACATGAATGGATGGGGCAGTCCGCTAATATCAGAGTTCAAGTCTTTTCGTCATCGGATATCAAAATGAAGAACTATCCGTGAAAAACTGGAAGTCTTTAACATGAAGGAATATTCGGAGTTTAGTCGGGCTTGCATCATTATTCGTGAATTATTTTTCAAAATTGGAAATATCCCGTTTGCAATATAGCCTGAAACGACTACAACATGTAGAACATTGAAGAAGAAAAACGATCGATCCAGCGTAGCGAGACGGCTATCAGCACAAATTTGATTCAGGAACCATTGGTAAATCGTAACAATTAGGTAGGCAGGAAGGGTGGTTGAAAAAGTTTAAAACATTGTTCACTCTCTGTAGTTCTTGAGTTCGCCATTATTTTTCAATACTGGAAATATCCCGTTTGCAATATAGCCTAAAACGACTACAACATGTAGAACATAGAAGAAGAAAAACGATCGCTTCAGCGTAGCGAGACGGCTATCAGCTCAAATTTGATTCAGGAACCATTGGTAATTCGGAAGGTTGGTTGAAAAACTTTAAAACATTGTTCACTCTCTGTAGTTCTTGAGTTTGCCTAAGCCATAAATTAGTCCTGGTGTGAACTCCTTAATTATAACATCCTTTAGGATACGTAGGAACTCTGTAGCATCCAATGCTTCTGAGATGTGCCCAGTCTGCGATTGTATTATCGCAAAAATGGGATAATAATTTGTGCGAAGTTGTTTGGCTTCCGCATCTGCTCAACATGCAGTGCTTGTTTTCTGCTTGTCCCATTTCGTGGAGTCTCGTGTAAGAACGCCCATCATTTTAATAGGCTCGAAATTCCATAACCTCAGCTAATCCCGCCCAAATGTTTAATTCAAAGTTCGTGACCCCCACCTTTCCTATGTGCATGGTTTGTATTTCTCTACCATTTATATTCAAAACAGTAGCTCGGCCATTACCGATCACTCCATGGTGACCAAAAACCAATATGATGACCACATTGCCATGTTCGGAGTAATATTTAACTCTTTTTAACGTCCTTTAAAAACACTGTGCAATACTGCAAAAAATACACGGACTTGACATTATACTTTCGATTTCACTACAAAAGGGTAATATAACATTATACTCGGTTTGGCGAAATTCCAGAAATTTTTTTTTATGGAACTTAAAAGTTTCTGAATATCAGTGGGTCCCTCGAAAAAGGTGTCATCAACTTTTGTCCAACAACTAATTCAGACTTGGTGATACCGCTTAACTATATTTGGCAATAATATAGCTAAGAATATGCTGAACAAAGTTTGTTGGTCTTAGAGCACTACTGAGCCAATTCATACGGTGTATGATTCCCCGAATTTTCGGTTGAAGAGACACTGAACCACTTTCCGGCAAGCAATATGTCACTTTTATCAACACATTCATTCACCTGGGACTTTTCAGGGATATTTCAGTGAACTGCCGAACAGATGAAACAGCAAGGCTCGGAACTACCTTACATACTAAAGGGGAACTAGAATATTTGGGCATTCTTCTAAAGACCTGCAAGGTGTCCTTGAGAGAAATTGCCCTTTTGGAAATGAGTGATAGGTGATCACTAGAGTCAAGAGCTACATACTCGTATAGTTCAGGGTTTATGTATCTGTGATCGGTCCTCTCCAGAAGGCGGTGGGCTACTGTAGCCTCTCATTTCATTCGCTTGAGCTTTCTAAAGCAATAAAATTAGTTCAACGGGAGGGGCTTAACAATCATATATTTTCCCCTACGTCCCTGTGGATGAACTAAGAGGTGCATGTAAAAATCGGCCATTGGCAGTACATTCTTTGGACTTTTTTTGTAGGATTTTCCTATTGCGCTTCATATCCATTAATGTCCACCGTAATACTGAACCGTAGGTTGTTATTTGCATAATGACACGTTTGTAGAGCCAGTGAGTCATTCTAGCTCTGTTCGGCAACTACTTTTGCTTGCTGACAGGTATACGAGTATACGATTTTTATGCATGCTGTGAGAACAATGTCTAGATAAGTACATTCCAATATCTCTTTCTATGTCGTGCCTTGCAGACAATGGGTGCCTATCAAAGGCCTTACCTTTTCTTCATTTGTTGTAAACAAGTAACGCCATGGAATGCATTCAATTTTATTACTGGAAGAATCTATGGATATGGATCAACTCATGAAACGATCCTTTTTGATTAAGTAAATTATTAAACAAGTAAGAAAGTTCAGTCGGGTAAACAGACTTAAGAATCTCCTCACCTTCAGTCCCAAGAATTATTCGTAAATTAATTTATTTTTCTTTTAATTAAATTATTATCAATTTAAATTGCTTCAGTCCCAAGAATTATTCGTAAATTAATTTATTTTAGTTTTAATTAAATTATTATCAATTTAAATTGCATTATTTATATATTTATTTATATGAATTACAATACAAAGTAAATTTATATTCCAATTTTATGGTCCAGGGAAAAGCCGGGTTACACAGATCATGTGGCTAGATTTGGCAGCGACAGACCAGAGCCTCTGGTGGGAATCGTACCCACGACCCCCAAACTCATAGGCGGGTACGCTACCAACTCACCTACTGGGGCGCTCTAAATTGCATTAATATCATCTATTTGTGTGGGAGGTATCAAAAGGTGCGTGTCAATGACACTCATTTTTCACTGGACTGTAGGTACTATAAAAACATTATACTGTACGAAATTTCAAGTATGTGTACATATGTACTGGTATTAAAGTTTTAAATCGTCCATTTGTTTGGGAGGTACCAAAAGGGGCGTGGCAACTTCACCCATTTTTCTCAAGGTTTAAGCCACTAAGAGACTAATACTATGTGTGGAATTTCCGAATGTTCGAGTAAGTAGTATAGAAGTTATTAGAGAACCAAAATTTTACTAAATATTAACCCTTTGTGGGGGAGGTACTAGAATGAATGGGCCAATAGGCCCATCTTAGAACTCAGCCATAGATAGAGAAACATATTACCGCTTACCAAATTTGAAGTCAATCGGTTAGTCCTTTCGAGAGTTATCGTGCGCACCAGCCAGCAGACAGACAGACGGACGGACATTGCTCAAATGACTTAAAATTACCCAAAACGGATATCCGCCGAAAATACTGGGGGTCTTAGGCACTCCTTCGTGTTACACTTTTGGCTCGTAGCAAATTATATGTATATACCCTCCTCTCTAAGGTGAGGGGATAAAAAAACGAACGCTGCAATTTTGAGGCAAATTTTAGGCCGCAAATTCTTTAGCCAAACTCTTCACCTGAAAAATGTGGTATTTATGGCTTCAAATAGGATTTTTGAGAGCTACATCCACACGGGTACTAAATCAAAATAAAATTTTATTTGTATAAATTTTATTGAGATGAATTCTTGCCAAAATAGAATATAAACTGCAAAGTTTCAACTAAATTTCTTAGAAAATGTGGTATTTATGGCTCAAAACAAGCCTTTTTGGGAGCGACATCTATAGGTGGACTATAAGAAAATATGAACGGATTTCAAAAATGAATTCTTGTCTTAATCAAATACAAAGATTCAGTTAAAATGCTTAGAAAATATGGTATTATTTATATTATGGAGCGACCTCTATAGGGTGACTATAACAAAATACGAGTATGAAACGATTTGTAAAATTTTTGCTGTGCTGAATTCTTGTCTAAATAGAATACAAACTGCAAAGTTTCTGCTAAATTGCTTTACAAATTTGGTGTCTATGACTCAAAAACTGTATTTTGGAGTGACCTCTATAGGGGATCTACATATATCAAAACATTGACCGGTATGACCCATTTGCAATCCCAAACAACCTGCAACTATAAGAAATATTTCTACCAAATTTGATCAACCTAGCTCCATTATTCCGGACTGTAGCGTAATTACAACACACGGACGGACAGACTGTCATGGCTAAATCGTCTTAGTATTTTAAGACAATTAAGAATATATATACTTTATGGGGTCTCAGATCAATATTTAGAGGTATTACAAACGGAGTGACAAAATGAATATACCCCCATCCTATGGTGGAAGGTATAAAAACGTCAAATTGTATAAGTCAGAAGTCAAATTTGACATATGTTATGGATTATTGTAGTCTTGCAAAGCATAAAAGTCTACCCTCATATCAGTATTACTTGAATGCAGAAGTAAATATCAGCGATCGTTTAATGGGTATTTTCCGTATATCTGGAGTATAGCCACTATATTGTTCTTATATTTACTTGCAGAACTTAAATATAGCAATAACATGTTCTTTTCAAGCCTCCAAAAAGTAGGTTCCCTTATAACTTCGAAAAACTCATCATCCAAAATAAGTTATATAGTTTTGTAAATCACCATGTGTATGTTGGAGTATATATAGCATTTGCTTTGGACTAAAAAGAAACTCATCGAAGGACTGACCCAAAATCCTAAAAAGATTTAGGACTTTTTAATACATTTCAGCTATGTCCGTCTGTCTGGCCGGAGAATGACCACAACAACTCTCGAAAGGAGTGATCGAATGACGTCAATATCATTTGCTATGTAGTAAAAGGACAACACATCAAAGGAGTAACCATAAATCCTAGATAAGTTTAGCGGAAATTCTTTTTAGGACTTTTCAATACAGTTGAGCTTTGTCCGTCTGTCTGTCTGTCTGGATGAATAATGCCCTCGACAACTCAGGAAAGGAAAAACCTATGTCCGTCTGTCTGTCTCGACAACTCAGGAAAGGAAAAACGTACTGACGACAATATTTTTTCTACGGACTAAGATCCTAAAATATCGAAGGAGAGACCATAGATTTTAGCTACATTTGACGGAAATTACATTTAGGGCTTTTTTATTTATTTGAGCTATGTCCGTCTGTCTGGGTGGAGAATGTCCACGACAATTATCGAAAGTAGACATATAGTGAATTTTGTTTAAAGTCTAAGATGGGTCATATTGGCCCACTTCTTTTGATACCACCGCAACAAGGGGCTTATATTTAATAAAATATTGAATCCCTCATAACTTCTATATTACTTATTCGGATCTTCTTAATGTGCATACATAGTAATAGTAACTTCATCGCTATCAACTCGACATTTACGACAAGTACGAAGGGTTCTTTAATTCCACTAATACCAATGATTTAGCAGTTCCTACAGTCCTACCAAAATAAATGGGCCTAACTGTCTATTTTGCCATTTTTGATTCCTTGCCCCATACAAGAGATATTTTTTTTCAAAAATGTATAGCTTAAGTGCAATCTTAACACCACAGTGTCACTTTAAATGTTTTCATTCCATTTCAACATCGATGCATTGCCCCTTTCAGGCATTGCAGGTTCATAAATCCCTGCCTCTAATGTTTAATTGCATTGAACATTTTGAATATACTTTCCCCCTAGGAAAAATTCTAAAAATAAAACTTAAATTACTTGATAACAATCGGTTAAATTTTAATTACAATTTCCCACCAAACCACCAAATTTCAACTAATCAACTGTTTAATCCACCAACAGGTCATAAACTGCCCCCAAAAATTTTCCAAAACGAACAATTCCCTATATTGCCACCAGCGGCGCACAGTAAATACCGGCCATATTAATCACAACTCTTTTGAAAATTACCCAACAAAAAAAAACGCAAAATAATAGTCATATTTTATGCAGCATACCTACAAATAAATCTGGACATGGTCATAAATTTAAAAATAGTTTTTCGAAAGTTTACGGGCCAAAAAGGATTTGAATTTGAATTTGTGGCTCCCCGCTCAGTTTTCATGTTCCACCGTTCGTGTTGCAAGGATAGCTTTTCAGCTAATATTCGGAGCAGAACTAAACGCAATAAATGGTCAGAAAAATAAAAATGTGTAGTAAATTCTACAACCACATGCAGGGGAGGGGAGAGGTTAACTTATAGTACAGCCACATCTACAAACAGATATGTTTTAGGTAACACACACAACCATTCGTAGTCACATTTTCATTCATGAAAATTCATATGACTGTGGGCATTGGGATCCATTTATTCGTTGGGTGTTTGGTTATTCGAGTTAGTCCGTGCAAGCCGCAAATATGAATTCTGTATGGAAAATATGTTATTTATAAACATGGGCTTCCGAAAATATGAACATTTTCCCCCCGCCGAATATTCATAGTCTCACCTCGAGGATCAGGATACATTATCATCACACATACTCAGACATTCTCATGTACAAACATAAATCGGCTCTATCCCCAACCAACCACACACACAATCGCCGAAAAGTAGCAACAATTTCTGAATCTGCATAAATTTGTTAAGGTAACAAAAATGATACTGGGGATTTTGAATTTTAAAATTCATACTCATGTGCACACGAACGGATAGACAGACAGTTATTCGAGTTAGTCCGTTATTCGAGTTAGTCGAGGATCAGGATACATTATCATCACACATACTCAGACATTCTCATGTACAAACATAAATCGGCTCTATCCCCAACCAACCACACACACAATCGCCGAAAAGTAGCAACAATTTCTGAATCTGCATAAATTTGTTAAGGTAACAAAAATGATACTGGGGATTTTGAATTTTAAAATTCATACTCATGTGCACACGAACGGATAGACAGACAGACAAACTGACGGACGGATGGACGAATACAATTGTGTTTATACGTTGTAGATTAGACGATTTGAGATTCATATGTGTGGCGAAGACATACAAGTAAATAAACCAAATATAACCCCAATAATAACATTAAAATATACATAAATACTCGTATGTATGTATGTATGTATCCTTTGGTGTATTAACATTTGTATATTTGACGGAACTCATATTTTTCCACAAGAACTCTAAACCGCAAAAGGGCTTTTTTATTGGCAGTTTCTGTTGTGAATTTTCAACTACATTGCTAAGATTTGTTGATTTAATCAATAGAGTGACCAATATAGCAGTAATTCTTCGATAAAGGATGATCTAAGAAAATTCATAAACGATAAACTTTTCTATAAGAAAAGTCATCAACGATGAACTTTTCTATAAGAAAAGTCATCAACGATGATCTTTTCTATAAGAAAAGTCATCAACGATGATCTTTTATATAAAAAAAGTCATCAACGATGAACTTTTCTATAAGAAAAGCCATCAACGATGAACTTTTTTATAAGAAAAGTCATCAACGATGAACTTTTCTATAAGAAAATTCATCAACGATGAACTTTTCTATAAGAAAAGTCATCAACGATGAACTTTTCTGTAAGAAAAGTCATTAACGATGAACTTTTCTATAAGAAAAGTCATCAACGATGAACTTTTCTATAAGAATAGTCATCAACGATGATCTTTTATATAAAAAAAAGTCATCAACGATGAACTTTTCTATAAGAAAAGTCATCAACGATGAACTTTTCTATAAGAAAAGTCATCAACGATGAACTTTTCTATAAGAAAAGTCATCAACGATGAACTTTTCTATAAGAAAAGTCATCAACGATGAACTTTTCTATAAGAAAAGTCATCAACGATGAACTTTTCTATAAGAAAAGTCATCAACGATGAACTTTTCTATAAGAAAAGTCATCAACGATGAACTTTTCTATAAGAAAAGTCATCAACGATGAACTTTTCTATAAGAAAAGTCATCAACGATGAACTTTTCTATAAGAAAAGTCATCAACGATGAACTTTTCTATAAGAAAAGTCATCAACGATGAACTTTTCTATAAGAAAAGTCATCAACGATGAACTTTTCTATAAGAAAAGTCATCAACGATGAACTTTTCTATAAGAAAAGTCATCAACGATGAACTTTTCTGTAAGAAAAGTCATTAACGATGAACTTTTCTATAAGAAAAGTCATCAACGATGAACTTTTCTATAAGAATAGTCATCAACGATGAACTTTTCTATAAGAAAAGTCATCAACGATGAACTTTTCTATAAGAAAAGTCATCAAGGATGAACTTTATATAGAAAAAAACAAGGATAAACTTTCTATAGGAAAAGTCATCAACGATGAACTTTCCTATAAGTAAAGTCATCAACGATGAACTTTCCTATAAGGAAAGCCATCAACGATGAACTTTTCTATAAGAAAAATCATCAACGATGAACTTTTCTATAAGAAAAATCATCAACGATGAACTTTTCTATAAGAAAAATCATCAACGATGAACTTTTCTATAAGAAAAATCATCAACGATGAACTTTTCTACAAGAAAAATCATCAACGATGAACTTTCCTATAAGGAAAGCCATCAACGATGAACTTTTCTATAAGAAAAATCATCAACGATGAACTTTTCTATAAGAAAAGTCATCAACGATGAACTTTTCTGTAAGAAAAGTCATCAACGATGAACTTTTCTGTAAGAAAAGTCATCAACGATGAACTTTTCTATAAGAAAAGTCATCAACGATGAACTTTTTATAAGAAGTTTTCTATAAGAAAAGTCATCAACCATGATGTTTTCTATAAGAAAAGTCATCAACGATGAATTTTTCTATAAGAAAAGTCATCAACGATGAACTCTTCTATAAGAAAAGTCATTAACGAAGAAGTTTTCTATAAGTAAAGTCATCAGGTATGAATTTTTCTATACGAAAAGTCATCAAGGACGAATTTTTCTATACGAAAAGTCAATAAGGATGAATTTTCTATAGTAAAAGTTATCAAGTGTGGACTATTCTATCGGAAAATACATCAAGGATGAACTTTTCTATAAGAAAAGTTATCAACGATGAACTTTTCTATAAGAAAAGTCATCAACGATGAACTTTTCTATAAGAAAAGTCATTAACGATGAACCTTTCTATAAGAAAAGTCATCAACGATGAACTTTTCTATAAGAAAAGTCATCAACGATGATCTTTTATATAAAAAAAGTCATCAACGATGAACTTTTCTATAAGAAAAGTCATCAACGATGAACTTTTCTATAAGAAAAGTCTTCAACGATGAACTTTTCTATAAGAAAAGTTATCAACGATGAACTTTTCTATAAGAAAAGTCATCAACGATGAACTTTTCTATAAGAAAAGTCATCAACGATGAACTTTTCTATAAGAAAAGTCATCAACGATGAACTTTTCTATAAGAAAAGTCATCAACGATGAACTTTTCTATAAGAAAAGTCATCAACGATGAACTTTTCTATAAGAAAAGTCATCAACGATGAACTTTTCTTTAAGAAAAGTCATGAACGATGAACTTTTCTATAAGAAAAGTCATCAACGATGAACTTTTCTATAAGAATAGTCATCAACGATGAACTTTTCTATAAGAAAATTCATCAACGATGAACTCTTCTATAAGAAAAGTCATCAACGATGAACTTTTCTATAAGAAAAGTCATCAACGATGAACTTTTCTATAAGAAAAGAACGATGAACTTTTCTATAAGAATAGTCATCAATAGTCATGAACGATGAACTTTTCTATAAGAAAAGTCATCAACGATGAACTTTTCTATAAGAATAGTCATCAACGATGAACTTTTCTATAAGAAAATTCATCAACGAAATCTCAACAACGATGAAATTTGGATAAGAAAAGTCATCAACGATTAAATTTTCTATAAGAAATCTCATCAAGGATGACATTTTCTATAAGAAATCTCATCAAGGGTGGCATTTTCTATAAGAAAATTCATCAACGATGAACTTTTCTGTAAGAAAAGACATCAACGATGAAATTTTCTGTAAGAAAAGAAATCAGCGATGAACTTTTCTATAAGAAAAGACATCAACGATGAACTTTTCTATAAGAAAAGACATCAACGATGAACTTTTCTATAAGAAAAGACATCAACGATGAACTTTTCTATAAGAAAAGACATCAACGATGAACTTTTCTATAAGAAAAGTCATCAACGATGAACTTTTTATAAGAAGTTTTCTATAAGAAAAGTCATCAACCATGATGTTTTCTATAAGAAAAGTCATCAACGATGAATTTTTCTATAAGAAAAGTCATCAACGATGAACTCTTTTATAAGAAAAATCATCAACGATGAACTTTTCTATAAGAAAAGTCATCAACGATGAACTTTTCTATAAGAAAAGTCATCAACGATGAACTTTTCTATAAGAAAAGTCATCAACGATGAACTTTTCTATAAGAAAAGTCATCAACGATGAACTTTTCTATAAGAAAAGTCATCAACGATGAACTTTTCTATAAGAAAAGACATCAACGATGAACTTTTCTATAAGAAAAGTCATCAACGATGAACTTTTCTATAAGAAAAGTCATCAACGATGAACTTTTCTATAAGAAAAATCATCAACGATGAACTTTTCTATAAGAAAAGTCATCAACGATGAACTTTTCTATAAGAAAAATCATCAACAATGAACTTTTCTATAAGAAAAATCATCAACGATGAACTTTTCTATAAGAAAAATCATCAACGATGAACTTTTCTATAAGAAAAGTCATCAACGATGAACTTTTCTATAAGAAAAGTCATCAACGATGAACTTTTCTATAAGAAAAGTCATCAACGATGAACTTTTCTATAAGAAAAGTCATCAACGATGAACTTTTCTATAAGAAAAGTCATCAACGATGAACTTTTCTATAAGAAAAGTCATCAACGATGAACTTTTCTACAAGAAAAGTCATCAACGATGAACTTTTCTATAAGAAAAGTCATCAATGATGATCATCGTTGATGATCTTTCTTATATTAGGATTCATCTTTGATGATTTTTCTTATATAAAAGTTCATCTTTAATGTCTTTTCTTAGAGAAAAATTCATCTTCGTTGACTTTTCTTACAGAAAAGTTCATCATTGACGAATTTTCTTACTTTGAGGTCCCTTTTCCATTTACTCAAATTTCCCAAGCTTAGGTGTTCTTTAGTTATTCCATTAAGATTTGAGAACTTAAAGATTTTTCTCAAAAATCTGTTTAGTTCACACAGTTTTTAGGTGATATATAACGCCCTCCTAGATTTGTAAATAATTTATTTCTTCTACCTGTCAACTCAATCATCCGGCGAGTTCAGCCATTAGTTTGTGAAAACCCGTTGTCTACTAATTTGTCCGCCTCCTGTGCACAAAAGCAACTCATTCCCCACGTTTGCAATAGCCATAATTTTTTAAATCAAAACCCATTTATAGCAAAAGCTTCCCATTCTGATTCAGCGTTAAATTCAAATTATACAAATTTGTCAAAGTAGAGCGAAAAAACAAATCGCAGTCCTCGTTCATAATACAACATCAATTAATTCCACTTTTCCCCAAACTACGGCATTGGGCGCTCGTTACCGTCACACTGATGATGCCACCACACTGATGATGATGACGTCGTCCACGCTGATGTTGTGCAGCGAATAAAGCTGTACCTATCCGTGCTTCCTTCCTTCCTGCCTGCCACCCTACCGACAAACCAGTCTACCAGTCAGCCATCCCAAATAATACGCTACTAGGCAAAGGACAAGTGTTCACTCTCACTTGCTGGAGAGGGAGAGGTGATGACTCTTCGAAAACTAAGGGCCATCGTGGTCAATACAAAGTGCACGGACCAGCGGCTGGCAGACTCACTGACTGGCTGCACTGAACTGGATGGCCGGACTGGTCTGGTCTGTGGGATTGGATGGAGTGTAACGAGCAAACACCTATTTAAAATGCGTGTGGCAACACTTAAAAATTTTGTGTGACATCAATTTTCTTTTATTTGTGTTCCTGATCAATTGGTGTCCGCATGACGACGGAATAAATTTGCAGCTCGTGCATGAAAAATTATTTACTGCAAGAAAAATTGCTTGCAACTCTATAGGTTCGGCCTGAGTGTGTGTGCCCGACTATATGAACGGTCATTGCGAACGAAAGCGCCTCGCTGCACAAACGATTGTATATCGAAATTCAAGTAAACGAGGGAGGATAGAAAAATGGTGTAAATGGTAAATGATAAAAGTAAAAAATTTTCTTGAACCTTTTTCAGTTGTCAGGAGCAATTAGGTGGTTGAAATACGAGTATTTATAATGATTCCTTATACTTTTTGAGTATTTCATAGTATGTACCGATACCTTCATTACAAAGTATTCTAAGCTGACGTAGCAGGTTTAATGGTGAACTGCAGTTTTATATTCTAAATATTCCAAATTATATTCAGTCAACATTTTAAGTTAATATTTCGCTCATTATTCAATCTATCCTCGTATGTATTGCTACAAGACTATAGGAACAGACACATGGATGGATGGACCCACCGACAGACGGACATAGTTACAACGTATTTTCCACAACTTGCAGGGCTGCAGTGTTTGTGGGTATGTTGCACATTGGCGTTACGACTATGATTATTTGTTTGCTTGTTGGCCAATAGCAACAGACCAAACTGTTAAAGCCCTAAGGCCAAAATCCAGAGTGTACTTACTGCACACTGCAGCTTTGCTGGTGGAAGCTGGTAACGCAGTGTTGGGTGTTGGGAGAGGGGAACTGAGAGCAACCAGAGGCATCAGCAGTATTCGGAGCATAGCATAGCTAGCTGGATATATGTTCCAAAGACCGGCTGACTTCACTGCTTGATTGGATAGATGGATGACCAGCAAGCAGCAAAAAAAACTAGAGCTGTGTAAAAGTACATCCTGGCAGAAGGACATACACTCTCCCCTCTCTCTCTCGCTCCCTCCCAACCATATGGTGGCTGCACACACATCGATACGCACAGAGGCACAACACGTTCGTTACGAAGTTTGATATAAATTTAATGTTTTCCACTTGAAGTTTATAAAACGTAGACGACACTATAATGCTATCATTAATCTTCAGGCACGACTGATTTGTTTGGCCTTTAAAAGCAAAAACGAATAACAGCAACAACAACGACCAAGGCAGCAACATATATAGAGTACCCAGGAGCAGCATCATCATCAACATCAGCAACAACATAAACTTTGTTGTTGATTTTCTGAAAGAAAGGGTCATTTTTAATACAAAACTACGGATGGACGAATGGATGGATGGATGAATGGATGTATGAGAAAACTTAAGGTAATACCTTGTGATGCATACTGCAATGCAGCATCATCATCATTATGATGAGCATCAGGACTAGCATCATGCGGCCAGGACGAGCTTGTGTACACTGAAAAAAAAATAGTAATAAAACTAATGATGACACATTCTTATATTAAGTATGCTACCTCGGCATCAATTCAATGACAATTTTCATTAAAATAATGAAAATTTACACGTTTTTTACGAAATTTTCCTTAATATAAAGTTTTTTGAATTTGAATTAATGACTATATAATCATTAGTTTTGTGTACGCGCTTCTTTAAATGTACGCATTTAAATTAAAGAAAAAAATCATTATTTTTGTGACAATCCGCATTATTTTAAGTAATATTTCAATACTTTTAAGGATTTTCTACATTAACACTATGACGTAGACATGTCATAGTTTTAATGCCGAATCGGACTTAATTAACAGTATGAGATATTTGAGTAATAAATTTAAGGCTATGCTCCCCTTAAAGGAAAGGCTGTCTTGGTAATAAATTTTATGACTATTGTCATTATTTTTAAGAATACATACGAGAGAATTTTACAATCTCTCCCTCCCTCTCTCGCTCGGAGAATCAATTTTGTTTGGTAATGTGTGAATCAATTATGGAATGCTAGAAGAGAAAATAGAGAACAGTGCTGTTGTTCGTTTTATTTTAAATCGTCAGTTATTTACAAGCGATGGAAGGAAACGGTTGTCTGTTTTCGGGACGCGGATTGTGAAAAAAATTGATTGCTGTGAATATGTAAGTATACGTGCATATTGCACCGAAAATAATTTTAATATGGGCTGTTAACAGTTATTTTTGCTACATGTGTGTATGCATGTCGTGTACATGTGTGTATGCATGTGGTTATGCCGTCGGCGTCACCATCGATCTCTGTGATAAGGGAGTGCGCGTGTCATAGTTATTTTTGCTGTATGTTATTTATGGCGATGTATGTACATGCGTTTTTGAAGGAGATCTTGTTTGTAAGTCCGGTGAAGAGATTTGTGCCAAATGGATGATAAAAATGTGAGTAATAGATTTTGTAATACTGAAAGAGACAATGGGAAAATGTTTAGGTACGTGAAAAATAATATTATTATCCTGAAATAAACATCTTATTGGCAATTACAAAATTAACAAAACACATTTTAATTGAAATAAATATATTTATTAAAAATACCAGCGCATAATGCAGAAATGTAAAATTATTTGTGGCAATATAGAAATTTATTATTAATAATATGTTATACATATAACTATCTTTTTTAATTTTTTAGTAAAACAATTTTAAAATGGGTCTTTTGTGAGAAGAGTGGCAAATTTTACAAAATATTTCAACGTAAGTATTATATATGAACGGCTGAAATATTTCTCTTAGTTTTCAGAGTTTTCCAATTGTGATATGATAAAATTTATTTGCATTTTTTTTGTTTATAGATAATTTTATTTGATTTATTTTCAGAAAAAATTTAATTATTTTAATTTTAGATCACGCAATATTTGAAGGTAAATGTGATGGATATATGAAAAATGCACTTATAAATTACAAAAAATAAGTGAGATTTGGAAACAATATTTGTAAGTATTATGTATTTCTGAACAAATATATTTTATTAGAAAATCATTAGAACAAAATATATTTGCGAACTGACGTTCACATATAAAATACGTGTTTTCGCACAAACAAAGTTATTGTTAAAAAGTTTTCCAAATATAATTTATTTAAAAAGATGTTTTCCTTTTTTGAATTTTAGTTTAAATTTTTCCTTGATTTCGTGTTCATAATTGCTTCATAATTAAACCTGCTGTTAGATTAGGCCCATCTGGTCCAATTTTTGTATCGTTTCCTTTTATATGAAAAATGTAATGTTGACCAAATGGACTCTTAATCTAGGATTCGTACAGATTTGCTAATCTAACACCAGGGTTAAGAATGTCATAAGCAGCATTAGCTTTTGTTTTACAGACGTAATTTTTAATAAGTTTTTGTAGTTTTGTTTGCTAACAAAATTTAAGATTTTAAAATCTAAGTCACGATTGATTTTTTTTGAGAAAATTATTTTTGATAACTCAATTTATATGAAAAATTTCACTTTCGCCACTTTCAAAACAATCAGTTTCTATTATTAATAATATCTTACATAAATATTTTTTTTAACTTTTAGTACAGCACATTTTGTATGGATCTATTATGAGATTTTGTGTCGTAGAAGAGTGACTAAATATTTCAGTGTAAGTAAGTATATTCCAAAGATTTGATATATCTCTTATTTTTCAACATTTTGTGACAGTTATATGATAAAATTTATTTTAATACTTTATCGTATATAAATCATTCTGTTTGATTTCTATTCAAATTATTTTTATTTTAGTTCGCGCAATTGAACTTTATTTGGATATATGAAAAATGCAGTGGGGAATTACAAATTTACAAATTGCAGGAAATGAGTGAGCATACAAACTATATGATATAATAATATAATATTTGTTTTATATAATAATATAATATTTGTTTTATATAATTTCTATTTAAATTCCTGCCAAATTCAGGGTTAAAAATCATTAAGGTCGGCTCCGATAAAAATTGTTCATGGACAACATATAGAGAAACGAATCCCCCTATAGAATCGATACATAACAATACAATATTCGAATAAAAGTCAAACTTCATAGTGTGTTGGCCGATTTGTCTTTATACAATTACATATTGTTTTAAATTATAAAATGTTCAAGGTTATCCGTAATATGTATTATATTTTTTTGTATTTTCCAATATAAAATATAACAAAAAAATATTTATTTAGAAATATAAAGTGTTGTGTTATTGAATTTTCTATGAATAGTAAATGATTTCAAAGAAAATGATTCATTTAAAAGAGTAACATTATAATCAATATAATGTAACGAATTTTCCATACATATTTAAAAGAACTGTATTCAAATTCATGTATGCCTTAAATTAATTACCAGTATATTCTTATATCAAGGACAAACATTTTAAATTTTATTACGATAATGTTATAAATTATATGATATTTTACTAAAAATAAGCACGCGCCATACTTAAATTTACGCAAAAATGTGCTTATTTTAATACCAAACATAATTAGTTTTATTACCCAAAATTCTTAATTCTATGAAATGCATCCTCAAAACAAGTACTATTCACATCTTTAAATTAACTATAAAACCTTCTTATTTTTATAGCGATTGTCTTTGGCTCGAAATCATTGCCAAAATCTTAAACTTTACGAAAAATTCATTGAATTTCAGTACGCTTTTTTTTTAGTGTAGGACCAGGACAGCGATAATGATGCCAACCGGCAATGTATAACGGCCAATGATGACCTAAGCGGCGCCAGTTATGCTGAGGCTGAGGTTGTGGTGGTCTCCCTTGATATTTCGATGACGAACAAATGACGCACAGTGGTATAAGCCGAATTAAAGTTTTCCTACAGGAATAAAACCTCATTCAGATATACTTAATTGAAGTTTTCCCATAGAAAATCTCATTCAGCTAAGCTGAATGGAAGTTTTCCCATAGAAAACCCCATTCAGCTAAGCTGAATGGAAGTTTTCCTATAGAAAACCACAATCAGCTGAGCTGAATGGAAGTTTTCCTATAGAAAACCTCATTCAGCACAGCTGAATGGCAGTTTTCCTGCAGAAAACCTCATTCAGCTTAGCTGAATAGAAGTTTTTCTATAGAAAACCTCATTCAGAAAAGCTGAATGGAAGTTTTCTACAGAAAGCCTCATTCAGCTAAGCTGAATGGAAGTTCTCCTATAGGAAACCTCATTTAGATAAAATGAATGGAAGATTTCATATAGAAAACATCATTCAGCTAAGCTGAATAGAAGTTTTCCTTTAGAAAACTTCATTCAGATAAGCTGAATGGAAGTTTTCCTGTAGAAAACCTCATTCAGCTAAGCTGTATTGAAGTTTTCCTAGAAAATGTTTTTTCATGTAAACTGAATTGATATAGGTTATCATTGAATTCAGTTAGTTTTTCCACAAAATTTCCACCACTGTGCTATGGCAATCAGGGACCAGGAAATGGTGTTACTGTTAGCTATGGGCACTCCAGCAATAATGTTGCTGTGCAGCTCTTGGGGCCTAAAGGCAATGAGTGCTGTGGAGATAGGTTGGTAGGTTAAGCGAGAGGGTTTACTAAAAAGTTTACTCAAATTGATGATGCTTCAAGTAATAACAACTTCAAAGATTCACAGTCATCATCATCGCCATCGTCATCTCTCAACATGAGTTGTTGAAAATCGTTAAACATTTTTGCTTTTCATATGTTTGCACAAAATCATAGCAAACAGCAATGAACTCCCATTAAAACCACCTCTTAAACCTACCCCTCCAGCCAACGGAGTGTAACATTAACTAATATGCATTTAAAATTTATAATTACATGATTATAACTGCAAAAATCTCTCATGAGGATATTGGGTTGCAATCAAAACATAAAAACGGCACAAAACTTATGCAATTGTTTTACTAGAGATTTGGTGAGTTTTTATGCAGCATTTAGACATTACGTCTTAGAAAAAATCACAGTCTGTCATAAAATTGTAGTGGATTTCCTTGGTTGAGCAAATTTTTACGATGAAAATCAGCAATTACCATTCGGGAGTTATTGCCGTAGGACGTACGTCGCCCAGTTTGACGTACCCAAATTGTCGTGTAACAACTGAAATGTGCAGAGTTAACAGTTTTATGTTAGATTGAATTAGGGCAATAAGGAAAAAACTTAAATCTGGCATGAAAACGAGTAATGGCAAAATTGGTTTGTAGGCTGTAAAACTATTTTAATGTTATTTTTAAAAAATAGTATTTTCAAAGGCAGTAGTTAAAAATTGCGCAACGCGTTGAAGGAGTGACCCAAACCAGCGATTTTCTTCAAAGGTGATCCGTTTTAGGACATCTTAAGTCATTTGAGCAATGTCTGTCTGTCTGGCCGATGCGCGCGATAACCTTCAAAGTGAGTGAGCGATTGTCTTCAAATGTTTTATGTGGTAATATTTCGGTCTACCTAAGACCATGATTGAATATAGGTCATAGTGATTTACTCCTTCCGGTACTTTACCCACAAATGGTTAAAAAATGTTACAATTTTAAAAATCTTGGAACTTATCTTCTTCTTATCCGAATCATCTGTATTTTTACACGTGGCAGACTTGCAACTCCAATATGAAAAATTATAGAAAACCTCATTCAGATAAGCTGAGTTGAAGTTTTCCTATATAAAACCTCATTCAGCTAAGCTGAATTGAAGTTTTCCTATGGAAAGCCTCGTATCGCATGATTTATTTTTTTTAATTTGAAACCATATGTGGCGTATGAAAAGTGTGAACACTAATAGGTCACAAAATTTCGAGTTTCGCAGTATACGTGAATGGATTGCCCCTATTTTCGCACTTACCTAACAAATATATTGCTCAAAATAATTCTAGAATTTTGGACTTACGAGCGACTTACTCACAGCTACAGAATATCAAACTAAACCACTTCGTCTATTTCCTATTTATTAATACTCGTGAAATATTTACTTCCGGTCATAAACTTATATATATTTAATAGTCTGGAAATGTTAGTTTTAATTCTTTAATTGAATCAGAAAAAAATTTGTAGATAGTTTTTGGCAAAATCTCCCATTATTCAAAGAGGCTTTTAATAAATAACAAATTCTTAGTTTTTGGCTAGGCTAGGCTCTAATTTATCTAGGGAGCGTATGATTATTATTAAATTTAAATCCCTGTGGGCGTATAAGAATTATTAACACTCATACGTCACAATATTTTTCGTAGTTTATTTTTGGCTAACATGTTTATAAGTAGTTACAAATAGGTAAAATAAGATCACGCTATCTTTTTTTAAGAAAACAAAAATTTTGAAAATAATTTATGAGTTTTTCAGATTTTGAAAAAATTCAAAAAAATGAGTTTTTGTGAAAAACAAATATCGTAAAACACAAAAACTAATTTTTTCACGCTATCAAAAATTAAAATGCCAATAAATTTTTTTCAAAAAAATGATAGCGAGATCTTATTTTACCTATACAGGGTTGCCCATATTCGACGGACCCATCTGGCAACGCCATAACTTTTGACAGAGATGTCAGATCGCTTAATGACATACCGCGTTTGAAGCGTCAGTCCAAGCAGATTTTTACCATGGAACAATACAAGCCACGCGAGCGCTCTGAAATAGTTGAAATTTACATTCAACAGAAGAAGTCAATTGTGAAAAAACAAAAAAAAAAAAACAAAATTATCATGTCCGATGAAGCCCATTTCACATTGAATGGGACCGTAAATAAGCAAAATTGCCGTATTTACGCCACTGAAAATCCTCAGGAGATTCAAGAATTGCCTCTTCATGACGAAAAAGTCACAGTTTGGTGCGGCGTTAGTGCGAAAACGGTCATTGGGCCGCTTTCGACGAATGGCGAAAACGATGGAAAATGCTGCAAAAAGGGCACAATACGCCATCAACGCCAGAGGCGGCCATTTGAGAGATATCATATTCAAAAATTGATGTAAACAAATCTACTTGGAACAAATTAAATGATTAAGATTGCCAACCGCCAAATTTTTATTTTTTCTTTGATTTTTTTTAAAAAAACATGGGTCCGTCGAATATGGGCAACCCTGTATGTAACTGCTTATAAACATTTTTGCCAAAAATTAACTACATAGGTCGATATTAAATATTCTGACTCTCTATAAAACAATGTTTGTTTTATTGGCTTTATGAAATACAAAAAAAAAATTATTAAACTTAATACATTCATTTTTATTATATATCCAAATAAGAGATTGCTCAAAATAATTCAGGAATTTGGGATTTACGAGTATATGTCATAAATGCTAAGAGCTACAGAATTTCAAACTAAACCAATTCTTCTATTTCCATTTATTAATACTCATAAAAAATTTACTTCTCATCATATATTTCTTTAAAAGTCTGGAAATGTTAATCTTTAGTCCTTATTTGAATTAGAAAAAACTATGATGAAGTTATACAATAGTTATGCCGAAAGATTGACCAATCTCGCATTACTCAAAGAGGCTTTTAATAAATAAAAAATTCTTCGTTTGTGATGCATAATTTTAACACATCTGTAAATATGGAACACTTCTCTTGAAGATATCAGTTTGTAGATTTTTTGCAGGTATTATGCGAATTCCTGATGCGTCCGCATAATGGAATTCGGAATAATTGCTTTCGCTCTGACAGAAGTCAATGTACGCTTCTATCTGATATTTTTTCTAATAGCACTAGACTGTATTTGAAACCCCATGTGGCGTATGAAAAATGTGAACACTCATACGTCACAAAATTTCGACATTCTCAATATACGGGTATGGATTGCCCCTCAGTGTGGACTTACTTTACAAATATATTGCTCAAAATAATTCTTGTATACGAGTATGCTATAAAGGTTCAGAGCTACGGGATCTCAAAATAACCCACTTTGGCTATTTGCTAATTATGAATATTATTAATGTTTTACTTCTGAAACATAGAACAATGATGGACATTGCGTTTGTTCATGAAGATGGCTACTGATAAAATCTCGCAAATTCCAAAAAATTGGCCAAAAACATAATTATTTGCTTCTTAAGCATTATTTGACCAGAGCTGTGAATATAGAACAGTTATGTTGTAGATTTCTGCCATGATATTTCACACAGCTGCTGTGCGAATTCCCGATGCCGGCTCATAATATTCAAATATATTTTATAAATCTCTCTATGACTGAATTTATCGCTGTGATAGAAAACAATAACTGCTCATGATTGTTTTATTTTATAATTGCGTTAGGCAGTGATTTACCTAGGGGTCGTATGAGCGTTATTATTTTGAAACCCTATATGGATTATGAAAAATATCTACACTCATACGAAACAATATTTCGTGGGTATACATGAATGGATTGCCCGAAACTGCTCGCTCTCGTAGAAAATATACTACTCATAATAATTCTAAACAAGTAAAAGAGTTTAGTTCGGCCAAGCCGAATTATATACCCTCCACCATGGATAGCATGTGACCTCAACTCAAACCTAAAGAAAATAACACCGAAAACCAAAAAATTATATAGATGAGAACAGTAGGAAGCACAACAAGTTAGATGCTATATATGGGAGCTATACCTAAATATTGACCGATATGGCCCATTTTCAATCCCAAGTTACCTGCAGCTATAAGAAGTATCTATACCAAATTTCAGCCACCTAGCGCAAGTATTATAGATTGTAGCGTGATTACAACACACGGTCGGACGGACAGACGGACATGGCTAAATCGTCTTAGAATTTTACGACGATTATAAATATATATACTTTATGGGATCTCAGATCAATATTTATAGGTGTTAAAAACTATGGTGGAGGGTATAAAAAGTGTTAAAAATATAAGGAAAATTTAAATTTTAAATGGGAAAGAATAGACCGAGAATTCGGAAAAAATTGAACCAATATTCCACGCAAACTTCCACGAACAAAACTGGGCTCAGTTCGTAATTTTTGGGCGATAATTCCTTTTTTGATTATGCAAATATCCTAAATTTTGAATATAGTTTCTAAAGCTTAAAAAGGCTTAACAGCTGTCTTTGAGTCGGGTGAAGTTTTCTCCAGGTGATAACTACTTAATGACATGTATCTAGGGAGCAAATCTTGAAGGTCGACAATTCTGAAAAACTTTTCTTTGGATTCCAACTCCTAAACATGAACATAGTAGGAAGTATTTAAGCCTAGCAGAAGGTCGGCTATGCAATGAAATATTTTCTCTTAAGTAGTTGACTTTCATTTAATTTGCGAAACGCAGCTCTATTGGATAAATTTTTATAATTCAATTATGAATAACTTAAAATAAAAATGTCATCGAGTGGAACTTGAGACATTTGTATTTATTATTAATTGGAATTCAAGGAATGAGCAATTAAACAATCTTACGAATTGCGTGGAAACAATGGCATTAAACATTTGATGGGCCAGGTGTCGTATGATTATTAAGAATATGAAATACAATGTGACGTATGAAGAATTGCAACACTCATACGTCACAGTAATTTAAAATTCGTAGTGTTTGTTGAGGTCTCTTCAGTTCCCAGATGAGTGTTCTTTCAAAATATTAATCTGTCAAAGAGGAATATTTAATATTTATACATTTGTTCCGATAAGTGATATAAATGTTTGCCCAATGTTTAACGTGGGCTCTTTATCATATTATTTTTTTGTTCAGATTCCCAAGCCGTGTGAATGCTTCGCAATGTCGAAAAAAAATTGTTGGTCTTGAAGATTTCATCCAAGTCGACCTGAGAGACATTGTCCTTCACTTTATAAGGAAAATTTAATGATATAAGATTTATTTTTATAAATCAATTAAGAATCTACAAAAATGTCAAGGATTTAAGCTAGAGCCATTTTAATTATTCTTTATTGTAATTCCAGTAATGACTGAACAATTTTCATATAAATCTCTTACGAATTGCATGAAAATAATATTGATATTGTTAGATATTTCTGATTTAGAACCTTTTCCAAATTCCATTAGATATTTGCTGTACCAGGTGTCGTGTAATCCTATTAGACATTTGATTGACCAGGTGTCGTATAATTGTTATTAATTTGAAACCCAATGTGGCGTATGAAATATATTAACACTCATATGTCAGAGTAATTTAATTGAATGAGATTTTTTTGTGGATGTCGCTGTAGGTATCAGTTCAATCTACTTTCCCAACTGGAATCTGTCAGTGAGGAATATTTTATGCATATAAAGTTAGACCAATAATTGACTCTTATAGATTTCTGCATGAAATATTTTG
The DNA here is from genome assembly GCA_963930755.1 of Eudasyphora cyanicolor. Lineage (NCBI taxonomy): Eukaryota > Metazoa > Arthropoda > Insecta > Diptera > Muscidae > Eudasyphora > Eudasyphora cyanicolor. Next base: position 26,381,876 of record OZ005738.1, read on the forward strand.
TTATTTATTATTAGAAATATATTCTTTATTTGCTTCTCTTTATATTTTAAACACAAAGCCAATTATCATAAAATCTAATCAACTTTTAGTTTATTAAGATTAATTCGGTTAAAGATTAATTAGATTAATTTGGGTCAATATAGTTACATTTGTGTAGAGTTTCCCGCAAATAATTTTCTAAACTCAGGTGAAAATAAAACCTATTTGTTACAAATATTAAATTATATAAATAATATGTCAAATTTAAGAAATACGATAAAGCTCGAAAAATAAACAGAAATACTAGTTTTTCAAAAATTTCTGTCCTTGATATTGAATTTATTTTTATAAATTGTTTGCGAATATCTGAAATGAAAATTGGGAAAAATTAAAGAGCAGAACAAAAGACAATTTATTTATTGATAGTAAAATTTGAGTAGGTAATGGTTAACAATTTTTTGGACAAGGTATCGTATAATAATTATTAATTTAAAGCCCTATGCATCATATGAGAAATGTTAACACTTATACAGCACTCTGCCTATCCCTTTAAATTGATGTGTTCTATACGAAATATATTTTTTCTTTAAAAAAATGTATATCGCAATTATCGTAAACTCTAAAAATATACCATTTTAGTAAGCAGTGTCAAGAACCACTAGTTTTTCAAAAAAAGATTCACTGACCGAATCTTTGGTTTTCTTTTTATAATTTTTGGGAAAGTAATTCAAGCAGTTAAACTAATACTTATTAAATATTTTACTTATTAATTGTATTAATTCGAGTAATAGATAAACATTTGTGTGACCAGGTGTCGTATGATCATTATTAATTTTAAACACTATGTGGCGTATGAACAATATCAACACTAACACTCCACTTTACCTTAGCATAATTAAATCATATTGCTTATTTTGTATAAATTATTAATTTATTTAAAAAACTCTTTAACGGAATTTTCAATTATTAGAAAATCTAAAAATATTCCTTAGCATAATTAAATCAAATTGCTTATTTTGTATATGTTTAAGTTATTAGTTTATTTAAAAAACTCTTTAAAGCAATTTTCAATTATCAGAAAATCTAAAAAGATTCCATTTTAAGTTTAATTATATTAATACAGGTAAAAAATGTATTATTCGTAGTTAGATTAATTTGGATTCCCGTATATAATTTTCCATTTTGTAAGATTAAAATGCTAACGTTTATCCCAAGCGAATATAGTACAAAGTAAGTAGATTGTGGGATATTAAATTCATACTTCCTAAACAATCTCAAAATATAATAATATACTCAACAACAAATACCAACTCAAACGAATATAAATTCTGGCAAAATCTTAAATTTTCCGGGAACAATTTATGACGTTTAGTGTTAGTAAATTCTTCGAGCCATAACAATTGAATTGAAATTAGATGAAAATTTAACACACCAATATATAAATATTTTTCCAAAAGAAAAAGGATACGTCTGTAAATGAACAGACAGACACATGGGCAGCCTACAAACTGTTGCTAACCATATTTCATCTCTTTTTGCAAAGAACATTTTCCCTATGATTCCTTGTGCTAGTACTACATGCTGGTAACAAACCAGCAGGATACTTTTGATGCTCAGCCAATGCCAAATGGCCAAGGAATAAACGCATAAATTCCAGGCCAAAGCGTTAACATGATTGCCCATAGAGGTAGTCAGGAGTCTTTACACATCCACATCTACACGAGTAGCATATCCTGAGACGGCTAGGCATCACATACTTGGAGAAGTTAAACTACACACACAACCCCTGCCCCTACAACAACCACCAACACCTCCACCTCTGAATATGAAGGGTAAAATTGGTTTTTGTGAAAATTATTCCTTGGATTTTACAATTGCGCACTTTATGGGCCATAAGTAAGACCTACAACTGCCACACACACACACCCGAGAAGAGCAAAAAATCGGACAAAACCAAAAAGAAGGATAATGCTCTGTCTAAGTTGGCTAAATATATGGGTTAGTGATAGTAAATTAAGGTGCCCTCGACCATATATCGATGGAGTAACAAACAACCTCTGCAGTAAAATTCCCCAATATTCATAGAAATGCAATAATAACTTTACGTACACATCCTGGCAATCCTTTAGTATCCATACCAGAGATCCTATTATGGCATTGACTAGGGGTCTCGCTGTATGTGCGAATGTGTCTGAGTGTGTATGTGGTATGGACAAACTAATAATTTTTGTTTGGAATCCTCGAAATCCCCCTCCCCCTCCTCCAGTCAACTATCCTCCTCGCTCCACCAATTACCAAAGTGTGAGTATGTTAATTTTCCTGTGGAATGCAACCATTAGTTTACCACAGAATAAAAAAAACGAGGAAGATGCTGCTCTTGCTCCTGCAAAAACCCGAGATGCAAAATGGAACTGAAACAGCACAAAATGAAATTTATTCCACACACTTGCATACACATTTGCACAAATTTAATTTGAGCTTACGCTCCGCTTTTCTCGCTTCGTTTAAGGAAAAGGGTTACTACATTAAAAGTTCTTAAAAACTTTAATAATAATAACACTTTTCGTATTACATTAGCTAAAAAATTGGCTGACCAGGTGTCGTATGATTAGTATTACATTGATATCTAGTGTGGCGTATGACGAATGTTAAAACTCATACCGCAACAAACGTAGTGAACTGCAGTTGAATACTTCACATGAATTAGTTTGAAATATGAATCTTTAGGGCTTTCTGGGAGGTTCAATAGTCATAAGAAATTAAAAGAAATCCCCCAGGTGAAAATCGGACACTTCTACGTGTCTTTAAATACAACGTTTAATAGCATAATTTGCCCAAATATAAAATTTATATCGACAATTTCATCAATATTTTATTTTAATACACAATCTCGTCAAAATTAAATTTTTATCGTAAAAGTTGCATTTTTCTAGAAAATTTTGTCGAAATGTTCTTTTTCAAGCCAATATTGTATTTTTATAGAACATTTCCTCGGAATAGTATTTTTATAACAAGTTTCATAATAGAGCAGCGTTAGAAAAGGTCGTCAAATTTAAAAAATTGTCAAAATTGGATTTTGTTACAAATTTCGTATAAATTTCGTGGAAAATTTCGTCCAAATTTCCTAGAAAATTTTGTCCAAATTTCGTCTAAATTTCATGGAAAATCTTCCTCCAAATTTCACAGAAAATCTCTTTAACATTTTTGAAAAACTTCGCCAAATATTATTTTTATATTCAAATTCGATGAAATTTTCTCAAAAACGTTAATTTCGACAACATTTTATCTAAAAATCAATCAATTTTAATGAAATTTTCATTAAAAAATGTATTTCCTTGATATTGAATTTTTATAGAAAATTTCCTAAGAATTTTATATTTGTAGAAAATTCGTCGATATTTAATTTATATTAAAAATCACGCAGAAATTGCTTTTTGATAGAAAATTGAATCGAAATAGAATTATAAAAAGTTCTCGAATTTGAATTTTAAAAAGAAATTTCGTTGAAAGTAAAAATTTTATTTGAATTTCTATACTTTTTCCATAAACACTAAAGTTTTATATTTAGAAAAAGTATTCAAACTTGCGTATTTTATAGAACATTTCATTTAAATTGAAGCTAATTAATTTTTTTTCGATTTTGCATTTTATAAGACATTTTGTTGAATTGCATTTTGATAAAAATTTTGTCGAAAATTTTTTCTATGAAAATTCGCCGGATATTTTTTAAAATTCATTTTAACACAATAATTTGTCGAAATTGCATTTCTCTTGAAAAATTTAGACGATATTTAATTTTTCTAAATTTTCTTTATTAAAATTGAATTTTTCTAAATATTCGCCAAAATGAAATTTTTATAGTTTTTTTTGAAACAGGATTTCTGTAATCTTTTGTTCAAAATTTTATAAAAACTTCGCCATGTGTAGAATATTCGAAATTTTATTTTTAATTTTTTATGATTCAAATGTCATTTATTGACATTTTTAAACAAATTTCGACCAAATTTTATGGAAAATTTCGACCAAATTTTATAGAAAATTTCGACCAATTTTTATAGAAAATTTCGACCAAATATTATAGAAAATTTCGACCGAATTTGATAGACAATTTCGACCAAATTTGATAGAAAATTTCGATCAAATTTTAAAGAAAATTTCGACCAAATTTTATAGAAAATTTCGACCAAATTTTATAGAAAATTTAGACCAAATTTTATGGAAAATTTCGACCAATTTTTATAGAAAATTTCGACCAAATTTTATAGAAAATTTCAACCACATTTTATAGACAATTTGGACCACATTTTATAGAAAATTTGGACGACATTTTATATAAAATTTAGATTACATTTTATATAAAATTTCATACAAATTTTATAGAAAATTTCATACAAATTTTATAGAAAATTTCATACCAAGGTTTATAGACAATTTCTTTAATATGTAGTAGAAAATGTCGTCTATTTTTTTCCAGAAAATTTCGTCTAAATTTTTTCTAAAATTGTTTTAGAAAAATTCGTCCAATTTTTTTAGAAAATTTCGTTCAAACTTAATAGAAAATTTCGTCTACATTTTATACAAAATTTCGTCTGAATTTTATAGACATTTTTTCCTAAATTTTATGGAAAATGTTATCGAAAATGTTCTCTAAATTTTATAGAAAACCCTCTAAATTTTATAGAAAATTTCTTTTCAGCAAAACTATAAAATTTAAAGAAATTTTTTCTAGTTTCTTCATATTAATATAATATTTTTGTAGACAAATTTGACCGACATTTTTGTCCAAATTTTACGAAAAGGTTATAATATTTCAACAAAATTGTATATCAAATTTCAACAAAATTTTATATCAAATTTCAGCCAAAATTTATATCAAATTTCAACCAAAATTTATATAAAATTTCATCAAAATTTTACAGAAAATTTCGACCAACTTTCATAGAATATTTCAACAAAATTTTAAATATTTCGCTCAAATTTTATAGAAAATTTCGACCAAATTTTATAGAAAATGCCGTCCAAATTTTATAGAAAGTTTTGTCTAAATTTTATAGAAAAATTTTATAAAATTTAAAGAATATTTTCTCTATTTTCTGCATATTAATAGAATATTTTTGTAGACAAATTTTACTGACATTTTTGTCCAAATTTTACGAAAAGTTTATAATATTTCAACCAAATTTTATATCAAATTTCAAACAAGTTTTATTTAAAATTTAAATTTTATATCAAATTTCAACAAACTTGAATATCAAATTTCAGCCAAAATTTTATAGAAAATTTCGTAAAAAATTTATAGGAAATGTCGTCCAAAATTTGTAGAAAGTTTCGTCTAAATTTTATAGAAAATTTCGTCTAAATTTTACATAAAAATTTGTCTACATTTTATAGAAAATTTCCTTCAAATTTCTTAATTTTGTAGAAAAGTTCGTCTAAATTTTATAGAAAATGTTTTCTAAATTTCATAGAAATTTTTTCTAAATTTCATAGAAATTTTTTCTAAATTTCATAGAAATTTTTTATAAATTTTATAGAAAATGTTCTCGAAAATGTTCTGTTAATTTATAAAAAATTTTTATCTAAATTTTATTGACGTTCTCAAAACTGTAAAGAATTTTTTTTCTAAAATTTAAAAAAAAATTTCTAAATTTTAAAAAAATTCTTTAAAATTTAAAGTACATTTTCCCTATTTTCTGCATATAATTAGAACATTTTTGTGGACAAATTTTAACGACATTTCTCTCCAAATTTTACGGAAAATTTATAATATTTCAACCAAATTTTATATAAAATGTCATCAAAATTTTACAGCAAATTCCAAAGGTCATCAACATTTCATAAAGTATATATTTACGGAAAATTTATAATATTTCAACCAAATTTTATATAAAATGTCATCAAAATTTTACAGCAAATTCCAAAGGTCATCAACATTTCATAAAATATTCCATCCAAAGTTCCATCCAAATTTCATGCAAATTCTATAGCAAAATCTTGCCCAAATTCTATAGCAAAATCTTGCCCAAATTTTATAGAAAATTTCGTCAAAATTTTATACAAAATTTAATTTTTTGTAGAAAATTTAGTCTACATTTTAGGAAATGTTCAGCAATTTTTTTTTGAAAATTTTCATTCAAATTTTGCTATTCATTTTTTTTTTGGAAAATTATCATTTTTTTGAAAATTTCGCTAAAATTTTTATATAAAGAAAATTTTGACAAAATTTAATATATGTATGCAATTCCAGAGAAATTTTCTGCGAAAATTCAGTATCGAATATTTTATAGGAAAATGTATGCTCCAACCAAAAAATTTAAATTTCGACGAATTTTCTATAAAAACTTAAATTTTGACGAAATTTTCTATAGGAAAATATAGGAAAATGTAAGCTCCAACCAAAAAAATTTAAATTTCGACGAATTTTCTATAAAAATGTAAATTTTGACGAAATTTTAAAAATGTAAATTTCGACTAAATTTTCTATAAAAATGTAAATTTGGACGAAATTTTCTATAAAAATGCAAATTTCGACGAAATTTTATTAAAAATTAAAATTTTCTAAAAAAAAACAAATTTCCATGAAATTTTCTATTAAAATTTGAACGAAGTTTTCTATAAGAAATGCTAATTAGGCTATATATAGGGTGTCCCAAGAAGAGCGCAATTTTTTAATTACTGATGCAGCAATTGAATTGTTTCTCTGGCTGTATGACATGTGGCGCCGTCTTGTTGGAACCACATGCCCTCCACATTCATTTCTTCAATTCTAGGCAAGAAAAAACTGGTTATCATTTCACGATACCGAACACCATTGACTGTTTGCGCTTGACCTGCCTCAAAGGTCCAATGATTCCTCCAGCCCAAAAACCACACCACACAGTGACACGTTGAGGATGCATTTGCTTCTCGTGAATCACTCGAGGATTTTCCGCACCCCAAATGCGACAATTCTGCGTATTGACGAAGCCATCAAGATGAAAATGGGCCTCGTCACTGAAGATGATTTTATCGGCAAAATCAGCATTTTCATGTTGTCTCTCCAATACCCAATTAACGAACTCCCTTCGCTGTCCTTCTCCATTTTTACTAACCTCGTACCTTCTACTAACAAACAATAACAATTATTCAAATGTCAAACAATGACACTTCGAATGTTGCGAGATTTAAAAATTGCGTTCTTCTTGGGACACCCTTTATATACGAGTATACATAAGTATATAAAATATAGACAATAAAATGTTGACAAACTTCGGCGAGTTTTTTATAAAAATATTATTCCAACCCCTGAGACGTTTTCTATTTTATTTATTTGAGAGGACAGGTTTTTAACAATTACTTCTAACATTTGTTAAAAAAAACTATATTGATTACAATAATACTCTTTGGTTGTAGTAATTCCGCCGTAACTGTGAATGTATATTATATTGCCGAAATCAGACACGACGTAAGAAAAACATTATTAACGTCAGAGTATTTCTTAATGTACTATATCGAATACTTTAAAGGACAATCATCAGATCTGTACAATCGAACACCAAAATTATGGGTCAAGCGTCGTATGACTTATATTATATTGAAATCCAGTGTGGCGTATGACAAATGTTAACAATCATTCGCCAAAGAGTACTTCAATGAAATCGGACCAATTTTAAGGAGCATACGTTTGTCGCAAAATTAGCATTGGATTTAGTTAAAATAATGGTTCTGTAATCTTTTGTGGAACGAATATATGGGGTCTATATTTAATCTACCTCGGGAGGTCTACAGGACCAATTTGCAGAATTAAACTCGAATGTACATCTGCTAAGATCGTGAAGTTTCATTATCATCCTACGTATTTATTTACTTTTCCTTTCCAATAACCCTTTGAACTGAAGTTTTTTATAACAGATTTATGAATAAAATGCATATAATAACTTTTAGAGATGTGATGGGCAACCATATTTGTATGTATGTATGTGTGAACATATGTACATATGTGGCATACATAAATGTGAAAAAGTGTGCGGGTATATGGATCTGTGAATTCATGTGTGGTTATGTTCGAAAAATATAGGGCTTTCCCAAAAATATATCTATAACACAATTATGAAAGAAGAGGGTTGTGATAAGTTTTGCAAAATATTTTCTCCCATTACTAATGGAAAATAAATAAATGAATTGTAACTTTGTTAGTTTCAAATACTGGGGTCAAAATCATTTAGATTTAAATAGTAATCGACATATGGATAAATGGACAATTAAGCTGCATTTTGTTCCCAGGCCTTGATGGATTAATTTTTCACTTATCCCTAGTAGGTAAGTTATAATTCGCTTCATTCATATGTCAATGAAATAGCTCTATATTTCGGACACAATTTCAGACATAGCAAAGCTAAATTGTTCATTTCCCTTTGGAAAGACGTAAGATCAAAATCAGATTGAATTTTGTTCACCTATTCTTGAATCAAATCAATAAAAATTGTAGACTTGATAGTTAGCCATCCCTAGGAATCGAAAGAAAATTATTTAGTGTCAAATTCTGTTTAGTTCAATTGGAAAACAACAAATTTAATCGTACATACTACCCTAAACGTTAATTTTGCACCTTTGCTGCTTTAAGGGTACATCCTGCGGCCAATCGTACCCAAAAAAGTATATACGAACAAAATATACAGTTTCCTATATAGTTTTTTTTATTCCAATACATATATCCATATCCAGTGGGACGTATGACAAATATTAAAACTCAGACGTGAGGACTTGCGGTGGACCATGTGTCATATAATTAATATTATTTTCAGATCCAGTGTGGCGTATGAATTATATTAACACTTATACGTAAAGACATGTGGTGGGCCAGGTGTCGCGTGATTAATATTATATGGAAATCGAGTGTGATATACATATAACAAACATTAGCACTCATACGTTGGTCAATATGGTGGTACCTAGACTACTTCTAGAAGAGGCTTTCCTGATGATAACATTTTTTGAAAATATTAACAATATATTAAATATTATTTAAATATTAACAATATAGTAAATACAGTAGAATCTCGAAAAAGTTAAGTCGCGAAAAAGTTAATCACTCGGTTAAGTTAACCGATTTTCAGCGTACACGTTCAGCTCTAAAAAGTTAATTTTTCAGTTAACTTTTCTGAGCTGTTCTTATAAAAGCGTGGAATAAGATAAAAAAGTGGGATGATGATCAATACAATAGTGAAGATGACATTCCGTTGTAAGAATGGATTAATCCAAGTAATGCTTACGACGATACACTTCGAGAAGTTCAATTGTTGATGTCGAAAGTGGGTGATAATGTTGACATCAGTATTGATGACATTGAAAATTGGAACAAGGATCAAATTACGGAAGATAACGATGATTTCGAAGTGTCCGATAATGAAAGCGATTAACTAATTATCGAGAAAGATATTCAACAAGCAAAAGTGAGCTTCTCGAAAGCAATTGAAAGCATCAATAACTTGATAAAATGGTTTGAAGACAATGACGATGCAAATCAAGTGGCAGACCTTGTCAATATTCGCACAAAAATGGTCAAGAGCTATTACACAAAAGAAAAAAAACAAAAGCCTCGACTGCTTCTTTAAACCACTCCGCACAAATTAGTACATATGAAGGTTCTGCTCCAGAAAATGGTCATGAGTGACTGAGAATTTTAAACCAGCCGGTACAAAATAAATCTAAGTTTCCTTTTTGTAAAATTGATAAAACCTAAGTCATTGAAATAAATTTAACGTGTTATTTTTATAAAATCTATGTTTATTATAGTATTTTTTTTCTTTTTTGAAAACCTCTTAGAAAAGTTAATATTTCGAAAAAGTTAATTACCCTAGGAACATGTTGGTTAACTTTTTCGAGATTCTACTGTATTAACAATATATTAAATATTAACAATATATTAAATTGATCTATGGAAATCCAAGTCATTCATAGGCAAAGATTTAAAAATACTTTCCCCCATTTAAAAACAATCAATTCATATCAAACTTTACAACTTAAATATTAAACTTTACCTTTTTCGCTCAGCAATTTCTTAAAATATTGGCCAATAAATGTTTATTATGTTATCACCCATACCACTGTTCGACCAAAAAAAAACTACGTTGTCTGTTTGTTCGGATAACAATTTCATTGGTTTATTGTGGTTTTGTGGCATAAGCTCACTTAGCTGTTGGTGGTCGGATGACTGCCGTTTCCCTCGCCTTCCCCGCTACTCCCGCCACCTACGTATAATTCACTGGCTTCTGACAAGAGCGTTTTTTTCGGGTGAGTTAAGTTTTGCTTAATGAAATGGAAAATTCAATAATACTCCTCTTCTTTCGATTTTTTTGTTCATTTTTTTGTGCGGAAAGTGTATAACATTTATTATTATTATTTGTTGTTATTATATTAAAAAACTTCGTTATTGTATGTGGAAGGAAGTTCTTTCTATGGTTGGGCAAACATCAAGCAGATATTCCCGAGGATGTCAGCCTTTAGAAGTTGAAAGCTATTAGTTTCAAGTCCTCTTAACAATATGTAATATATTGTTAAGAGCACTTGAAATTAATTTTAAATTAATATTTCTTATATATTATAAGTAAAAATCTGAAGACATTATGGGAAATGTCAGTTTTAAATCATGACTCATTTGATATTTACTCAAATTTTAAATTTATTTTATTACAATTTGTCCAGCCTTTCAGTACCTTTCGAATACTAAAATGTCTAGGGGGTAGCTAAAATCAGATTGGTGTTTGACTTATTTAATGCCAAAATATCTTACCTTTTAAAGCGGCGTGAAAAGGTGAAACTAAGAAAATCTAAACCAAGACATCGAAAAGAATCTAAGCAATGTATTGCGACGTATGAGTGTTCACATTATTCATACGCCACACTGTGTTTTCATTTAATAATAATCATACGACACCTGGTGTGTCTGCCCAATTGCATTTCGGCCAATCTTAAATATTCCCATACAATTTACAAAAGTTGTAGAAACTAAATCGAACTCCATTGAATTTCCCATAAAGAGACATTTGTAAATTTTTTTTGGGGTTCATTAGATATATTTTTTTTTCCAATTCATTACATTTTTTTATTGAATATTTCATTATTATACAATGAAAATAACAATAAGTGGACAAATCTTAACCTAAAATACGTTTCTCTGGGCCATTGCGAATAAACCATTGAGACTTTACACGATTTTTTTACTTAAACAAAAAGGTTAACATTTCAAATTTAGGAATTCATAATTTCATTTCATTTTTTTGTTTTAGATTTTGATTAGGAGTTCATTAGATATGTTCAAAATTAGGAAAATGGATAATTTCCCAAAAAAATAAATCCTATATTTTTTAAGTCGTTTAAGCTACATTCATCCGTCTGTCTTCCCATTCACAGAATATCTTAATTTTTTAATGAGAATTCCGACTCCGAATTTTACAATTAAAAATACAGCGAGAACAATCCAACCCGTATATCTAATTTTTATTGCACTATATTCCAAAATTCGATGGCAACCTATTTTCTAAATAAGAAGTGTCCGAAGAGAATAATTTATAAATTAGTAACTCAAAATAAAGACTTGTATGCATTTAAAGGGAATTTCCTAAAGCCCGTTAACAATAGCAATCCCTATTCATTCAGTTTTACATAAAGTCTCCATATATGCGGACCTGCTATTTTATATCTAAGTTCTGACGAGAATCACCTTTATATATACTATATTCCAAATGTCGATGGCAACCTATAATGACTAAAAAAAGCTAATTTGAAATGGTGTGATTTGCTAAATGTTTTTCTTCTAAATAAGAAGTGTCCGAACGGAATAATTTACAAATTAATTACTCAAGAACAAGGTGCAAGAACAAACCCTATTCGTTCATATTCACATAAAGTCCCCATATATGTGAACCTACTATTTAATATCTAAGTTCTGACGAGAACCACCTTTAGAAATACTGGAACTCCGTGGATATTTTAAGTTCAGCGTCATTGTATCAAATAAAAGTTGTTGTTAAAAAATCTTTATTTTTTGCAGATTGTTTTCTGTTTCGACTACAATCCTGCACAACGAAAACAGATCATATCGTCCCATATAATTTGGAGGAAATTTTACATATTGTGTCATTATTTCCGCTAAAATTCCACCCATCGATTATTGACAATATTGTTTTCAGTTTTAATGCGGTCCCCGCATATATGTCGCTCTTAAATATCTTTATTTAAGTCAGGGGAAGTCATACAGAGGCAATAATTGCAGAACTACTTAGACAAAATTAAGAAAAAAAAGAAATGTTAACCCAACCGGACCGCTAGTAGCGTACCTTCATAAAAATTAACTCGGGTTCTCAAAAATGCATCATTTAATAACACATCATTGAACATTGCATATTTGTGAAATTTAATACCTATACATATTTCATCGGTTTTGGTGTAAAATTTCAACGCGATTGAAGAGTTTTTATGAGTACTTTCTGAATTCAGTACGCTTCAAAAGGAATATAAAGACTGATAATGCTCTCACTTGACTTCATTTACACATGTGCTGGACCAAGGGTCTTATAAGTGATATTATATTTAAATCCAGTGTGGCGTATGAAAAATATGAACACTCATACGACAGGGTACGTGATGGACCAGTTGGCGCATGATTAATATTATATTTGTTTCTATTACTTTTTTGCAATAGACAGAAAGTAAATGGAACATATGGTCTCAAACCAAAAATAAATTCGGACTGCATAACAAAAGCACAGACCAACAATAATACATTATATTAAAAATAATGGCTTACGGCAAAACTAGCATTTATGTATGTTGTGATTCACAGAGTTCTTGTTGCAGAAGTGTCACTGAATGATAGTTGTTGAATACATTAAACATTTATAAAACAAATCTATTTATGGACGACCGCTGGTCTTGTAGCTCCATTGAAATGATTCTAGGCCCTCAAAAATACTTCAGTGTGTAACACATATTTGGAACATTATTCATACTTTATACATATCCGTTTCGGTGTCAAATTTTGACGAAATTGAACGAGTCATTTTGCTAACTACCAGCCAAAACTTCAAATTACTTAAAAATAAATATCTGAAGGACACTGTAGACTGGCATTGGATTGCGTTCAAGGTTTGTGAAACGGAATAGGTTAAGTGTGTTAGCCAATGCCTGCAGAATTTCTATAATTAGTTAACGGTTTCTAGTACCTCGCACACAATGGGTCAAGTGAAGCTATACACTAATTAATTTTTGTTTCTCAAGATTTAATTGAAACATTGGAAAACTTCATATTACACTCAACTGTTACTCCCCCTCCAACAAAACTCTCCAGAACTTCCCATACAAACGGTTCACGAGCAACCGAGAACTTGTCGCGCAATGCCACGCCATAGAAGCGTAATATAGTATTTCTACAAAAATCCCCGTCACTCTGAATTTGTAATGCAGTGGACAGCGCATTCTGGTATTCGTATCTGACAAATAACCCAATAGATTTTGAAATTTGTAAATATCCATGCAATATTGGATGCTGTTTAGTAGTCGCACATTATCCTTGTAATAATAATAATATCCTTATTAAAGGATTTATTATTACACAATTATTTTTTTGTTGTATTTTTTCATTTTACACTTTTTCTCTTTTATTGCATTTGTTCGTATATAAGTATCCTTAATTGACTTCAAAAACAATATTATTATCTACAGAGACAATAGCACCGACATATATGCAAGTTGTCATTCAGTAATGTTAAACATATTACTTTAAAAGTATTTTTATTTAATTTTAGATCCAATTCTACTTTTCAGATTAAATGTCAGACTTGACAAAGCAGATTGTTCACTTACGTTTTTTGGAAAAGCGTAAGATAAAAATCTGCTGAATTTGTTACTAATTTTTAAACCAAACTGATTAAAATTGTAGTCTTAGATTCTAGGGAATCAAAAGAAAGATAGCGTTAATACTTTTAAAAAACAAATTTAATCTGGATTGCTTAATTATTTTAAATATAAAAGCAATTATTTTAAATCTGAGTAATTACTGAAGTCAATCCGACACAAAAGGCGTATATCGAGAGTTTATGTTGTAATATAAACTATTTCTTATTATGTTATGGACCATGTGCCGTATAATTATCATTATAAATCAAATGGCATATGAACATTATTAACACTCATACGGCAGGGTGTGTCATGGACCAGGTGTTGTATGATAAATATTAAATTGAAATCAGTATGAAACAAGTAAAAGCGTTAAGTTATTTTATACCCTCCAGCATTAAATTTTTTTACTGGAAAAATTTTTGGATATGGACCAAATCATGAAGCGATCCTTTTTGTTTAAGTAAATTATTCAAAAAACGAACGCTGCAATTTTTAGGCCCCAAATTCTTCACATGAAAAATGTGGTATTTATGCCTTAAAATAAAATTTTTTAGAGCTACATCTACACTGCGACTACAACAAAATAAAATTTAATTTGTATAAATTTCAGTGAGATGATTTTTTTCCAAAATAGAACACAAACTGCAAAGTTACAGCTAAATTTCTTAGAAAATGTTGTGTTTATGGCTTAAATAAACCTTTTTGGGAGCGACATCTATATGTGGTCTATAACCAAATATGAACTGATTTCAAAAATTTTAACTGCGATGAATTCTTGCCTAAATTAAATTAAAACTGCAAAGATTTAGTTAAAATGCTTAGAAAATATGGTATTTTTGGCTTAAATATGTATATTTTTGAGCGACCTCTATAGGGTGACTATAACAAAATATGAACCGATTTGTAAAATAATTGCTGTAATCGAATCGTGTCAAATAAAATACAAAGTTTCGGCTAAATTGCTTTAATAATGTGGTAGCTATGGCTCAAAAACCGTACTTAGGAGCGACCTCTATAGGGGAGATATATCAAAACATTGACCGATATGGCCCATTTGCAATCCCAAACAACCTGCAACTATAAGTCATATTTCTACCAAATTTAATCAACCCAGCTCTATTATTAGGTTAGGTTAGGTTAGGTTGAATAGAGGAGACGTTTAAAACGTCTCATGTCCATGGACATACACTTAAGCCAGTGGTTCGGCCTGTTGTGCACTCCTTATATATGATTTTCATACCCCACGGATTACAGAAAATCGGTACTAGACACGTATTTTCTCAGTATCTTCCAGTCATATCCTCTGAGATGAGTCAAGTCTGGCAATATGTCGGAACCGAAATATCGGGATCTTACATGTGTGAAAGCTGGGCAGTGACACAGAAAATGTTCTATCGTTTCGATGTTTTCCCTGCATGCCCTGCACTCGTCGTTTTCTGCTAGTCCTATGCGATGAAGATGTGCCTGTAAGCTTGAGTGTCCCGTTAGAACACTTATCATCTTACTAATCTCGATCTTGTTTAGATTCAGAAAACTACTGGTTTTCTTCTCATTTGGGTCACCCCACAGTATCTTTGCAGTTGCTCCTACAGTTGATCTATTCCACACAGTTTTGTGAGCCATCACTGCCCAGTGCTTCAACTCATCCTTCGTGGCTTCGAAAGGTTTCCAATTTTCCAAGTTTATTACTCGAACTTCTCTGCCCTTTGAAGCCAAGCTGTTTGCTCGTTAATTTCCAATCACTCCGTTGTGTCCCGGTACCCAGAAAATACGCAGTTGACCATGGACTGAGTAATTATTTATCGTTCTTTTACAGTCTAACACTGTGGATTTGACCTTTTCCGATGTTATTGCTTTGATCGCCATTTGGCTATCTGTGAATATGTTGGCATATTTAGGCTTTGTGGTATTACTGAGCTAGTTAACACACTCCGTGATTGCTCGAACTTCTGCTTGAAATACTGTGTTATGGTCTAGGAGGCGGAAGTAAAGTTCGACTTCTGGTTCATCAATAAAAATTCCCAGACCCGTCCTTCCTCCTAGCCTGGACCCATTAGTGTAGCAGCTGGTTCCCACTGGCGCATGAGCAAGTGTTCCGTTTTCCAAGGAGCGTCTGTCTGGCACGAACGATTCACAGGTAGCTGTAAGCCGCACTTTGGAATGCGGTCGGAGATTTCCGTTGTTTGAATATGACCGACCAGTGATTGTAATATCTTCTGATGGTACGACTTGTGGTCTCGATTTATCCATTCACCCATCACTTGTAGACGTCTTGCTGTGAGGGCTGCCTCATACTTTATACGGATATCTATTGGTTGGATGTGCAGTATAGTCTCCAACGCTCTTATTGGTGCGGTTCTAATTGCTCCGCTTATGCCTAGACAGCACATACGTTGCACTTTTTGCAATGGTATTACGTTGTACTTTTTGTCCATTGATGTCCACCACACTACAGAGGCGTAGGTGATTATTGGTCTAATCACGCTCATGTAAAGCCAGTGTGTTATATTTGAACGTAGTCCCCATTTTGAACCTATAGCTCTTCTGCACAACGACCAACATCTGTGGGCCTTTGTAACTCTTTCTTCAATATGATCTTTCCAGTACAGTTTCTGATCCAAGATTACTCCCAAGTATTTTATCTTTTTAGATATGGCAATATTCTTATCCAGGAAACGAGGCACGGTAAAAGGATGAATCTTCCTTTTCCTTGTAAATAGACATATTTCTGTTTTGTCTGGATTGACATTTAGTCCCCTTGGTTGTGCCCAGTTATATGCTATGTTAAGTGCCTCCTCAGCTCTTCTGCATAGTTGGTTTGGATGTGTGCCCCTTAGAAGTATTATAACGTCGTCTGCATAACATACTGTTTTAAGTCCTTCATTGGTGAGGGCTTTAAGGAGACTGTGTATCGTCGTAACCCATAGGAGAGGCGATAAAATGCCCCCCTGAGGTATACCACGATTTACCTTGTCTCTGATTTTTACGTCATATGACCCACAAATAATCCACCTATTCCTTAGCATATTGTTGATCCAGTTTATCAACGCCCGGTCAACCTGAAACTCGTCTAAGGATAAGTGTGTCGGTCTGAACGTTGTTAAAAGCGCCCTCAATGTCTATACAAACGGCAAGTGTGTACAATTTTTCACAGAAGGACTGTTCTATGTGGTGTACTACCTCATGTAGTGTTGCTTGAATTTTAGCTTGTCATCGGCTATCTTACTTTTGATCATGTCGTCAATTATTCGCTCCATTGTTTTTAAGAGGAAAGAAGTTAGGCTAAAAGGTCGATAAGCCTTTGGGATCGTATAACTCGCCTTGCCAGGCTTAGGTATGAAGACCACCCTTGATTCCTGCCAATTTTTTGGGGTATATGCATGAGTTAGGCATGCAGTGAAAACTCCAACAAGATGAGTTGATACCAGATCCACCTCATTCTGAAGAAGCGCTGGAAATATTCCGTCCGATCCCTCTATTATTAAGAACTGTAGCGTGATTACAAAAGACGGACGAACGGATAGTCATGGCTAAATCGTCGTAGAATTTAACAACGATTTAGAATGTATATACTTTATGGGGTCTCAGATCAATATTTAGAGGTTTTACAAAGGGAGTGACAAAATGAATATACCCCCCATCCTAAGGTGGAGTGTATAAATATTAGGATGGAAACAGGCCATAACCTTAATACCAATGCACATAAACACTTACAATTCGGTACTGGCCGATATCTTTGAGGTATTTACTATTTAGCGCAAAATATGCTTATTAGTCAGCCTCTTCTGTAATCCCACCATACAAATTGACAGATTCATTGGCACATAACTTTTATAGCAATCATCTAAACGTTTTTATATTATGTATTTTAGACAACTTTTCAAGTGACTATAGACCGACAAAGAATGGGCATAATTTTTTATCGTTCTGACATCTTCCATACCATGTTCCATATTACATAGCCTACAATGTGATGGTATGCCTTGCACGGGTTTTCCGATTGAAATTTTCTTTTTTTTTTTAATAACTAAAAATCTGTTATGCTGTTATTTTTGATTTTTAATACGAGTATTTTATTTCAAATTTGAGTTATGCGTTTTTTTTTTGATCATCTATTTTGTCATCCATTATGTATATTGTAAATATTTATAACATTCTTCCCAATATTATGACATTTTCTTCTTAAAGTGACAAACATAAATTATAACTAAACCTTTTCATTGTGGAAAATTATGAAATTTGGCTTTTCCTTTCACTTCCTCAAGTCAATCTGTTTCAATATTTAGTGTTTGCAATTTTCTTCCCTAAACCGAAACCAATGATTGACAATCGTCGAATCGAAAGTGAATGTGAGATGTTTTTTGTTGGTCGTAGCTGCAAATTACCATTTAAAGCACATTTGAACAAATACGTTTTCAATAAAAACTTATCAATACCTCAGCACTCGACATACACACGTACATACATTGCAAATCAGATATCATATGTCACTGTAGTCGAGTTGATGGCTCCCTCCCTCAATCCAGCCTCCTTTGTGGCATTGTCGTGATGCAGCTCCACTCCAGATGTTGCACAAGCCAAAAGTATGAGAGCAAAAAAAAACGTTTTGATCGCACTCGAGAAGATTTATGGGCAAATCAGTTTGACTCGATTCCTGGGATGCGAAGCGATGTGTGTTCCATGGCGTTGTGCTGTGCAGTGGAGCGCTCTAACAGCTCTCAACAATAAGTGGTATTAACTCTAAAAACGTGCTTCAATATTTAATAATAGTTTTGTCTTTATTATTATTTTCCCATGGCAAAGAGTGTGCATGGCAGTGTGTTTCACTGTCTATGTGAGTGTGTGTGTCTGTATGTGGGGAAATGTACAAGAAAACACACTCTGGCAAAAGCTCACTCGATGTATATGCGTCTGTGGAAAAAACGAAGAAAAAACTCACTTAGATCTGAAATGAAATGAAAAACTTGTAGACTTTTCATATTATGTCACTATTACGTGTAGTTTTTCAAAAAGCCATAATTCATGATAAAGCCTCACACTCATCCACACTTAAACACACACACTATTGTAGTATATCCTGGCACATACACGCACTCAAACATATGAGTATATGTGCGAGCACACTCGAACATAAAGTGTGTCAAACGTATCTAAATCTGTGCGAATGGTTATCTGCCGTTTGTAACTACTCTTCCTGAAACCTCCTCCTTCTCAACAAATTACTATTAGGATGTGGTTACTGGGTGACTATCTACAGCTGTTGATGTACTGTGGTAAATTTTATGAAAGAATCATATAAATCATTTAAGTGGAAAATAAAATCATTTAATTGGGCTTATAAGCAATAAAAAAAATATTGCCTATACTAAATTACTTGGGATATTCTATTTCTAAGAAATTTTCTATAAATACAAAATTTCTAAGAAATTTTCTATAAATACTAAATTTCTAAGAAATTTTCTATAAATACAAAATTTCTAAGAAATTTTCTATAAATACAAAATTTCTAAGAAATTTTCTATAAATACAAAATTTCTAAGAAATTTTCGATAAATACAAAATTTCTAAGAAATTATCGATAAATGCAAAATTTCTAAGAAATTTTCTATAAAAATTTTCTATAAATACAAAATTTCTAGGAAATTTTCTATAAATACAAAATTTCTAGGAAATTTTCTATAAATACAAAATTTCTAGGAAATTTTCTATAAATACAAAATTTCTATGAAATTTTCTATAAATACAAAATTTTTAAGAAATTTTCTATAAATACAAAATTTCTAGGAAATTTTCTATAAATACAAAATTTCTAGGAAATTTTCTATAAATACAAAATTTCTATGAAATTTTCTATAAATACAAAATTTTTAAGAAATTTTCCATAAATAAACAATTTCTAAGAAATTTTCCATAAATAAACAATTTCTAAGAAATTTTCCATAAATAAACAATTTCTAAGAAATTTTCCATAAATAAACAATTTCTAAGAAATTTTCTATAAATAAACAATTTCTAAAAAATTTTCTATAAATACAAAATTCTAAAAAATTTTCTATAAATACAAAATTTCGAAGAAAATTTTCTATAAATACAAAATTTGGAAAAAAAATTTTCAATAAATACAAAATTTCTAAGAAATTTTCTATAAATACAAAATTTCTAAGAAATTTTCTATAAATACAAAATTTCTAAGAAATTTTCTATAAATACAAAATTTCTAAGAAATTTTCTATAAATACAAAATTTCTATAAATACAAATTTTTTAAGAAATTTTCTATAAATACAAAATTTCTAAGAAATTCTCGATAAATACAAAATTTCTAAGAAATTCTCGATAAACACAAAATTTCTAAGAAATTTTCTATTAATATAAAATTTCTAACAAATTTTCTATAAATTCAATAAATAAATATTAATACAAATAAATACCAAAATGCGGAGTAGTTGGCCAATCGGGTCATCTAGAATGGAGGACTATGGAGTTATGTATTTGACCCATCTCCATATTATTGAGTAGTAGATCGATCGGGTCGTCTGCAATGGAGTAGTTGACCCTATGGGTCGTATGTAGAGTTGACCTATCGAGTCGTCTAATATAAACTAGATGACCCAAATTTGAAGTCTACTATATAAAATATATTCTTCAGTCCAAAGAACATGATAATGGAGAACCTTGAAAAATTATGATTCTCAAAACTTTCTAACGCCTAAAAAGTCGTCTAATATATTTTCAATATTTCTTAAGACTTTAATTATTGTACTTTCTTACAATGAGAAATATAGTAGATTGTCAGTATTCATACTTTCTGAACTGTTTTCTGCCAAATCTGAAAAAATTGAAATTCCGTTTTAATAATCCCTTTAAATTAATGTTCATATATATTTTTCTTCTTTCGTCTATTACATGATTTCAAATCACTGTTCATCGGTCCGTCTAGCTATCTCCATGTGCCCGACAATGTATCATGTCGCGTTGAGTTTAGGATCGATGCGTTGCAATTTTTTTTTCGAATTTGTACGTGAGCTTATGCCTCTCTATGTGTTTCTACAACAGCCGTTTTTTACAAACATTTACTGTCACATCATCGTTCGTTCGCCTGGCCATTACTACGTTCATTTGGAGTTTATTACAATTTAATTGTTGGTTGCCATTCGGCAACAGCAGTGCAATATGCATTTTAGATTATGGCCGATTATGGGGGGATCACAGATTAATGTCACCATTGATGGCAGTTAACAATTTTATTGACCTAAATGCGAAAATATGAACTCACGGTGACAAACGGACCCAATGGACGGACAGTTCGATTGGCATCTATATACGTGTAGTACATACATGCGGCAATTACGTGGAAAAGTTAAATGAATAATTGAGTTTCATTAAAGCACCGAGGAAAGTATTCAGTTACAGATATATGCGGAAGGTTATGGGGTAAATTTAAAACTTTAAAAATTGTGGAATAGAAATGGATGACTCTACTATATCACCACTGCTCGTCTACTGCGTAGATGACCCTACTTGTCGTCTACTATAGAGTAGATGACCCTACTGGTCGTCTACTATAGAGTAGATGACCCTACTGGTCGTCTACTATAGAGTAGATGACCATACTGGTCGTCTACTATAGAGTAGATGACCCTACTGGTCGTCATTAACTATAGAGTAGATGACCCTACTGGTCGTCCTTAACTATAGAGTAGATGACCCTACTGGTCATTAACTATAGAGTAGATGACCCTACTGGTCATTAACTATAGAGTAGATGACCCTACTGGTCGTCTACTATAGAGTAGATGACCCTACTGGTCGTCTACAATAGAGTAGATGACCCTACTGGTCGTCATTAACTATAGAGTAGATGACCCTACTGGTCATTAACTATAGAGTAGATGACCCTACTGGTCATTAACTATAGAGTAGATGAACCTATTATTCGTCTACTACAGAGTAGATGACCCTACTACTACAGAGTAAATGACCCTACTGGTCATCTAATATAGATTAGATGACCCTACTGGTCGTCTACTATAGAGTAGATGACCCTACTGGTCATTAACTATAGAGTAGATAACCCTACTGGTCATTAACTATAGAGTAGATGACCCTACTGGTCATTAACTATAGAGTAGATGACCCTACTGGTCATTAACTATAGAGTAGATGACCCTACTGGTCGCCTACTGTAGAATATATGACCCTATTGGTCGACTACTTTTTTTGTTTTGTTTTTAAATTCATTTTTTGGTCATTAGCTATAGAGTAGATGGTCCTACTGGTCATTAACTATAGAGTAGATGACCCTACTGGTCATTAACTATAGAGTAGATGAACCTATTTGTCGTCTACTACAGAGTAGATGACCCTACTACTACAGAGTAAATGACCCTACTGGTCATCTAATATAGATTAGATGACCCTACTGGTCGTCTACTATAGAGTAGATGACCCTACTGGTCATTAACTATAGAGTAGATGACCCTACTGGTCATTAACTATAGAGTAGATGACCCTACTGGTCATTAACTATAGAGTAGATGACCCTACTGGTCATTAACTATACAGTAGATGACACTACTGGTAGTCTACTATAGAGTAGATGACCCTACTGGTCATCTGCTATAGAGTAGATGACACTACTGGTCATTAACTATATGTAGAGTAGATGACCCTACTTGTCGTCTAGTATAGAGTAGACGACCCTACTGGTTGTCTACTATAGAGTAGATGACCTGACTGGTCGTCTACTATAGAGTAGATGACCTGACTGGTCGTCTACTATAGAGTAGATGACCCTACTGGTCGTCTACTATAGAGTAGATGACCCTACTGGTCGTCTACTATAGAGTAGATGACCCTACTGGCCGTCTACTATGAAGTAGATGACCTGACTGGTCGTCTACTATAGAGTAGATGACCCTACTGGTTGTCTACTATAGAGTAGATGACCCTACTGGTTGTCTACTATAGAGTAGATGACCTGACTGGTCGTCTACTATAGAGTAGATGACCCTACTGGTTGTCTACTATAGAGTAGATGACCCAACTGGTCGTCTACTATAGAGTAGATGACCCTACTGGTCGTCTACAATAGAGTAGATGACCCTACTGGTCGTCATTAACTATAGAGTAGATGACCCTACTGGTCATTAACTATAGAGTAGATGACCCTAATGGTCATTAACTATAGAGTAGATGACCGTATTGGTCGTCTACTATAGAGTAGATGACCCTACTGGTCGTCTACAATAGAGTAGATGACCCTACTGGTCGTCTACAATAGAGTAGATGACCATACTGGTCGTCATTAACTATAGAGTAGATGACCCTACTGGTCATTAACTATAGAGTAGATGACCCTACTGGTCGTCTACTATAGAGTAGATGACCCTACTGGTCGTCATTAACTATAGAGTAGATGACCCTACTGGTCATTAACTATAGAGTAGATGACCCTACTGGTCGTCTACTATAGAGTAGATGACCCTACTGGTCGACTACTATAGAGTAGATGACCCTACTGGTCGTCTAATATAGAAAAGATGACCCAGCTGGTCGTCTACTATAGAGTAAATGACCCTACTGGTCGCCTACTGGAGAATATATGACCCTATTGGTCGACTACTTTTTTGTTTTGTTTTTAAATTCATTTTTTTGGTCATTAGCTATAGAGTAGATGGCCCTACTGGTCATTAACAATAGAGTATATGACCCTACTGGTCATTAACTATAGAGTAGATTAACCTATTTATCGTCTACTACAGAGTAGATGACCCTACTACTACCGAGTAAATGACCCTACTGGTCATCTAATATAGATTAGATGACCCTACTGGTCGTCTACTACAGAGTAGATGACCCTACTGGTCATTAACTATATGTAGAGTAGATGACCCCACTGGTCATTAACTATAGAGTAGATGACCCTACTGGTCATTAACTATAGAGTAGATGACCCTACTGGTCATTAACTATACAGTAGATGACACTACTGGTAGTCTACTATAGAGTAGATGACCCTACTGGTCGTCTACTATAGAGTAGACGACCCTACTGGTCGTCTACTATAGAGTAGATGACCCTACTGGTCATTAACTATATGTAGAGTAGATGACCCTACTTGTAGTCTTCTATAGAGTAGATGACCCTACTCGTAGTCTGCTGTAGAGTAGATGACCCTACTGGTCGTCTTCTATAGAGTAGACGACCCTACTGGTTGTCTACTATAGAGTAGATGACCCTACTGGTCGTCTACTATAGAGTAGATGACCCTACTGTCGTCTGCTATAGAGTAGATGACCTGACTGGTCGTCTACTATAGAGTAGATGACCCTACTGGTTGTCTACTATAGAATATATGACCCTATTGGTCGACTACTGTAGAGTAGATGACCCTACTGGTTGTTTACTATAGAGTAGATAATCCCACTGATCGTCTACTATAGAGTAGATGACCCTACTGGTCGTTTAATCTAGGGAAGATGATCCAACTGGTAGTCAACTCTAAAGTAGATGACCTGACTGATCGTCTACTATAGAGTAGATGACCCTACTGGTTGTCTACTATAGAGTACATGACCCAACTGGTCGTCTTCTATAGAGTAGATGACCTGACTGTTCGTCTACTATAGAGTAGATGACCCTACTGGTCATCTACTATAGAGTAGATGACCTAACTGGTCGTCTACTATAGAGAAGATGACCCTACTGGTCGTCTACTATAGAGTAGATGACCCTACTGGTCGTCTACTATAGAGTAGATGACCCTACTGGCCGTCTACTATAGAGTAGATGACCCTACTGGCCGTTTACTATGAAGTAGATGACCTGACTGGTCGTCTACTATAGAGTAGATGACCCTACTGGTTGTCTACTATAGAGTAGATGACCTGACTGGTCGTCTACTATAGAGTAGATGACCCTACTGGTTGTTTACTATAGAGTAGATGACCCAACTGGTCGTCTACTATAGAGTAGATGACCCTACTGGTCGTCTACAATAGAGTAGATGACCCTACTTGTCGTCATTAACTATAGAGTAGATGACCCTACTGGTCATTAACTATAGAGTAGATGACCGTACTGGTCGTCTACTATAGAGTAGATGACCCTACTGGTCGTCTACAATAGAGTAGATGACCCTACTGGTCGTCTACAATAGAGTAGATGACCCTACTGGTCGTCTACAATAGAGTAGATGACCCTACTGGTCGTCTACAATAGAGTAGATGACCATACTGGTCGTCATTAACTATAGAGTAGATGACCCTACTGGTCATTAACTATAGAGTAGATGACCCTACTGGTCGTCTACTATAGAGTAGATGACCCTACTGGTCGTCATTAACTATAGAGTAGATGACCCTACTGGTCATTAACTATAGAGTAGATGACCCTACTGGTCGTCTAATATAGAGTAGATGACCCAGCTGGTCGTCTAATATAGAGTAGATGACCCAGCTGGTCGTCTACTATAGAGTAAATGACCCTACTGGCCGCCTACTGGAGAATATATGACCCTATTGGTCGACTACTTTTTTGTTTTGTTTTTAAATTCATTTTTTTGGTCATTAGCTATAGAGTAGATGGCCCTACTGGTCATTAACTATAGAGTAGATGACCCTACTGGTCATTAACTATAGAGTAGATGAACCTATTTGTCGTCTACTACAGAGTAGATGACCCTACTACTACCGAGTAAATGACCCTACTGGTCATCTAATATAGATTAGATGACCCTACTGGTCGTCTACTACAGATTAGATGACCCTACTGGTCATTAACTATATGTAGAGTAGATGACCCCACTGGTCATTAACTATAGAGTAGATGACCCTACTGGTCATTAACTATAGAGTAGATGACCCTACTGGTCATTAACTATACAGTAGATGACACCACTGGTAGTCTACTATAGAGTAGATGACCCTACTGGTCGTCTACTATAGAGTAGATGACCCTACTGGTTGTCAGGACATACAAATATCTTGGAATACATCTCGATTCTCTATTCAAATGGAAGGAACATATAGAAAACCTGCACAAAAAGCTGAGAAAATCTGCGTACGCATTATACCACCACGGAAACTGCTCTCCGTATCCAGTGCTTAAGCAAGCATACTTATCATTAGTAGAAACGTACCTGAGGCACGGAATAACTGCGTGGGGCAATGCTACTTGTTGCCGGACATTACAACAAACACAAAATAAACTAGTTAAACAATTATACAAACGCTTTCAATTCAACAATCATCAACCAAATCAAAACAATAATCTACAAACAATGATCGCAACAAACCTAAATGAACATAATTATCATAACACTAATCACATGTATAAACATATAGGAATTCTAAACATAAACAACCTGTACAAAACAACAATATGCAACGAGTTCTTTGGAGACAGTGAATATTTGCAACCTATCAATCACCTACAAAATACCAGACACAGAGCACAAGGCCGATACAAGATACCGAATTTCAGAAACAACTATGGGAAACACTCACTTGCAGTCAGTCTACCGATGACACTAAACCAACTACCCATAAATATACTAAATACTAAAACCAAATACAGCAGAAAAAAAGTTATAAAAAAACACTTTCTTTGTAAATCTTAAATAACCTGTTTTTACTACGTAATTAACGTATCAAATTAAATTAAATATGAAATTATCAAATTTTTTATAAACACTTATATTTCAATACTCAGCTGAACTGATGTAAATACATACTATGTAAGAATGTTATTTGTATGAACAACAATGTAAACTCCAACCTGCAGACAAGCCTACAGGCTTCGCAAGGTATTTTACAGTGTAACACTAATTGTAACAAATTATGAATTTTCAATAAAAAACATATTAAATTTAAAAAAAAAATGTAAACTATATGTAGAGTAGATGACCCTACTGGTAGTCTTCTATAGAGTAGATGACCCTACTGGTCGTCTGCTGTAGAGTAGATGACCCTATTGGTCGTCTTCTATAGATTAGACGACCCTACTGGTTGTCTACTATAGAGTAGATGACCCTACTGGTCGTCTACTATAGAGTAGATGACCCTACTGTCGTCTGCTATATAGTAGATGACCTGACTGGTCGTCTACTATAGAGTAGATGACCCTACTGGTTGTCTACTATAGAATATATGACCCTATTGGTCGACTACTGTAGAGTAGATGACCCTACTGGTAGTTTAATATAGAGTAGATAATCCCACTGATCGTCTACTATAGAGTAGATGACCCTACTGGTCGTCATTAACTATAGAGTAGATGACCCTACTGGTCATTAACTATAGAGTAGATGACCCTACTGGTCATTAACTATAGAGTAGATGACCCTACTGGTCGTCTACTATAGAGTAGATGACCCTATTGGTCGTTTAATCTAGGGAAGATGATCCAACTGGTAGTCAACTCTAAAGTAGATGACCTGACTGATCGTCTACTATAGAGTAGATGACCCTACTGGTTGTCTACTATTGAGTAGATGACCCAACTGGTCGTCTACTATAGAGTAGATGACCCTACTGGTCGTCTGCTGTAGAGTAGATGACCCTATTGGTCGTCTTCTATAGAGTAGATGACCCTACTGGTCGTCTACTATAGAGTAGATGACCCTACTGT
Organism: Eudasyphora cyanicolor; assembly: GCA_963930755.1. Taxonomy (NCBI): domain Eukaryota; kingdom Metazoa; phylum Arthropoda; class Insecta; order Diptera; family Muscidae; genus Eudasyphora; species Eudasyphora cyanicolor. Next base: position 26,409,364 of record OZ005738.1, read on the forward strand.
CGTCTGCTATATAGTAGATGACCTGACTGGTCGTCTACTATAGAGTAGATGACCCTACTGGTTGTCTACTATAGAATATATGACCCTATTGGTCGACTACTGTAGAGTAGATGACCCTACTGGTAGTTTAATATAGAGTAGATAATCCCACTGATCGTCTACTATAGAGTAGATGACCCTACTGGTCGTCATTAACTATAGAGTAGATGACCCTACTGGTCATTAACTATAGAGTAGATGACCCTACTGGTCATTAACTATAGAGTAGATGACCCTACTGGTCATTAACTATAGAGTAGATGACCCTACTGGTCGTCTACTATAGAGTAGATGACCCTACTGGTCGTCTACTATAGAGTAGATGACCCTACTGGTCGTCTAATATAGAAAAGATGACCCAGCTGGTCGTCTACTATAGAGTAAATGACCCTACTGGTCGCCTACTGGAGAATATATGACCCTATTGGTCGACTACTTTTTTGTTTTGTTTTTAAATTCATTTTTTTGGTCATTAGCTATAGAGTAGATGGCCCTACTGGTCATTAACTATAGAGTAGATGACCCTACTGGTCATTAACTATAGAGTAGATGAACCTATTTGTCGTCTACTACAGAGTAGATGACCCTACTACTACCGAGTAAATGACCCTACTGGTCATCTAATATAGATTAGATGACCCTACTGGTCGTCTACTACAGAGTAGATGACCCTACTGGTCATTAACTATATGTAGAGTAGATGACCCCACTGGTCATTAACTATAGAGTAGATGACCCTACTGGTCATTAACTATAGAGTAGATGACCCTACTGGTCATTAACTATACAGTAGATGACACTACTGGTAGTCTACTATAGAGTAGATGACTCTACTGGTCGTCTACTATAGAGTAGATGACCCTACTGGTCATTAACTATATGTAGAGTAGATGACCCTACTGGTAGTCTTCTATAGAGTAGATGACCCTACTCGTAGTCTGCTGTAGAGTAGATGACCCTACTGGTCGTCTTCTATAGAGTAGACGACCCTACTGGTTGTCTACTATAGAGTAGATGACCCTACTGGTCGTCTACTATAGAGTAGATGACCCTACTGTCGTCTGCTATAGAGTAGATGACCTGACTGGTCGTCTACTATAGAGTAGATGACCCTACTGGTTGTCTACTATAGAATATATGACCCTATTGGTCGACTACTGTAGAGTAGATGACCCTACTGGTTGTTTACTATAGAGTAGATAATCCCACTGATCGTCTACTATAGAGTAGATGACTCTATTGGTCGTTTAATCTAGGGAAGATGATCCAACTGGTAGTCAACTCTAAAGTAGATGACCTGACTGATCGTCTACTATAGAGTAGATGACCCTACTGGTTGTCTACTATTGAGTAGATGACCCTATTGGTCGTTTAATCTAGGGAAGATGATCCAACTGGTAGTCAACTCTAAAGTAGATGACCTGACTGATCGTCTACTATAGAGTAGATGACCCTACTGGTTGTCTACTATTGAGTAGATGACCCAACTGGTCGTCTACTATAGAGTAGATGACCTGACTGTTCGTCTACTATAGAGTAGATGACCCTACTGGTTATCTAGTATAGAGTAGATGACCTGACTGGTCGTCTACTATAGAGTAGATGACCCTACTGGTCGTCTCCTATAGAGTAGATGACCCAGCTGGTCGTCTACTATAGAGTAGATGACCCAACTGGTCGTCTACTATAGAGTAGATGACCCAGCTGGTCGTCTACTATAGAGTAGATGACCCAGCTGGTCGTCTACTATAGAGTAAATGACCCTACTAGTCGCCTACTGTAGAATATATGACCCTATTAGTCGACTATTGTAGAGTAGATGACCCTACTGGTAGTTTACTATAGAGTATATAATCCCACTGATCGTCTACTATAGAGTAGATGACTTTACTTGTCGTCCCTACTGGTCGTCTAATCTGGGGGAAGGGAAGATGATCCAACTGGTAGTCAACTCTAAAGTAGATGACCCTACTGGTCGTCTACTCAAGTGTAGATGACCCTACTGGTAGACTACTATAAAGTAGATTACCCTACTGGTCGTCTACTATAGATTGGATGACCCAACTATTCGTCTACTATAATGTACGTAGAGGTCCAAGTCCCGTATCACTGCAGATTAGCATACTTTTTGTATTTAACCTTTGATGTATTTAGTAGTCAATTGATTGCTTTCTTTATCTACAACACACCAAACCCTTGACACACCGCTGTCTCTAATGTTTACCACCCCCTTTTTGGCTTTGATTGACTCCTAGCGAAGAAAAAAAATAGCTAAAACCTTTCACAAAAAATCCAATCTATTACAAAGTATTATTTCTGCTTCATCAAAATAAAAAATCGATGCCACAATAGTTTAAATATTAGCATAAAAATGAAGTGAGGATCATAAAAAAGGATGCACTCCAAAGAACATGGAACACATCAAGGCAGGCACACTAGCAAGGATAACAACAACAGCAGCAGAATCAAGAATGCTGCAGAAAAAAGAGCAGAGTCATTAAATCACTTCAAGCAGAAAAAATACTAAAAGTACACATTCCGCTCCTCACCACTTCACTCCATTCAATCACAAGAACACACACACACACGCACACTTTCACATCTAGGCAAATAACCAACACATAGATAGTACTTAACTACCGATATGGATAAAGAATGCCCGCACACACAGCGGAGTGATAATGGAAGGAGTTACTAGGACTCATATTGACTGACTTTTGATATTGAAAAAATGTGAACGCTGTGATAAATATGCCAAAGCAGAAAAAAAATCGAAAATCCCACAAAAAGGCCAAGAAGACAACGATGGCAGTGGAATAAAGTAAAAATTGGGGGAAGGCAAAATCGCACAAAAATTACCAATAATGGCGCTGATGAAATTCACGCTTTACTTCAACCATTATAAAAGCATTCAAATAGATGATGAGCGGAGCGTAGAGGAGTAGGACTAAAAGTGCACTCCGTTGTTACATGACGGGATACATTCATTGTGCATTTTGTAGTTTGTAAATACTTGAATAGATAAACATACTCATACACATAGGCAGACTTAATATCTGTACGTCCACAAGGACAAAGAGGACGAGGGTTTGCAGAGAAAATGATGGAAGATGGAGGTCACCGGAATACCCTAAGTATTAAGCGATAAATACCCCAAATTTATGGTAACTTTTACAGGTTTACAACAAAATCCATTAAGTCATAGTACATACACTGTGTAAGAGTACTTACTGACCCTCAGCGGAGCTGCCTGTAAACGGGTGTTAGTCGAATTAAACATATCCGTCCGTATGTCTGTCTCATAGTAGGCGAATTTGGGAAAAATTGAAATAATACATACCTTTTTATCTAATGAACCGAATTCAATGATACTTAAATAAAACTTTTGTCGTGTTCAGGTTTGAAGAGTTTGTCTTCTATATCATACAGGGGCCAGACGGCCGCAAAATATGCCAACTCCGGTATATACAATTTTACATGCTTTGATGTTGTATTACAAAATCTATATCAACTATAACTTTTGTCTTAAATCTACGACTTTTCAACAGCAATTTGAAAATAAAAATTTAAATTAAAGAATTCAGCTAAAAGTTGCAGTTAAATAAACAACTAATGTAACATAATTTTTATTTTATTACATTTAAATATTGTATCGAGTTTGGTATTTTTTGTCAGAACTAGTGGGAAAGTTTGATCTAATAATTATAGATTATTGTCAGTACAAACATAATCTAAAATAACGAATTTGAGGACATTAAGGTGCTCGAATTAATAATATCAATTCGAGCTAGACCCACCTTTTTCCAAAAAATCCTAAAAACCAATCATCCCTAAATATGTCTGTCCGAAATCATAGATGTACTGTGGAGTATATGGTCAAATTTATCATCTACCGTAGAGTAAATGCCCATATTTATCGTATAATATACAGTAGATGACCAGATTGATCGTATACTATAGCGTATATGAAGGCAATTGGTCGTCTACTATAGAGTAGATTACCAAATGTATCGCCTACTGAAGAATTAATGACCAAATAGCGTAAATGACCAATAACGTCTATTGTAGAGTAGATTACCAAATTGGTCGTCTACTCTACAACTATAGTGTAGATGATCTAATTGGTCGCGTACTATAGATTAAATGATCAAATTGCTCGTCTACTAACGATTGGATGATCAAACTGCTTTTTCCTGTTTTTTCCAACTACTATAGAGTAGATGACCATATTTGTCATCTATTGTAGAGTGGATAGCCAAATTGCTCGTCTACTGTAGAGTAGATGACCAAACTTCTCGTCTCTTATAGAACAAATGACCAAATTGGTTGTGTCCAATTAAATTAATGACCAAATTACTCGTCTACTGTAGAGTAGATGACCAAATTGGTCGTCTACTCTACAACTATAGAGTGGATGATCTAATTGGTCGCGTTCTATAGATTAGATGATCAAATTGCTCGTCTACTAACGATTGGATGATGAAACTGTTTTTTCCTGTTTTTTACCAACTACTATAGAGTAGATGACCATATTTGTCATCTATTGTATAGTATACAGCCAAATTGCTCGTCTACTGTAGAGTAGATGACCAAATTTCTCGTCTCGTATAGAGTAGATGAGCAAATTGGTTGTCTCCTATGGTATTAATGACCAAATTGGTCGACTACTATGGAGTAGATGACCTAATTGGTCGTCTACTTTAGGGAAGACGACCAAATTGGTCATTTACTATAGCGTAGTTAGAGTAGATGACCAAATTGCTCGTCTACTATAGAGTAGATGACCAAATTGCTCGTCTACTATAGAATTTATGACCAAATTTGTCGTTTACTATAGAGTAGATGACCAACTTTGTCGTCTACTATAAAGTAGATGACCAAGTTGGTCGTCTACAATATAGTAGATGACAAAATTATTCGTCTACTGTAGATTAGATGACCAATTGTAGAGTAGAGAGACCAAGTTCTGCATAGAGTAGATGACCAAACTGTTTTTTTTTTACTACAGAACTGATGATAAAATAGACCATCTACTATAGAGTAGATGACTAAATTGCTCGTCTACTGCATTGAGGATGACCAAACTGCTCGCCTACTATAGAGTAGATGACCAAATTAGTCGTCTACTTTAGAGTAGATGACCAAATAGCTCGTCTACTATAGAGTTGATGAATAAATTGCTCGTCTACTATAGAGTAGATGATCAAATTGTTCATCTTCAATAGAGTATATGACCAAATTGCTCGTCTACTGTAGAGTAGATAACCAAACTGGTCGTCTACTAAGGATTTGATGACAAAATTGGTCGTCTACTATAGAGTAGACGCCTAACTGGTCGACTACTACAGAGTAGATGACCAAATTGGTCATCTTCTATAGAGTTGATTATCAAAATGATGGTTAACGTGTTCAATTTAGATCATGTGTATTATTCACAGTCGGGCGGTGTAATATTTTTCGAACGTTTATAGTTCTACAAAGAAATCTTTAATATGTTATTAAAAATAATGATATATAGTTTTATTGATTATTAATTTTTATATTATTTGAGTAAAAAATATTCATAGTATATATTTTTCTTTTTTCGTTTCAGGTAAAAACAATAACTTATTAACAATACGAGGTATTTATTATTTTATTATGGACATAATAAAAAAATGCATATATTGTGTATAATTATTCCTTTTCATGTAGTGTTGATTTCAGAGATCTAACTCTGAAGATCTCTCTATACTTGAGTCGGTGTCAACGATCTACCTCAATATTAGATCGAGCTCAAAGATTTTCCTTCCTCTACAATAGAGTCGGCCCGAGAGTTCTTCCACAACCCTAGTGTCGATTTCAGACATCTTCCTTAATACTAGACATTTCTCAGAGATCTTCCTCTATATTATAGTTGATCTCAGAGATCTTCCTCTGTATTAGAGTGGATCTCAGAGATCTTCCTCTATACTATGTAGAGTCGATATCAGAGATCTTTCTTTATACTAGAGTCGATCTCAGAGATCGTCTTTCTCTATACCAGAGTCGATCTCAGAATATTCCTCAATACTAGAGTCGATTTCAGAGATTTTCCTCTACACTAGGACTTAAACTATACACGACTCGACTTATTATAATTGGGGTTGACTTGTGTAGTTTGTCTTTCTTTTTAAGTTATTTCTCTACTGTTGAAGCTGTATCCTATGAATTTTTTGTTTGACGATCCGTAGAAGCAATTGTTTGGCTTCATTTTAATGGATATTTAAAAAAAAATAGGATTTTATGAATTCTTGTTAGACACTATTTCATTGGAAAGGCATATGCTTATTTGTGTCTTTGCGGCAAGTTTTACTACACCAAAAATTCCTTTGGCTTTGGATTCCATTAACTTATTGCTGTAATCATCGTCTCCAAGAGATTTATCATGATATCATAGCATGCTTCTTGGCCTTTACTCGCCACCCTCGTACGAAGACGTAAAATTCATATTGATTGAACATCAGACTCAAATAATTTCTCAGTAAATCTATGAGTCAATATACTTTGTCTACACTGAATCTCTTACACACTCACACACACATCCACTCAAAGGAGTACATAAACTCCCTGCATGTGCAGGGGAGAGTGTGGAGTACATAAATGCGCTCATCAGTATCACGATATGACCAAATGGCAAGAGAGATTCGGGATAATAGTTTCCAGCTTCATACTGCATTTTATCCATACAAGCAAACGTTTCATGTGTGCAAGTGTGTGTGAATGTGTAAGAAACCAATTTGTTTATGTTTCGTAGTATGTGTGCATGTCAAAGAGTGTATCAACATACCAATATTCCAGCAGATCAGAATCTATTACATACTACATGCGCGAGTGTGTATGTGTGTCTTTGTATTTAAGCTTTAATGTGCAAACAGACCGAGAGGAGTCCAGAGTCCTGTGTGTCCGGGCCGCCCAGTCGCCTGCCTATACGGAAAACAATTAAAATGTATGTCTTCATTGACTATAAATACTCATATGGCAATACGAAGCGATGTCCACCCGTCCACTGCTGCGTCCGGCGGTGCACAATAGGGGACTTTTGAAAAAATGGAATAAAATAGGGATTTGCTAAAAAAAAGTTTTTATTAATGAAACTTCGCAGATAAATTCTTCTTAAATTAAGGATAGATCTCTGAAGTATTCATCTATGCTAAAGTCTATATATAATATCTTTTTTATATTAGACTGGGTCGCGAATATCTTCCTCTTTAATAGAGTCTATCTCCGAATCTCTCTGAAATCTTCCAGTATACTACAGTCGATCTCTGAAATCTTCGTCCATACAAGAGTCTGCCACTGCGGTCTTCCTCCGCACTAGACTCAACTTCTGAAATGGATTTTTGAAGTCGTTCTTTACACTAGAGTCGATCTCTAAGATCTTCCTCTACTACTATAGAGTATATGACCAAATTGGTCGTCCACTAGAAAGAAGATGACAATATTGGTCGTCTACTACAGAGCAGATAACCAACTTGATAGTCTACTACAGGATTAGATGACCAAATTGTACAATGTTAGCTACTACATAGCAGCAGACCAAATTGAATGTCTACTATAGAGAAGACTACCAAAATACAAATCTACTATAAAGTAGATCACCAAATTTGTCGACTACTTGAGATCAGATAACCAAATTGATAGTCTACTAAGGATTATATGATTAAACTCTTTATTACTATAGAATTGATCGTCCGATAAGTTAGCTTCTATGGCGCAGATTAGAGAGTAGAACCAAATTGGTGATCTACTATAGAGTAAATGCCAAAATTGGTCATCTACTATAGTGTAAATCCCAAAATTGTAGAGTAAATGACAACATTAGTTGTCTACTATAGAGAAGATGGCCAAAGTGGTCGTCCACTATAGAGTAGATGGCCAAATTGGTCTTTTACTATAGAATAAATGACCAAATTGGTCGTCTACTATAAAGTAGATGGCCAAATTGGTCGTTTACTATAGAGTAGATGACCAAATTGGTCGCCTACTATAGAGTAGATGACCAAATTGGTCGTCTACTATAGAGTAGATGGCCAAATTGGTCGTCTACTATAGAGTAGATGGCCAAATTGGTAGTTTATTATAAAGTAGATGACCAAATTGGTCGTCTACTATAAAGTAGATAACCAAATTGGTCGTCTACTATAGAGTAAATGCCAAAATTGGTCATCTACTATAGTGTAAATCCAAAATTGGTCGTCTACTATTGAGTAAATAAAAAAATTGGTTGTCTACTATAGAGAAAATGGTCAAAGTAGTAGTTTACTATAGAGTAGATGGCCAAATTGGTCGTCTACTATAGAGTAGATGACCAAATAGGTCGTCTACTATAAAGTAGATGACCAAATTTGTCGTCTACTATAAAGTAGATGATCAAATTGGTCGTCTACTATAGAGAAGACGAGCAAATTGCTCGTCTGCTATAGAGTAGATTACCAAATGGGTCGACTACTATAGAGTATATGACCAAATCGGTCGTCTACTACAGAGTATATGACCAAATTGGTTGTCTACTATTAAGTAGATGACCAAATTGGTCGTCTACTATATAGTAGATGACCAGATTGGTCGTCTACTATAGAGTTAATAACCAAATTGGTCGTCAACTATAGAGTAGATGACCAAATTGGTCGTCTACTACAGAGTTGATGACCTAATTGGTCGTCTACTATAGAGTTGATGACCAAATTGGCCGTCTACTATAGGGTAGATGACATATATACAAGAGACGACCTCTGAGATCATCCTCTATAATAGGGTCGATCTTTGCGATCTGCTTATGTACAAAAGGTGATCTTTTAGATCTGCGTATGTACAAGAGTCGATCTTTGAGATCCTCTTCTTTGCTAAAGTAGATCCCTGAAATCTTCATTTACGGGTATACTAGAGTCGATCTCTGAGATCTTCACCTGTACTAGAATCGATCTCTGATATCTTCGCATATACTAAATTCGTTCACTGAGATCTTCACATATACTAATGTCGATCACGCGATCGCTAGTATCTTCCTCTATACTACAGGGTCTCCCATATTCGACGGACCCATCTGGCAACGCCATAACTTTTGACAGAGATGTCGGATCGCTTAATGACATACCGCGTTTGAAGCGTCAGTCCAAGCAGATTTTTAACCAAATTGGTCGTCAACTATAGAGTAGATGACCAAATTGGTCGTCTACTACAGAGTTGATGACCTAATTGGTCGTCTACTATAGAGTTGATGACCAAATTGGCCGTCTACTATAGGGTAGATGACATATATACAAGAGACGACCTCTGAGATCATCCTCTATAATAGGGTCGATCTTTGCGATCTGCCTTTGTACAAAAGGTGATCTTTTAGATCTGCGTATGTACAAGAGTCGATCTTTGAGATCCTCTTCTTTGCTAAAGTAGATCCCTGAAATCTTCATTTACGGGTATACTAGAGTCGATCTCTGAGATCTTCACCTGTACTAGAATCGATCTCTGATATCTTCGCATATACTAAATTCGTTCACTGAGATCTTCACATATACTAATGTCGATCACGCGATCGCTAGTATCTTCCTCTATACTACAGGGTCTCCCATATTCGACGGACCCATCTGGCAACGCCATAACTTTTGACAGAGATGTCGGATCGCTTAATGACATACCGCGTTTGAAGCGTCAGTCCAAGCAGATTTTTACCATGGAACAATACACGCCACGCGAGCGCTCTGAAATAGTTGAAATTTACATTCAACAGAAGAAGTCAAATCAACGTGCTTTTAAAATATTAAAAAATGTGAGAAGTGCGCCTTCTAAGAACACCATTAAGCGTTTATACGAAAAATTTTCGACTGGTGAGGCTCTTTCTAATCCGAAGAGGCCAAATAAAAGTCGACCAAGGCGATCGGCCGAGAATATCGCTGCCGTACGAGCCAGTGTTGAGAGGTCCCCAAGAACATCCCAAAAACGCCGTTCTCAGCAGTTGGGCATGGCTCGGTCCACTTTACAACGGATTATTCGCGTTGATTTGCATTTGTTCCCGTACAAAATTCAATTGACGCAAAGATTGTTGCCTGCGGACAAGCCTCGTCGATTGGAATGGGCCCAACGAGTCCGTGGGTCCGTCGAATATGGGCAACCATGTACAGTCTGAGATCTTCCTCTACACTAGACCCGATCTGTGGGAGTCGATCTCTGAAATATTCCTCTATACATAAGTAGATCTCTGAGATCTTCCTCTATACTAGAGTCGATCTCTGAGATATTCTTCCATACATAGGTTGATCTCCGAGATCTTCTTCTGAACATAAGTTGAAATCTGAGATTTTCCTCTATACTAGAGGTGGTTTCTGAGAGCTTTCTCTAAACGAGAGTCGACCTCAGACGTTTTTCTCTGCACTTCTCTATTCCCCCACTGTGTATTGATGCTGCTGCATTGCTTCTATGCGCTTTTCCGTCCAGCCAGATTATTTACTAGATGTGTCCTGTATGAAAAGGATGCAATGCGAGAGTTGCGATGAGCATGTGTTTGTGAATGTGAATGAATGGCCATCTATTGTATCGAAGTTTGTATGCTTTGGCATGTATCTGTGGTAGTAAATATCTGTGTTTGATTGTGTTTAATGTTTGTATTGTTTGGCTGTTCGGTTGTTGTTGTGAACTATGCTCGTCTATCTGGTCTATTATGTTTGTATTGATGGTTATTGATAGCAGGCAGCAGCAACAGCCGCATCAGCTCCACTAGTTCCATAGCTTTCTCTCAATGGTGGTACTGGTGCTGGTCCCATTCGTTCAACGCTTTTGTGATAGTCATTTGTTGTTCCTCCTCTGGTTTGGATGGATGTGCTATAGCATGCGTCCATCCGTCCGTCCGTTTGTCTGTCTCTACTTTCATCTATGTTCACTCATGCCATATGTATGTCTATAGAGTTTTTATGTTCTACATCCAGATTAGAGTTGATTGCGAAAATAAAGGACAATGACTACCAACCGAAAAACTAATAATGGAACTATTAAATTGTGCTATTAAAATCGGCCAAGAAAAACAACAACAACAACATCAACTGCACCGACTGACAGCATAAGCATCACATCGCATCGCATCATCGTCAGCATCCGCCTCGTCCATATCGTCATTGAGAATGGCATTGTACTGGGCGCAGTTTAGCTAAATGTTTGTTTTTGTAGCAAATATTTTATGCATTTTTTGCCCAGTTTTGTTTTGCCACTCTAATCTTGAAGTATTAGAAGTATTATCATGTTTCAAATATTGGTTTTGGCTTCAATTATTTTGTGAATGATATGAATCGCAACGGAGAGAGAGAGATAGAGAGAGTTATTTATTAGTTTTGTGAATTAGCGCTATTAGGATATTGTTAATTGTTTATTTTGGATAATAAATATTTCTGATGTTTAATCCAATTCGAGGGACCAAAGTTAAGCTCATAACAAGGAATGGCTAACTTTATTTATTAATGGAAGTATTAATATGCTGACATAAATCTCTTATATCTGCTGTCATAGAGTAAGGTCAGCTTACGGCGTCTACTCAATGCTCCATTGATACGCATTAGTGTTAATTATTTAATTAATTTCGACCTTTGTTGTGTTTTTCGATTACTAAAATTTTTTTTGGAACTAAATTTAAAATTATCATCTTTTCTCTCGGCTTTTTATTTATGTCAAGTAATGGCCGTTTTTCCAAACTCTCGCACTTTTTTTCTGGGTCCTTTATTGAAGGATTTAGGTTAGATTAAGAGTGGCAGCATGCATTAAAAAAAACTACATGAAACTAGTGTATTCCTACCGTTGTCTGATTATTTTTAAAAAAATTATCAGTACTTTTTTTAGCCGATTCAAAATGAAAATGTTAAATGGCCCACCCTTTATATACAGTTTACATATCTGAACACTCATGTATTCTGGATTTTTTTCGATTTGCATTTATACTTTACACTTATACTTTCTGGCAATCAAACCATGACAACATCATCGTGTGCCAACATGAAGTCGTTGAGAATTATTTCCATGTACGCTCTGACGCTTACACACTAAACCGATTTGTTGTGTTGGATAGCTAGTGCTGTGTATAGCAGTCTATAGCAAACTTGTGAAGTTGTTCATTGACTAGTGAGTAGGAGTGGTGAATGTATAAGTGTGTGTATTTTCACACTTATGTGGTGGTTTGGTTGGTGTTGTGTTGTATGGACAGTTGTGTGCTTAGTTATAGGTGAAAAATGGTGAAAAATTTGCATTTTTGGGATCTTAAAGGCACTGGATGCACTTTCTGCGGAAGGTTTGTTTCGCATTTTTCTCCTATTCAATATCAAGAACTTGGCTTCCGACTCAAAAGAGATATTCCGTACGGTATACCGAGATATAACGTGTAAAAATATAGAATTAGTGCTAAAAATCCACCTTGAGCAAAAAAATACGTATGGCCATTAAATTACTAATTGAGCCAACTTGACTAAACAAATGATGCTGAAGTTCTTATTTTTGAATTCCGTTGTGTCCAATACTACTTTCCTATTTGAGAAGTTATGGCCAACGCTAATTATACCCTACACCACACTGTGGTACAGGGTATTATAAGTTTGTTTCACGGCAGATGTTTGTAACACCTGAAAACAACACAGCTAGACCCACCTTAAAGTATACCGATCGACTCAAAATCACTAGCTGAGTCGATTTAACCATGTCTGTCCGTCCGTCCGTCCGTCCGACCACAGGTCGCAATTTCACTCCGATAGTTCTGAAATTTTGGAGTTTAAAGTATTTCGCAGCTGTAAAGATCCCTATTGAATTTGGTTGAAATCGGTTCAGATTTAGCTATAGCTCCTATATATATGTTTCGTCCGATTTTGCTCTTTAGTCCTGTAGAAGCTGTATTTTACATCCAATCATTTTGAAATTTAGAATAGTAGAGTTTTTTGATCCATGAACCAACACTGCCGAATTTGAAGAAAATCGGTTAAGATTTAGCTATAGCTCCCATATATATGTTTCGTCCGATTTGGCCCTTTAGTTCTATAGAAGCTGTATTTTACATTCAATCGTTTTGAAATTTAGAATGGTAGAGTTTCTTGATCCATGGACTAACATTGCCGAATTTGAAGAAAATCGGTTAAGATTTAGCTATAGCTCCCATATATATGTTTCATCCGATTTGGCTCTTTAGTCCTGTAGAAGCTGTAATTTACATCCAATCGGTTTTATAACCTACACCACACTGTGGTACACGGTATTATTTAAGTATAAAATGTCGCAAAAGTAAATTTATGTAAACAATTTATACATGTATTACAAAATTTATATTTCAGAGTTATTCAATATTACGAGAGTGGTGTAGGGTATTATATAGTCGGCCCCGCCCGACTTTAGCCTGCCCTTACTGGTTTTTATATTGATTCCATATATCATGTGATTTCAGTTCCTTTAAAATATTCATTAATGCCAATTTTTGCAAGTTTTGTTTCATGCATTTGTGGTTTTTTTCAGTTTCTGGACTTTTTTTTGGAAAAATACGAATTTTTTTATTATGTTTTTGCGGACATACTAAAATTGTCTTCTAAAGCTCTATGATTTTTATTTAAGGAGTAATGACCGTTTTGCCAATCTGTCATTGTTTTGCTCTGGGTCCCAATTTTTGAAATTTTATTTCATCTTTTGTTGGTTTTTTCGATCACATAATGTAAAAAAAAATACGACTGCTACGGCAGTCTCTTCTTCGCTATACGAGTATCACAAAAAGGTAAAACAATGGTGCCATTATAACCGTCATTTGTAAGGTTCAGCACCATTAAAAATGTAAGTTTAAAAAATTGTTGGAATAGAATTTAAATTGTTTGACCAAAAAATAGGACCAAAAAATGGGACCATCGCTTTACCTTTTTGTGTTATAGGGCCCCTACTTGAGGAGTTTTGGCCAGTTAAAATTAGTGAAGTAGAATTTTATTTTTTTTAATAAGTAGAATGATAATTTTTGCTCTATCGCTCTTATTAAAAGAGATATGAGCGTTCGCAGCTTTGAGCAAGAAGTTCACTGATCTTTTTACAAGTAGAAGATCCATTTTTGGCCAATTGAAATAATATGAGCAGTAGGTCATATAATTATCTTGCAATTAAGACTTTATTGGATATTTTGGACGAAAATTCAAGAGCTAAGGCCGATTTTCGCCATTATAAGTGATCTCGTATGTGGCCATATAATTATCTAGCTTGGAGATAAATTTAGATTTTAAAATATATACAGGGTTTTCCAATAAGAGTGATATGATTTCTTTAAAAAAAAAAACATACTTACTGTTAAGGAAATTCAAAAGTTTTTTATTTAATGTGAAGTACAATTAAGTTTTAAATAAAACGTCATTCAAATGGCCTCCACGACTTCTTCTGCAGGAACGAATTCTATGAACCCAATTTTCGAGCACTTTTTCCACTAAATCAAGTCGTAAGTCATGAATGGTACGTTCAATATTGACTCTGTAAAGCATGAGGAGAGTCTGGTTTTTTCGAAAGACCAATGACTTCAAATAACCGCACAAGAAGTAGTCTAATGGTGTTAAATCACAACTTCTTGGAGGCCATTCAATATCACAATTTCTTGAAATTATAATGCAAGAAGATAGCTCTTAACGAGAACTAAAATATTTCTCATGGGTGTAAAGGTCGTGGGTTGACTGGAAAGTGTTTTTTTGGATTTAAAAAAAAATTGACTTAGCATCATTTTCAAATGTGAACGGAAAGCTTATTTTTGCTCTAGCTCCTTAACGCAAAAAGTTAGCTCTTAACGAGAGCTAAAATATTGCTCATGCGTGCCAAGGTCGTAGGTCGACTGGAAAGTTTTTTTGGATTTGGATTTGAAAAAAAATATGGACTTAGCGCAGGAAAAGTTGCAATTGGAGAACGATTATTTTGATAATAAAACTGAATAATTTGTAAACGTTGATCTTGCGTATATCTCTCCATGAGGAAATTATAAACACTACTGAATACAATGAAAAACAAATGACAGATCATGACATATTACAAATGGCCGAAACGTCAATCAAAGTCGTATCATCCCTATTGGAAAACCCGTTATATATTTATATAGATTATATAATAATCAATATAGTGAAAACAATATACTTTTTTGATTATTTATAATTATTTCATTACATATATGTTTATCTCAGTGTATTATTGGTGGAAAGTAGAATCACTTTTAATCGACTTTACAAGATTATCAAAAGATATAATTACATCGGTGTGGCACACGTGATTCTTTAATCTTAAGTGGATAACATTTTCACACAATCAATGACTTTTAATGCCAAACAATGTGATTAAATTCAAAATCCCCATACGTTTATAAACGAATGCCTTCCCAGGTATATCTAAAGCAATTCTGCTAAGAACAACCCCTTTTTCAAAATTCGGCAGACAATATCTGCCACACTCCTTCCCAGTGGCAGCTCTCGACACTTTGCCTTATATTTTTAACAGGTTCAAGTGTTTTATTTTTTGCTCTGCCTCCTTTGTCACCGCTTTGTTTGAAGTACTTAAAGATTCCTATTTGGCTGGGTTAAAATAAAAAAAGGATGAACAAAAATGATTAAAGAAACTTTTAACTCGAAATGCAAAACAAATCCGAAAAAAGAGTATTGTCACACAAGATTACATGCAAAATTCAATGTCAGCATCATCATCCCAGCACCGTCGTCGTCATCATCAGCATCCTTATTATTATCCTCAAAATATCCTCCCGCTGTGTCTGTGTTTGCGAGAGCAGATTGTGTGCCAAATGTTCAAAAGTTGAGAATTCAATTACACAACAACACATTTAACCAGAAATTATTAAAAACAAAATACACAACAAGCCCTCTTAAACGCCTCGGCGTCTGACCTGCCCGGCCCCCCAACAAGCATTAAGATGAACGAGGCAGGATGCATGGTAACTAGGCAACGAAGATGACGCAGAACTTAAGGCAAACCAACGACAATCATATGAATGGAGCCAACAAGAACTTCCTTCAATCCAGCGGCAGCAGTACTGCAAAACAAAAGAAAGAAACATATATGTACAGCAAAAAAGAAAATAATATAAAAAATAAAAGTTTTGTCCTTTCGCAGGATATATACTGCAGAAGTAAGTCAGAGGGAGAGAGACGCATGAGACATGTGTGACAAACACTTGTTTACGCATTTGCGGCAAAACGGCAACAAAACATCACAGGAAAACCCCCGCCGGAATGAACTTTGTCTGAGGGGCAAGAGAACACTGTTGTGTACAATTTCTCTTCAAGAAACACAGATGTGTGTATACATATAGGAGTTTTGGCATATTACTTGTATAGGGTACACATTAGGCCGGGTCGATTTGTGGGGAGGCAAAAAAAGTCGCCATTGCTCAGTGAAAATCGTATTCTAGGGATTAAAATAAGAAACTTTGCCGAAGGAACCATACCTCTAAAACGAATTCTGATGTCCCGGAATTTGGGTCGAACTTTTGCGTAGGGCAAATTTTGAAAAATCCCACTTTGACCCATTTTGAGTGCTCCAATCGAGTCCAAATGTATGACCGACCCCCACTAACTTTGGAGGCCCGACCCAACCATGCCAGTGGCACACCCCCTGGAACCCCCTGGGGGTTCCATACATTTGGACTCGATTGGAGCACTCTAAATGGGTCAAAGTGGGATTTTTTCCGGGACATCAGAATTCGTTTTAGAGGTATGGTTCCTTCGGCAAAGTTTCTTATTTTGGTCCCTACAATACGATTTTCACTGAGCAATGGGCGATTTTTAAATCGACCCGCCCTAGTACACATGCATCCTAAGTACGAGGATGAATCTAATGTCATTCTCATAATGAAAGACAATGTTTTAGTGGTAATTTCTCTAGTAAACAGCAACATATTAAAGACTAAAAATCTAAAAAGTACTCTATTGATCTTGGTTGGGATTTGAACCCGGGCTCTTAGAGTTGAAGACCAGAACACATGATAAATATCAAACATTTTAAAGAATTGTTGAAAAATATACGCAACAATTCCAATCGTGCACCGGATTCGAACCTGGACTCTCAGAGTTGAAGTCTTGTTCACATCGTAGATATCGAACGCTTTAAGAAAATTACACATTACAAATACAAATACACTATTGATCTTACTCGGAATTTGAGTTGAAGACGAGTACATATTGTAAGAATCAAACCTTTTGCCGAATTATCGAAAAACACACTATTGATTTGAAGCCGGGCTCTCTGAGTTGAAGACAGTACACATCTAAAAACAATCTACAGGTCTTATTCCGAATTTAAACCGGGACGTTCAGAGTTTAGGACTAGTATTCATTGTAAATATGGAACTTTTAAAGAATATTAAGAAAACACAATTGCGCATATACCTGATGCGAACCTGGGATCTCTGAGTTGAAGACTAGACATCGATCGTTTTTAGAAAAGGTTTCTAAAAAACACTTCACTAATCTTAGACGGTATTTGCAAATGGGCTCTCAGAGTTGGAGACTAGTACTAATTGGAAATAGAAATTTTAAAGAATACACACAACTGATCATACACCGGATTTGAACCTGGGCTCTCAGAGTCACCTGACCTTTTTAAAGAATTATTGCAAAACGCTTCATTGATCATACTACGGGTTTGTACCTATGCTCTAAGTGTTGCAGACTAGTACACATTGTCAATACCAAATGCTTTTATGAATATTCGACAATAAAAACACGTAATTGATGTACAACGGATTTGAACCTGGTCACTCAGAGCTGATGACCACTACATGTCGCAGATGTCGAAGGCTTAAAAAAATTATCAAAAGTACACCATTGATCTTTCTCGGGATTTGAACCTATGCTCTCAGAGTTAAGGCTTGTGAATATAGAACCTTTAAATGAATATTAGAAAAAATACCAATAATTGATCATACACCGTATGTGAACCCGGACGTCGTAGATAGAACCTTTTAAAGAATTTTCGAAAATCACACGATTGATACTATAGCGTGATACATTTCGAGGTTCCCAACTTTTTTTAAAGAAAAAAACACAGAAAATTCAAATTGAAAGGGGAATGTTTATTATCATTTGAAAGAACATTATTTGGCATTTATTTTTTGAAGATTATGTCTATCAAATGTTGGCCGCGGCTACGTCTCAGATGGGCCATCCGTTGAGTCAGATTTTCGATGACACGTTCGAGCATTTCGACTGGTAACTGGCGAATGACACGCGTGATGTTTTGCTCCAAGACCTGAATCGAAGCGGATTTGTCCGCATAAACGTTAGACTTTACGTATCCCCACAGGAAAAAGTCTAACGGTGAAATTATCTTCTCACCGAAGTGTTCTCTCAATAAATACATTGATTGATGCGATGTGTGGCGCCGTCTATTCGGTCGAATATTACCCAATAATGAATGCTGGGTCTCAAGATGGGTGATGTTGTTGCGAATAGTACGCTCAGTAGGCCGATCATGTTGACCATAAGTTGAGCGAAGTGCACGAAACACATTCCTCACAGAACGTGAATTTTCCTAATAAAGTTGAACGATTTGTAAACGTTGTTCAGGCGTAAGTCTTTCCATGATGAAATGCCAAACAATACTTAACAAAAATAAAATGACAGCATGACGCGACTCACACGTGATCTGTCAAAAAAAGGCTTTTGAAAAAAGTATCTCTACTTGGATCACCCGTTACAACGAAGATTAACCTACGCTCTCAGAGTCACAGTCGAATGAATATATCGAATTGAATTTACTACCGAATATTCCGAAAATACATAGTATTCGTACACCGGATTTGAACCAGATGCCTCAGAGTTGAAGACCAGTATATATTGTAGATATCGAACGTTGTTTAAATATTATCAAAAACATACCATTGATTTAACTCGAGATTTTAACCTGGGCTCTCAGAGTTGCAGTCCTGTACACATCGTCGATAGCGAACGTTTTTAAGAAATTACCGGCAAAAACACCATTGATCTTACTTCGGATTCTAACCCGTTCTCTCAGAGTTTAAGTTACATATCGTAGATACCGAACGTTTACGTTTATAGAGGTCGCTCTTAAATTTATTTGGTTAAACCACAGATGTCACGTTTTGTAAACAATTTGACTGAAGGTTAAATTGGGTTAGATTGAATAAGACGCCCGTCAGTTGAGATTACAACTGACCTTCGGTAGCTCAGTGGTTAGTGCATTAGACTTGCATTCCGAAGGTGCTGGGTTCGATTCCCTGCCATGGCACTGGAAAAATTTTCATGTTTTCATCATAATTCGAGCTTTTGCAGCTAAAAATAGCTCACCGGAGATACTACAACAACATCTGATCGCCAAAGTCAACAGGGAAGCTTAAAATAGGCATAACACCATGAGGACTGTTAACAGAAATGCAGCGCTTATAGTGAAGAATAGTAACGGCAAAACTCAAATAACATCCATTCCCTGAAATTAACAGTCAAATGTTAATTAACATCCGGACAACACTGAGTACAAATAAAAAACAACATAAGGTTCCCGCGATAATCGGAAATATGCCGGAACGAAATCTGTAATAGAAATAGGCTTAAGGTTTATCAACTCAGCGTCTCCAAGCTGCTACAACAACAAATGAAGAGTTCACTCGGGGCCGACTATATATGGTCTATTGTGGTTCGCTTAAATAAAACTGATGGAGAATGGATTAAATCAGAGGATATGAGAGAAAGATTGTGCAGAGTAATGATGAGTATGAGCTCTGTTCCACAACGTTTTTAATTTCTGTCATTGGCTCTATTGCTTATTTTCATTGACTTTACAGAACCAGGAAAATTTCTCTATGAATTTAATACGGGATTTAAGAGGAGCATCTGTTAGCGAGACGATATTCTTGCATTTCTTTACAGGAGCATGACAAGTGCTGCACTGATTCTTCGTCCTGTTCATATAAACAGCTTCTACAGAAGTCCTCAAATGGAAGTGGCATGTCACACAGTGTCCGGTGATGACACTTGACTGTGTTCTTGCCGAGGTAAAGCAGACCTTTGGTACGAGTCACATAAATGATCTACCCTGCAATTCTGTACTGATTCCCACCACGACCAGGTTTCAGCTACCCCGACTTCGTCGACGTGATTTTTAAGTTCCACGAGGATTTTTAAGTTCATAAACATATTTGTTCAATAACCTGCAAGAAATTACAGCTCAGCAAGAAAAGTAGTAAACAAAATTTATAACAGGTTTGTTCCTTCGAACATTAGGAAATTAGGAATTGAGAATTCAATGAGAGAAGTTTTTCTGCTCAGCTATAAATTAAAACAACTTATTTTAAATGTTGGTCCTTCGAGCCTAAAGTTAAACTATGAATATAAACTCAGAAGTCAAAAAAGGAGTCGTTTCTCTAGAATAAATAATATAGTTAAATAGTTTCCTCAAAACGTGTCACATGTTGTGTATGAGTAGTAGTTCAGAACTCAACGAGTACAGTTTTTCCGATCAGCTGTAACATAGAAAATAAGTTATTTGGTCCTTCGAGCCGGTTCAATTTGTTAGTAATGGTATACAAAATAATAATGATTTCTTCCTCCAATACGTCTTAAAGCATCAGCTAAGGTAAGAAGTCAGAAGTCAAAAAGTAGAAAATAAATTAGTTGATCATTTAAGCCTGTTCCATTGGTTGGTAAAAGTATATTTTCAGGCCTGTGAAATAAAAGTCGCTTCTGCCAAATGAAAACAAAATATTTAACATTTCTTCCTTCTAAATTTATCAACATATCAGTTAAAGTAACAATTCAGAGATAAACAAGACGGTGAAATTGAAAATATTCTTTTTTGTCCTTCGATCCGGATGAATAGTTTAGTTAGGATGTATTTTAAGAATTCTGAAATAAGAGTCGCTTTAACTCCAACTTCGAAAAGGTATTAAACATTTCTTCCTTCGAAACGTATCAAAATATCAGTTAAGGTGAGAATTCAGAACATAACAAGTGGTAGCAAAAAAGAAAATGAGTTTATATAGTCTCGAAAATAAATTATTAATGATTGCTTCCATGGAAATACTATCAAAATATGAGCTAAGGTAAGAATTCCGAATGATTTGGTTCTTCGAACCAGGTTAGTGAGGATATATTTCAGAATTGTGAAATATCAGTTTGATTCTACGCTAGTATCGAAAAAAGTTATAAAGGTATCTTGTATCAAAAGATGTGTATGAGATGAAATTCAGATCACAACCAGATTTGATTTCAATTTGTTAGAAAGGGTATATTTGCTGAACTATGATATAAGAGTAGCTTCTACAGAGTCAAAGAAGAAGTTTATATATATTTCCTCCTTCGAAACCCATCAAAATATCAGCTAAGGTAAGAATTCAGAACTCAAGAAGATGACAAGACTCTGGTCCCTTTAGGAGGTGCAATTGGTTATTTAAGGCATATTTTCAGAACTTTGAGATATGAGTCGCTTCTGCTCTAGTCTCAAATACAGCCAAGGTAAGAATTCAGAACTCTACAAGAACACACGTTTCTAAACAACAGTAGTATACGAAATAAGTTATTTGGTCCTTCGAGCCGGTTAAATTGTTTAGAAAAATATATATTCAAAATTTGAGAAATAAAAATCACTTCTACTCTAGACCTGAAAAACGTATTTACCAAAAATATTTTTCTTCGAAACTTATCAAAATATCTTCTAAGCTAAAAATTTAGAAAACCATCCTCGTATGCTCCGATTTACGAGCAGGTTGAAGTATGTGTGAGTATGTGTTGCTTTAATTATGTGTCAGTTGTTGTACATATCTTGCGAGCACATTTACCAACAATTTTTCTTCTTCGGTTTTATGAATCCTTTTTATTTCTTGGGTCAAAGACAATGGCAATACTTTAACTTTTGCCACGACTTAAAAAAATATATATGAAACACACAAATGACAACGGTGGCGACGTTTCCTAATGCCTTTTTCGTCTGCTGCAAATGTTCAGTCATGAAACGAAGAGCATATATTCAAATTGAGAGGAAAATAAATGAAAAATTTAATGTTTCTAGCAAGTATTCTTATTATCGGGATACCCTACAGCTGTAAAGTGTAATTTTTAAGTATTACAGTAGAATATGCAACGAATAAATCAAATTCTTCCAAGATAGCTCCTAATAATAATCCCTCAATTATTATGAAGGATAGCATTTATCATTTGCTACAAGCTAAAAGTGTAATACATCGAAGGAATGACTTCAGGCTGTACGCATCTCTTGAGCAATATCCGTCCGTCTGGCTGATGCGCACGAGAACTCGCGAAAGAAGTGACCGATTGACTTCAAATTTTGTAAATCTGAACCGATTGCCTTCAAACTCGGCAATGAAGATCCCTTTATCAAGAAACTCCACCCATCTAAATGTAAAAAATTTAGCAATAGTGGTCCATGGATGAAGAAGCTCTAGCATGCTAAATTTCAAAACGATTGGATCTAAACTACAGCTTCTATAGGGCCTTATATTAGATATGAGAGCTATTTCGAAATCTAAACCGATGTGTTTCTAATTCGGCAATGTTGATTCATTGGTCGATAAACTCTACAATGCTATCTTTCAAAACAATTGGATGTAAAATACAGCATCTACAGGGCTAAAGGGCCAAATGGGACGAAACGTATATATGGGAGCTACATCTAAAGCTGAACCGATTTCAAACAATTCCAATAGGGTTCGGAAGATCGGAGTGAAATTGCGACCTGTTCTCAACGAATAACATATGATGGACATATGGACAGACAGACATGGTTAAATCGGCTCGGCTAGAGATTCTGAGTAGATACTTTAAGGTGGATCTAGCTGTAGTATTGTACATTTTCCTTATTTCAAATATAAGACGTCCAAAACTTCAAAACTGAGACACTAGCTTTCGGTTTGAACTCTACTTCGACCGCGTTTTATGCACAGGACCTGCAAAACAAGCTGCCAAAGCCATCATAAGGATAACGGGCAACAACGACGTCAACACAGCTATGAACACAATAATGGCACACATGCATAACTTTTTTGTCATTTTCAGCGTTTTCAACTTTGGCTGCCAAACATTCACTCAGTCATTCCTCGTTGGCTTCGGCCCATCCAGCCACAGAGGCGGCAGTGAGCCAAACCAAAGAGAAGCAAGTCGGCAGAATGCAGCAGTTTGGTGCGACTGGCATAAAGACAGGAAGGCGGCGACTGTGATGCTGTCTGCTGGAAAAAATCTTGGGAATGCCTTCTCATATGCCATAAGTGGGAGCATACACTAAAGACCTTAATGATCATACAGCTGGCTCTGTCATTGGCGCTAGCAATGATGATGATGATGAGCTTTATAATGATGACATTAAGAACTCGTCTTCATTCTCCTCCTACCGCAAAAATGAAAATGAGATTGTTGCTTGTCCGGTCTCCCGCTGTTTTATTTCATCATGTTAACAAGAAGTTGTTCTCATCATTGACGCTTGCTCAATTCCTTTTGTGGGGGCGAATGTCTTTTTGGCTTTTTTGTTTGTTTTACACTGGAAGCAGTGAAAGGAATTTTTGATTTAAGTCTCTGATGTCTGTGAATGATGTACTCGATTTCATTTGCATCTATTCGCTTAATACCTGAAAAGTAAAGAAGCGATTTAAAAGGGGATTTCATTAAATCATTCATTTTAAGCTGGTCAGGGATTATTGGAAAATGCAATGTCAGTGTAGATTTGCAAAGCGATTCTATAAGAGGCGCCAAGTGAAGTCATTAGAAATGATAGTAATTCCATCAATTTAAGCTATGGCTTTAGAGCATATGAGGATTTTTCATATGTGGGTAACGATAAGACTATGTTCTTCCAACTGAACACCTATTTGGGGGAAAATGTTGAATTTAGAAGAGAATTGGGTGGAACAACTTTCTTTCGAAATAAATCTGATACAAATAAGAAAATCCGAATAGAAAAACCGATATACAATGGACCAAAAAAGGATAAATATGTGGGTTAAATATGACACAATCGCCTCTGTTCTGTATTCCGAATGTGCCTTGAATCGGAATTTTCCGCTCGGAATCGAGTTTGTATATCTGTTCCTTCGGACCCAAATATACTCTGAATGTATCAATTATGTTCGAATGGGAAAATAAAGGCAATCTGCGTTTACACAGAACCTTCAAGAGTCCTCAAACAGAAATTAAGGACAATTTTATCAATTAGAAATTCGGATTCAATCCGCTCTCGGAATACAGAACATGGGGGAACGGCTCCAAATGTGATAAATATGATACCACCCCAAAATCAAAATAGCTGAGCTAGAGTGATGAATTTTAGTGTTACATTTCCCTTAGGATTTAATATTTATATGGCGAGACAACCATATTGCTTTCGCTATAATCGTGAATTATCCTTGGAGGTACATAGTACGTTAAAATTGTTATGAGTCCTGCCCTTAGAATTTAGTATTTATAGGGATAAATATGGTACCACCACAAAATTCATAAGGCTAGAGCTAAAGTTGTAATATATCCCCGGGGGTGTATAGTATTTCTAGAGGCTTAAATGTTGCATAAAGGGCCGAAATGGATATATGTGGTACCACCGCAAATTCAAATGGCAAGAGCTTGAACCGTGATATTTTGTGTGAAGGTGGGTCTTTGAAAATAGTACTTCTAGGGATTTAAAATGAGTTAAAAAATAAAAGGAGTTAAAAAAATAAAAATGTTAGAGCCATAATCCTTAAAATTGTTGTAAGAACTGCCCTTGGAATTTAGTATTTATAGTGTAGACTCTAGAGCTATAATCGTAATATATCCCCAGGGCTGTATAGTACTTCTAGAGGCTTAAATGTGGCATAATGGAGCAAAATGGATAAATGTGGTACCTTCGCAAATTCAAATGGCAAAAGCTTGAATCGTGAAATTTCAGTTGAGGGTAGCCCTTGGGACATAGTAATTTTAGGGAGTTAAATGTGAGATAATTGGATCCAAAGGGATATGTATGGTACCATCGCTAAATAAAAATGTCTAGAGATAGATATATCTCAACATGAACCCATTTTGCATCACATATGGGGGAGGATCAAAAACTCCAGAGCGCTTTAATGTCAAATCGTCATACATACACGTATTTGGAGTATTTCTAAAGCTGTAAAAAAATCTTTGTGAACGATGTAATATTACGACCTGTATTTGGATTATAGGAATACTTCAACAAAACAGATTATAAATAAAATCAGAAAGTTATCGATGTCAAACAATGGGCTGTATAAAGTTCTGAATAAAACTTGATCCGAGTGGCGTTTTGACTAGCTTCGGATATTTAAGAAGTTTTTTGTCATGAGAAGCCAAAAATTAGTTCTTATTTTTAGATATGGTACGCCTATATTGAATCTTACTTGCTTGGACCATAGTAGAATGAAGGTATTCTATATTTGTTTACAACACTGTTACGATCCCTCTCCTTTTCGTGCAACACTGGCCTCCGCGCAACTGGTTGAATTTTTGGAGGCCAGCAACTGAACTTCGCAACGATTGCGGACTTTGGCGATCTTTATATAAAATGGAAACACACAGACAGACACAAAAACAAATTAAATTTATAAACACATTCTTTGATTATGAAGTGTCTAAACACTCACTATTTCTTTGTCGCCAATAAAAGAATTCATTTATATTGTTATGCACAATCACAACTAATAATTTTATCACTATTATAATTTTAAGTCGATGACTAAGTTTATTCGAGATCAAAATATTGTGACCAAGTTTCGAGTACCGAGGCTTTTCTTACAATGATCGGTTTTCCCTCCCTTCTACCTTTTATACCAGGTCCTCTGAGCCAAGCCAGATTTCCCACGATTTTCTAAAATTTTTCCACAAAAATTTTGTTGCTACATTTTAGCATACGCATTTCAATTATAAAAACAAATTAGCCGGCAGATTCACCCTCTTTTTCTATCAGTGTTGTATCATCCATCTCTTTTAAGCTGGGCACCACTTATCTTATCAGCTGTTCGCGATTGGCTATCATTTCTGATATCTATGTTTTGTGGGCTACTCCTAATATAAAAGTGAAAGCGTACGACGTCGTTTTAAGTCTTATCTTCATGCACCTATAACTGATCGTCCGATCATTTGCCATACGTCGACCTCACTAAATGTGACTAATTCGGACATACATGACGTTAGACAGCCTAGTGTCATGTAACCACATGGCATTTCCTCCTAAACGTTTTGTCACAATGAATTGGGGCTTCGAGGATTTTCGAGATACGCTTTACGAGTGCGTCCATGCGTATGGGACCTACAGGAGGCAAAGAAGCGTGGCTTCCTGACTTCTAAATCGGTTTGGTGTCTTAAAGTCATCATCAGGACAAGCATTGCGCCGCCACCACCGTCAATTTCACAACATCCATCCTGCCCCGTCGAGGCTTTGGGCAACAATTCCCCATCTTTTGGGACACTGTAAGGGCCGTGTCGGTCAGTTCTTAGATGATCGTGGTCTTCAAATCGTCTTCTCCTGACATGTTCCCAGAGTTTGGCAATATTTTATTAAATAAAAAGAACTCGCAACAACACCTTGAAATATTAATCGGAGTCCCCATAAAGTATATATATATACATATTCCCGATCGATGTAAAATTCTAAGACAAATTAAACATGTTCCTCTGTCTGTATGTTTAGATCAAGCTACAGTCCGCTGGTATGATTAAATGTGGCAGAACTATTTTCCATAGCATTCGACAGAAATGCGGGAAAATCGTCCGTATCATTTAATGATTTGATACACCTCTCACAGCAGTCGCTCAATGTACTGCTCGACACACATTTCCCGGGGAATTCTCTAACAGAACCCGAGGATCAGCAGGACCAACAAGAGTACGAGTGGACTGCGAGCGTCGCTAGCTTCTTGACTGGGAGATCCGGAATAAGCTGGGCTATTAACAGCTTTGAGCCCTTCAAGACACCTGGACGAGACGGCATCACTCCAGCAGAAATGCAGAAAATTTTGAAGTACATTATCCCCTGGCTGGAGAAAATTTATGTAGGCTGTATCAGGCTTTCATACATCCCGAATCGATGGAGGGATACCAAAGTGGTATGCATACCTAAAGCGGGGAAGATATCACACACAAGGCCAAAAGACTTCAGACCAATTAGCCTATCCTCCTTCCTATTGAAAGGTCTGGAAAGACTGTTAGATTATTTCATTAGGGAAAACCTGGATACAAAACTCCTGTCGGTGAACCAACATGCTTACAATAAGGGGAACTCTACAGAAACGGCTCTGCACGAACTTGTGAGCACTATCGAATCGTCCCTGCATTTCAAGGAATTCACCATGGTGGCATTTCTTGACATAGAAGGGGCTTCTAACAACATTCACTCAGATGCAGTAATTGCGGCACTGTCACATCTAAAGGTTAACTCTAGTTTGATTAGACTAATTCAAAGTCTGCTCAACAGAAGACACATAACAGCATGTCTTGGGTCCACAACTCTAACAAGGTTTGTAAACAGAGCGACCCCACAAGGAGTAGTACTGTCTCCACTAATTTGGAACCTAGCGGTGAATGAAATCCTGCTAGATCAAGAACGTTGTGGCTGCAAGGTCGTGGCATACGCGGACGACTTGGCAATCGCAAAGATTGGCAAATTCGAAAACGTCCTCCGAGACAATATACAGGTGGATCTGAACAAATTGGCTAGATGGGCCAGAAGCAGCGGTTTGGGCGTAAACCCAAACAAGACAGATTTGGTTCTCTTTACTAGGATGAATAAAGTCCCACATGTGGACCCTCCACCTCGGATAAATGGAACAGATCTAGTCATTTCTGAAAGTGCAAAATTTTTAGGAATAATTCTAGATAGAAAACTGTTATTTAGACTTAACGTATTGGAACGTGTAAGGAAGGCCAACGCTGCCTTATATTCCTGCAAAAAGAATGTAGGGTCGCGGTGGGGCCTCTCTCCTAAAATCGTCCACTGGATATATATAGCAGTGCACGCAAAGAAAAAATTCGTTTCTGCGAAACGAAATATTAGACAACTACAATTCTCGTTTGACGGAACTGAAATTTCTTTTTTTGTGATAGAAACATAGTCTGACCATTTCAGTCATCGTAAACGAGAATTGTATTTGTCTACTATTTCGTTTCGCAGAAACGAATTTTTTCTTTGCGTGTAGTTCGTCAAATACTGATATACGGCATTGTAGTATGGCAACTGACAAATTAACCATCACCAACCTACTAACAAAGGTTCAGAGAACAGCCTACCTGAGCATAAGCGGACTACAGCGACCGAGTCTCTACAAGCCCTACTCCATATACTGCCGATTAATACTGTAGCAAGAGAAGTTGCAACCAAAGTGGCAGTAAGATTAAACTGCCTATCAATGTGGAGGTACAAAAACTACGGTCACATGAGGATATCAAAGTGTAGCGCTATGGTAACCGATCGAGTGGACTATATACCAACGGTGTACACCTTCGAGAGAAATTACTTCACTATGATTCCCCCAGAGATGAATGGGTTGGAAGAATAACAGGTAATAGAAACCATCTCCACTTTTACACGGATGGTTCGAAGCTTGATGAAAAGGTTGGCTTCGGAGTACACTGTGCAGAACTTAGTTTGGATATAGCTCACAGACTATCACAGACCTGCAGTGTCTATCAAGCCGAAATAATGGCAATATGGGAAATAGCCAAGTGGCTGAGTCGCAACATAGTAACCAAGACTGGCGTTGTAATTTACCAGGCTTTAGCCAGGCTGCCATCAATTCTCTGGAGGCAACATCCCTAAATTCACAAACAGCTCTCGACTGCCGCAGATCTCCTAACGAGATGGCTGAGCAGTTTAATATACACCTCATATGAGTGCCTGGGCATAGGGATATCCCGGGGAACTGCAAAGCCGATGAACTTGCTAGGAAAGGGACGACATTACAAATTCTCGAAGAATTTGCATATATTGGTGCGCCACTATCCACGTGCAAGCTTTGGCTTAGACAAGAGGCAATCAGGCAGTCCAATGAAAGATGGACAGAAATCGGCATCTGCAGAGTAGCTAGACAAATCTGGCCAAGGTATGACCTGAGAAGATCAAAATATCTCCTCGCACTAGAGAGGCAAAGATTGTCTACGTTAATATCAGTTTTGACGGGACACTGCTTGATCGGCGAACACGCCAAAAGATTGGGTCTTGACTCTAATGACTTCTGCAGAAGCTGTGGAGATGAGGAAGAAGTGGAGAGCATTGAGCACTTGCTATGCGACTGCCCCGCTCTGAATAAACGACGACTGGACATACTGGGGTCGGCTTTTCTAGGCAGCCTAAAAGATCTTTCCAGTACCGATATTCGTACTATCGACAAATTTGTATATCAAACAGGTTGGTTTCGATGAGGGGCATTTCAGCCCGTGGTAACACTAGGGACCTAAAAGGCAGAAAGTCGGGCGGGGCCGACTATATAATACCCTACACCTCCCTAACAATGCGATAAGGGTTATTGCCATAATAATTTGGAATAATTGGTAAATGGGTAGAAACGTATTCTAATTCTGAAACGATAATCGCTAAATTAAGCAATATTCGTTCCTAAAATGAGAAACATCTTTCTGGAAAATTTTAATGATCGGAAGTAAAATACAACTTCTATAGCGGTTTGATACCAAATCAGGAGGAACAAATATATGGAGCTTTAATGTAAATCTGAACCGATCTTCCCTGAATACTTATTCATGTAAAAAGACCTCCTTCTGTCGAATTTCGTACTGATCGGATATAAAATACAGTCTCTACAGCGCTTACATGTCAAATCGGGGGTAACATATATATGGGGGCTATATATAAATCTGAACCGATTTTCTCCAAATTTGGCAGTATTCCTTCATGTAATAAGAAACCTCTTTCTGCCGAATTTCGCACTGATCGGATATAAAATACAGTTTTTACAGCGCTTACCGGTCAAATTGGGGGTAACATATATGTGGGGGCTATATCTAAATCTGAACCGATTTCTTCCAAATTTAAAAGTGTTCATCCATATAATAAGAAACCTCTTTCTGCCGAATTTCATACTGATCGGATATAAAATAAAGTTTTTACAGCGCTTACATGTCAAATCGGGGGTAACGTATATATGAGGGCTATATCTAACTCTGAACCGATTTCTTCCAAATTTAATAGTGTTCATCCGTATAATAAGAAACCTCTTTATGCCGAATTTCATACTGATCGGATATAAAATAAAGTTTTTACAGCGCTTACATGTCAAATCGGGGGTAACGTATATATGGGGGCTATATCTAACTCTGAACCGATTTCTTCCAAATTTAATAGTGTTCATCCGTATAATAAGAAACCTCTTTATGCCGAATTTCATACTGATCGGATATAAAATAAAGTTTTTACAGCGCTTACATGTCAAATCGGGGCTAACATATATATGGGGGCTATATCTAAATCTGAACCGATTTTAACCAAATTCAATAGCGATCATCCTTGGGCCAAAAAAAAGATGTGTGTAAAGTTTCGTCGAGATCGGACCATAATTGCGACCTGTACTTTGATTACAAGAATACATGCACAGGCGGACAGACAGACAGACGGACAGACAGACAGATGGACAGACAGACGGACATAGCTAAATCAACTCAGAAAGTAATTCTAAGTCGATCGGTATAATAAACGATGGGTCTATTTCTTCTCCTTTTGGGTGTTACAAACAAATGCACAAAGTTATAATACCCTGTACCACAGTGTGGTGTAGGGTATAAATACGGCTGCCACCCCAACCTAGCCTAAACCTAAATGCCATCGGACTTGATGAGGTGGGGTAGAGACAGTATAAATACTGCATGTGTCCGAAGCCCATCCGCCTTTTTCAATCGGCCGATCTTCCAGAGTATTCCACATCGGCAGGTATAGTCAGAATCCATTCATGTGTCTTGGGCCAACACGTGATGTCTTCCTTGTTAACAATATCCAGCGCCGCACCCGGCACTATTTCACCAATTTCCCTCAAAGCGCAGCGGTAGCCCTCAACAGATATATGCTGTCCTGATACCAGTCTGCGTCGACAAAATCGCGAGCCGTACCAGACAGCTCCTCTAGAACATCAAAGAAAACAACGCTCATGTCGTACTTTACTTGACCTTGGGGATGTTGCCGTCTCCATCTCCTCTGTTGATGACCACCAGCCTCAACTGTCCTTAGTAACGTCAGCGAAGGACCGGGGAGGAGCGTTACCACTAAAAGCGCAGCCTTTTAATTAGCTGCTGCTGTATGGTATTGGATGCTGTATCCTGTTGTTCATAAATACTTCTCTCAGCTTGTTGTTCAGAAATGCAGGGTCGACTTTCTCAAGCCTCTCAAGGATCTTGAGAGCCATGTGTCGATCATTAAACTTTCTCTTTAAAGGACGGGTATGCTTGCCATAGGACAGCTAGGTGTCAGGTAATGCTGCCGCCTTAGAAGAGGTCTTTGGATCACTTGCCTTGTTTTATTTACAAATACAGTCGATTACCCCTGGTCGTATTACACCCCGGTGTTGAGGGTGTTTTTTAAGTGAAACCACTAGTTGGAAAACCATTTGGCGTTATGCAGGGTGCACTACGTGGAAGCGATCTATCATTATACCCAAAAAAAATGTTATAGAGTCACTTAATTTTTTAAGTAATTCAATTAACTTTTTTTTATTGAAAGTCGACACACCACACTGTGGTACAGGGTATTATGAATTTGTGCATTTGTTTGTAACGTCCAAAAAGAGAAGAAATGGAACCATAGTTTATTATACTGATCGTCATAGAATCAATTTTTGAGTCGATTTAGCCATGTCCGTCTGTCTGTCTGTCCGTCTGTCTGTCCGTCTGTCTGTCCGTCTGTCTGTCCGTCTGTCCATGTATTCTTGTAATCAAAGTGCAGGTCGTATTTATGGTCCGATTGTGATGAAATTTAACACAGTGCTCTTTTTTGGCCCAAGGAGATCCCTATTGAAATTGGTCAAAATCGGTTCAGATTTAGATATAGCCCCCATATATATGTTACCCCGATTTTACATGTAAGCGCTGTAGAAACTGTATTTTATATCAGATCAGTACGAAATTTGGCAGAGAGAGTTCCCTTATGACATGAATGAACACTGCTAAATTCGGGGAAAATCGGATTTAGATATAGTCCCCATATATATGTTTCACCCGATTTGATATGTTAGCGCTATAGAAACCGTATTTTATATCTGATCTGTACGAAATTCGGCAGAGTGAGTTTTCCTGTTACGTGAGTGAACACTACCAAATTCGGAGAAAATCCGTTCAGATTTAGATATAGCCCCCATATGTATGTTTCACGCGATTTTACATGTAAGCGCTGTAGAAACCGTATTTTATATCCGATCAGTATGAAATTCGACAGAAAAAGGTTTCTTATTATATAAATGAACACTGTTAAATTTGGAAGATATCGGTTCTGATTTAGATATATCCCCCATATATACGTTACCCCCGATTTGACATGTAAGCGCTGTAAAATGTTATTTTATATCCGATCAGTGCGAAAAAGTGGTTTCTTTCTACATGAAGGAATACTGCCAAATTTGGAGAAAATCGGTTCAGATTTAGATATAGCCCCCATGTATATGTTACCCCCGATTTGCTATGTAAGCACGGAAACTGTATTTTATATCCGACCAGTACGAAATTCGACAGAAAGAGGTCTTTTTACGTGAATGAGTATTCAGGGAAAATCGGTTCAGATTTATATATAACCTTCATATATATGTGCCTCCTGATTTGGTTTCAAAGCGCTTTTGAAGTTGTACCTTACTTCCGACCATTAAAATTTTCCAGAAAGATGTTTCTCAATTAAGGAACGAATATTGCTTAATTTAGCGATTATCGGTTCAGAATTGGATAATATGTTCCTACCCATTCACCAATTATTACAAATTATTATCGCAATGACCTTTTGACATTGATAGGGAGGTGTAGGGTATTATATAGTCGGCCCCGCCCGACTTTCTGCCTTTCCTTACTGGTTTTTATTGTAATTTTTCGTTATGTCTTTACTTATGAAAAAAGGATTATTATTATTTTAATTTCTGCCAATAGTATCTTTTGCAAAATTTTAGATATTTTCTTTCTCCAAAAAATGCTATTAAATTGTATTCCTTGTATTCTCATTTGTAATTTTCCTATTAAACATTTTCAATTTGAATTTTTAGATATACGAGTATGTTTACATTGGTTGTTTTACCTTTAATATTATGGCTGTTGGCCTCTCATGTTGAGTTGACATTCTTTAAAGCCTTTAGTAGTCCCTAACTCCCTTGTCATTCTTGTAAAGCTGTTGATGTTAATGCTGATGACAATGAGCAGGAGGAGAACGAAAAGGAAGAGGGTAAGGATGAACTGAGGGCAACAACGATGACGACGGCGACAATTTGTATTTTTCCCCTCTAATGCCATTGACATTATCTTTTCGAAAACAACAAACAGAGAAGAGAATTATACAGATTTCATTACCCCAAAAGCCATACTTGAAGCAGTTGAAAAGCACTTTAGAGTCAGTCTAACACCCACTCACTTTTCAGTAAATACACTGGGCAGCATTGAAAAATTAACAAAAGTTTTTCAATGATTTAAAGATGAAATGGGTAAAGAAAAAATTCGAAAATTATATAATAAAATTATTACGTAGGACTGTGTATCTCCTCCTTAATTAATTTCCTTCTCTCCGCCAATTGCAGCCTTTTTTCGATTTATTTTGTGGTTTCTGTATTAATTTTCAGATTATTTATTTTTTTTCGTTGAAAATATGTTTTCTTGCCAATTAAAGGGTATTAATTGCTCTGAACTCTATACGGTTCTTGGGAGGCAAACAAACATTAAGTAAATATAGTATTTATCCGTGAATGTCGACGAAGTCCTTTGCTGCCATTAATCCTGCCACGTCTTCCGGCTGACAAGTAAAACCTTGTTGTTGTTGTTATTCTTGCACTTTATCATGGTGTTCCATCGCCTATATCCGTGTATTTCAGACGCAAACATACATATATCTACTTATTTAAATGTTGTACAGTGTAATTACATTACAAGAGTTACGGAATACAAGTGTATGTGCCAGTACATATGGTTGTGTACGAGTGTATTGTGAGTATGTGTGTATGTGTGTGTACTTCGTACATGTCATAATTAAAATAATTGTGGTTTAATTGCAGTACTTTACACTGTCTGTCTATTTGAATGTGTATGTGAAGACACACACTCACACAAGCACATGCAGGGAGTTGACATTAGTGGGTCCTGAAATAAGGATCTGTTGCTTTTTTAAGAATGTGAAAGGAACAATTTGACTTAAGCATTCATATAGTATACTACATGGTAACTACTACAGATCTAGATGCCTAACTTCTTTAAGATTGTAAAAAGATACATAGAGTGGGAACTAGGGGGAAAAAAGGCGAAAGTCTGGCGGTGCCGACTATATGATACCCTACACCACTCTAGTAAGCTAAAATTTGTCTATACAATTAATATTATTTGGTACGTCTCTGCCTCTGTGTCCAAATCGGACGAAACATATATATGGGAGCTATAGCTAAATCTAAACCGATTTTCTTCAAATTCGGTTGTATTGGTCCATGGATCAAGAAACTTTACCATGGCAAATATCAAAAACATTGGATGTAAAATGCAGCTTCTATAGGGCTAAAGGGACAAATCGGACGAAACATATATATAGGACCTTTATTTCAATCTGAACAGATTTTCTTCAAATTCAGGAATATTGGTCCTTCAATGAAGAAACTCTAACATGCTAAATCCCGGAAAAAATCCCACTTTGACCCATTTAGAGTGCTCCAATCGAGTCCAAATGTATGACCGACCCCCACTCAGTGAAGTGCTCAGTGAAAATCGTATTCTAGGGATCAAAATAAGAAACTTTGCCGAAGGAACCATACCTCTAAAACGAATTCTGATGTCCCGGAAAAAATCCCACTTTGACCCATTTAGAGTGCTCCAATCGAGTCCAAATGTATGGAACCCCCAGGGGGTTCCAGGGGGTGTGCCACTGGCATGGGTGGTTCGGGCCTCCAAAGTTAGTGGGGGTCGGTCATACATTTGGACTCGATTGGAGCACTCTAAATGGGTCAAAGTGGGATTTTTCAAAATATGCCCCTACCCATCAGAATTCGTTTTAGAGGTATGGTTCCTTCGGTAAAGTTTCTTATTTTGATCCCTAGAATACGATTTTCACTGAGCAATGGCGACTTTTTTTGCCTCCTCACAAATCGACCCGGCCTAATATATATGGAGCTATATCTAAATCTAAACCGATTTTCTTCAAATTCGGCAATATTGGTCCATCGATCATGAAATTCGACCATGCTACATCCGGATGGACAGACATGGCAAAATCGACTCAGCTAGTGATTCTGAGTCGATGGTATACTTTAAGGTGGTTCTAGCTGTAGTATTTCTAGGTGTTACAAACATCTGCCATGAAACAAACATATAATACTCTGTTCCACAGTGTGGTGTAGACATTTGCAGGACCAAGAATTCTGATATAAAGGGAACATCTTTATAAGGACTTTATAAAAAAAATTCACCTGTGTAAAGACAAAACGCTTTCACATAGTGCTTCCCCGGTGAAGCTAAATAGTATGCCTGTAGTGGTTCTACTTAAAACGAACTCCGCTAAGTCCGGAGTGTTAGGCGAACCGAGCTCATCGGAGTTATCTGTTCGCTGTCCGGTCTTACTCTAGACTGTGTTTTGACGGCGGCCTTCCTGGTTACCTGGACTCCTCATGAAAGACAAGTCGTTGTCACATTTTTGGGGCTACGGCATGACAGATTTCCCTACCTCTCCTCGGGCGAAGGCTCTCCTTAGTATTTTGGTTTCCTATGGAAAGTATACCCGTCCTTGAAATGTCGCCGAATCTCTGAATTCCTGAGATACTTGAGAAAGCCAGCCCTGCATCCCTGTCCTACAAGCACAGAGAATCTATAAAGTGAGCGCAGAGTTTTCTAAAGAACAGGGTACTTAATCAGTTTGCTGCACTCTCCAGATGAACCCATGTGGTCAGTGCTTCTAGTTCTCGTCCTAAATTCGGTTTCTATTACAGACTTCGCATATATCTCAATATCGCGAGAACTTTATGTTGTTTCATTTTTAATCAGTGTTGTTCGGATGACAATTAACATTTGGATACCTCCATTTTAAAACATGCTTAGTCGACTAACAATGTTTTTAGGGAGATTGCGTTTTTAATTTCCAGATATTCCAAATAATATTCAGTCAAAATTTGGTGTTTATCCGATTAAAGTTAAAGTTATTCACAAAACAGTACAGTTCATTCGATTTGCATTATAAAGGAACTCGACACAAATTTAAAAAATTCATCAAACTTTGATCGCCTCTCCTGAAAAACTACCTTTTTGTCTTTAGCATTGTTTAAAAGGAGCTATCGATTTGTCTGTTAATCTCAGGAAATGTAAAGTATTTGAGTTTCACCGTTTCTATTCTCCACTAGAAGGGTTGCATTTTCTGTTAATAGTCGTCATGGTGTTAAGTCTACTTTTAGCTTCCCTGTTGACTTGGTAGTGCGTCCGGTGAGTTCCTTTTAGCTGTAGAAACTCGAATTATGATGAAAAAATTAAATGTTGACGTTAAATTTTTCCAGTGCCCTGGCTGGGAATCGAACCCAGCACCTTCGGAATCCAAGTCTAAAACACTAGCCACTGAGCTAATGAAGGCCACGGGTCAGTGGCAACGCTGAACCACGCTACTTCGCTGACGTTGCTAAGGACAACTTAGTACTGGTGGTCATCAACAGAGGAGGAGAACATTCTCAAGAGCAAGTGAAGTGATACAGAGGATGACTATGAAGCCAAAACAGACTGGTGTCAGGTCCACACATGATTGAATGCCAGCTACACCATCTGATGCGGAATCCATCATTAAGGTGTTGAGGCTCTTCCAACTGACAACTGGAAGTTTGGTTTATTGGATGAAGCTGATAGGTCTCGACGGCACGCAGTTTTTATACTGAAAGCCGAGCCAAGTCTGAGGGCAATGTGTCCTACGCATTCAACAAAATCCCACACAAGTTATACAACAGCGAGAAGAGGGGATTATAAAAATACTATATTATATCTGAAGATGAACATGCTTTTTCGCAAGTGTCGAGCAGCATCTGGCGGAAAATAGCCTTTCACTCTTTTCCGATGCGCGTATGTATATGCATGAAGAAGCTCTTCATCACAGGAACGCAAGAACCCAGTGGGGTAGTTCAATGAGGATGAGATTCTGAGATGAGAGGACACCCACGATGATGAGGCAGATGTAACGGTGGTGGCGAAACCTGGCCAAGACTTCTACAGATAAACCCCCACCACTATGAGGCTGCCACATTAAAGCCTTCCTGATGCAAGGATACCCAAACGTTGTTCTAATCCAAGATCTATGGTTAAGAGGAGAGGTAAATCGATATTTACCGTGTGACTAAAATTGATCACGGGATATTGTTCAATGAATTATTTATGGATTTCGCGAGAAATACTCTACTGTACTATATAATAAACAGTACTACACCAGGGTTGAAGATGAACCTTCCTCGTCACAAGTGTCCGATTTGCATATGGCGGAAACTAGCCTGGATCTATGGATGCATGGAGAAGTTCTTCATCACAGAATCGAGTGGGGCTGAGTCCTGTGACGATGAGCTTCTAGCGGACACTGAAAACGAGGCAGATGTAACGGCGGTAGCGAAGCCTCACCAAGTTAAATGTCCACCACTCTAAGGCAGAATATGCCACCCAAGAAGCCCTGCTGATGCATAGACATCCAGATGATGTTCTATGCCACGAACCATGATTGAGAGATTAAGAGATTAATCCGGAGTTGTCGTAGAACTAAAATTGATCACAGTCTCATGTACTATCAACAACATGCCTACAGGAAAGGCAAATCCACCGAAACCGCCCTGTATGAACTAATCAGCTTCATTTCAGGATCTCTCCCTGTTAAGGTAGTTATGGCACGAGGGCTGTCCCAAAAATTAGCCGACTTAACAGAGAAAACACAATAATTTTGGGATTTTTTTTTAATTTCTCAACATAATTTCCTTTCAGTTCGATACAGTTTTTACAGCGATTTTCAATAGCTTCAATACCACGTTTAAAGTACGAACAATCTAACTTCTGAAAATAGCCATTAACCACAACCTCCACCTCTTCATTGCTGCCAAATCTTTTTCCGACTAGTCATTTTTCAAGTTTGGAAATAAAAATTAATCCTAGGGAGCTAAATCCGGCGAATAAGGTGCGGGCTGAAGCAATTCCAAGCTTTAATTCATTGATTTTGGCCATAGCAATAGTGGATGTGTGAACCGGTGCATGCATCTTGATTGTGAGCCAACGCGGCACCCATCTTGTGCACAGCTTTCTCATCATCATATAGCTCTATTTGAAATTCCATATGACTTCAGCTAGCTTACGAACCTTCAACCGACGGTCATCCAATAATTTTGTGGAATTTTTTAACAATTTCTGGCTGGGACACCTCAATTGGCAGCTCGTAAGGCCCCGTTTATTTAGTTTGCGATTGCCAAAGCTCCTGAACTCATCTCAAATATATATTGCAAAAATACTTGCTTTTTCATTGATATCCAGACCGCTTTTAAAGTTCTACTAAGTACGATTAGAAGGTCAACGGGTATCAGCCTTAGTCGCAGAGGGCGACTCGAAGAACAAAATAACATAACCCTTTTGCTGGGTTCTAGGCCACAAAAAAATATTCGGAAATGAAGTACTCGTAGATGTTAAACTCTGGGACTATTTCCTCGGGCAACATTGAGGTAGATGTTTACCCACATCTGAGGATTGTTTATACAAATTATTACCGCATTAGCCATTGAAAAACTCCGTTTGTGTTCGTGGATCGCGGACCGAGCCCAAGCATAAAACAAAAATGTATTGGTATGAGAATTTTAGTATGTTGACTTAGTTCGGCAATATACGGGTTTGGTTAGTAGTTCTGCTTAAATTGAATTTACTACTTCCATAAGTATTTCAGCTGATTTAAGTTAAAGGCATACATTATTGCTATTGACTTCTGAAGATGATAGAGTGGTGTCTATCGAAACTGCAGTCAATTCTACCAAGCAATTAAAACTCTCTACCAATTTTTGTATGGGCTTCTATTACATTTTTGCAGTAGACGGAAGGTAACTGAAACATATGGTCTTGAACCGAACAAATTCTGATTGAATAACAAATTATTTCCTTCAGCACACCCTTATATATAGCCATACAAAAAATATGTATGTATGTATATCGCATTTGTATTTAATGTAATACACCAAACACTTTTACATGAATCTCGACGAGTATGGCATGCATGTATCTAAAGGATAAAAGGATTCTAAATAAGACTGAAGCGGCAGAAGAGGCGAAAAACAAGCACAAGACAAATTTTCGCACACAAACACACCGACACCAACACTCACACATACACACTCTTTCACTCACGTGGGACATAGAGTACGATTCTGAAAACTAAACTGAAATCTAACTGAAACAACCAAAGAAAAGAAGACAAATTAAAAGTTTTAATTAGTCTTTAAAGAAATGCATAGAATAAAACACACAAAAATACACAACAACACAAATGCAAATAATAAGTAAATATGATTAAAATTTTCTTTTTAAGTTTTCTCAAAGATTCCTGGCAATCGAGTTACTTGGATGAAAATTGCATTTAATTTTAGTTTTTTTTGCTGAGACTCTAATTTTTTTTGTTAAATTTGATTTTTTGTTAAATTCTTTCATACAGAAAAAAATGAAGCAACTGTTTCGTTTTACATGGGCTTGTCCTAGGAAGAATCAATTGTCCCCAGCTGCATTCTTTTGGAACAGTTCTGATATAGTTCGGAATGCAATAGTTTAGAATTAATTCTAGGGAACTGGCTCCGATATAGTTCTTCAGGAATATATCTAAACTACTCCCGTCCAATTAGAAAGATTGAGACGTCTTCTTCGGTATAAGGAGTATGAATATGTCGTAATTTTTAAAATAGATGTATTTCATCATTAAAACTAAAACACTTAATAAAATTGTAAATATTTTAATTATGCTATGTCTTAATTATAAAGATTCGGACGACTCATCAGTGTACGGATATGTCGTTATCTTTAAAATAGAGACATTTCATCCTTAAAATAAATTTATTTAATACTAAAGACATTGTCTTAGATTTAAGTATGAGATGTCCTGTTTATAAATATTGGGATGTCTTTTACGGGGAATGACGAGTACTTAATAATTAATATTTTTCATATTTAATGAAAATATTTTTTCTCCACGAAGGAGGGGCAACAAAAATTTGCCAAAAATATGTTTTTTAAATTGTTGATTTTTTGTTTGGTTTTTCACCCCCAAAAATTAATTGGGAATTGGGCTGCAAATTAATCTTGCAGCCCAATACATTATACATGACCTCCATTCAATAACCCACGATATTCGAAAAAACAGGTAATCACAAACAATAAGCATATGATGTACTTGAATAGCTAATCATTATAACGTCGTCATTATATCAAGGATAACAAAAACATCAGTGCTGTTTTTTTTTTGTAATTTCCCGAGGCTATATGCAATGCAAACCAGTCGTCAATTGAAGTACTTTTGTTTGTATTTGGTTTTTCATTTTGCTTTCTTTTTTTGATGAATAAAATATTCGTCATTCGTTTTGAATGGAAATTGATTTGTTCGCAATACCGCCTATAAAATTCTTTTATAATTTTCATTTGAACACCTGCTTTCTGTCAACTCGTCGCGTCTCATCCCGTTTCATCATTCACCTCAACTCAACTCCAATTCACTCCAATGCAAATAAAATTAAAAACGTGCAAAATTTAAGTAAATATTTGAAAAATTTTCCACAAAAGAAATGGGGAAAAAACCAATGGCACGACTTTATGAAATTGTTTTACAATGTGTGCTATCATCCGGAGGTGGGCAAACATATGGCCGGCACGATGAAAAGTGAGAATTTGTAATGAAAAAATTTAAATTTTCAAAATTTTTATTAGATTTGCAAATTTTAATGCAGAGAATTTGGGGCTAATATTGTAACGGATGACCAATCAATTCGACGTTTTGGCCGGTGAAAAAGGCGCTGGTTTGAGCCGATGTGTAAGAGAGCTCGCATTGTCATGATGCACAATGATTCGTCTTCTTTTGTTCGTTTTTCGAATTTCTCCGAAGACTTCATGCAAACAAATTGTGGTGTACCACTCACAATTGACCGTCCTATGTTGCCCCAACGGAACAGTCGCCACATAACCAGTTTTGCCGCAGAAACAGGCGACCATTTGCTTCGAAGTGCTTCTTCCACGAACAACTTTCGTTGGATTTGGCTCGTCTTCGAAGACACGGTCGATTGCTGTTTGTTTCGGGCTCATACGCATAGATCCAAGATTCGTCACCTGTGACGATCTTATAAACGTCTTTTGAAGCACCGCGATCGTATTTTTTTAAAATTTCTTTGCACCCATCTCCACGAGCCTTTTTTTGAGCGATTTTCAAATTGTGCGGGATCCAACGAGAACAAACCTTTTTTACGGCCAGGTGTTCATGCAATATCGAATGAATGCTGATGGAAGAAATGCCCAAGGATGCCTCTATCTCACGGTATGTCACATGACGATCTTGCATTATCAGTTCACGCACGGCATTAATGTTCTCTGGCACAACATCCGTTTTTGGACGTCCTTCGTCCTTGAGCGAGCGTCGGCCACAATTGCATTCATTAAACCAGTTTTTCACAGTGCTATAGGGTGGTGCTTCATCGCCATACAAAGATTTAAGTTATCGATGCACTCTGGTCGTGATAATCCACGTCGAAAGTTGTGAAAAATTATCGCACGAAAATGTTCACGAGTTAATTCCATTGTTTTGCCAAATTGATTTTTCCAAACACTGTAAACAACACAAATGATGGTCGTAGGTCAAAACGTTCTAAGTACGTTTATGCTCAAAAATGTCAAACTTTCCAATGGAAATGTCAGATGGCGCCAGGCAACACTTATGGCGAATTATTTTCTGCAAAAAAGTGCAACACTTGCATTGCCCTTTTTCCGAAAACTGAACTATAATATCGCTTTTTTGAAATTTTGAAATTTTAGTTGTGCTAAATTCGAGTAACTTAATTACCAAATTTCAAAAAAGTATCACAAAAGTGCCGTTTTCGGAAAAAGGGCAATGAAAATGTTGCACTTTTTGCAGAAAAGAATTCGCCATTAGTGTTGTCTAAGCCAG
The DNA here is from genome assembly GCA_963930755.1 of Eudasyphora cyanicolor. Lineage (NCBI taxonomy): Eukaryota > Metazoa > Arthropoda > Insecta > Diptera > Muscidae > Eudasyphora > Eudasyphora cyanicolor. The sequence goes on from OZ005738.1 coordinate 26,451,691, forward strand.
AAATATATATAGCAACCCTCGCATAATCAAAGATACATATATTGCAGCAAAAGATGAAAAGTTTCTACAAGAAAATATCAACGTTGATGACTTTTCTATAAGAAATGCTCAATGCTGATGATTTTTATATAAGAAAATATCAACATTGATGACTTTTCCATAAGAAAAGATTATCGTTGATGAAGGATTAGCGTTGAAGTATTTTCTATAAAAAAGGAAAAACGTTGATAACTTTTCTGTAAGACAATATCAACGTTCATCATTATTCTCTAAGAAAAGATCTACGTTGATGATAATGGTATACGAATACATCGACATTGATGACTTTTCTGTAAGCAAATATCAACAGTGATGCATCTTTCATAAAAATAAAAAAATGTTGATGTTTTTTCTATAAGAAAAGATCAAATTTTATGCATTTTCCATAAGAAAAGATCAACTTTGATGACTTTCCTAAAAGAAAAAAATTGATTATGATGACTTTTCTTTAAGAAAAGATCAACGTTGATGGCTTTTATGTAATAAAGATCAACGTTTATGATTTTTTCTAGGAAAGATCAGCGGTGATGCCTTCTTTAAGAAAAGAAAAGATGACTTTTCTATAAGAAAAGATGACTTTTCTATAAGAAAAGATGACTTTTCTATAAGAAAAGATGACTTTTCTATAAGAAAAGATGACTTTTCTATAAGAAAAGATGATTTTCCACAAGAAATTATGATTTTTCTATAAGAAAAGATGACTATTCTATAAGAAAAGATGACTTTTCTATAAGAAAATATGACTTTTCTAAAAGAAAAGATGATTTTTCTATGAGAAAAGACGACTTTTCTATATGAAAAGATGACCTTTCTCTCAGAAAATATCAGTGTTGAAGACTTTTCTATAAGAAAAAGTCAATTTTGATGACTTTTCTATTAGAAAAGATCGCCTTTACTGATTTCTCTACAAGAAAATATCAACGTCGATGACTTTTCTATATCAAAAGATCTACGTTGATGATATTTCTGCAAGAAAAGGTCAATGTTGATTAGTTTTTCTAAGACAATATCTACTTTGATGTCTTTTCTATAGGAAAAAATCTACGTTGATGACTTTCCTATATGAAAAGATTAACGTTGATTTTTTTATAGGAAAAGATCAACACTGGTTACTTTTCTATAGGAAAATATCAAAGTTGATTACTTTTCTATAGGAAAAGGTCAATGTTTATTACTTTTCTATAACAAAATATCAACGTTGATTACATTTTTTATTGGAAAAGATCAACATTTATTACTGTTTTGATAGCAAACGATCAACGTTGATGACTTATCTGTAAGAAAAGATCAACGTTTATGACTTTTCCGTAAGAAAATATTATATGAATTTTCTGTAGGAAAATATCAACTTCGATGGTATTTCTTTAAGAAAAGATAAACGTTGATGACTTTTCTACATGAAAAGATCAACATTGATGTATTTTCTATAGGAAAATATCAACGTTGATGACTTTTTGTAAGAAAAAAAATCAACATTGATGACTTTTATACAAGAATATGTCAACGTTGATGACATTTCTATAAGAAAAGATCAACATAGACGACTTTTTAATAAGAAAAAAATCAACGTAATGCCTTTTCTATAATTAGATATCAACGTTGATGACTTTTCTATAAGAAACTATCAATCTTGATGACTTTTCTGTAGGAAACGATCACCTTTAATTAATTTCCTTTAGGTAAGGATTAACATTGATTACTTTTCTATGAGAAAAGATCAAAGTTGTTGACTTTTCTATTAAGAAGCTATCAACGGTGATGACTTTTCTGTAAGAATATATCTACGTTGACGTCCTTTCTATAAGGAAAGGCCAATGTTGATAACTTTTCTATAAGAAAAAATCAACTTTGACGATAAAAATAACAACGTTTTCTATAAGACGCGATCAACGTTGATGACTTTTCAGTAAGAATTGATAAACCTTGATGAATTGTCTGTAAGAAACGATTAACGTTGATGACTTTCCTAAAGGAAATGATCAACTTTTATAGATTTTCCATAAGAAAATAGCAACTTTGATGAATTTTCTATAAGACAGGATCAACTCTGTTTATTTTTTTATAAGAAAAATTAAACGTTGATGACTTTCCTATAGGAAAAAATCAACGTTGATGACTTTTCTCTAAAAAAGGTCAATGTTGGTGGCTTTTCTATAACAAAAGATCAGTGTTTATTACTTTTCTATAAGAAAAGATCAACGGTGATGACTTTTCTATAAGAAAATAATAAAGTTGGGAACTTATCTATAAGAAAAGATCAACGATGATGACTTTTCTATAGGAAAATAACAACGTTGATTACTTTTCTATAGCATAAGATTAACGTTGATTACTTTTCTATGGGAAAAGATCAAAGTTGTTGACTTTTCTGTACGAAACGATCAACGTTAATGACTTTTCTGTAAGAAAATAGCAACGCTGATGCCCTTTCTATAAGGAAAGGTGACTTTTCTATAAGATGACTTTTCTATAAGAAGAAAATCAACTTTGATGATTTTTCTGATTTGTTTTCTATAGGAAAAAATCAACATTGATGAATTTTCTATAAAAAAAGGTCAACGTTGATGGCTGTTCTATAATAAAAAATCAGCGTTTATGACTTTTTTATAAGAAAAGATCAACGGTGATGGCTTTTCTATAAGAAAATATTAAAGTTGGGAACATATCTATCAGAAAAAAATCAACTTTAAAGATTTTTCTATATGGAAATATCAATGTTGATGGGTTTTCTGTAAGAAGAGATAAACGTTAATGACTTTTCTATAAGAAACATTGATGATTTTTCTGTAAGAAAAGTTTAACTTTGATGACTTTTCAAAAAAAATATCGTCGTTGATGATTTTTCTATAGGAAAAGATCAACTTCGGTGGTTTGTACAAAAGGGAAATTTTATGAATTATCTTAAGACATGATACACTTTGATGACTTTTCTATAAAAAAATATCAATGTTGATGACTTTTCTATAAGAAAAGATTAAAGTGGATGATTTTCCTATAACAAATGATCAATGTTGATGACTTTTCTATAAGAAAATATCAATGTTGATGACTTTTCTATAAGAAAAGATTAAAGTGGATGATTTTCCTATAACAAATGATCAATGTTGATGACTTTTCTATAGGAAGCTATCAATGTTGATTAATTGTCTATAGGAAAAGATTCACATTGGTTACTTTTCTATGGGAAAAGATCAACGTTGTTGACTTTTCCATAAGAAACGATCAAAAAAGAGATCACCGTTGATGACTTTTCAATAAGAAAAGATAAACGTTGATGAATTTCTGTAAGAAGCGGTTAAGGTTGATGACTTTTCTAAAGGAAATGATCAACTTCTATAGATTTTCCATTTAAGAAACTAGCAACTTTGATGCATTTCTATAAGACAGGATAAACGTTGATTACTTTTCTATAAGAAAAATTAAACGTTGATGACTTTTCTATAGGAAAAAATTATGACTTTTTTATAAAAAAGGTCAACGTTGATGGCTTTTCTATAAAAAAGGTCAACGTTGATGCCTTTTCTATAACAAGATCAACGGTGATGACTTTTCTATCAGAAAATATTAAAGTTGGGAATTTATCTATAAGAAAAGATCAACGTTGATGACTTTTCTATAGGAAAAGAACAATGTTGATTATTTTTCTATAGGATAAGATTAACGATGATTAATATTCTATAGGAAAAGATCAAAGTTCTTGACTTTTCTATAAGAAACGATACACGTTAATGGCTTTTATGTAAGAAAATATAAACGTTAATGCTCTTTTCATAAGGAAAGGTCAACGTTGTTGACCTTATATAAGAAAAAAATCAATTTTGATGACTTTTCTATATAAAAATAGAAGAGATCAACGTTGATGACTTTTCTATAGGCAACGATAAACATTGATGATTTTTCTAAAAGAAAAGGTTAACGTTGATGACATTTCTATAAAGATATCATCGTTGAATACTTTTCTATAGAAAAAGATCAACTTCGAAGGATTCCATAAGAAAATAGCAACTTTTATAAATTTTCTATAAGACAGGATGAATTTTGTTGAATTTTCTATAAAAAAATTTAACGTTGATGACTTTTCTATAGGAAAAAATCAACGTTGATGACTTTTCTATAAAAAAGGTCAACGTTGATGGCTTTTCTATAACAAAAGATCAGCGTTTATGACTTTTCTATAAGAAAAGATTAACGGTGATGACTTTTCTATAAGAAAATATTAAAGTTGGGAATTTATCTAAAAGAAAAGGTCAACGTTGCAAAAGAACAACCTTGATTACTTTTCTATAGGATAAGATTAACGTTGATTACTTTTCTATGGGAAAATATCAAAGTTGTTGACTTTTCTGTAAGAAAATATGAAAGTTGATGCCCTTTTCATGAGGAAAGGTCAACGTTAATGACTTTTCTATAAGAAAAAACTAACTTTGATGATTTTTCCATATAAAAGTATCAACGTTCCTGGGTTTTCTATAAGAAGAGATCAACGTTGATGACTTTTCTATAAAAATATCATCGGTGATAACTTTTCTATAGGAAAAACTCAACTTTGATGGATTTTCCATAAGAAAATAGCAGGTTTGTTGAATGTTCTTAAGACAGAATCGACTTTGATTAATTTTCTATAAAAAAAATTCAACGTTGATGACTTTTTGAAAAGAAAAAAAATCAACGTTGATAACTTTTCTATAATAAAACATCAACGGTGTCGGCTTTCCTATAAGAAAAGCTCAACTTTTATGACTTTTCTATGAGAAACGATTTACGTTGATGAACTTTCTATGAGAAAATATCAATGTTGATGACTTTTCTATAGGAAGCGATAAACCTTGATTATTCGTCTATAGGAAAATATTAACATTGATTACATTTCTATTGGAAAAGATCAACGTTGTTGACTTTTCTATAAGAAACGACCAACATTGAAGACTTTTCTGTGAGAGAATATGAACGTCGATGTCCTTTCTATAAGTTAAGGTCAACATTGATGACTTTTTTTATAAGAAAAAATCAATCTTCATAACTCTTCTATAAGAAAACATCAATGAAAAAAAAACATTGATGAAATTCTATATGAAAAGATTAACATTGATGACTTTTTTATATAAAAAGATCAACTTTAATGACTTTTCGTTAGAGAATAACAACGTTGAAGGACTTTCCGTAAGAAAATATTAACATTGATGACTTTTCCATAATACAATACCAACGTAGATGCTTTTATATAAGACAAGATCAACATTGGTGACTTGTATATAGGAAAATAACATTGTTAGTGACTTTTCTATAAAAAAGACCAACGTTGATGAGTTTTCTGTATGAAAAGATCACCGTTGATGAATTTTTTTGTATGAAAAGACCAAAAATGATGATTTTTTGTTATGAAAAGGTCAATGACAATTACTTTTCTGTAAGAAAGGATCAACGTTGATTATTTTTCGATAAGAATGAATCAATGTTGATGATTTGTGTATAAGATTAGATAAACGTTCATGACTTTCCTATGAGTAAAGATAAGCATTCTATAAGAAAACTTCAACACTAAAGAAAATATTTACGATAATGTCTTTTCTATTAGAAAAGGTCAACGTTGATGATTTTTTAATGAAAGGATCAACTTTTATTCCAGTTCAATGCATTTTATATATAAAAAGTCCATCTTTATAAGAAAATGTCAAAGCTTGTGAAGTTTTTATAAGAAAAGATGAACGGTGATGTATTTTCTATACGCAAAGGTTACCGCTGATGCTTTTTCTATCGTTGATGAGTTTTATAACAACTTTCCTCTTTCTAATAATGTTTTTTAAGGGAAATATTTTTTGCGAGTTTTGTAGGATTCTCAGTGAAGGGAAAATTTGTGAAATTTGTTTCAACTTTAATACAAGCTATAGCTCTATGTCTCTGTTCATGTTCATTTTTGAAATTTCACCCCCATGATGAAGTACAATATTTCTTTTGAAAGAAAAAACATTATTCATTCTATTATGGGATATCTAATGCAATGTTGGGAAACAAATCAATTATAGCATTCCATTCACTAATGGAGGACAGATCATAAAAACTCTAGAAGTGGAAAAGGGAAAATATTTTAGAAATTAAAGCATTTCAAGATTTTACGATCCTTTTTATGTGTCTCTTTAAGCAAGTGATAGTGATGATGTCATTGCCAAACTGCAGCCCTTATGATTTCGAAGGAAATTCCAGTAATATAGGCAAATAGCACTCGATTGTTGTACAACACTGGTCCGACGGCCAGTGTCGAACAACATGTGACATTTGCTCAATACAATTGTGCCACCACATGCAATGACATCATTTTATATGCATATGCATGTCTGTTCATGTATAAGGGTAAATTCACACGCACACACACATACATATTCGAAGGAGGGCACAGGACTACGCGAACACTCTCTCTCATACTCAAAGGCAATTGTTGGCGCTGACTGTTGCCGTACAAACAAACCGGCTGTCCCTTCAATCACAGTAGCCTGCATACTAAGTGCTCAAGCACAGACACACACACACAGTCTCTCCAAATGCACACATTTATAGGGTTAAACGTATATGTATTTGAACAGGAGTCATACAAGGACATTTTCATAAGTAAATATTACTCAGTCTCTGTTGTTGGACTCTGTCGCTGGCCGCCGCCAAAGACAACAGCAGCAACAACGGCGGCGAGTGAGAGTGACAGCACAAACAGAAAATTGCAAAAGGGTTCGGATACTTATCGTAAGGGTATTTTTCCATGCTTTACCCTCGACCGCCATCCTCCCCCTTCCCCATTCAATGTCCTTTGCTACTCCACTTCCTTCCTTTCAGATGGCACATTATTTTTACTGCATACATCCGTATAAAATACAAACGATTGTGTATGTTACAGCTGTATAAGGCTGTGTGTGCCGCAAAAAAATATATATACATATGTATGTATGCAAATAAATACAAACACACATATACAAATTTGCAATAAAATGTACACAAAAATGCACTTATGTATATACACTTAATATGCTTAATTGACTTTTGTAAGTAGATCTGATGAATGAATGAGAACGCTCAAATGAATGAGAGTGTGATTGCATGCCACATACGGGGCTATCCTTTGGGGAGGGGGAGAAGTAATGCTGAAGATGGGAATGATGGCCGAAAGTGGGTTTCAATTTTATTGGCAACTTTACTGTGAACGATAATGAAATGTTTTCCTTTTTTTCCAGAAAGTGCAATAGGCATAAGAAATTTTTTTTATATCGAATCCATCAAAGATTGAAAGGTATATTATTAATTCAAGAACATTCTGAACTAATGAATTAGTTAAATCCATCTAAGCCATCGAAGATATAATGATAAATAATTCAATAACATCCTAAGGTATTGAATTAGTTATATATCAGAGAAAAAAATCGTTTACGAACATTCTCTCAGAAAACAACAAATTGACAAATTTTCTATAAGAAGAAATCAAAAAGAAAAGTTTATCATTGATGACTTTTCTTTAGGAAAAGTTTATCATTCATGACTTTTCTCTAGGAAAAGATTACTATTGATAAATTTTCTCTAGGAAGAGATTACCATTGATGAATTTTCTATAGGAAAAGTTCATCACTGATAACTTTTCTATAGGAAAAGTTCACACTGATGACTTTTCTATAGGAAAAGTTCATCACTGATGACCTTTCTATCGGAAAAGTTCATCACTGATAACTTTTCTATAGGAAAAGTTCACACTGATGACTTTTCTATAGGAAAAGTTCATCATTGATGACTTTTCTATAGTAAAAGTTCATCATTGATGACTTTTCTATAGTAAAAGTTCATCAATGATGACTTTTCTATAGGAGAAGTTGCTCATTGATGACTTTTCTATAGGAAAAGTTCCTCATTGATGACTTTTCTATAGGAAAAGTTCAATATTGATGACTTTTCTATAGGAAAAGTTCATCATTGATGAATTTTCTGCAAGAAAAGTTCATCATTGATGAATTTTCTGCAGGAAAGGTTCATCATTGATGAATTTTCTGCATCAAATTTCATCATTGATGAATTTTCTGTAGGAAAAGTTCATCATTGATGACTTTTCTATAGGAAATGTTCACCACTGATGACTTTTCTATAGGAAAAGTTCAATATTGATGACTTTTCTATAGGAAAAGTTTATCATTGATGACTTTTATATAGGAAAAGTTCATCACTGATGACTTTTCTATAGGAAAAGTTCATCATGCAGGAAAAGTTCATCATTGATGAATTTTCTGTAGGAAAAGTTCATCATTGATGACTTTTCTGCAGGAAAAGTTCATCATTGTTGACTTTTCTATAGGAAAAGTTCACCACTGATGACTTTTCTATAGGAAAAGTTCACCATTGATGACTTTTCTATAGGAAAAGTTTATCATTGATGACTTTTATATAGGAAAAGTTCATCGCTGATGACTTTTCTATAGGAAAAGTTCATCATTGATGACGCTTCTATGAGAAAAGTTCATCATTGATGAATTTTCTATAGGAAAAGTTCATTATTGATGACTTTTCTATAGGCAAAGTCCATCATTGATGAGTTTTCTATAGGAAAAGTCCATCATTGATGACTTTTCTATAGGAAAAGTTCATCATTGATGACTTTTCTATAGGAAAAGTTCATCATTGATGACTTTTCTATAGGAAAAGTTCATCATTGATGACTTTTCTATAGGAAAAGTTCATCATTGATGACTTTTCTATAGGAGGAGTTACTCATTGATGATTTTTCTATACGAAAAGTTCCACATTGATGACTTTTCTATAGGAAAAGATCATCATTGATGACTTTTCTATAGGAAAAGTTCATCATTGATGAATTTTCTGCAGGAAAAGTTAATCATTAATGAATTTTCTGCAGGAAAAGTTCATCATTGATGAATTTTCTGCAGGAAAAGTTCATCATTGATGAATTTTCTGCAGGAGAAGTTCATCATTGATGAATTTTCTGTAGGAAAGTTCATCAATGATGAACTTTTCATCAATGATGTACTTCTATAGGAAAAGTTTACCATTGATGACTTTTCTATAGGAAAAGTTTATCATTGATGACTTTTATATAGGAAAAGTTAATTACTGATGACTTTTCTATAGGAAAAGTTCATCATTGATGACCCTTCGATGAGAAAAGTTCATCATTGATGACCCTTCGATGAGAAAAGTTCATCATTGATGACTTTTCTATAGGAAAAGTTCATGATTGATGACTTTTCTATTGGAAAAGTTGATGATTGATGACTTTTCTATAGGTAAAGTACATCATTGATGACTTTTCTATAGGAAAAGTTCATCATTGATGACTTTTCTATAGGAAAAGTTCATCATTCATGACCTTTATATAGGAAAAGTTCATCATTGATGACTTTTCTTTAGGAAAAATTTATCATTGATGACTTTTCTATAGGAAAAGTCCATCATTGATGACTTGTCTATAGGAAAAGTCCATCATTGATGACTTTTCTATAGGAAAAGTTCATCATTGATGACTTTTCTATAGGAAAAGTTCATCATTGATGACTATTCTATAGGAAAATTCATCATTTAAGACTTTTCTATAGGAAAATTTCGTCATTGATGACTTTTCTATAGGAAAAGTTCATCATTATTGACATTTCTATAGGAAAAGTTCATTATTGACGACTTTTCTATAGAAAAGTTCATCATTGATGACATTTCTTTAGGAAAAATTCATCACTGATGACTTTTCTTTAGGAAAAGTTCATCATTGATGACTTTTCTTTAGGAAAAGTTCATCATTGATGACTTTTCATCATTGATGACTTTTCTTTAGGAAAATTTCATCATTGATGACTTTCTATAGGAAAAGTTCATCATTGATGACTTTTCTATAGGAAAAGTTCATCATTGATGGCTTTTCTATAGGTAAAGTTCATCATTGATGGCTTTTCTATAGGTAAAGTTCATCACTGATGGCTTTTCTATAGGTAAAGTTCATCATTGATGACCCCTCTATAAGAAAAGTTCATCATTGATGACTTTTCTATAGGAAAAGTTCATGATTGATGACTTTTCTATAGGAAAAGTTCATGATTGATGACTTTTCTATGGGAAAAGTTCATCAGTGATGACTTTTCTATAGGAAAAATTCATCTTTGATGACTTTTCTACAGGAAAAGTTCATCATTGATGACTTTTCTATTGGAAAAGTTCATCACTGATGACTTTTCTATAGGAAAAGTTTATCATTGATTACTTTTCTATAGGAAAAGCTCATCATTGATGTGTTTTCTATACGAACATTTGTTCTTTTATTATTTTTTTATCAAAAGTTTATTACTGATGGTTTTTTTTTAAAGAACAGTTGTACCACTTATTATTTGCTAGAAGAAATTTGATTTTTTTAAATTATTTACACATATGCGATATATGCCCTTGTGCACACACTTCTATAGAAAACACCACAGTCGTATTTAATTATAAATAATTTTAAATACTTTATTTTGAAATCAATCCCATTGAGTTGTGTCCTGTTCAATGGTCAATTGAATTCTTTACAATTCTCTCGAGTTAGAATTATTGAATAGCCATATAATTGTCCTTATATCAATGATAAACAGTTTTTATACATACATATAAATATGTACGTACACCTTTAGAATTGTATAAAATCAATGTAGCATAGCTTCAGCTGTAAATATTTTTAGTTTTGTTTAAATATTGAACAGATGTGAGAATTTTTAAATTTTAAGTTGAATAAATATCGTATGTTTTTTCTTTAGAATGTTTAGAGTCCTGTATATAAATAAATAAAATTAAATTTTTTGCTAAAATATAAATATAGTATTTAAATTGAATAAAATGTGTACTCCAAAAATAATACTCATATCCCTTTTTTAATATCTTGTCTCCTTAGCTCTACCCCATAAATTATGCGATTTTTACTAAACAAAACATTGACAAATTTTGCAATTTGTAAGCACTTTGCTGGGGTATCGTCAATATTGTTTTCCTATGGATTTACTGGAATTGTAAAAAAATCTTTTAAGAAAAAATTCCACAATTCATTGTGATTATGTCGCTTTGGTGTAAATCCTTTTGGCGATGATAGACAAATATCTTTGCCTCCCTCACGGAACCCCAACAACACGCCACCAATCCCATCGACAATTACATAGAATCTGTTCAATCACTCTTCCTCAATCTTCAGTGCAGAGTTTTGTAACTCTTGAATTTTTAACATTAAGTTAATAATCATATCACAGATTTTTTTTGTTCCTGTCGAGATGTTATCCATCAATCATGAATTGTGATTTTTTTGTTAGTTATCAATATCATATCGTCATTGCTGTCCCCCGTCCTCCGGAAATCCCTTCCCCATCAGCGTTTATAGTGGCATCAGTCGCCTCACCATCGCCATCATTGTCATCATCATCACCATTGCCGACACCGTCAGCAACAAATCATTTTTGTGGGGATTGGTGACGGGAAGCGCGTCTGAGTGATACCGCGCGTTGTGGGTGTTTGGGAGGTATATATGTATATGTGTAGTTGTACTCCTTTACCTCAATATCCACCACATTAATAACTTGTGAATCCTTTGTGTCAATATTGTCATACACAACCCAAAATACACATACATACATAGGGATATGTGTGGAGACAGCGACAATGACACTACAAAAAGCAACAACGCCTTCTCACACACTTATGTATATAGCAATATTAGGATGGGTCCTGATGGACTCGCATATTTGAGTTCCAAAAAAAAAATAGGAATAAGGTTGGGTATTGACTCCAATGTCTTCTGCAGAAGCTGTGGAGATGAGCACGACGAAGTAATCGACGTCTGGAGATACTGCAATAGCAATAGTAAATTGTATAATTTGTTTAAATCGGACTATTACCGATGTATTTATGACCAAAACCGGGATACACAGTGGTATTTTGACGATTTTTAATCAGCAATATTTCAAAAAAATCTACGAAGAATTTCCTCATGAGAGTTAGAAAATATAACAGAAATCTGGAATGTCCCTTATATATATTCGTATATAGTACTCGTATATCGCATGTACCATACCAAACATTTATCCATATAATCCAAACAGAACATCTGAGAGCAAATCATTGCCTTGAAAATGTTGGATTTTAAAAAACAATAACACACAACGATGGCGACGACGACATCGGCGATGATGTTGATGAGGATAACACCAACGCCGACACCATCACCAGCGTTAACGTCGACAACCATACAAACTAGCTCAGCTCAATTCAACTCAATACAGAAGAAGAATAAAAAAACAACGCATATCCTGGTCTGAGTGATAAAAAAGGAATTAAAATGATATCGCATCATAACACTTTTGTGTGTGACACATCTGACAGACATTGATTTCCTTCGCTGCGAACCGATGAAAGTAAATTTTCTCTCTTTTTCTTGGTAAATTGAAGTAATTGGGGGAAAATTTATTCTAAAAATAAAAGGTGAAATAATGTTTTAGACTTAAAAATAACGGAGATCAATCTGATAGGAAAATTTCTCCCAAAAACATACAGGGTCTGATACTGCAAACAATTATACTGGTTTTTTAAATTTAGCTCCAAAGATGTTCAATGTCTTTAAAATTAGGGCAATATGGGTTTAAAAATGTCAACAAATTTTGGTATACAAATCCAGAGTCGAAACTATACGCTTTCTGATATTGCCTTTAGGTTAAACCGAAGTAGGGACATTCACTTCCCCCAAAACTTTGATTGGACAGGGTGCCTTCTGTATCAAAATCAACATGGATTGATGATTTGGATGGTTTGATCTTTCCAATTCTAGGAGATATTTTAACAGCTAATGGTAAGGCTAAATTTGCTTAGCTATCCTGTAAGCTAAGACTTGTCTAAGACTTTGCTTAAGTTATTTGGTAGCATCGGTGAATCTAGTCTGAAACACACCCGGCATGTGATCAGCGGCGATCTAATAAGTGTGAATTATTTCACATCTGCTCTGTAGTTTCCCAAATATATAAATCGGTTCTGCTATCTCGTTAGAAGGTCTGCATCAGTCAAGAGCTATTTTTAAGCTCTGCTATTTCCTATACATATGCCACAATGCCACGCCACAAAGATGAGGTGACGAGCAAAATATGCCACTACCACATAACCTGACGATTAAGCTAAATTCAAAAGTAGTAACTGCTTATAGTGTATTTACCGAATGTAAAGCTGGCGACAAGGAATGTTTCCTTGTAGTTCCCGTGGTAACGACATTTACAGGGGTTTCCAATAAGAGCTATATTATTCCTTTGCAAAAAAAAAATTGTTAAGGAAATTCATTTATTTAATGTGAAGTACAATCGATACAATTAAGTTCTAAATAAAACGTCATTCAAATGGCCTCAACGACTTCTTCTGCAGGAACGAGTTCGATGAACCCAGTTTTCAAGCACTTTTTCCACTAAATCAAGTCGTATGTCATAAATGACACGTTCAATATTGACTTGTAAAGCTTGAAGAGAGTCTGGTTTATTTCGAAAGACCAATGACTTCAAATAACCCCACAAGAAATAGTCTAATGGTGTTAAATCACAGCTTCTTGGAGGCCATTCAATATCACAATTTCTTGAAATAATCGAATCTCCAAACTTTTCTCTCAACAATTCAATTGTTTCATTTGCTGTATGGCACGTAGCCGCAATCGGTCAATGGCAAAAAAGATAGCTCTTAACGAGGGCTAAAAAATTGCTCATAGACATCAAGGTCGTAGGTCGACTGGAAAGGGTTTTTATTTGGATTTAAAAAAAAATTTACTTAGCATCATTTTCAAATGTGAACGGAAGGTTTATTTTAGCTATAGCTCCTTAACGGTACGTCGGATCGGGAATCGGTCAATGGCAAAAGGATAGCTCTTAACGAGAGCTAAAATATTGCTCATGGGTGTCTAGGTCGTATGTCGACTGGAAAGTGTTTTTTTATTAAAAAAAATGGATTAACGCACGAAAATTTGCAATTGGAGAACGATTATTTTGATAATAAAACTGAATAATTTGTAAACGTTGTTCTTGCGTATATCTCTCCATGATGAAATTGTAAACACTACTGAATACAATGAAAAACAAATGACAGATCATGGCATATTACAAATGGCCGAAACGTCACTTCAAAATCATATCATCCCTATTGGAAAACCTGTAACTTATCTAGATTTTGATGGGTTATATTAATGTACTTGATCATTACCTGGTAATGCCTGTTGGTCCTTACCAACATTTTGCTGGGTGGAAGTAGAGTATTGTTTTTGATTTAGAGTCAGTAGCTTCCACAAATCTAAGGACAATTTGATTGTACTGCTTTTATGATGAAGACAATATTGCTAATCAACGTAGCCAATGGAGAATTTCTCAAATTTCAAGTACTTAGACCTGCTACTCACTACCAGGTAGTCTTCGATGCATTCCGGCAAGCTCATCTGCTCTGCAGATTCCCGAGATGCCCTAGCCTTGCCAGCCCATCGGCATTACAGTTCGCTGGTATTACCCGCTGGACCTTCACTCAAATCAGGTGAATGTTTAACTGTTCCGTTATTTCGTTAACAAATCTGTGATAGCTAAAGGCTACTCCTGAATTTCCCTGAGAGTATACTGCCGTCAGTAGGTAGGGCGTTTTCTTTATTGTTTCTTAGTCCACTGTATTTTGACCTGTAGGATCTACTCCTGAATTTCCCTGAGAGTATACTGCCGTCAGTAGGTAGGGCGTTTTCTTTATTGTTTCTTAGTCCACTGTATTTTGACCTGTAGGATCTTAACAGGGGTTTATACTAAGGCTGTCTTGATCTCAGAACCTTCAGCAGTTGCTTCAGCAGATCGTTTACTTTTTTGATGCCGTCCAACATTAAATCTATTAAAAAATTTAACGATTTCCCTAGAGAGACTAGAGTTGTGTAGTTCGTAAACGAACTAGTTCAACTGAGCGGGTCACTACTCGTTCATTTTGGTTCACTAGTTCACCATGTCTTTTTTTCTTCATCCATGTCATTTTGTTCTATGTTCTCAGCTGTTATGTGTTGTTGCCATTTTTTACGGTATCATGAATGTTGGATTCTACTTACCTAAACAAACGCGTTTGTACAGGGAGTTTTTACAGACGTGTGTTTTTAAACCTGGCAATACTTTTTTCGGAGTTGGTCTTTTTGATAGCTTTCACTTGATTTATGCTCAATTTGGTTTGCCATTTCATAATGAATAGACATTCTCCGAAACAACGTTTGCAAATCGTGCAAATTTATTATCCAAATAATGGTTTGCTTCGCGTAATGCGTCGATCAGTGATGAAACTCAGTTTTGAATAACTTGTTTCGTGGCCGCCAAGATCGTGCAATTTAACACCGCTGGAGTATTTTTATGTGGGGTTATGTGAAGTCGCTTGTCTGCGCACATTGGAAGAGAATATTAGGCGCATTATTGCTGACATGCCGCCCCAAATGCTGCAAAAAGTAGTCGAAAATTGGACCTCTCGGCTGGAATTTATGTATTAGAGCCAGCCGCGGCGGCCCCGACATCATTTGTATAATAAAGCTAAATTCTTGGACATAACATTAAATTATTTGCGTTTAATTTCTTCTTGAAAGCCAAACGTCTAAAAAACACCCTATTCAACTCATTGTATGCATGTTCCAATCAGATTCCTGTAATAGCGACTGATTTGAACAGGTGATCTGCTGAACGAATTGAGCTGGTGATCTGATGAGCTGGTACATTTTGTATGCTCTCATTTTATGTTTTTTCTTATTGTCGTTTTCATGTAATCCGGAGCTGGGATTTCTTAAATTCGTTCTCTTGCTTGAAATGTTGAATTAAAGTAAGCTGATGAACTAGTCAGATGGTGAACTAAAGTCAGCTGGTGTACTAAAGTGAACTTAAGTGAGCTAGTGAACTAATGAGCTGGTAAACTAAAGTGAGCTGGTGAAATAAAATGAGCTGGTGAACTAATAAGCTGGTAAACTATGTAGTGAGCTGTTGAACCAATGAGCTGGTGAGCTGTTAAACTAAAGTGAGCTGGTGAACTAAAGTGAGCTGGAGAACTAAAGTGAGCTGGTGAAATAATGAACTGTGAACTAGTGAGCTTGTGAATTAAAGAGTTGGTGAACCAGTGAACTGGGCAACTAAAGTGATTTGCTAAACTAGTGAGCCGGGAACTAAAGTGCCGTACTCTAAGAGAGACCACAATGCACCCTTTCTATCTAGAATAGAAACTATACTTGGAGGAATTAATTTCTCCTCTTCTCCAATGCTTCTCAGTTTTAAGACAGTTTTCTATTTAGAATAGAACCAATAGTTGGAGGACATAATTTTCACCCTGCTGCTATTATTATTTATTATTTTTAAGTTTTTTTAAATTTTTCACAGCAACTGAAATTCTATAGGACACTAAAGAATATACATACATAAATGCTTAAGGAATGCTCTTGGTTCCTTTTCCGAAATTAGTATTTTGCTACTTGGTTCATGATTTTTTTCATATTCCATTGCATACACGTTCCAGGTATATTCTACTGCTTAAAAATAATATTACATACTTTACATATTCTCAGAAAATGTACCAAAATACAATTCATCTTTTGCAATGACTGTTAGTAAATTCCCCCCAAAAAAATGCATAGGCTCTGTCCTCATTCCAAATAAATTTACATTTGATTTATTCAACAATTTGACCTGCTTTCTTCTTCATTTGAGCAGAGCAGAGCATTCTCATATTGAATAATTTATGACCGAAAAAATTGAACTAACTGATTTATTTCAATTATATTTTATTACAAGTCCCTCTAGTAAATATTTATATACAATAAAGCCCAACCAAAAAATAACAAATACTGAAAAGGAACTAAATTTGTATGGAAAACATTACAAAACCTTCAACATTCTTCTTGCCACCCCCAGACCAATCAGCCTCAGAGAGCTCAGAACAGGATCAGAAAACATTGACATCCTTATGTGGGCGGCAGAGCAAAGCTTTAGCTAAGGGAACAGATAGGAGATGATGGGGGAGAGAGAAAGGGAGAGAGTGGATGCAAGAGGGAAAGGCAAAACACAAATACTCGTACAAAATGTCAACCATCAATTGCAATCAATTTAGTTGGTTTTATATGCACTCCATTGAACAAATTTATCCAACATGTTACATTATCTTTAACAAATTGAGTAAAATCCTTATAATACATTCATACAACCAAACAAACAAACACTGTGACACAACACACAGAGAAAAAGAGAGACAGACATCGACACACAAACACATTGCCTGACATGCACCCACACTGCAAAGACAAGCCAACAGTGTGGGAAATTCAAATAAGAGCACTTTTATTTTCTAGGAATACAAGACGATAAAAAATAGAAAGTCATCGTCATAAACTGAAAATTTTGTGCCTCTGCACTCTAAGAAAAAATTTGTTTCTGCGAAACGAAATATTAAACAACTACAATTCTCATTTGCCAGAACTGAAATTTCGTTTTTTGTGACAGAAACTTATTTCGCGTAAGCAATTGTTTGTTCTTTTGGTCAGACCGAAAGAATGTCAGTCGTCGTAAACGAAAAGTGTAGTTGTCTAATATTACTTTTCGCAAAAACGATTTTTTTCTATGCTTGTGACCATTATAAACTTTAGAGGGAAAATCGTTTGGTAAAACCTTTCCCCTTTAAAAATTTTGAATTTATTCCTAAGAAATCACATTTGATGTTCTTCCAGGGCATAGGTGGATTTTTCACTTCTAAAGAAGTTCTTTAGAAGCAGTCATGAAAATACTCGTATATAATATTTAAATGTTGTTATTGAAACCTTATCCTGTTTTCATCAACTGTACTTGGCCAGGACGTTCAAACAACTTAACAAACAAATCTATGAAAAAGACATAAAGCAAATATTGTTTTTCTCTTCTCTGATAATGTTTTGCCAGTTTGCCTCTAACGAAAATCCAAAGTCATTGATTGTGGGTAGAAATATTGGTCGTCGTCGTCCTCGTCGTCATCATCATCGATGTCGTCAATGGCGACATCACAAACAAGAAACAACCTTAAATTCTTCAAACTGAAGTTGCATCTCAAAACTGATTCTAAAGCACTTGACTGAGGTTGTTTTTTCCACCGAGTCCCGAAAGGACTCTCTCTCACTCTTCATTGCTGCGCTGGCGGTTTGCTGCAGAACTTGTTTGCTATTTGTTCGACATTTTTTGTGCTCTCATTTTCATTTTAAGTTTTTTGTTATGGTCGTTTTCTTGTAATCCTGTGCTGGGATTTTTTTTTGAATGCGTTCTCTTTCTTGATGGAAGGATAACAGAAGATGTCAATCAAAATTTGAAATATTACTCTTTGGCGAAGATTGGTGTTTTTCCTTGGCAATGGCTCGTCGTGGTTGCGCTTAAAGTTGTCCATTTTCTGAGTAATTTATTGCATTTTTTAAATTGTGATTTCTCTATTCGTTGTTGTTTGCGTCATCATCATTATCGTCATCAAAAACATGGGAAATTAATGCGATTTTCTTTTTTTCATTTGCAGGTATGTTGTGTTAGACGTTTGAAGCTTTAAAGGAAGTTTTCCCTAAAAGAGTAAGTTAAATTTTTTTTTATAAAAGCAATATAAAATGATGGACAATTGTAAAACTTTATTTCAGGAAGTTTAATGTGTAGCATACTTTATAAATTAGTTACAAATTTATTGCATACTCTTAGGCTTCATTGTTGTATATTACAATTGTTCCACAACCAATTTTGTGGTACACTTTTAAGGAGTTTAGTACCTTCAAATTCTACTAAAATGTATAGCAGTAAAAAAATCTGCTTCCAAAAATGTGCAGAATCACAGTTCTTATTAATTTTGATGGAAATAACGCATAGGTTATTTCCATCAAAATTGGACTTACATAGCCCAATTTAGTTCACTAGTGCTACCTTTGGCACAGATGCCCCTCATCAAAACCAACCTGTTTGATAAACAAAGTTATCAGTAGAACGAATATTGATAACGGAAAGATCTGTCAGACTTTCTAGAAAGCCCGACCCCGTAAATATCCAGACTTCGTTTACACAAAGCGGGAGAGTAGCAACGCAGATGATCAATGCTCTCCTCTTCTTCATCATCACCACAGTTCCTACAGAAGTCATTGGACTCAATACCCAACGTTCTGGCGTGTTCGCCGATCATGCAGTGTCCCATCAGAACTGACACTAAAGTAGACGGCGTTTTCCTCTCTAGTGAGAGAAGACATTTTGACCTTCTCAGTGCGTATTTTGGGCAGGTTTGTCTATCTACCCTACAGGTGCCGATTTCTGTCCAACTTTCATTGGACTGCCTGAAAGCCTCCAACCTAAGCTTTCATGTGGACAGTGTCGCACCAATATATGCAAAATTTTCCAGAACTTGTAACGTTCTCGCAGAAAGTTCTTCAGCTTTGCAGTTCTCTGTTGCTATGTACCCATATAAAGGTGTATGTTAAACTGATCTGCGGCAGTCGAGAGCTGTGTGTAAATTTAGGAATGTGATCTCCAGAGAATTGATGGCAGCCTGACTGTCCGACTGTTGGTCACTATGTTGCGACTCAGCTACACGCAAAGAAAAAATTCGTTTCTGCGAAACGAAATATTAGACAACTACAATTCTCGATTGCCGGAACTGAAATTTCGTTTGTTGTGACAGAAAATTATTTAGCGTAAGAAATTGTATGTCCTGACCAAAAAAATTTCAGTCGTCGTAAACGAGAATTGTAGTTGTCTTATCTTTCGTTTCGCAGAAACAATTTTTTTCTTTGCGTGTAGTTGGCGACTTCCCTTAATGTCATTATTTCGACTTTATAGACACTACATGTATTTATATGGTAGTCTATGAGCTATATCAAGACTGAGTTCTTTACAATGCACTCTGAAAACAAACATATCGCCAAGCTTCGAATAATCTGTGTACAAGTGGAGATATTCTATTTCCAGGTGTTTCGACGAAACTGCATTTTCTAGACAATTTTGTCGAAATAGCACTTTTCTGGCAAATTTCATAGAAACTTAGATTTTTTTCTAGAAAAGTTCTTCAACGCTGTATTATTCCTAGAAAATTTCCCTAAAGTTGCATTTTTTGGATTTTTCACGCATAATGTATTTTTATAGAAAATTTTATCGAAAATTCATTTTTTTTTTAATTTCATCGAAAATTTCTTTTTCGAGATAATTTCATTAAAATTCCATACTATTTCATAGAAATTCCATACTATTTCATTCCATAGTATTTCATAGAAATTTCATTTTTATAGAAAACTATATTGCAAATTAATGTTTCTAGATCATTATTTTGTCAAGGTTGCGCTTCTAGAAATTTTTGTTAGTGTTTTGTTTCCAGAAAAATTTTTCGAAAATAAATTTTTATATTAGTAGTATTTTTCATTAAAATATCATCAAAATTAAAATTCTTCTAGAAAATTTCTTATATCTATTTTTGACGACATTTAATTTAGCTAGAAAATGAAATTTTAAAATATTTCTTCGAAATTGTTTTTTCTGGAAAATTTTGTCCAAAATTAATTTTTAGAATATTTTGTAAAAATTACGTTTTACAAATATTTGAATATTAAATATTTTTGACTAAATTGAACTTTTCTAGAAAATTTAAACGAAAATTATTTTTTGTAGATAATTTAATTTTCTAGAAAATTTCCTAAAAATTCCTTTTTTTTAAATTTCATCAAAAATTTATTTTTCTTGAATTCGCCGAATATTTTTGACGAAATTGAACTTTTCTAGAAAATGAATTTTTCGGGAAAATTTGATCGAAAATGATAAAATGAAAAATTTTTTAAATATTTCATAAAAATTGAATTTTTATCGAAATTTTCATTGAAAATTAACGTTTCTAGATTATTATTTCGTCAAAATTGCTCTGTTATAGAAATTCTCGTTAAAATTGTTCTATCTCTATATATTTATCTATTTTTGACGAAATTTAATTTTGCTAGAAAATGAAATTTTAAAATATTTCATCGAAATGGTTTTTTCTGGAAAATTTTGTCCAAAATTAATTTTTAGAATATTTTGTAAAAATTGCGTTTTACAAATATTTGAATATTGAATATTTTTGACGAAATTGAACTTTTCTAGAAAATTTAAACGAAAATTAATTTTTGTACATAATTTAATTTTCTAGAAAATTTCATAAAAATTATTTTTTTTTTGAAAATTTCATCGAAAAATTTGTTTCTTCAATATTTCGAAATTTTTCTAACAAATTGTGATTAAATTGATTTTTTTCTGAAAATTTTCGACGAATATTTTTTACTAAATTGAACTTTTCTAGAAAATGAATTTTTCGGCAAATTTTGATCGAAAATGAATTTTTCGAGATAATTTCATTAAATTTTTATAGAAAATTTCATTGAAAATTAACGTTTCTAGATTATTAATTCGTCAAAAATGCTTTTTATAGAAAATTTTGTTTAAATTGTGCTTTCTAGAAAATGTTGTCGAAATTAAATTTTTATAGATAATTTGGCCAATGTTGGCATTGTTTTAAAATATTTTGTCAAAATTGCATTTTTTAAGACCCCGAAATTAAACCCCTTTTAGAAAATTTAAATATTCAAAATTGAATATTCTAGATATTATCATCAAAATATAATTTTTTAGAAAATTTCATCATACTGCACTTTTCCAGAAAATATCATCAACATTTTTCAAGAAAATTTCGTCAATGTTTCTGAATTTATTTTGGAAATTTGGTGCGTTTTTCTGTGTATTTTCAACACAATTGCATCTGGAAACAGTCATTAAATATTTGTGACGAAATTAAATTTTTTGAAAAATGTCAAAAAAATAACGTGTTTCTAAAATATTTCATCGAAATTGCATTTTTATACAAAATTTCACCAAAATTAATTTTTTTTAGAAATTTTTGTCGAAATTTCCTTTTTATACAAAATTTCTAAAACCCTTGTCCAACATTAATGTTTATAAAAAATATCGTCCATCGTTTTAGAATATTTTTTTAAAATTTGATTTTTTCTAGAAAATTTAATCGAATATACATTATTATTTCTAGAAAATTTCATAAAAATTCCTATTTTAGAATATTTCATCGAAAATGTATTTTGTCGAAATTTTCTACAAAATTTTGTCTACATTGTATTTGTAAAATATTTCATAGAAATTCCATTTTTGTAGAAAATTTCATTGAAAATTAATGTTTCAAGATTATTATTTCGGCAAAATTGCGCTGAAATTGATTTTTAAAAAAAAATTTGGCCAATGTTGCATTGTTTGAAAATATTTCGTCAAAATTTCATTATTTATGAAAATATTCGACAAAGTTTCGTTTTGTAGAAATTTCACAAAATTATATACATATCTGTTTATATCCACGCCAGGATGGCGGGACTTAAAAAAACACAATGTTTATTTATATTTTTTGTTTTTTTTATTTATTTTATTATTTGATTTTGGCCGTGAGCCGTAGCGGTTTGGCAGTGTGCCACTAGCGGGTGAGTCGTGAACAGATTTAAAAAACGGCGGCGTTACCATCACCATGACGGCGTTAGAAGCAATGAATTGCAGCTGCATCGTTGTTGAAACTGAAGGTAGGGTCGCTGCTGTTGAAGAACAGCTGTTGTTACTTCAACAATATCTTTTACAAAATTTCGTGAAAATTGAATTTTTTCAGAAATCGAGAAATCATCAAACTGCACTTTTGGGGAAAATATCATCCAAATTAAATTTATTCTAGAACATTTTGTAAATTTCATCGAATTTTTTTTCCACAATTTCATTTTATCTCGAAGTTATTTTTATCAAAATTGCTTTTTCTAGAAAATTTTGTCGAAATTTCGTTTTTACACAAAGTTTATAAAAAAATTTGTCCATACTTATTTTTTATAGAAAATTTCGTCAAATTTTTTTTTTACAAATTTAACTTTTTTAGAAAATTTCATCGAAAATTTGTTTTGTCGAAATTTTCTACAAAATTTTGTCTGAATTGTATTTGTAAAATATTTCCTACAAATTGTATTTTTATAGAAAATTTCATTGAAAATTAATTTTGTAGATTATAATATCGTAAAAACTGTGTTTTTCTAGATTTTCAACACAACTGCATCTAGAAAATGTCATCGAATATTTTAATAACAATATCGTTTTCTAGAAAATTTCATAGTAATTGCATTTTTTTAGAAAATTTCATCGAAAATGTATTTTTCTATAATATTTTATCGAAATTTTTCTACAAAATTGTGTCTAAAAAATTGTTTTTTTTTTAAAAATTTCGTCGAAATTAATTGTTATGAAAAATTTGCACTGCATTACAATATTTTGCTAAAATTTCATTTTTAAGAACGACGAATTTTCGGTGTTCTAGAAGTTTCACAAAATTATATACATTTTAGAAAATTTCAACAAAATTAAATTTTTTAGAAATTTTCATAAAAATAGTATTTTTCTACAAAATTTCATCTAGCTGTACATTTCTGCAAAATATCATCCAATCTGGAAAATATCATCCACATTAAAATTTTTCTAGAAAATTTCGTCAAAAGTGCGCTTTTCAAGATTTTCAACACAACTGCATCTAGAAAATGTCATCGAATATTTTTGACAAAATTTAATTTTGCATTTAAAATTTTTTAAAAAAGCATTTTTAAAGAAAAGTTATTCGAAATTGTGTTTTTTAGAAATTTTACTGTCTTTTTTATTTTTATATATAATATCATTTTCTAGAAAATTTAATAATAATTGCATTTTTTTTTTGGAAAATTTCATCGAAAATGTATTTTTCTATAATAGTTATGGAAATTTTTCTACAAAATTTTGTCTAAATTGTATTTTTTTCTGAAATATTTCGTCGAATCTGCATTTTGCTAGAAAAATGCATATTTCAAAAATATTGATTTGTCACTAGGATATTCTCCTGGCGCTAGACCATCTTTACCTCTATTATGTTTTCTACAATACAAATCAGTAAAATATAAATATTTCACGAAATTGAATTTTTCTAGAAAATTTCGTCATGGTTTCGTTCGTAAAAATTTCCGTTTTTAGAATATTTTGACAAAATTCATAGACAATTATTTTGACATTTATTATGATGAATGACATTTCCAATAATTCACTCCACGACATGTGTCTCACATTCACATGAGCCATTTCTTTACGAACCCAATCTTAAACCTCTTTCTCACCCAATAAATTCACTAAACCGAATTACTTCGATTCCATATAATTTTACAACAAAATAAAGAATTTCTTTGCTCTCATATTACCCAATCACTTGATAAAGATTATTTATCACATTCAAACTCAGCACATCATCAGCATCAATGCGATTAAAATTCCTGTAAAGGAATAAGGAGACGAAATTGAAGAAGCTTCACACATACACGTGCTCACAATGCCTGGAGGGTAATTAAAATACCCTTGACTTTCAATATTGTGCAGAAGAATAACATAAGATATAACAAAGCATATCTATTTACCCATATACGAGAACTCTAACGAATATATAAATAAGAGCATAATACATACTTACATGTTTGTGTAAGTGTATGTATGTAAATGCGCAAATAACATTATCATAACTTTTATGTAATGATATCTTAAATACATATATTTGCATATTTGTGAGAAGAAATGATGGTGAACGTACGTTTGAGAAAATGAGTATAAGCATATGGGTCATTCCATGGCCATGTGGAACTTTGTTTGTGATTGTAGTGGCAATTTTTGGGCAATCCTATTACAAAAATTTACTGCGTAATTTTTCATTATTTCTAATGTTTTATTTTCTTATTTTTGACAGTTTGATAGTTAAATTCATTTCTGGAAAAGGACAGCAGTTGTATAGTCCAAAAATAATGAATAATAAGATATGTCATCCCGGAGCGAGTAAGTTGTCAGTTACGAACGAAGTAGGTGTTCAAAGTGTGAGTTTTTCCGCGGATTTCGGACCGATTTTCCCGAATTTTTTGTAATTGTCACAATTAAAAAATTAATATCAATCGATTAGTGCAAAAAAAGTTCAAACTATGTTCGCGGAAACCTGTTTTTTCGCGAGTGACATTTCATTCCTATTCGTTCGTAACTGATAGATTTTGACGCTTCTGGCTGACGGCACATCTGTATAATTTAAGGTCTGTGGTATAGTCAGCATTGTACCCAAAATTCGCACAGTGCTTCATGTCATAGAGGTTTTGAGGACTTCTTATTTTCTAAACGATTCCTTAAATCATTTGCCTTAATATGATTCATCGTCTTAGCTCTCTCTTTGATTATTTTCATATGCAGTGACCCATATGTTTGGGTACACTGTAGGCTCTCTACACAATTTAATTGTTATTAAACTGTCATTATCACTCATAACACAAGGCCTAAAGACAAAAAGGCAAAATTAATGTAATTTTATAATGAGATTGAATGGAATGAATGGAATGAAATGAAAATGAACGTATTCAAACATTATTATATACAAATGAAAATCGCTTCGACAGCAACAATGACATCAAAAGAAGGACTTAAGTTGCATAGATAGAGAGAGAGGTCCTCTTAATAAGTACGAATGTGGATCACATAGGCATAGACTGTACATACATATGTATATATAGTAAATGCGACAATATGGTATACTATTTTACACTCAAAGAAAATATATATTTTTAAAAAATAATTAATTTTAAGCCGCTAATATATAGTATAATATTGGACATAAAAACGTATTTTTTGAAAGGATAGTAATTTTAAGCAGCTAGACATCCAACGATTATTATTGATAATTTGCAAACATTAAAAAAAGTTTACTAATATAAAAAAATTGGCATTTACATGGCGCCAAAGACATTAAAACTTTAATATACTCGTAACAACATTTCATACTGGAGCTAAAGAGAATTTACTTAACACCATTTATAATATCTTTAACTCGTACGAAAACCATGGACATTTTTTAAGTTTTTATTATCTTTTGCGACAAATCGAAGCCAACATTTAGTCAGTGTAGTATGCCTGAAACTTGGTTAGTTTTTTGCTACTCCACTTTGTTGGGGTAACAATATTTGCTTTCTTTCTCAATATTAACGACTTAAATGTCTACCATTTTAAAGCATTAAGTTTACATACATATTTTATTTCAATTAGTGGTGTCGTCAAGAAGGAAAATGCACAATGGCGTAAAAATTAACAACAGCAAAAGTTCGTTTGTTGTGCACAAATATAATCAATATATTCTTGGAAAGAATTTAAATCCAATAAGAGAATTAACTGAAAATATAATATGATATGTCACATACCAGCGAAAATTTTGGGAGAAGACAATTTTAGAAATTTTAAAAGGAAAAATATTTTTTGGCGGTTTTTCCAGAGAATCATAGATTTGTCATCTTTCTATACCGAAAAGAGGGGATTCCTAAAAAAAAACTTTCTTCTAATTTTTCCTTTTTTTCTTATCAGATATATTTTTTTTTGATTCATGACTGAATGAAGATAGCATACTTTCCGGTTGAATATTGTAACCGGAAGATTACATCTTCCCACGAAAAAAAAACTCGGAAATTTGGAAAAAAATTAATATGGGGTTGTTATAAGAGTCAAGCTCTTTATAAAGAATAAAATCATTCACCCTAGGAAATTATATCACCTTTGGACGCTTTTATTATTGTTATTATTATTTCCTGTATACCCTATAAGGATAGTATGGCCAAAACAAATTGTTTCCATCTAGATAT
The DNA here is from genome assembly GCA_963930755.1 of Eudasyphora cyanicolor. Lineage (NCBI taxonomy): Eukaryota > Metazoa > Arthropoda > Insecta > Diptera > Muscidae > Eudasyphora > Eudasyphora cyanicolor. The sequence continues at coordinate 26,478,434 of OZ005738.1, forward strand.
GTCTAAAGCTAGCCGGTCAGCCTTGCCGTCTACTCTCATACGGATTCCATTCAATTGATTAGCGTGTGCCTGATCCACTCCCATTTTCTTCTTAGAATCTCCTGCTTGATCGGAGTTTGGTTAGTTATTTGCCATAAATTTGAGTCAGTAATCCTTTCCAAAAATATATTCCTGCTCGTAACACACTTCTATTGTCAAATGTTTCGTTGGACCTTATTTCTATTGCAACAAAGTCATTTGTACTTAATAAGAGGATTTCTCCAAAACATGAGCATATTACATCACATACATATATTCAAATCCATGCCCACACGCACGTATACACACATGCACATGTACACAACCACAGTCGAATCAATAGTGTAGTCATTTGAAATCAGATAAATATGATATATCAACTGATAACTCTAATCTCTATAAACTAAACAAAAGAGTAAATCATATTCACAGGCAATGAACTGATATAACCAATGATACCAATAACAAAGCTATACACTCAAACTCACATCATTGTTAGCGCCCGGTTGGAACAATTGTTGCTGAAGATATTGTCGTTAACGAAACAATGATTTCGTCCTGCAAGCGTTTTGTTTCCGAGAAAATTAAAAAAAACAGTAAGGAAAGGCTAAAGTCGGGCGGGGCCGACTATATAATACCCTACACCACTCTCGTAATATTGAATAACTCTGATATATAAATTTTGTAATTCATGTATAAATTGTTTACATAAATTTACTTTTGGGACATTTTATACTTAAATAATACCCTGTACCACAGTGTGGTGTAGGGTATAAAAACGATTGGATCTAAAGAGCCAAATCGGATGAAACATATATATGGGAGCTATAGCTAAATCTTTAGCGATTTTCTTCAAATTCGGCAATGTTGGTTCATGGATCAATAAACTCTACCATTCTAAATTTCAAAACGATTGGATGTAAAATATAGCTTCTATAGAACTAAAGGGCCAAATCGGACGAAACATATATATGGGAGCTATAGCTAAATCTTAACCGATTTTCTTCAAATTCGGCAATGTTGGTTCATGGATCAAGAAACTCTACCATTCTAAATTTCAAATTGATTGGATGTAAAATACAGCTTCTACAGAACTAAAGGGCCAAATCGGACGAAACATATATATGGGAGCTATAGCTAAATCTCAACCGATTTTCTTCAAATTCGGCAATGTTGGTTCATGGATCAAGAAACTCTACCATTCTAAATTTCAAAATGATTGGATGTAAAATACAGCTGCTACAGGACTAAAGAGCAAAATCGGACGAAACATATATATGGGAGCTATAGCTAAATCTTACCCGATTTTCTTCAAATTCTGCAATCTTAGTTCATGGATCAAGAAACTCTACCATTCTAAATTTCAAAACGATCGGATGTAAAATACAGCTTCTATAGGACTAAAGGGCCAAATCGGACGAAAGATCGAGCTATAGCTAAATCTTAGCCGATTTTCTTCAAATTCGGCAATGTTGGTTCATGGATCAAGAAACTCTACCATTCTAAATTTCAAAACGATTGGATGTAAAATACAGGTTTTGTAGGACTAAAGGGCCAAATCGGACGAAACATATATATGGGAGCTATAGCTAAATCTTAACCGATTTTCTTAAAATTCGGCAATGTTGGTTCATGGATCAAGAAACTCTACCATTCTAAATTTCAAATCGATTGGATGTAAAATACAGCTTCTATATGACTAAAGGGCCAAATCGGACGAAACATATATATGGGAGCTATAGCTAAATCTTAACCGATTATCTTCAAATTCGGCAATGTTGGTTCATGGATCAAGAAACTCTACCATTCTAAATTTCAAAACGATTGGATGTAAAATACAGGTTTTGTAGGACTAAAGGGCCAAATCGGACGAAACATATATATGGGATCTATAGCTAAATCTTAACCGATTTTCTTCAAATTCGGCACTGTTGGTTCACGGCTCAAGAAACTCTACCATTCTAAATTTCAAAACGATTGGATGTAAAATACAGCTTCTATAGGACTAAAGGGCCAAATCGGACGAAAGATATATATGGGAGCTATATCTAAATCTGAACCGATTTCAACCAAATTCAATAGCGATCTTAACAGCTGCGAAATACTCTAAACTGCAAAATTTCAGAACGATCGGAGAGAAATTGCGACCTGTAGTCGACGAACAACTTTACATGGACAGACGGACGGACGGACGGACATGGTTAAATCGACTCAGCTAGTGATTCTGAGTCGATCGGTATACTTTAAGGTGGGTCTAGCTGTGTTATTTTCAGGTGTTACAAACATCTGCCGTGAAACAAACTTATAATACCCTGTACCACAGTGTGGTGTAGGGTATAAAAACACTTATATTGTCATACGAATACATTGATGACCACTGAAGAGAAGGATGTCTTAACAACTGAACCATACTTATCGAGTCTAGTATAGAGAAAGCCCTCAGTGGTCGACTCTAGTATAGAGGAAAACCTCAGAGGACGACTTTAGTATAGAGGAAGAGTTTAGAGGTCGTCTCTAGTATAGAGGAATACCTCAGAGGTCGACTGTAGTATAGAGGAAGACCTATGAGGTCTTAATAGTATAGAGCAAGACCTCAGAGGTAGACTCTTGCATGGAGGCCGGCCTCAGAGGTCGACTATGATCTAGAGGAATACATTATAGGTCGACTCTAGTATAGAGGAAGACCTCAGAGGTTGACTCTAGTATAGAGGAAGACCTCAGAGGTCGACTCTAGTATAGAGGAAGACCTCAAAGGTCGACTCTAGTACAGAGGGAGACCTCAGAGGTCGACTCTAATATAAAGGAAGACCTCAGAGGTCGACTCTAGTATAGAGAAAGACCTTATAGGTTGACTCTAGTTTTGTTTCCGAGAAAATTAAAAAAAAAAACACTTATATTGTCATACGAATACATTGATGACCACTGAATAGAAGGATGTCTTAAAAACTGAACCATACTTATCGATTCTAGTATAGAGAAAGACCTCAGAGGTCGACCCTAGTATAAAGGAAGTCTTCAGAGGTTGATTCTAGTATAGAGAAAGACCTCAGAGATCGACTCTAGTATAGAGAAAGACCTCAGAGATCGACTCTAGTATAGAGGAAGACCTCAGAGGTCGACTCTAGTATAGAGGAAGACCTCAGAGGTCGACTCTAGTATAGAGGAAGGCCACAGAGGTCGACTCTAGTATAGAGGAAGAACTCGGATATAGACCCTTGTATAGAGGAAGACCTCAGAGGTCGACTCTAGTACAGAGGAAGACCTCAGAGGTCGACTGTAGTATAGAGGAAGACCTCAGAGGTCGACTCTAGTATAGAGGAAGACCTAAGAGGTCGACTCTAGTATAGAGGAAGACCTCATAGGTCGATCCAGTATAGAGAAAGACCTCAGAGATCGACTTTAGTGTAGAGGAAGACCTCAGAGGTCGACTCTAGTATAGAGGAAGACCTCAAAGGTCGACTCTAGTACAGAGGGAGACCTCAGAGGTCGACTCTAATATAAAGGAAGACCTCAGAGGTCGACTCTAGTATAGAGAAAGACCTTATAGGTTGACTCTAGTTTTGTTTCCGAGAAAATTAAAAAAAAAAACACTTATATTGTCATACGAATACATTGATGACCACTGAATAGAAGGATGTCTTAAAAACTGAACCATACTTATCGATTCTAGTATAGAGAAAGACCTCAGAGGTCGACCCTAGTATAAAGGAAGTCTTCAGAGGTTGATTCTAGTATAGAGAAAGACCTCAGAGATCGACTCTAGTATAGAGAAAGACCTCAGAGATCGACTCTAGTATAGAGGAAGACCTCAGAGGTCGACTCTAGTATAGAGGAAGACCTCAGAGGTCGACTCTAGTATAGAGGAAGACCTCAGAGGTCGACTCTAGTATAGAGGAAGGCCACAGAGGTCGACTCTAGTATAGAGGAAGAACTCGGATATAGACCCTAGATAAGAGGAAGACCTCAGAGGTCGACTCTAGTATAGAGGAAGAACTCGGATATAGACCCTTGTATAGAGGAAGACCTCAGAGGTCGACTCTAGTACAGAGGAAGACCTCAGAGGTCGACTGTAGTATAGAGGAAGACCTCAGAGGTCGACTCTAGTATAGAGGAAGACCTAAGAGGTCGACTCTAGTATAGAGGAAGACCTCATAGGTCGATCCAGTATAGAGAAAGACCTCAGAGATCGACTTTAGTGTAGAGGAAGACCTCAGAGGTCGACTCTAGTATAGAGGAAAACCTCATAGGTCGATTCTAGTATAGAGAAAGACCTCTGAGATCGACTCTAGTATAGAGGAAGACCTCCGAGTTCGAAGAAGACTTCAAATATCGTCTCTAGTATAGAGGAAGACCTTAGAGTTCGCCTCTAGTATAGATCTCTCCAAGGACCATTTTACCTACCGGGTTACTAGCACGAGCAGCATATGTGTGAGAGAACTCACACACTCTTTCACATACTACATAAACACTCATACGCAATGCCGCCATTGTTTATTTATAGGCAAAAGGTTTGTCATTAAAAGCAAAGTAAACAATTCTAATCATTGAATGGATCTGAAATAAAAGCGTGTATGTATGTATGTTCATGTTTAACGATAGAGAGTGAGTGTCCATGTGTGTGGAACTATGAATGACTGAGGCAGGGTTTACTCAACCTTAGCTATATGCGACTCTGTGAGTAAATGTGTTTATCAGAGTATGCGTTTGAACGGTAAATCGCTCTGTATGTCAACTCTGACTACACTGCGAGAAAAAAAACTTCGTAACAGGAAAGAACATTTTCGTTGTTATAAAGAATGATTCCTTTGGGAAATATTTTATTTAAAGGAATAAATTTAGTTTTTTTTTTTATTACAGTCTGTTTTTTATATTTTTACATATTTGATAAGGAATTACACTTACAAAATAATTTAATATCCATTAATATTTTTACGAAAAAAACTGCTCCTGTAACAAAAATTTTTCTTTGTCGTAACGAAATCTGAACGTTTATTGAATTCTACTGAACTTTTTTCAGTTATTTCTTCTTATGTACCTATCTGATATCGTAAATGTATATGTTAATAAATTGAGTATTGCTCATCTCTGTGTGCGTGTATATGTTTGCATATGAATTTACATGTGCCTAGAAGATTTACATAAGTAAATAATGTGACAATATACTTTGTAGTCGCATTAAACAATCCTCATTTGCCATGTGAGAGGGAGGAGCTCCCTCAGTTACAAGTCATCTCTGTCATTTTGACTATTGACAGGCATAAAAGAAGGCAATCGAAAGGCAATGTTGCCACATCGAAGGAATATTTAAAAGTAAAACTACTATCATAATTCCAGTAAAGTGAAAAGGAGGAGATGAGATGAGTATACCAGGTGAAATCAAATAAAAAATCTAGTTCAAGATTAAAAAAATAAAATTTTATGAATCTTTCCGCTTTTTCAATGACCTTGTTTGCTGTAACGTCATTTTGAATTTCACTCATAAAATGGTAAATTGTAGATAATGAACTCTGAAATTTTGTAGAAATGTGTAGTTTAGTCTAATAGATTATAATCAATCATAATATTCATTTTTATTTTTTTGGTGTTTGGATTTCAGAGGACGACATGTAATCCCTGCTTTTCTATCCCCCGCTTTTGATTGTCTGGTAAAAAATCTGGCATCTCTTGCAAACGAACAACCGAACTGAACACACTAAAAATTTCATGCAAATTTAATTGAAACCTAAACACAAACATTGCAAAAATAAAAAGTCACTAATTACTATTTTGCATTTATGTCAAAAGGCCTCCCCAATTTCTTAGGCTCTGTAGAGTGGATGTGGTTAAAAGCTATAGGTAAATAAGTAAAATGGAAATATTTTTGTTTCAATGCGAACCATGAGAAGTTAAACATTTTATTCAAAATTATATCTTTTTACCCCTAAGGTGGGTGCATAAATAAAAATGATTTAAAATTTATTTAAAAATTATTTTGTGAAAAAATGGGTGACAAGAAGCTCAGATATGACTTTTTCCCCCAGGGATGACATACATAAATATTTTTATTCATTTGTGTTCAAATTAGGAAAATGTGGCCCCAAAATGCTATCCTCCTATGGCGATTTTTTTTCTCCAAAAAGTGCTGCATTTTCGTTGCCCTTTTTCCTAAAACTGGACTTTTATACCACATTTTGTAATTTTGAAAATTGAGCTATGTTTACCTCGAGGGCATTTAGTCTAAATACTAAAGGCAGCTTTCAAGAAAATGGGAATTAAAAAAAAACCAGTAAGGAAAGGCAGAAAGTCGGGCGGGGCCGACTATATAATACCCTACACCTCCCTAACAATGCGATAAGGGTCATTGCCATAATAATTTGGAATAATTGGTAAATGGGTAGAAACATATTATCTAATTCTGAAACGAAAATCGATAAATTAAGCAATATTCGTTCCTAAATTGAGAAACATCTTTCTGGAAAATTTTAATGATCGGAAGTAAAATACAACTTCTATAGCGGTTTGATACCAAATCAGGAGGAACATATATATGGAGCTTTAATATAAATCTGAACCGATCTTCCCTGAATACTCATTCATGTAAAAAGACCTCCTTCTGTCGAATTTCATACTGATCGAATATAAAATACAGTTTTTACAGCGCTTACATGTGAAATCGGGGGTAACATATATGTGGGGGCTATATCTAAATCTGAACCGATTTTCTTCGAATTTAGCAGTATTCCTTCATGTAATAAGAAACCTCTCTTTGCCGAATTTCGCACTGATCGGATATAAAAAAACATTTTTACAGCGCTTACATGTCAAATCGGGGGTAACGTATATATGGGGCTATATCTAAATCTGAACCGATTTCTTCCAAATTTAAAAGTGTTCATTCATATAATAAGCAAACCTCTTTCTGCCGAATTTCAGACTGATCGGATATAAAATTAAGTTTTTACAGCGCTTACATGTCAAATCTGGGGTAACATATATATGGGGGCTATATCTATAGGGATCATCCTTGGGCCAAATAAAATATATGTGTAAAGTTTCGAGATCGGACCATAATTGCGACCTGTACTTTGATTACAAGAATACATGCACAGACAGACGGACAGACAGACAGACGGACATAGCTAAATCAACTCAGAAAGTGATTACACAGTACAACAAATGATTTTGGAACTAAATTCTGAGAATTTGACGTGAAAGTAACCCCAAAAATAATAAGTTCTGCATCACTTGTTTAGTCGACGGCTCAATTAATAATTTAATGGCCTTACGATTTTTTTTGGTCAACGTGGATTTTTTGCACTTTTTCTATATTTTTTCGGAATATCTCTTTTGTGACTGAAGCAAGGTTATAGATATTGAATAGGAGAAAAAGTGCGGAACAAACCTACCCGAAAAAGGTGCACAAAAAGTCATAAAATATATGTCAGTAAAATATTCAAAAATATGTCGTAATACGTATACGTATAAAAAACATTTAAACAAAACAGAACATTTTTGTGATTTTTAAGGCACTGGATGTACTTTTTTCGAGTACGTTGTTCCGCATTTTTTTCCTATTCAATATCAATAACTTTGCTTCAGTCACAAAATAGATATTCCGTACGGTATACCGAGAAAAAATCTAGAAAAAGTGCAAAAAATTCACCTTGAGTAAAAAAAATCGTATGGCCATTAAATTATTAATTGAGCCAAATTGACTAAACGAATGATGCAGAAGTTCTTATTTTTGGGGCTAATTTCACGTCCAATTCTCAGAATTAAGTCCCAAATCAGTGAGCTCAAAAATGCTGCACAGTATTATACATATTATCATAATTTCTCAGCAGATCTTTATACAATTTGGTATACACCATATTGTCAAATTTTAAGGAAATCGATTCATATTTAGATATAGCCCCCATATATACAAATATCTCGATTTTGCATAAGGCAATGCATAATTCTTATTTTTCACCCGATATTTATAAAATAAAGCAGATTTGTCAAATGCAAAATATCCGAGGTGACGTGGATATCATTAAAAAAAAATAAGAAAAAGAAAAATTAAGGAGCATGTTGTCGATATCTCGCTAGGCTACCAAATTATTGGACTTTAAAGTTCGAAAAAATACAAAAGAATATATATTGCATACCTTTTGTAAAATAAGTTCAATATTAAAAAAAACACGGACAAAAATTTTTCGATAACTACCTTAGTACCTTACCTTATTGAAAATTTGGATTTTTTTATTTTTTTGAGTTAATTTGAATGAAAAAGGGCAAAATCGAATAAACATTTTTGATTGTCGAAATGTCCAGTCTTTTTTGAGTTCATTTGAATAAAAAAAGCGAAAAATCAGGTTAATATTTTCGATAACATTTGAGTTATCGAAATGTCCAAAGTTGGCTACGCTAACCAAAGCCTTCGACCGCTGTTAAAGCGTTTCTCCTCTGAGGAATTAAGAGAATTCTATGTCATGTTATCGATATCTCGCTAGGCTATCAAGTTATCGGTCGATAAAATTCGAAAAAATCAACAAATTGCATTCCCCATGCAAAATAAGCACAATATGAAAAAACGGAAAAAATAAATAAAATTTTTCGATAAATTTTCATAGCTTTGTTTTTGACTATTGAGTTCGAGATCGTTGTTTTTGTTTTCTGTAAAACAGAAAAAGAAACCTTCTTTGAAAAATAAGAAATGTGTGAAATGTATTAAGGGTGGTCATCGGCACTTGGGACAAAATACTCCGTCAATAATTGGCACAATATGAGAGCAGCTCAATATGAAATAATTGAGAACTATTTCACTCATTGAGATATCGAAATAAAAATTTGAAAAATCGATTTTTTTACTTAATTTTTTTTTATTATTTTGAGTTCATTTCAATGCTGTTCAAAGTCTTCTGCGACGACGGCCTTCGGACGCGGTTAACGATTTTCTGCTCTGTGAGATTAAGATAATTAAGGGGCATATTATCGACTTCTCGCTGAGTTATCGTGTGATCGAACGTTAAAGTTCGAAAAATTATTATATTTATTTCGTATAGTAAGCTCAATCTTGAAAAACGGAAAAAAGTAAATACAATTTTTCGATAACTTATTTATCAAAATTGAAAATTGGAAAAAAAATATTTTAACTTTTTAATTTTGAATGGAAAAAGCGAAAAAATCAAAAAAAAAAAATTTTAAAGAGAACAACGAAACATTTGTGTACCAAATATCGATAACTTTCGAGTTATCGGAACGTTCAATGCCGGGTACGCAGATCAACGTCTTTTATATAGACGGCTACGTATTTTATCCTCTGAGGGATTAAAAGAAATAATTGTATTGTTATAAATATCTCGTTTGATTACCGAGTTATCGGACAATAAAAAAATATTAAGTAAAATAACTATTGTACCATTCGGTAAATTATGCTCAGTATGAAAAATAACTTAAGTCGAAAAAATCTATTTTTTTTAAATTTTTAGTTTTTGCTCCTTTGAATGAAAGGCGAAAAAATCTGGTAACATTTTTCGATAACTTTCGAGTCATCAAAATGTTCAAAGCCAAAGAGTTCTGTGTGGCCGGCTTTGTTTCTCCTCTGAGGTATGTTCAAAGCCAGCTACGCAAGCCAAAGTGTTTTGAGTGGAATCGATAATTATGTAAGATATCGATTACTAAGCCAGTTATCGCTAACTAAAAAAGCTAAAGTTTTTTGTCTTCTAATTTTCATTTTTAAAAAGTTACTATCAGTAGAAGTTTTTCGATTTGCACTATAAAAGAATTCCATATAAATTTAAAAATTTCGACTGAACATACTTTGGAATGGAGTTATCGATATATTGCCAGACTTGAGGAAAATCAGTTCAGAGTTAGTCGGTTTACTGGACTGAAATTTTCTTACTCTCTTATACGAGTATTCATATTTTTTCTACACAACAATGTCATTTAAATGCTGCCTTTGTCCATTAACCATTTTCATAACCATTCCCAGTTCATCACCACTAATTCATTTATGAGTCAGGAATATGAAATCAGAATCCTGGTGTTAGTTTCTCTTGTCACTGCATTCCATTCTTTTATTTTTTTTTGCTATATTTTAATTCTGTGTAAAAATGAATTCATAAGTAAAAAGACAAACGCTTAATTGTAAGATAATGATAATATTTTAAATAAATATTTTGCTTTCTTACTGTACTCTGAGTATATCCATCTGTGTGTGTGTGTGTGAGTGCTGATGTCTGTGGGTGTCTCTGTGTACACAAAGGAATAAAGATTTGCATACGCTTTGTATGCGTGTAAGTTCCTGAGGATCCCAGTGAAGTTCTCCTCCGGTCCATGATGATGTTGTCTTTGCAGCTGCTGCTAATGGAGTGGGAATATTCTTCCATAGCAGCAACAAAAAAGTAAACATTTCATATAATTGTCAGAGAAATTGTTTAACAATGTAAAATCATTATGAAACATCATTTGGAGACAGCAGCATAACAATGAAATAGAATTCTACAGAAGATTTTGAAAACTATGGCAGTCCTGCAAAAGGACAGGACCAGTGCAAAATTTTCTTTTTCTCAGTCAGCAATCAACTAGCTCTGTGTTGACAATTTGTGCAAAGACTAAAGACCCTGTTGCTTTCATAAGATATTTATCATTAGTTGCCTTATGATAGAAATGATAATGATGTACATAACATATACGGAGACATGGCGATGTCTAAATTGCCATCTATGATTGTGGCTTCAAAATTGAGTAGAGTAACTTTATTATTTTTTTTTTCTTAATTTTTATTTGCTCTCAAATTCAGTTTATAATGCATTTGTAAGTTTCATTTCTTTGGGATTTTTGTTAGGGATTTCATTGTTTGCTCAGAAAACACACTCGTCGCTCATCAACCATCCATCCAACCATAGCTCATGATGCACCATCATCATAGATGGATGGATGGCTGAAATGATTGTAAGGAATGGCTTGGGATGGCATTGGATTGCATTCTGTGATTTGCCACTAATTAAGAAGATAAACTTGAACAACTTAAGTAAATTGTAAGTTTAAGTTCTTTCTCGTTTTTCGCATATCTCAGCTCTGCTTTCAGTCTTTTGTTTAAATAGTATCAATTTTTCTTTCTTAATGAGGTGACCACATTAAAAACGAAGTTATACAATAATAAAGTAAATGAATGGAGTCAAATAAAAAGACATATATACAGAAGTAAGCAGGACAGAGCTGAATAAAGGAAAATAAAAAAGAACAAGGTAGAAATACGTAATAAATCAATTTAAGGGAATAAGTGAACTCGGACAACTTTTCCCGAGGAAACTTTTCCTGAGAAAACACTTTACCTTAGGAAAAGGTACTCTGACACCTGACAAAGATGGTCGCCGACAACTTTTCCTTAAGAAAAGGTTGTCTCTGACAACTTTTCCTTAAGAAAAGGTTTTCTCTGACAACTTTTCCTTAAGAAAAGGTTTTCTCTGACAACTTTTCCTTAAGAAAAGGTTGTCTCTGACAACTTTTCCTTAAGAAAAGGTTGTCTCTGACAACTTTTCCTTAAGAAAAGGTTGTCTCTGACAACTTTTCCTTAAGAAAAGGTTGTCTCTGACAACTTTTCCTTAAGAAAAGGTTGTCTCTGACAACTTTTCCTTAAGAAAAGGTTTTCTCTGACAACTTTTCCTTAAGAAAAGGTTGTCTCTGACAACTTTTCCTTAAGAAAAGGTTGTCTCTGACAACTTTTCCTTAAGAAAAGGTTGTCTCTGACAACTTTTCCTTAAGAAAAGGTTGTCTCTGACAACTTTTCCTTAAGACAAGGTTGTCTCTGACAACTTTTCCTTAAGACAAGGTTGTCTCTGACAACTTTTCCTTAAGAAAAGGTTGTCTCTGACAACTTTTCCTTAAGAAAAGTTTGTCTCTGACAAATTTTCCTTAAGAAAAGTTTGTCTCTGACAACTTTTCCTTAAGAAAAGGTTGTCTCTGACAACTTTTCCTTAAGAAAAGGTTGTCTCTGACAACTTTTCCTTAAGAAAAGGTTGTCTCTGACAACTTTTCCTTAAGAAAAGGTCTCTGACAACTTTTCCTTAAGAAAAGGTTGTCTCTGACAACTTTCCCTTAAGAAAAGGTTGTCTCTGACAACTTTTCCATAAGAAAAGGTTGTCTCTGACAACTTTTCCTTAAGAAAAGGTTGTCCCTGACAACTTTTCCTTAAGAAAAGGTTGTCCCTGACAATTTTTCCTTAAGAAAAGGTTGTCTCTGACAACTTTTCCTTAAGAAAAGGTTGTCTCTGACAACTTTTCCTTAAGAAAAGGTTGTCTCTGACAACTTTTCCTTAAGAAAAGGTTGTCTCTGACAACTTTTCCTTAAGAAAAGGTTGTCTCTGACAACTTTTCCTTAAGAAAAGGTTGTCCCTGACAACTTTTCCTTAAGAAAAGGTTGTCCCTGACAACTTTTCCTTAAGAAAAGGTTGTCTCTGACAACTTTTCCTTAAGAAAAGGTTGTCTCTGACAACTTTTCCTTAAGAAAAGGTTGTCTCTGACAACTTTTCCTTAAGAAAAGGTTGTCTCTGACAACTTTTCCTTAAGAAAAGGTTGTTTCTGACAACTTTTCCTTAAGAAAAGGTTGTCTCTAACAACTTTTCCTTTAGAAAAGGTTGTCTCTAACAACTTTTCCTTAAGAAAAGGTTGTCTCTGACAACTTTTCCTTAAGAAAAGGTTGTCTCTGACAACTTTTCCTTAAGAAAAGGTTGTCTCTGACAACTTTTCCTTAAAAAAAGGTTGTCTCTGACAACTTTTCCTTAAGAAAAGGTTTGTCTCTGTCAACTTTTCCTTAAGAAAAGGTTGTCTGTGACAACTTTTCCTTAGGATACAACTGTTCTTTAGGAAAATGTATTCTCTGATAAATTTTTCTTAGCATAAAATTACTTCAGGAAAAACTATTTTTGGGATTGCTATATTTATTTAAACATTCATTCACCTGGTCACCCTATTATTGAATAAATTTCACTTAGCAGAAAAAAAGGCACGTATACCAATCCAACTCATACCCATACTCACATTCGCAAAGAGGAAACCAATACATGAGAGAAACAATATCAATATTTGCTGAGTTTCTCTACTGTTTAATCGGCAACACGGCATTTTATAACAGCAGATCCTTTGCACACACACTCACTCACCCATAAACAAACACACACACACACACTTTGACAAACATTCATATATATCCCCACACAAACTTTTGATAGTCATACACAGATGGATTTTTAAAACACGGAGAGATAATTGGATAATTGACGTGCTTGACTTTGGCCATCATGCAGTTGTTTTTTTCCTCTTCTGCTTCTGGTCTTCCTCCTGTACCCTCCTCTTGCAATCTACAGCCAATCAAGCTGTGATATATTGTGGTGATGCCATATATATGTATAACCCAGAGAGAGAGATAATTGCCACCGAATGCATTCCATTTCAGTTCACGAAATGCAATGAATTGAGAAAATTGTTAGTGGGGGGTCAAAAATGCATTTTCAATTTTCTTTTTGGATAAATAATAAACGCTGTGAAATAGATACGGACAACAATATGCTGTGGCAGTGATAATATGTTATCTATTATTTTATTTTATTTACTCTTGTTTATTGTAAACTGACATATAAACATATTTTCTTCGCTTTTTATAGCAAAATTTGTGTCTCCGAGCACTTTCCCTTGAAGAAGGTCGTCTCCGACAACTTTTCTTTAGGAAAGTGTGGTCCTGACAGCCTTTCTTTAGGAGAAGATGGTCTCTGAGAATTTTTCCTTAGGAGAAGGTACTCTCTGACAACTTTTCCTTACGAGAAAATTGTCTCCGGCATATTTTCCTTAGGAGAAGTTTGTCTATGTCAACCTTTCCTTAGGAGAAGATTATCCCTGAAAACTTTTGTGGTCTCCGGCAACTTTTCCTTAGGAAAAGGTGGTTTCCGACAACTGTTCTTTAGAAAAAGTTTTCTTTTCCTCAGAAAAAGTTGGTCTCCGACAGCTTTTCCTTAGAGAAAGTTATTGTTCGACAACTTTTCCTTAGAAAAAGTTGTTGTCCGACAACATTTCCTTAGAAAAAGTTGGTCTCCGACAACTTTCCGACAACTTTTCCCTAGGAAAAGTTGGTCCCCGACATCTTTTCTCTAGAAAAAGTTGGTCTCCGGCAAGTTGGTCTCCGACAACATTTCCTTAGAAAAAGCTGTTGTCCGACAACATTTCCTTAGAAAAAGTTGTTGTCCGACAACTTTTCTTAGAAAAAGTTGTTGTCCGACAACTTTTCCTTAGAAAAAGTTGTTGTCCGACAACTTTTACTTAGAAAAAGTTGTTGTCCGACAACTTTTCCTTTGGAAAAGTTGTTTTCCGACAACTTTTCCTTAGAAAAAGTTGTTGTCCGACAACTTTTCCTTAGAAAAAGTTGTTGTCCGACAACATTTCCTTAAAAAAAGTTGTTGTCCGACAACTTTTCCTTAGAAAAAGTTGTTGTCCAACAACTTTTCCTTAGAAAAAGTTGTTGTCCGACAACTTTTCCTTAGAAAAAGTTGTTGTCCGATAACTTTTCCTTAGAAAAAGTTGTTGTCCGATAACTTTTCCTTAGAAAAAGTTGTTGTCCGATAACTTTTCCTTAGAAAAAGTTGTTGTCCGACAACTTTTCCTTAGAAAAAGTTGTTGTCCGACAACTTTTCCTTAGAAAAAGTTGTTGTCCGACAACTTTTCCTTAGAAAAAGTTGTTGTCCGACAACTTTTACTTAGAAAAAGTTGTTGTCCCACAACTTTTCCTTAGAAAAAGTTGTTGTCCCACAACTTTTCCTTAGAAAAAGTTGTTGTCCGACAACTTTTCCTTAGAAAGAGTTGTTGTTCGACAACGTGTCCTTAGCAAATGTTGGTCTTCCTCAACGTTTCCTTAGAAAATGTAGGTCTCCGTCAACTTTTCCTTAGAAAAAGTTGGTCTTCGACAACTTTTCCTCAGAAAAAGTTGGTCTTCTGTAGGAAATTATATTATTTGACAAAATATTTCGAAGCCAAATGTTGCGCATATGCCTATTTTTTTTGCCCAAAATCGATGAACATAGTACATTTTAAAAAAGAACCCCGAAATTTTTGTTAATTTCTTCATTTTGTGCAATTCAGAAGGGAAAACAGTATAGAGTGCTTATGTTAGTGTTCCTCATGTAAACATTGTCCTTATATCCAATACTACAAACCCCTTTTGTCATTGTTGTTATTGAATAACTCTCGTAGAACTTCAATTTAGTGATTTTGCAACATTTTTTACTTAATTTGTTCCAAGCCCCTCCTCCCTCCAGATCAAAGAAAGTTCTGGATAAGAAAACATGTAGCACTCCTTACAAAACACAATGTAAAATATCTCCAAATACACCGGCTAGAATACACCAATTCAAGAATAGAAGAACGCTCTGAACAGAATTGGCAAAAAAATCCAGAGAAATGTCTCTGGTATTGTGTATTTGTAAAAGTATTTTGTTTTCTATTGTTTGTTAAACAATTTCGCACAAAAAAAGATTTTTGCGCTAAAGTGAAAAACGAAGCGAAAGGACAAAAAAGCAAAAAATAAACACTCAAAGAAAAATGGATAACTTACTATTAATTGCGGCTTCATGTTTGGACAGACCGAACCATTGGATCGCTTTTAAGAGTACAAAGGTGGAAGTAGAGTATTTTATACGCATCTGCGTCGCATAGGCATTTTTCGCACGTAAGTGAACAATTTCACTAATGTGGTGTTCACTTAGCCTTGCAAATGTGCACTTATCCGATACACATACCTGCCTTCATGTGCACTTAAACGAAATGTATGTATTGAAAACGAAAAGCAAAAAAAGGGAAGTTTTTCTAAAATGCTGCTAAATAATCAATGTAACTTATATGAATCATGATCGTACGCAGCTGAGAAACTAATCCTGTTAACTGAATTGTGCCTTGAAAAGAAATGCACATATAGATAATATTTTCAAATAAAATTGAACCAAAGTGCAAAAAAGTTCACCTTGGATCGATTCAAGACAAAAGTAACAAGTTCAATGCAGCTAAGCGCAAAATACTATAATGTGTAGAAATTGGAAATTTTTCTAAGTGTAGTCCAAGAACTAAAGAATGAAACAACTTTTCTATCAACTATAATCAAAGTGAACTAAAGTGAAAAAATATTCATTTTTGTGCACTTAAGTGCAATGCAGCTAAACGAGAAATACTGTAATGTTTAGGTAAATGTACACAAACTACAAGGATACATTCAGAAAGTGGAAGCACATCTATCGGCGAGTAGTGTCGGAACATATAGATGATCACATCCACTCTGAGGTAATAATAATAATACGTGAATAACAACTATGGCAGACACATTTTTGGTAGGCAGGTAAATAATTGGACTCCAACTTCAGCGATAAATACATAAACTGAAAACGCCTCTAGCGGAGGGTAGTGGCGAAATAACTACATAGTTGACAATCACAACTCATATTGATCACTTTCACTCGGGCAAACCCTTGGCTGGGAAATTTTTCTGAGTGTAATCCAGAACTAAAGAATGAAACAAATTTTCTAACAACACCTTTAAGATATGAACAACAACTATGACAAGAACAACAACAACGACGACACCGCCACTATGGACTAACACCAATGGCAGCAGCGGAGCATTCAGGCACAATGAGAAAACGGCGAACGACAGAGCAATGCAAAAAAAAACGAAAAAGAAAAATTCCACAAACTCAAAGTGGCGTAACGTAACTTTTTGGATTTTCAGGTACTAACGCTCGTATTACTGCAGCAAGTCAATGTTGCTGGAGAGCTCCGCGCAAAGGTGGATACTCTCCCCGCCCCCACATAAGTGATGATGGTGGTGGTAGCTACCGGAGAGTGCTTTGCGGATTCAGCAGCGTCTTCATTGGATGTAGCTTTAGGAGTGGGTAGGGCAATAGATGGTGGCCAGACGCTAGATTTGAAATAGGAGAGTACTGCAATTTCGGCTGGAGATTACATTCCTCTTACACTTTTGGTGTGTGCGTCGGCGAGGCGAGCATCAGGAATGTTTATGCCCCACAGCGGCGTTGGACTCCGGATTGAATTGCTGCTCTTAACAAGAAAATATAGACATTAAAGTGAAAGGTTTACGCCATCCAGACAGATAACATTGGACAATTTATACTATTTGGTTTGCTTGGCATGTCTAAAGTAAATTTTACCTACTGCAGAGGTTAAGAAATATATGTATGCCGCTCCTCGGAATAAACTAAATCAAAGTAAAGGGCGGTAAATTAAGTAGAAGGAGTAAATATTCTTTGAGTTGTGAGGCAGGATGCCAAAAATTAATTTTGAAAATGGAAATTAGAGCAATTGACTATCGTCTTTTTAATGGATGTCCTCTCGACCATTCTGTGGTACATTGTACCTTTGTTTGTAACACCCAAAAAGGAGTTGAGATAGACCCATCATTGATTATATCAATCGACGTAGAATCACTTTCTGAGTTTATTTAGCTATGTCCATCTAGCCTTCAGCTCATCTGATGAATTGGTTGTCATTTATTCAGTCTGTTTTGCCAAATCACCATAAACAGATATAGCGTTCTATAACTGTGGCACATGATAGTAGGTCGACGAAACGCAAGATCTACCGAAAACATAGTCCGCTGTCCGTCAGAGTGTGCAGGAAGATCGGATGCATTCGAAGTATCGTCGCTCACAAGAACTCCAGCCCCTTGGCAGACCACTTGGCGAATTTTGCGTCGTGACTTGGACCTGCACCCGATTACGAGCACTACGACTACGAGCAGGCCGCTGCTACAATGACTTCTATCGTAGCACTTATGACGAAGTTTAGGAGGAAACATCGCTGTATATCCAATTCTATACATTTGACTGTTTACTTATTGAATATATATATAATAATCATCGCATAATAAAAATGTACTTGATGGAAAGTACTCGTACATTCAATTGTTTCGAAATTTAGCATGGTAGAGTTTCTTGATCCATCGATCAACATTGCTTAATTTAAAGAAAATCGGTTCAGATTTAGATATAGATCCCATATATATGTTTCGTCCGCTTTGCCTGAAGAGGAAGAGACGTACCAAATGTAAATTATGTACGAGGGCGGTCCCAAAATTAGCCGACCTAACAAAGAAAACGCAACAAATTTTCTTTATTTCTCAACATAATCTCCTTTAGCTCGATACACTTTTTCCATTGATTTTCAGTAGCTTCGATATCCTATTTATAACAAGAACTACCCAGCTCCTGCAAATATCCATCAATTGCAACCTTCACCTCATCATAGCTGGAAAATATTTTTCCGCTGAGCCATTTTTTTAAGTTTGGAAACAACAAATATTCCGAAGAAGCTAAATTCGGCGAATATGGTGCGCGCTGAACCAATTCGAACTTTAATTCATTTATTTTGCCCATCGCAATTGTGGATGTGTGAACTGGTGCATTGGATTGATTATGAGCAAACGTCTTGCGCACTGCTGCACTGTCTGATCATCAAATTTTCCGTCAATATGCCATGTATAGCGGTCATCCAATACTATTTTGTGGATTTTTAACCATTTTTGGTGTGGACATCTCAATTGGTCGTTCCCTGCGGTGTTCGTCTTGGCAGCTCGTGAGGCCCCGTTTAACCTCCGCCAACCAATATATTGTTGCAAACGAAGGAGTAGACTCCCCCAAAGTAGAATCTAGTTCGGGTTTAATATTATCTGAACTGAGACCTTTCAAATGATTGTATTGTATTAGATATCGGTGACCAAATTTTTCCGTGTTTACAAATTCACTGAGATCGTTTACTTTTGATTGAATAACTAAACAACGTGGCGCCTTGAAACTTAAAACATATTTTTTAGAAGGTTGCCACTTTTCACGAAACGCAAATCACCATCTACATATATATCAGATCGACTAATTGTGAGACTGCCCCCATATACTTAGTTAAGTACTTAGACTGGATAACTACTCTAAACGAGTATGTCGCTGCTGTAACGACTTCTGAAATAGCTCTCTCGACGAAGATGAGGAGGAATCTTCGTATGATAGGCTACGTATAAAGGACAGCACCCCACTTACTGTACAAAAGTAGTATGAATGTATCTATCATTAAAAGTAAGGGGTGAAACCAAGCAGCCAACCTGCACTAGCCGAAAAACCCATAACACCATTTAATATGAATGAATGGAATAAATAACACTATGCAACAAAATTTTTGTCCAAGGGATATGGATAACAGTTTCTGGTGCAATTAGGTGTCACAAACACAAAAAAAATATTAAAAAAAAATTTATGGTACATTTTTTTTTTAATTTTTGTTTTTTTTTTTTTTAAATTCCAGCTTTCATGGAAAGTGCATTCAGTATTTGGACCATAATTTTAGTATAAGCCTGATTGAGCCGCGTTATGCCTCAAATTAAAGGGAATTATGAGGGCTACATATGCTTCAAGTATCGCTTTCTCGTAGAATCTTTGGTTTAGTAACAGCCGTCAAAAATATGAGGAAAAAAATGATTTTTTTTAAAAACACTTTTTACTGGTACAAGAAAAACATAAAAAATAGAAAAAAAACGAAAAAATTATTTTATCACATTTTTAAAAAGCCAGCAAGCTCTCACGTATGGCGAATTCAATATAAGCAAAAACATCATTTAAAAACGAAAAAATATGAAACACTATTTTTTTGAATTTCCCTAACATTTACAAAATGGCTCATAACTTTTACATTTATCCATTATCTTCTTCGCTAGGATGCAAACTTTTAAAAAATAAAACAAAATATTTTTTTTTCTTTTTTTTATGTTTTTTTGTCCCAGGTTTTTTTTTTTTTTTTTGAAAAAAATCTAATTTTTTTAAGTTGTTTAATGACTGTTACTAAATCACTGTTTCTAAGTGAAAGAGATATTTCCAAAATTGGTAGCCCACATTCATAGCTTCAATTTAATGTATAAGTCGACCTGATCGGCCATATGCTGCGATATACTTCGACGATAATAACACTATTAATAAAAAATTTTTTAAAAAAAATTTATCCATAAAAAAATTTTTGGTTTTGATTTTATATAACAGTATGCCACAGTCTATACAAAAACATAATTTTTAGGTCTAGGACACAAAAAATTTTTTTTGTTGCGTAGTGTAATTAGTAAGGGGTTATTCCAAAAAAAATCGACCCAAAAATTACCATTTAAAAATTTTACCTTTTTGATTTTGCTGAAATTTTGCACGCGGATACTGCAAGATGATACGAATTTTTGACAGTTTACCGTTTGTCAAAATTTATAGCGGTTTAGATTTTTTTTTTTTTGAAAATTAATCTATTTTCAAGTCGGCATAACTTTTAAACGGAAGGTCAGATTTAAATGAAATAAATACCATTTTAAAGATATTAACGTTCTTTCTAAGTAACTAAATGTGTATTAAGGATACCAAAAGGACGAAAATGTCCTTAATCCTTGATTATCCTGAAAAAAGTATTTTCAATTTTTTTTATTTTACTTCTAAATATAACCCCCATATTTACCCATAAAATACAAAATTTTCAGAATGGGTGCCCAATGGGTTCAAAAGATATGACTTAATTAATGTCCGTTTGTCCGTCCGTTTGACTGGATTATGCGAACCATAAAAAAAATTGAAAATCAACCCAGAATTGTATGGATAATATCTTAAAAATGGTACTTATTTCATTTAAATCTGACCTTCCGTTCTAAAGTTATGGCGACTTGAACATAGCTTAATTTCAAAAAAAAAATGTAGATGTCCCACTTTGGCACCCTCTAAAATCTAAACCGCTATAAATTTTGACAAATGGTAAACTGTCTTTATTTCGTATCATCTTGCAGTATGCGCGTGCAAAATTTCAGCAGTATCGAAGTTCATAAAAATTCAGAGTGGGTCGTTTTTATTTGGAATTACCCTAAGGTAACTATCGCGACCGAGTACTTAGACAGGTCCATCATGCAATTTATGTTAAAGCTCCCAAGACAAAGATAAGGAGGACACTTCGCTGCATATTCCATACCATACATCCGAATTAATCTGGCTGACTGGGCTTGTCAACATCCAGAGCGGTCCAAGAATACCGAACATCTATATAGTGTCATCTGATTGTCTTCTTCAAGGTTGCGACTGGTGTGGATACCGAGTTATGTTGGAAGGATAGGAAAAAAGTAACAGACGAACTGGTGAGGCCTATACCCCCAGAGAGTCGCTACATATGAGAAGTAGTATAAATACCGCTATAATTGAAAGTTGAAGATAAAGAAATTAATAGAGTAACATACCCTAAATCCTATCCTAGCTCTAATGTTAACGGGCACGTCTTGTATGGATACCGAGCTATGCTGGTATGATAGGAAAAGAGTAACATAAAAGTTGGTGAAGCCCTGTCCTATACTCCCAGAGAGTCGCAAAATATCGCGGTCAGCGATCCACTCTTACCCTACGTTAGTAGCATGCACTCTTTTATCAATAAAAGACCATTAAACCATAGACCTTCCTAATATTGTACTTAGAAATAATACTTGGTGCGGTAACCGTGACCTGCGTACCGCACCAAGACGAATATGAAGAGAAAGATGAAGAGAAACTTCGCAGCATATTACTTCTCAAAATCCAGAGAGATTCATGAGTACCGAGCATCTCTATAATATATTTTGTCATGTTCAAGTGTGCAACTGGCATGGCTACCGAGTTATGTTGGTACGGTAAGAAAAAAGTAACAGATAAATTGGTGAGACCCATACATATACTCCCAGAACGAGCTATAAATAGTTTCTGCACCAAGTCATGTTGTCATTGTAGAACAGATCCGCACTACCTAGAGAAAGTCGAGAGTACGACAGAGCGCTACCAAGCTTTAATTACTTTTCGTAGCTGTGAATGAGAGGATTAGGATGGAACATTATCGCAAGTGTTGCCAGATATGTACATGTGTCCCGGACGAATACTTAACTGTTCAGCCATCTCATAAAGATCTGCGACAGTGGAGGGCAGTTTTTGAATTCAGGAAAATAGTTTCCAGGGACTTGATAGCAGCTTAACAATCAGAGAAAAAGTAAATATCGACTTTGTTCAGAGCAATAATTTTCAGTCATTCCTCTGACCGTCCCCATGCGGGCTATTGACAACATCCAGAATGGTTCAATAATATCAGACACCTCTAAACGAGACTATGGCGTTCCACTCTCGGAACACATAGACGAACGAATCGAAGTACCTATTTAATATTGCCAAAACAACACTCATATAATAGAAAGAGGACCATTAACCTATTGGAAATTATGCACATATTGAATATTCAGCTTGATAACGCTTATGAATGGTACAGAAAATGGTAATCTAAATAAATCTGGCTGGATGGCCTGGTAACATCCAGAGTAGTCTATGAAAGCTTCAATGCTTTCAATTTCGCAACTGTTACTCATATCACTTATATTGGAGTGAATTTGAATTCGTTTAATTTATTCTGATTATGATCCTTTGGTCTAGACTATGGCCTCAAATAAAATTAATACTTTTGGCTGCACCATCACAATTTAATTTATTATATTTTCACTTCAGATTCAAAATACAACTTTTCCTCTTCACAATTTTCAATCTCACGTACCTAAGGGTAACCTGGAATTCACAAATCGCTTTCCAACTATAAAATTGCAATGACCATAATATAAATTCCTTTGTGGAATTCAAAGTTTCAGGAAAGAAACAAAATAATGTTTTCTGAAGATGCACATTGCACAAACAGTCCGAAAACCAGACCAGAGTTAAGTAACGAAACATGCATCCAACCAACCATTTGTCCAATTGTCTTGCTGCAAACCTTCAGACCGACCGTCCGTCCGTCAAACCAACCATCATTTCAATCTTGAAATCCAACACGACCGAGCAAAAGGGAATGGCATCGAGGATGAAAGTTTTCCGTTGGTTGCCATCATGTGTAGTGTTTGCGTCATTTACTTCCGCCAAAAAGAGAAGAAAAAAAAACTGAACTGAACTGCCGTAACAAATGCGACATCAAGTATTATGTTAAAACTACAACTGCAATATCTTTTCTTCCGTCCAACGTCCAGCCCCGCTTGTTAGCTTTGCTTATCTTTGGTGGCGGCGGGGTTGAGTTCTGATAAAACTTGGCCGAGGCAAGAAAAAAGAAGAACTAACGAACGCATCATCCACCTCTGCATTTTTGTTATTTTATTTTTGGGTTTCCACTCTCTTTTGTATTCCTAAAAATAAGGAAGGGTAAGCAGATTTTTTTTATCTCGATCTTCGGTGAAATAAATAAAGGGTGTTGGATTTTTGGAGACACTAAAACTCTGAGGTCTTTATCAATACTAGAGTCGACCTCTGAGGTCTTCCTCTATACTAGAGTCGACCACTGCGGACTTCCTCTATACTAGAGTCGACCTCTGAGGTCTTCTTCTATACTAGAGTCGACCTCTGAGGTCTCGCTCTATACTAGAGTCGACCTCTGAGGTCTTCCTCTATACTAGAGTCAACCCCTGAGGTCTTCCTCTATACTAGAGTCAACCCCTGAGGTCTTCCTTTATACTAGGGTCGACCTCTGAGTTCTTTCTCTATACTAGAGTCGACCTCTGAGGACTTTCTCTATACTAGAGGTGACCTCTGAGGACTTTCTCTATACTAGAGTCGACCTCTGAGGTCTTTCTCTCTACTAGAGTCGACTTGTGAGGTCTTCCTCTGTACTAGTGTCTACCTCTGAGGTCTTCCTCTATACTAGTGTCGACTTCTGAAGTCTTCCTCTATACTAGAGTCGACCTCTGAGTTCTTCCTCTATACTAGAGTCGACCTCTGAGTTCTTTCTCTATACTAGAGTCGACCTCTGAGGTATTCCTCCATACTTTGCCTATACTAGAGTCGACCTCTGAGGTCTTCCTATATACTAGAGTCGACCTCTGAGGTCTTTCTCTATACAAGGGTCGATTTCTGAGGTCTTCCTCTATACTAGAGTCGACCTCTGAGGTATTTCTCTATACAAGGGTCGACTTCTGAGGTCTTCCTCTGTACTAGAGTCGACGTCTGAGGTCTTCGTCTATACTAAAGTCGACCTCTGAGGTCTGCCTCTACACTAAAGTCGCCCTCTGAGGTCATCCTCTATACTAAAGCCGACCTCTGAGGTCTTCCTCTATACTAGAGTCGAACTCTGAGGTCTTCTTCTATACTAGAGTCGACCTCTGAGGCCTTCCTCTATACTAGAGTCGACCTCTGAGGTCTTCCTCTATACTAGAGTCTACCTCTGAGGCCTTATTCTATACTATTTTTATCAAAAATTAAAAAAGAGCTAAGCGCTTTGAGTCCTCCCTCTAGCTGCTTGCTTCTTTGTAAACCTTTTTCTCTTAAAATTCCATCACTCTTCCTCTTGTCTTCCTTTCCCTATATATACATATGTATGTAAGTATACACGTAGGTTTTACATGCACATTTTTCTTCCTTCGTTATCCTTCAGAGCTCAGCTCACATATAGTATGTCTAGAACGTGTCCGTGATATGTACAAATGAGTGAGTGTGTGGTGCGTGTTTTTGTGTGAGTGAGCGAAAGATTTTATCCAAGTTTTACCTCTGGAAAAAGACGAAATGTGTAGCTTTTTTTCGGGGTATTGGGGGTATAAATTTTTAAGCAGACATGCTGCAACATTTAATGTCATGTTTGAAAAAGTTTTGAGACGCCAACATGTTACAAATCTGTTTTGTTGTTGCCATTCTCGTTTCCGTCGTCCTTGTTATTGTTGCTGCCATTTCTACTTTTTTCTCCAACTTCTTGTTCTGCATCTTCCATATCAAATTTACTTAGATTTTGGTTGAAAGTGTATGGGAATATGTGTCTTTTTTCTATGGGTTTCGGTTTATTTGGAGCTTCATATATTCTTTATATTGCGGCAGCATATAGCATTCTCTTTATTTTCATTCTTTTCGGAGTTGGTTTTTTCTTCGTTCTTTCTTCAGTTCTCTATATTGTTTCGTGCTGGATTTTTAGTTGAAAATTTCGTTATAACAAAATTAAGGTTAAGTTATGTATATACTTTAAAGGGGGCCGGGGGTAAAATGCAGAACGAGACAAATAACAATTAAAGCCACTGTTACTATATTACTTATATTGCAAATTTTGTAGAAAGTGCATTTTGATAGAAAATATCATGGAAATTACGTTTTTATTAAAAAATATTCAATATTGAATTTTTATAAAAAAATTTTGTCAAAATTACTTTTAAATAGATAATGTTTTCAAAACTTGCATTCCAAATTTTGCAAATTCGTTCAAATTTCATATTCATACATAGACAATTATGTCTCAATATAATTTTTATAGAAAATTTTACCAATATTTTATTTTTATAAAAAAATTTTAAACTTTGTTTTAAATTGCATTGTTCCAGAAAAATTCTTTAAAATTATAGAAAATTTTGTCAAAATTTCCCTTTTCCAGATTTCTTTTTTCAAAATAAATCACATTTTGTCTGATCGCATTTTCATTGAAATTTAACATTTGTTGAAACTTCGTTGTTATAGAAACTTATCACAAATTTTCATATTTATAGAAAATTTAGTCAAAATTACTTTCTATAACATATTTGCCTGAATCGCATTATTAAGAAAAATGTTTCGAAATTTTGTTTTTATAAAAACCTTTGTCAAAATTTAATGTCTATAAAAACTTGTATCAAATTTAATTTTTATCGAAAATTTTGTCCAAATAAATTTTGTCAAAATTTCACTTTTCTAGCAAATTTTGTAGTGATTTTTATACAAAACTTCTTGGAAGTAAAATTGTAAAAAAAATTTTCCAAATTGCATTTTTGCAGAAATTTTTACCGAAACTCTATTTTTTTCTTAACATTTTATTAACATTGCATTTCTATAGTAAATTTTTACAGAAAATGTTGTGAAAATTGAGCTATTATGGCAATTTTTTTTAAAAAATTGTATTCAAATTTCACGAAATTTCGTTTGTGTGGATTTTTTAAATTTAAACTAGCTAATTTTGGAAAAAAAATTTGGCATTTTTATAGAAAATTTTATGGAAATTGCATTTTTATTAAAACAATATTCAAATATTGAATTTTTACCAAAACTTGTCTCAAAATTGCACTTTTATAGAATATGGTATATTATTTTGGAATTGAATTTTTTTAAACACATTGTATTCATGTTTCACGAAATTGCTTTTGTGTGGAAGTATTTTTTTAAAATTTAAAATAGCTAATTTTGGATAAAAAAATTGGCATTTTGATAGAAAATTTTATGGAAATTGCATTTTTATTAAACAAAATATTTAATTTTTACAATAAATTGTCTCAAAATAGCATTTTTATTAGTTTTCAAAAATTTAATTTCTGAAAATAGAAAATATTTCAAATTTTTTTCATAAAATTTTATTAACATTGCATTTCTATAGGAAATTTTTACAGAAAATTTTGTCAAAATTGAGCTATTATAGCAAATTTTTTTAAACAAATTGTATTCAAAATTCGTGAAATTTCGTTTGTGTGGAAGTTGTATTTTTTATACCCTACACCACACTGTGGTACAGGGTATTATAAGTTTGTTTCACGGCAGATGTTTGTAACACCTCGAAATAACACAGCTAGACCCACCTTGAAGTATACCGATCGACTCAGAATCACTAGCTGAGTCGATTTAACGATGTCCGTCCGTCCGTCCGTCCGTCTGTCCATGTAAAGTTGTTCGTCGACTACAGGTCGCAATTTCACTCCGATCGTTCTGAAATTTTGCAGTT
This sequence comes from Eudasyphora cyanicolor, assembly GCA_963930755.1. NCBI lineage: Eukaryota > Metazoa > Arthropoda > Insecta > Diptera > Muscidae > Eudasyphora > Eudasyphora cyanicolor. The sequence goes on from OZ005738.1 coordinate 26,505,181, forward strand.
TAGAGTATTTCGCGGCTGTTAAGATCGCTATTGAATTTGGTTGAAATCGGTTCAGATTTAGATATAGCTCCCATATATATCTTTCGTCCGATTTGGCCCTTTAGTCCTATAGAAGCCGTATTTTACATCCGATCGTTTTGAAATTTAGAATGGTAGAGTTTCTTGATCCATGAACCAACATTGCTGAATTTGAAGAAAATCGGTTAAGATTTAGCTATAGCTCCCATATATATGTTTCGTCCGATTTGGCCCTTTAGTTCTATAGAAGCTATATTTTACATCCAATCGTTTTGAAATTTAGAATGGTAGAGTTTCTTGATTCATGAACCAACATTGCCGAATTTGAAGAAAATCGGTAAAGATTTAGCTATAGCTCCCATATATATGTTTCATCCGATTTGGCTCTTTAGATCCAATCGTTTTTATACCCTACACCACACTGTGGTACAGGATATTATTTAAGTATAAAATGTCCCAAAAGTAAATTTATGTAAACAATTTATACATGAATTACAAAATTTATATATCAGAGTTATTCAATATTACGAGAGTGGTGTAGGGTATTATATAGTCGGCACCGTCCGACTTTAGCCTTCCTTACTCGTTTTTAAATAAAATGCAATTATGGCAAATATTTCTAGGAAATGCTATTTCGTAGCAATTTTCTATACGAATGCAATTTTAGGAAATGCTATTTCGTAGAAATTTTCTATACGAAAGCAATGTTGACAATCTTTTCAAAGAAAATGAAATTACAAAAGAGATGGAATTCGACGAAATTTTGCGCTAATTTCTAAAAAAATTTAATTTGGCAAGTTTTCTATAAAAATGCAGTTTCGTTGTAATTTTCAATAAAAATCCAATTTCGTCGAAATTTAGTTAAAATTAAATATCGATTAAAAATGATTCTGCTAAAATTTCCCAGGGATGGAATTTGATGATATTTTTTTTATAAAATTTTCCATAAATATGTTAAAGTGTAATTTTTGGCAAATTTCTATAAAAATCAAAGTATATGGATATTTTCTATAAGAATGAGAATTCGATGTTATTTTCAAAAAAAAATATTTTTAAAATAAAATTTCAACAATTTTTTTTAATGAAAATTCAATTTTGGCAAATATTTTCTAGGAAATATAAATTACTACGAAATTTCGACAAAATGTTTTTTAAATTTTTTTTTAAAAATAAAATGCAATTTTCTAAGAAATGCTATTTTGTAGAAATTTTCTATACGAATGCAATTTTGACAATCTTTTCAACGAAAAGGAAATTACAAGAGATGGAATTTGACGAAATTTTGCGTAAATTTTTATAAAAATGTTAATTTGGTAAGTTTTCTATAAAAAATCAGTTTCGATGTAATTTTCAATAAAAATCCAAATTCGTCGAAATTTAGTTAAAATTAAATATCGATTAAAAATGATTTTGCTAAAATTTCCCACAGATGGAGTTTGATGAAATTTTTTTATAAAATTAATTTTTGGCAAAATTCTATAAAATCAAATATTTGGATATTTTCTAAAACAATTAAATTTCGATGTTATTTTCAATAAAAATTCAAATTTGAAAAAATTATTTTTAAAATAAAATTTCGACAATTTTTTTTAATGAAAATGCAATTTTTTCAAATATTTTCTAGGAAATATAAATTTCTACGAAATTTTATATTCAATTGTAATTTTGACAATATTTTTTTATAAAACTGGAATCACTACAAAATTTTGTAGAAATATCGAATATTGCAATGCAATTTCAACGAAGAAAAATGCAAATTTGACGAATTTTCTAGAAAAAGTACAATCTTCTATAAAAATGAAATGTTGACGAAAATTTCAATAAATAGCAAATTTGACTAAATTTTCAATAGATATACAATTTCGACAATATTTTCCATATAAATGCAATCTCGACGTAGTTTTCAAGAACTGTTCCATACAAAATGTTCTATGATAATGCAACTTCTGGGACATTTTTTTATGAAAATTTGTATTTTTCGTCGGAATTTTCTAGCAAATAGCAATTATGAAAATTTTTGCAAAAATTAAATTATATGAATTATATATGTAAGTAAATTTTTCAGAAAAATTTAATTTTAATGAGATCTTTAAGAAAAGTGGAATAATGGAGAATTTCTAGCAAAATGCATATTAAGAGAAAAGTCGACGACATTTTTAATAGAAGTGACATTTTCTAGAAAACTTTCTAGAGAAATGAAATTTCAACATAACTTTCCAAATATGGATTACATTTTCACAAAATATTCTGTAAAAATGCAATCTATAATAGAGTTATTTAAATAAAATTTTTTAGAAAAATGCACTTTCGACGAAAATGTATAGCAAATTCAATTTCGATCAAATTTACCAAACAACAGCCTTTTTTTAAAAATTTTCTATTGAAAAGCAATTTTGTAGTACTATTTCAAAAAATAAATTGTCATTAAATTTTCTAGAATTTTTTACCCCAAATTTTCTTTAAAAATACGATCTCAGGGAATTTTTCTAAAAAAATTAAATTTTAACAAAACTTTCTATAAAAATATTAAATTTTGAGAAAATTTGCAATGAAAATGAATTTTTGACAACATTTTGTACAAAAATGCAATTTGCACAAATTTATCTAAAAAAGTTCTATTTTAACTAAAATTCTAGAAAACTTCAGTTTTGATGAAATGTCATAGAAAAATGCACTTTCAACGAAAATTTTTAGAAAAATGCATTTTCAAAATATTTTCGTGAAACTTGCAATTTTAACGATATTTTGCAGAAAAGTGCAATCTAGCCAATATTTGCAAAAATACAATTTCGAGGAAATTTTCCATGCAAATGCAATTTCAATGAAAGGTTCTCTAATAATGCAATTTAAAAAAAAAAATTTTAATAAGATTTCGAACAAATTTTTTTAGAAAAATTAAATGTTGACAATATTTTCCAGAAAAATTAAAATTTGACAAATTTATCTACAAAATTGCAATTTTGACGAAATTTTTAGAAAGCTTCAATATTGATGAAATGTCCTACAAAAAATTAATTTTTAATTAAATATTTCTATATATAAATTTTCGTTTGAAATACTATTTCAGGGAAGTTTTCTAGAATAAAAAAATAATTAAAAACTTTCTATAAAAATATTAAATTTTGAGAAAATTTGCAATGAAAATGAATTTTTGACAACATTTTGTACAAAAATGCAATTTGCACAAATTTTGTTACAAAAGTGCAATTTTAACTAAAATTCTAGAAAACTTCAATTTTGATGAAATGTCCTAGAAAAATTCAATTTCAACGAAAATTTGTAGAAAAATGCATTTTCAAAATGTTTTCGTGAAACTTGCAATTTTAACGATATTTTGCAGAAAATTGCAATCTAGCCAATATTTGCAAAAGTACAATTTCGACGAAATTGTCCATGCAAATGCAATTTCAATGAAAGGTTCTCTAATAATGCAATTTTAAAAAAAATGTTTAAAAAGATTTCGAGCAAATTTTTTTAGAAAAATTAAATTTTGACAATATTTTTTAGAAAAATGCAATTTTGACAAATTTATCTACAAAATTGCAATTTTGACGAAATTTTCCTATAAAAATGACAAATTTTGAGGAAATTTTCTAGAACGATGCTTTTTCTACGAGATTTTGATGAAAAGTGCTATTTTGACTAATTTTCTAGAAAAGTTTATTTTTTTATAAAAATTCAATTTTGGACAAATTTTCTAGAAAATTGAAATTTTTTAAAATTCTTCTATGCAATTTCGGGGACTACATTTTGTAGAGAAATGCAATTTCAACGAAATTTTGTAGAGAAATGCAATTTCAAAGAAATTTTGTAGAAAAAATTAATTTTAATGGCATTTTCTATCCGATTTCGAGGAAATTTTTTCGAACGATGATTTTTCAACGAGTTTTTGAAGAGAAATAAACTCTTGAAAAATGTTCGAGAAAAACGTCTTTTTCTATAAAAAAACAATTTTGGCGAAATTTTCTAAAATATTTAAATTTTGACAACTTTTTCAATGCAGACATTTTCTAGAGAAGTGCAATTTCAACGAATTGTATAGAAAAATTCCATTTTTAACGAAGTTTTTCTATCCGAGTTCGAGGAAATTTCCAGCCAAATTGCAAATTTTGATGAGATTTTCTAGAAACATCCTTTTTTTACAAAAACAAATCTCGACCAAATATTGTATTTCAAAAAGTTGTTCAAAAAAAAGAATTCCTACAACATTTTCTGTAATAATGCAATATAAACGAAACTTTTTAGAAAAATCCAATTTTGGCCAAATTTGTTCATATTAATAACGAGTGATAGATTAGTTTTATTTTCGCACGTTCCGCTTGATCTTATTGATCTTATTATGGTTTTCTGACAGATACTAAATGAATTATATAGCTTTTACTACCAATTTCGGGTTTACCATCAACAAACCCATCCACGTATTACGGAAAGAACCCATTTTGAAAACCCCTCCTAAACTTAGCATAATCCTAAATCAATTTCAAACAACAGTCATGAACTCGTACATAAGCAGTTGTCAGTGTGTGAGTAAGTGCAAAGCCACTAACACTTACATGCTCAAACATAGGCATATGTACACTCACACAGCCAGACAGACAGACAGTCGCAAAACACAGACACTCATTTGGATTTGAATAAATCAACGGCTTTATGTGATTGTGATTGTGGTTTTGAGGTGGTCAAAAGTAAGTGACACAGCCATATTTTTGGTTAAAATTTAATTATGTTTTCCCAAACACACACGCGCAGCCAGCCACACACACACACATAGCTCCCAAACCCACATAGACACAGACACAAAGTGTGCATAGAATCCTGCAACGCATCCTAATGCATTGAGGTTAGCATCAAATGACTATTGACCTGATGTTACAATGTATATATTGTGCAAAATTGAATACTGAAGTCTATGTCTGTCTGGTTGACCAACGCAATGCAACTGTGACATAAAATTTCGATTTTAATTTTTTCAGGTCTACCAAAGTCGGAATTCAAACAAAAATAAAAACCCAAAAAGCTAGCAAACAAACACAGATAGAGCATTAAAATACTTGCCACAGATTATAATATCAACAATGAATTTAAACTAAATGAGAAGAATGAAAAATGATTGGCCTCATTCTAACTGTGTCTAAATGAATTTATTTATTTTGTGAATAAATAAATTATTTAGCCTGACAAAGAGAAGCAATTGATGAACAGTTCTAATAACTGTATTTATTAGGATTTACCGCAACAATAGTGATAGTAGATGAGTCAGATTTTAATTTAAAAAACTTGAAAATTAAGCATTTTCTATAGCGAATCTGACTAACAGGAAATATCGCAATGTGGCGAAATATTGAATCTTCTAATTACTCTGTATAGTTGCCTAGGAAAACCAGCCTTTTATTGTTTAGAAGTTCAAATTTTCCTTAGATGCCTAACATAGGTATCCATATGTATTTGAAACTATATCCATCTCTGAAAATACTTTCTTCATATTTAAGATTATTCAAAAATCTAACTTTTTTAAAGTGTGTTCTTCATTTTGTTCATGTACATATTACATTACTCACAAATTGAGGGTATACCCTAGTCGGTTTACCCGACTGAAACTTTCTTACTTGTTAAATACAGCAATGGATACTATAACATCCTCTTGAGTTTATTTTATTGATGTATTCTATTTTAGGAATTCTAATACGATTTTGTATGCAATGAGCAGAATAGTGTATGTGCCCACAATTGAACAGTGTGTTTAAATGAGCGTGTGTGTGTGTCAGGATGTGTTTTGTGTGCTCATGCTGTGCATGAATATATTTATACGGACGTAGAGCAGGAGCCCGGGTAGCTCAGTCGGTAGAGCATTGGACTTTTAATCCAAGGGTCCAGGGTTCAAGTCCCTGCTCGGGCGTTTTCATAACACATGAAGTGACACATATTTTAAATTAAATTTGTGAAAAAATTCATTTATTGATATAAAGCCAGGAGAATATCCTTGTTAAAAATCAATAACGATTTAAAGAGCAAAATAAAACAAACGGAAATACAATAAGTTATTGTCAATATTAATTTAATTTATGTATATATGTTCATGAAGTGCATTGTCAGTATATTGTGGAAATAACGATATATTTAAATAAATAATGCACAAATAAAATAGAATTAATTTTTTTTATTTTATATTATTTTATTTATTTTATTTTATTTTATTTTATTTTATTTTATTTTATTTTATTTTATTTTATTTTATTTTATGTTATTTTATTTTATTTTATTTTATTTTATTTTATTTTATTTTATTTTATTTTATTTTAATTTATTTTATTTTAATTTATTTTATTTTATTTTATTTTATTTTATTTTATTTTATTTTATTTTATTTTATTTTATTTTTTTTTATTTTATTTTATTTTATTTTATTTTATTTTATTTTATTTTATTTTATTTTATTTTATTTTATTTTATTTTATTTTATTTTATTTTATTTTATTTTATTTTATTTTATTTTATTTTATTTTATTTTATTTTATTTTATTTTATTTTATTTTATTTTCTTTTCTTTTCTTTTCTTTTCTTTTCTTTTCTTTTCTTTTCTTTTCTTTTCTTTTCTTTTCTTTTCTTTTCTTTTCTTTTCTTTTCTTTTCTTTTCTTTTCTTTTCTTTTCTTTTCTTTTCTTTTCTTTTCTTTTCTTTTCTTTTATTTTATTTTTTTTTATTTCCTAGAAATTTTGTATTTATGGAAAATTTCCTAGACAATTTGTATTTATAGAAAATTTCCTAAAAACTTTGTATTGTTAGAAAATTTTCCAGAAATCTTGTATTTATAGAAAATTTCCTAGAAATTTTGTATTTATAGAAAATTTCCTAGAAATTTTGTATTTATAGAAAATTTCCTAGAAATTTTGTATTTATAGAAAATTTCCTAGAAATTTTGTATTTATAGAAAATTTCCTAGAAATTTTGTATTTATAGAAAATTTCCTAGAAATTTTGTATTTATAGAAAATTTCCTAGAAATTTTGTATTTATAGAAAATTTCCTAGAAATTTTGTATTTATAGAAAATTTCCTAGAAATTTTGTATTTATAGAAAATTTCCTAGAAATTTTGTATTTATAGAAAATTTCCTAGAAATTTTGTATTTATAGAAAATTTCCTAGAAATTTTGTATTTATAGAAAATTTTCTAGAAATTTTGTATTTATAGAAAATTTCCTAGAAATTTTGTATTTATAGAAAATTTCCTAGAAATTTTGTATTTATAGAAAATTTCCTAGAAATTTTGTATTTATAGAAAATTTCCTAGAAATTTTGTATTTATAGAAAATTTCCTAGAAATTTTGTATTTATAGAAAATTTCCTATAAATTTTGTATTTATAGAAAATTGCCTAGAAATTTTGTATTTATAGAAAATTGCCTAGAAATTTTGTATTTATAGATAATTTCCTAGAAATTTTGTATTTATAGAAAATTTCCTAAAAATTTTGTATTTATAGAAAATTTCCTAGAAATTTTGTATTTATAGAAAATTTCCTAGAAATTTTGTATTTATAGAAAATTTCCTAGAAATTTTGTATTTATAGAAAATTTCCTAGAAATTTTGTATTTACAGAAAATTTCCTAGAAATTTTGTATTTACAGAAAATTTCCTAGAAATTTTGTATTTATAGAAAATTTCCTAGAAATTTTGTATTTGTAGAAAATTTCCTAGAAATTTTTTGTATTTATAGAAAATTTCCTAGAAATTTTGTATTTATAGAAAATTTCCTAGAAATTTTGTATTTATAGAAAATTTCCTAGAAATTTTGTATTTATAGAAAATTTCCTAGAAATTTTGTATTTATAGAAAATTTCCTAGAAATTTTGTATTTATAGAAAATTTCCTAGAAATTTTGTATTTATAGAAAATTTCCTAGAAATTTTGTATTTATAGAAAATTTCCTAGAAATTTTGTATTTATAGAAAATTTCCTAGAAATTTTGTATTTATAGAAAATTTCCTAGAAATTTTGTATTTATAGAAAATTTCCTAGAAATTTTGTATTTATAGAAAATTTCCTAGAAATTTTGTATTTATAGAAAATTTCCTAGAAATTTTGTATTTATAGAAAATTTCCTAGAAATTTTGTATTTATAGAAAATTTCCTAGAAATTTTGTATTTATAGAAAATTTCCTAGAAATTTTGTATTTATAGAAAATTTCCTATAAATTTTGTATTTATAGAAAATTGCCTAGAAATTTTGTATTTATAGAAAATTGCCTAGAAATTTTGTATTTATAGAAAATTTCCTAAAAATTTTGTATTTATAGTATTTATAGAAAATTTCCTAGAAATTTTGTATTTATAAAAAATTTCCTAGAAATTTATAGAAAATTCCCTAGAAATTTTGTATTTATAGAAAATTCCCTAGAAATTTTGTAGTTATTTCTAGAAATTTTGTATTTAAAGGAAATTTCCTAGAAATTTTGTATTTATAGGAAATTTCCTAGAAATTTTGTATTTATAGGAAATTTTCTAGAAATTTTGTAGTTATAGAATTTTTTAGAAATTTTGTATTTATAGAAATTTTTTTTAGAAATTTGTATTTATAGAATTTTTTTTTTTAGAAATTTTGTGTTCATAGAATTTTTTTTAGAAATTTTGTGTATAGAAAATTTGTATTCATAGAAAATTTCTTAGAAATTTTTATTTTATTTTGTTTTATGAAAATATGAACTTTACATTTAACTTACATATTCGAAATAGTTCTTTAAGGCTTCTTTTCTGTTAAATTTGTAATTTTTGTTCGCAACTTTGTTGGAAAACATTTTTTTCCAATTAAAGTTTCAATTTATTTTTTTTTCTCTCTCGTATTGCAGTCCTTTGTATAGATATTTCTCTTTACTTTAAATCGTCTACCATTTCATTTAATAGTTCGTATTGTTTCGTGTTTTTTTTTTTTCTTTTCTTTATCCGCCATGGAGAAGGACGAAACAAAATTCATTTTAAATCCGCAAAACTTTTGCTAATTGAAAATAATGACTTCCATTAAGGCCACAAGAAACCATAACATAGCAGACAGCAGATATCCACCTTTAAATGTAAAACCAAAAGAAGAAAAAAAAAATACATTTTATTAAAATTTATTGTTTAAGATGCCGTGTTTTGTAGTAAACGCGAAATCAAAAGAAAATAAGCTGAACAAAAAATTAATGAAAATGAAATCTACAAACAAAAAAAATCGTCATTAACACTAATGAAATCAAAGGGAATGTTTAAAGGCGGAAGTAAAAATTTCATTTTATTAAGAACATATGGTATTGAACCCTTAATCTAGGAGTTGATATAGAACATTTTGAGTATGGAAACTATCCCACATATTTCCCTTACTAACCCCCTAAAACGGGTGCCGTATTTTTCAGGATATTTTAAACAGATACTGTTTTATTCCAGACTTAAACAACAAACATTTTGTCCTTGCCTTCCTCAATTCTTTGAATTCTATAATTTCTCAATCTTAAACCTCTCACAAATCGTCTTACTTCTTCCGATTAATCTTTGCCATCATCTTGACATCGACCTCCAGCGGTTAAATCTAGTGTTAACTATCGTTAACTCTCGTTAACTACGTCATCGGCGTAATTGAATGCCATAATATTCATCTGGATTTATGCATCAATGATTTTATTCGCATTTTCCATCAATGTCCTTCAACTTTTTCTCTTTAAGTGGTACATTTCTTCGTCATTTCCGCAGTGAAAGTTGGTGGTTTTTCTTTACTTTAACAACGTCTTCGGCTACAAATTAAAAGTTAAGTCATGAAAACGAAGTAAGGAATGACGAACAATTAAAAGTAATTAATATGGAAAGGAAGAAAAATGCAGATATCATAGAGTACGAGTACTTAAAGAAAAGGTTTCAATTCTTAAAAACACTAGCAGAGGTTTTCATTTAACAAATATATTTATATATTCTCTGGGTAAATATGTAAATAAACAATATTGTCAGTCTATAGTGTTAAAGAAAATACTTACTAATTAGGTTTAAAATTCAATTTATTACATTTAATTTAATTACTTAAGCAATTAAAAATTAAATCAACATCATAATTTTATTCTCACGTGAATGTCGTAGCTCATTAACAATGGTTGGTGCATAATTTGCTGTCAAATAGAAAGCAATAACACTGAAGCGTTCGGATTTGATTTTGATAACTTTTTTTAAGTGCGACTTTAAGTCTTATTTAAACTAGATAAAGGACTATCGATTGTCAAATAATCAGTGCGTTAACCGTTTGGTTGCTACATCATCTTGAAGTTCGAGTGCGTCGACCCCAAAAGATGCTACACTACATTTTGTGGTAAACTTTTTGAGTCTTTCGTAGACTCAAATGCTATCGAAATGTATGTCAATGGAAAACTTAGTCTCTGAGAATGTGCAGAATCATATTTTTAATGTAAGCGTTTAATCTATTAATCCGGTCTACTGTTTATATTCTATACTACATTTTTTGCTACACTTTTTGGGTCTTTCGTAGACTCAAATGATATCGAAATGTATATCAGTGGAAAACTCATTTTCTAAGGATGTGCAGAATGATTATATTCTATAATCGTACTTCCTTATTTTACATTCTCACACAATTTTGTAATACTAAACATTTATCTGAGACAGTTGTTTTATGTTACATTATTAATAGAAGTATTTCTTTTCTCTTTTTGTAGGTACGTGACATTAACAATTTGATCACATGTAAGTAAATATATTTTTGAGAGAACAAATTTGGTAAAACTGTCGAACCTCGCCAGCATAATTTAAAATTTAAATTAACTAATTTGGGGGGGGTAAAAGTTTTAAATATCCTAGACACACATAAACGTGCCAGAGTGAAACGGATCTATTATTTGATGTCAAAATTTGAACTTCATTAGCAAATCTTAAAATGAAATGACTGCAACATCAAAAATACCGTCCTGAGGAGAAAAACTCGAATTTTTATGATGAATTACTTCTAATGAAAATTTTTAATTTCATCATAAAACTATCAAAAATACCTTAACTAAGAGAAAAGAACAGCATAACTCCCTAAATTGCATGTATTTTTTGGTGTACATATTGAATTTGTATAGTCCAACTTAGAACGATTATAGCACTTTAAATAAGCTCTAGGTTGGAAATAACGAAATTTAGTGAATTAAAATATAGAATATATTAATTGTTTAATTACCGAATTGTTTAGTGAATATATTGAACATTTAGTGAATATATTGACAACATTTAGTGATTATATTGAATTTCTATAATAGCAATAGCTCTTCAGTCTCTTCGGGTCGACAATTTGTGATCACTTACTAACAGATGAAAAGTTTTATTTTTTTTGCAAAACCTAAAATGTTTATAACTTCTCAAATAAGCGTTATAGAGCGAAAATTACGAAATCTTGTGAAACGTATTTTTGTGGGGAATATTGAAATATGTTAGTAAAACGTAAATAGTTAAATATTTTAAAAAAGGCACTCGTGAACGAAAATCACAAAATGTTGTGATACTTATCTTTTGGCGAACATTTTTGTGTACTTAGAAAGCCTTAAAATGGCTGTACCTCCTTAAATAAAGACTGGAGAACATTTTGTGAAAGTTTCTGTGTGGCGAACAATTTTAACATTCATTAACAACTATAAACTGGCTATAACTTCTTAAATAAGTGCTTTAAAGTGAACACGACGTAATTTTACTTTAACCTATATATATATATCTGAAAATCCTTGATTTATCTCCTTATATAGGGTGGTACACCCATAATACACGATGTTAATTGTGAGTCACACGTGGCGAGCATTTGGCGATATTTTGTTTCACACATAATTGTCATAGATCCTTCTATCATAATAAAAAATGTATAGATAATTCTCCGAAAACTTTTTGTTTTATTTAAAATTAACATTGGGTCATTGGAGCTTACATTTTCGAAAATGAGGTTGGATCAACATTTACGGTGAATGGATTGCGCTATCGAGAGATGTTTAATGATTTTTTATGGTCGGAGTTGGATGGTATTGATCTGGACAACGTTTACTTTCAACAAGACGGCGCTAGTTGCCACACAAGCAACGAAACCATTGCTCTGCTACGGGAAAAGTTTCCGTGTTATCTCCCGAAGAGGTGATCACTATTGGCCACCGAGATCTGGTGATTTAACACCTTGCGACTTCTTCCTTTGGGGCAACGTGAAAGTTAAGGTCTACGCCAACAGCCCAGCGTCGATTCAAGACCTCAAAGATAGAATTCGTGTGGCTATCGAGGACATAGGGCAGCCATGAAAAGGATATGGTCCTGTAAGCGTGGTCGTGGTGGCCATTTATTATGAAATATACATCCGATCATTTATCTCAAAAAATAACATTTTTAGATCGGCAGAATTTTTTTGTAGAAATAATGTCGAGAATAAGAACAACATCCACATATTCATTGCATTATAATTAAATTTCAAATACCATTAAAATTGAATGAACAAATTGGGCAAATTTTGCGATTTCAACTCAATGAATTGTCATCACATGACCGAAGTGAATATTTCTATGTTTCTAAAAGGTTTTAATTAAAAAAAATTTAAAATTTTCTCAAAAAAATTTGAATTTTTTGCAATATCTTGTAAGATATTGTTGAAACCGCAGATGGGATGAAAAAATTATATTAGAAGAAGATGAAGGCTTCTTAATTTTGTATTTCAATAGGACTTAAAATGGTGCAAGCTTCCTTCATCCCTTTTAAAAATGCACTCACATGATATGAAATCCCCCATATTTATACCCTACACCACACTGTGTTACAGGGAATTATAACTTAGTGCATTTGTTTGTAACACCCAAAAGGAGATAAAATAGACCTATCGTTTATTATACCTATGGGCTTAGAATCACTCGTCTGCACATGTATGCTTGTAATTAATTACACTATGCAACAAAAACATTTTTTTTGTTTCCGAGACCTAACAACTTTTTTTAATAGATTCAGGCATACTAATCTATAAAACCAAAACGATTTTTTTTATGGTATAGTTTTTTTTAAATTTTTTTTCTAAAATTCCAATTTTCATGGAATTTACCTTTAGTATTTGGTTTCTACTTTTTTAAGCATAAACTAGATAAAGCCGGGATACCTTTTAAATAAAAGGAAATTATAAGGGCTACAACCAAATTATAAGCCGTTAACTTTTTGTGCAAAATGGTGCATTTGTATGGGAGGTACCAAAAGGGTTGCGGTAATATCGGCAATTTTGCACGGGACTATAGGTACTATAAAAGCATTACACTTTACAAAAGTTCAAGTGTTGCTATGGACTGGAATCAAAGTTAAAAGCCGTTAACTTTTTGTGCAAAATGGTCCATTGGTATGGGAGTTACCAAAAGGGGCGTGGCAACATCGCCCAGTTTTCTGGAGATGATAGCGATTTATAAACTAATTCTATGTGTGGAATTGGGAATGATTCTGGGTAGTAGAATATAAGTTATGGGATAATAAATATTTCACCAAACTTTGACCCTTCTTGGAGGAGGTACTCGAAGGAGTGGACCACAAAGTCCATCTTTGATCAATTATTTTTGTACGCTGTTCGATTTATAATTAATTCCCCAAGTCTCCTTCACCAAATGCTGAAAAAAAAACAAAGAAAGAATAATAATTAAAAAAGTTATAAAGAATTCAATCAATATAGCACATTATGCGCCACCCTGTATTATCAGCCTTTACATTTAAATCTACCGATCCGTTGTACTTTCTATTATATTATAAGTTATGTGTTCTTCTAAACATAATTCGGGATCTTATTTGTTATGTTTGTATTTTGGATTCTTTGTTGTGCTACTCCTCGAGCTTACCTCATAGGTTATCAGCCCTACTATCCATTTTTTTATACCCTACACCACACTGTGGTACAGGGTATTACGACTTCAAAAAGAGAAGAAGTAGGACTATAGTTTATTATACCGATCGTCATAGAATCAATTTTTGAGTCGATTTAGCCATGTCCGTCTGTCTGTCCGTCTGTCTGTCCATGTATTCTTGTAATCAAAGTGCAGGTCGTATTTATGGTCCGATTGTGATGAAATTTAGCACAGTGCTCTTTTTTGGCCCAAGGACGATCCCTATTGAAATTGGTCAAAATCGGATTTAGATATAGCCCTCATATATGTATATGTTAGCCCCGATTTGACATCTAAGCGCTGTAGAAACTGTATTTTATATCCGATCACAGCGAAATTCGGCAGAAAGAGGTTTCTTATTACATGAAGGAATACTGCCAAATTCGGAGAAAATCGGGTCAGACTTAGATATATCCCCCATATATATGTTAGCCCCGATTTGACATCTAAGCACTGTAGAGACTGTATTTTATATTCGATCAGTACGAAATTCCACAGAAAGAGGTTTCTATTTTACATGAATGAGTATTCAGGGAAAATCGATTTAGATTAATATATAACATGTTCCTCCTGATTTGGTTACAAAGCGCTATAGAAGTTGTACTTTACTTTCGATCATTACAAAATTCTCCAGAAAGATGTTTCTCAATTTAGGAACTAATATTGCTTAATTTAGCGATTATCGTTTCAGAATTATATATATCCACATATGTATGTTCTTACTCAATTACCAATTATTCCAAATTATTATCGCAATGACCCTTATCGCATTGTTAGGGAGGTGTAGGGTATTATATAGTCGGCCCCGCCCGACTTTCTGCCATTCCTTACTGGTTTTAAATTAATTTTCTTAATTTTTTTTAAATATTTACCCTTCTAGGGGTTTATCTGAACTATAAATCCTCAGCTGTCTATTCTCAAGCTATCTACCAAAAACTTATAGAAGTTAGGCATTATTCTGTCGATCCAACAAAGCCTATACTCCCAAGCTTTCGCCAGCCGACTGATACCTGGAGCTTTAAGCTGTTTCGCTTGTTTACCGCTGAATTCATATTATTCCGATTGAATAGTTTGTTCACCTCATTGAATCTTAGAAACTCGTATTTCACCGAATTTGTATTCCTTCCCTTAATCACGTTAATAAAACAGCACCAATCTTTTTGCCAACTAAATTCAAATTGTATCCTTTCATCGATATTCTATTTCCTTTTTCTAATCATAAGATACAGCTTGTTGAACAGCATCGACAACGTTTCCCAAACGATTAATAAAATTTAAACTGGATTTTTTGTTCCACAAGGCCAACATGCAAAATAGATATTCATTCGTATTTGCAAATTTCTTTGGTGTTGTTATAGAAAACTCAAACAAAAGATTGCTTGCTTTTCTTACTAAAATTCCAATCGGTCCCCGGCCCTTGGAAATCAGGGAAAACTGAACTACTACTACACTCCTCGCCCTCACCTCTCTGCAATGCTTTTCAAAAACTCTGCGAAGCAATTGTCTGTTACTATTTACAATTTCAAATGAATCCGGTCGACTCGAGTGGTTAGAGCAACTAAAGGAAAAATTATATTAAAAGTAGAGAAAATCGAATGAAAAACCCCAGAGATTGTTACTTACAATGGCAAAGCCACCCACAGAAGCCTCTTTCCCCCCTCTTCACAGGCTTAGATAGTTCAAGGAATTGAAGTTGACGACCAGCACGAGAAGAAGGAGCAGCAGGAGTATGAGGACATTGTAGAAGTTCTTTTTATATTAAAGAAAAAACAACAGTGGAACAAATCGTTTTGGCCGAGTTAACCTCTGAAGGGTATAAAAAACCCAAAAAATAGAATAGATTTTAACACTTTATACAAGACAATCAACCCTTTTCCTTACAATACTCATAGTTTGCAAAGCATTTCATTTTCATTCAGATAATCGTTATAATAAAGTGTTGGCAATATTTTTGCAATTTTACCCTCATCCGGTTTTTTGCTGGGAAATTTATCACATCCTTGTGATGTGTTGCTGCTGTATGGCTCCTTGTCCGTAGTTTGATCCACTGTTCGAAATCCTGGGGTTTCTTGGTTCGTCCTCGTCGTCGTAGTCATCGTTCCAGAGCAATTGAATTTTGTGTTTGTTTTTAGTATATTTTCGGTTCATTTATTCTCAACTCAAATATACTTTTGCAAAGTGGAAACGAACTCATGTTTTGAAAGGGTCTCAATGTTAACAATTGCTTGAATATTGTAAAAGATTTGTTGGTTTTCCTACCCCGGACTCCCCAACCACTCTTCATCGGGTACTCCTAGAAGTTTTCCTTTATTGTCAATGTCTTCTTCGAGTTTTCAACAGGCCCATCGGTAAGAGGATTGATTGAGGGAACAATGGTTTGGGATGGGATGGGATGTGATGCTGGTTAGTTGTAGTTTGCAAGACAATCTAAAGGCATGTAATGTTTAACCCTTTTTGTGATGAAAGTTTAGATTGCAACTAACTAAACTATATCTAATGGATGGAATAATTTGTAAAATAAATGTTTCATAGAACACTAAAAAGTTTGAACGGAATTGATTTAGGCCAGAAAACATATTGAAGAATAAAATAATTCCCACACCAAGAAACATAAAGGTATAATTGAGGACAATAGGTATACAATTTCCGGAAATTTCTAACAAAAATTTGAAAATTTCATAAGAACGTGCAATGCAGCTTAGTAGTGACCTAAGACATTTGACATGTTCGGAAAAAATTGTTTCATGAAGTTTTAAACCATTTGAACTTAACCGTCCGTCTGAGTGGCTAGCACATCGAAGGACCGACCTAAGACCTTATAGATGTTTGGCGAAATTCTGTTTCAGGGCATTTTAAGTAATTTGAGTTATGTCCATCCGTCTGTCTGGTCAGTATGTGTGGTAATATTTTCTCTTATCTCAGACAAAGCTGGGAGATGAGCCGATTTGGTTTTCTCATTGTGGTACTTATCGAAGGAGTAACCTAGGACCATATATATGTTTAGCAGAAATCCCTTTCAGGATATTTAATATTCATTTGAGGACAAAAGCTAAATAATTTCCTAAAATGTTCAAAACAATTTTTTAATTTTCAAAAAAAGGTGTATCACTTCGAAGGACTGACCTCAGACCCTATGAAGGTTTGGTAAAAATCAGTTTCAGGACGATTTAAATCATTTGAGATATGTCCGTGCGTCTGTCTGGTCGGTGCGCACGATAACTTCCCCAAGTAATATCTATACCCTATTATAACTTTGTGCTTACGTCTGTAACACCTAAAAGGAAAAGAAATAGACCCATCGTTTATTATAGCGATTAGCTCAGAATCACTTTCTGAGTTGATTTAGCTATGCTCTTCTTTCCGCCTGTCCGTCCGTCTGTCTGTCTGTGCATGTATTATTGTAATCAAAGTTCAGGTCGCAATTTTGGTCCGATATCAACGAAACATTGCACAAATCTTTCTTTTTGCCCAAGGACGATCCCTATTGAAGTTGGTAGAAATCGGTTCAGATTTATATTACTGTACCTTCGATTTGGCATATATGCATCGTATATACAAAATTTGTTAACCGATTAGAATAAAAATTGACAGAGAGAGGTCTTTTGATACACTTAGAGACAATACTAAATTTGAAGAAAATCAGTTCAGATTTAGATAAAGTCCCCATATACAAGGTGGCGCAAAAGTAATCCTTCTATCAGAAAATGCCATAAATTTTGCGATTGGCCCCTAATGTCAGTTCTGTTTTGACATTTGTGTAGTAAACATATGCGAAATACACGTTAATAAACAATGTTACGCTACACTGCTCCAGAACGCGGAATATTGCTGACTATTTATTTGACCAATAATCGGTCGGTGACTTTGGCACAGATTTCCTGGCCGTCCAACGCCTACTGGTGAAACATTGCGACGTTTAGCCGCTCGCCTCGAAGAGACTGGCACAACACGAGATGCTGCCAGGCGTGGCAGACCCCGGAGTAGCCGTTCTGCAGAGAATATTGCTGCTGTAGCCGAGGATGTCATGGAAGCGCCGTCGACATCGACCAGACGACGTGCCACGCAAATGGGTATCAGTCGACGGTCTCTACAGCGAATTTTGGTACAAGATTTGAAGATGTTTCCGTACAAAGTCCAGACGGTGCATCAGCTGTTAGCTACTGACCGCCAATCGCGTCTAACATAACATCGAAAGGTTACTTTTGCGCCACCTGTTATATGTTACCCCCGAATTGATATGTAAGTGCTGTAGAAACCTCATTTTATATCTGATCAGTAAGAAATTCGGCAGAGAGAAGTTTTTTATTACATGAACGAATACTGCCAAATTTGGGGAAAATCGGTTCAGATTTAGATATAGCTCCTATATATATGTCACCGCCGATTTGATATGTAATCGCTGTAGAAACTGTATTTTATATACGATCAGTACGAAATTCAGCAGAAAGAGTTTTTTTATTACATGAATGAATGCTGCCAAATATGGGGAAAATCGGTTAAGATTTAGATATATCTATATGTGTATGTGTGTTACCCCCCGATTTGACTTCTAAGCGGTGTAGATTTGACATCTAAGCGGTGTAGAAACTGTATTTTATATCCCATCAGCACGAATTTAGGCAAAAATAGGTTTCTTACTACATGAATAAAGACTTCCAAGTTCGGAGAAAATCGATTCAGATTTAGATATATCCCCCATATACATGTTCCTTCCGATTTGGTATTGGTATCAAAGCGCTACAGAAGTTGTACATTACTACCGATCATTAAAAATTTGGCAGAGAGAAGTTTCTTAATTTGAGAGCGAACACTGCTTAATTTGGGGAAAAGCTGTTCAGATTTAGATATACATATATACCAATGTATATGTTCCTGCCTATTTAGCATTTAAGCCGTAGTGATACGATCTTTATATAAAGGGTTATCCAACAAGATGTATACTTAGGCAGAAAAGAGGTTTTTGAAACTACAGTTGAACTTCGTTTAACCGTGACTCTATTAACCGTGATTATCCATTAACCGTGATGCTGAGTGGTTGATTTTTTACCTCTATTAACCGTGATTTACCTCTATTATCCGTGATGCACATGTCCATATGACTGCTAGTTTGTTTTTTTTCGTATAATACTCACACATCTCTCATATGAAAATTCGGTGATTCCGCGAAAACTAAATCCGCGAAAAGAGCAAGAAAGGTTCTTTCAATTAAAGAAAAAATGGAGCTGATTAATGAATACTCAAAACGTAAAGTATATTTTAAAATGTTGTCTGAAAAAAATGGAGTTGGCATTCAAACTGTATCCGATTTAATAAAAAAACAAATATCGGATTTTAAAATTCTGCTCCGATACTGATTCAATGCTTGGCCTTAAACACAGATATACACTAAAAACATCCGAAAATCCAAAAGTTGATTTCGCAACATATGAATGGTTTCGGCAAGAAAGATTTAAGGGAACTCCAATTTCAGGTAAGTTAACTGAAATCGAGATATTGTATGAACATAAACTGAAATTTGCTTCTGAACTTCAGGCGAAATGATTGTCGAAAAGGCAAAAATGTTCCATTTGAAGTTAAACATGAATTCAGAGTGCACTTATTCATTTGGTTGGTTGGATAAATTCAAAAAACGTCATGGAATCCGTCGACTGAAATCTACGGGAGAAAAGGAGTGTGCTGATTATGAGTCTGCGATGTTTGTGGACGACTTGGATGAAATCATTAAAAAACGAATAACTTACAACTGAACAGATCTACAATGCAGTCGAAACCAGTCTATTTTGGAGGTGTTTGCCTCAGAGTTCTTTGGCTAGTGGTAATGAATATTCTATTGAAGGGTACAAGGAATCCAAGGAGAGAATCACAGTGCTAGTTTGTTCAAATGCTGCAGGAACTCACTTTAAAAAACGTTGAACACCTTCCTGTTATTTATAAATCTAATAAGAAAGCTTGGGTAACACAACAGCTATTTCTGGAGTGGTTCAATAAACATTTTGTACCAGAAGCAAAGGAACATCAACGGCGCATCGGTCTCAAAAATAACTGTAAAATACTGTTACTACACAACTGTCCAGCACACCCAGATGTAAATGCTATGATATCTGAAAACGTTACAGTAAAATATCTCCCACCGAATTGCACGTCCTTGATTCAGCCTATGGATCAAGGAGTAATTCGGAGCTTCAAATGTCACTACCGTAAACTGATCGTTCAAAAACTTGTTGGTGCTAATGACAGACGTGAGTTCGTTAAATCTTTGAATATTAAGACAGCTTTGTGGGCAGTCGCAGCTTCGTGGGACTCTGTAACTCCACAAGTTTTAAAAAGAGATTGGATTAACTTACTATCTCATAATGAAGATTCTCCAAATAGCCTTGTTGAGATACAAACAGATATAACCATACTGTCTGGATGTACGATTGATGCTGTAGAAAAGTGGATGGTGTGCGACTCTGATGTCGCTCCGTTTGCTATTATATCTGAAGACAAAATCGTAGAAATGGTTACCCAAAGCCAAGAAGATGAGCTTAATTCAAATTCCGAGGAATCAGATGGAGGAAATGCGGACGAAACGCCTACATTGGCTCAGGCAATAGAGGCTAGTAGTATTTTGTTAGGTTTTTTAGAAAACTTTAATTGTCCAAGTAGTATTTCAGAACCAGATAAAATGCAAATATATCGCATACAAACTCATTTGTTGGAAGCACAATCAAAAGCTAAAAACATAAGACAAACTTCCATAAAAGATTTTTTTAAATAAATTTATGTATTCCTAGAGATTTGAAAAGTTGTTTATAGACGCAGATTTACATGCTTTTGTCAAAAATAAATAAAAATAATAAAATTTATACATGTAAAATTTTACCTCTTTTAACCGTGATTTTCGGTTATCCGTGATTAGCCCGGTCCCGAGCATCACGGTTAATCGAAGTTCAACTGTAACTGATGAAAATCTGTTTAGCTTGTGTATAGTACCATCTATTCGTTCCATCCGATTCTTGATCTACGAAAGAATACTGCGCATTTTAAGGTTATAGTTTCAGATCTAGTTTATTAAGAACAACATCTTCAACTCCTCCTCCTTGGAATAAGCCTTGATAAGACTTGATGGAGCTAAGTACTTTCTTAACTGAAACGAAACCAATTATTCCAAAATATTATCGCAATGTTTCTTTTCTCATTTTTAAGGCAGTTGTAGGGTTTTAAAAAAGTTGTATTTTCGTTGATCAATATTGTTATATCTTCTTCGGGTTAGTATCTAGCCCATTTTTTTCCCACATCATGAAAAATTTTTAAGTGATCGTTGCATGACCTCTGTTGTCGTTGGCAAAATTTTGCCTTTGTGACTCCTCTGTCGAGATCCAATAGGAATTCATTTATCACTAGATTTTATAGCATTGCTTTCTGACAATTCCTTGGCTTAGGGATGCGTTTATTACTCTACTTAAGTTGAAGAGAGGAGACGATTAAACGTCTCATGTCCATGGACATACACTTAAGCCAGTGGTTCAAGTGTATGTACTCTACTTTATAAGAGGTATTTATTAAGAATTAATACTGGGGTTTTAAGTTTGTAATGTCAATTCTGATAGAGCACTGCCTAATCGGCGAACACGCCACGAGGTTGGTAATGAATTCTGCAGAAGTTGTGGAGATGAGGAAGAAGTAGAGATCATTTAGTACCTGCTTTGCTAATGGTCCACATTGAGTAAGAATGTCTGGATATACTGTGGACAGCTTTTCTAGAAAGTCCGACACATCTGGTCGGTAATAATTGTCCGAGACTTAAAAACTTTTTCGGTGCAGATTGAGGCATACCAGAGGGTGTTTTTTTAGATGTCTGGTTTGCAAGAAGAAATAAAACGCATAGAATTTAATGTAATGGCCAAGAATTTAGCTTTGTTATAAAAATAAGCGTTTGCCATTATGTTTTAAAAAAGATTTCGGACAAGTGGCCGCCGCGGCTGACTCGAATAATTCCAGCCGAGAGGCTTGTTGACTGTATGGCATTTAACGCCGTCTTGTTGGAACCAAAGATCGTCCACATCAACATCCTCCAATGCAGCCACGAAAAAGCCATTATTCATGGCTCTATAGCGTTCCCCATTGACTGTAACATTATGGCCGGCTTCATTTTTGAAGAAATATGGATTAATGATTCCCTCTGCCCTAGAGCACACCAAACTGTTATTTTTTGTGGATGTAAGGGCACCTGAATAATGGCTTGTGGATTATCATTACATCAAATGCGATAATTTTGTTTATTAACGTTCTCATTCATCCAGCTTCATCGCTGAACAAAATTTTCTTGTGAAAATCGGAAAATTTATTATTATTTTGGTAATAAATTTGCACGATTTGCAAACGTTTTTCCGGAGTAAGTCTATTTATTATGAAATGGCAAACCAAACTGAGCATAAATCTAGTGACAGCTGTCAAAAAGACCAACTCCGAATAAATTATTGCCAGATCGAAAACCACACGTCTAAAAAACTCCCTGTACATTCAGCCCCTATATATAACTATATACCAATTTTGCATATAAGGCTATATAATCCGCATTTTTGTACGGATCTTAATAAAATTTAGAAAATAACAGTTTTTTTTTAAAGGACGAGAAAGGACGAAATCGCTGCACATTTAAGTTATCGCGAAATAATAAAATTCAACGGTTTTTTGTTCTCCTGAAAAAAATTGTTTTTTAACATAGCATCTTTTAGATATAAGCTATCGATATACTTATTTTTGCCAAAAAAAAAAATACAAAAACTATTTAAAAATCATATTTTTTAAATATAAATTCAAATAGTCATCCATAACTTTTGTCTTATGGCTTCTTGTTTCCCATCAACCCTCCTATTTTCATAACCCCCTCTAATAACTAATAACAGAGAAAATTAAATGTCTTAATAAAATTTAAAAATTAACAGATTTTTGAACCGAGAAAGGACGTTGCCAAATTTGAAAATAGCAGCACATTTAGATAGAGCCCTGGAATATACTAATATCCCGATTTTGAATCTAAAAAAATTATAGAAATGCTCCAGAGACGTCATTAGTTTTTAAAATAAGTACATTTTGTACTTCAAATATAGATAATTTCAATAATATTAAGTAATTTACTTAATTTTAAATAAATTTTCTTAATTTTAAGTACTAAATGTACTTATTTTGAAGACTAAGGACGACTTTGGAGCATTTCTTTAATTTTATGACAAATTTTTTTTCAGTGTAAGCTCTATTTTTTGACAGATCATTATAATAAGGGAAGCAATATGGAAAATCTTGACAATACATCTACTTATTCTGCTCCGATAGAGTACTGTAGGGTATCATTTAGTCTCCTCCGCCCTACTTTAGCCCTTTCTTACTTTACCGATTATATCCTCATAAACAACTGATTAATTCTTTTTTTCTATCAGGACACCCTAATCAATACATCTATGCATACATGAATGTGCAGTGGCATATGTTTGTATGTAGTGGGTTTTACTAGGATGTATGCAGTGGTTTTTCCTTATTTAACCACCTCTACTACTACTCATACCACCACTTGCACTGCAACTATAACAAAAAACATCAATGCAGTGCATATAATTTGAACTTTTGTCGAACTTCCGGTCAAATGTTAAAGTATGTAATCTCTACGTTCAAAGTCCTTTCATCTATTCGTCCGGCCCCCTTTGCAATCCCCACTCCTTTCGCTTTTCCTTCTTTGGTTTTTTGTGTGTTTAAAGCAATAAATGTTTTTTGCACACAAACGCATGTATGTCTGTGGTGGTGATGATACTTCCACCTATGTATGTATGTGGATTGGTTCTGTGTATTCGGTTCATGTGTGAGAATATTTCAAACATTTGTTTGGAGCTGGTGCTGGAGCTTTTTTTCTTTCTTAAGGGGTCTGAGCAGCTTAAAGTTTTCATATTGGAAACCTTTTTTAGTGGCTTTGCTGTTATTGTTGTAGTCCTTGCCGCCGTGGCAGTAGCGGTGGTGGCGGCGGCGGCTGGTAGTGCCACTGGCATTGGTAGTAGTTGGAATTTTTATGCTCCTCTTCCTCCTGGAAAGCATAGCCCTTCCAAATTTATGCTCTTTGCTTCGCTTTAGATATCGTCGTTTATTCACCATACAATTCATTGGCATATTGGTTGGTTGGCGGTCTGACTGCCTGGCTGGCTGTCTGGTCGGAGCAAAAACTGGAAAAGTTTCCTCTTTTTTAATGTTACTATTGTTAGTGACTTATATGCCCAGGGGAACGCTTAAGTTTTCATTGTTTGCTAAATTTAGTAAAGGTAGCGAAATGTTCCACTTCCTTTGCATGTGTGCGGTGGGGGGGACATTAAGGTGGGTCAGGTTTGAAAAAATAGAGCCGGAAAGCGTTTAAAAAAAATAATAAGTCGACTAGCACTACTTTGAATTGAAGTTATAAATATACATAAATGTGAACAGATTTTATATTTTGCGATTTAAGAAAATATGGCTTAGTTTCGAAACTTACCTAAAAATATTTAAATTTTAAGAAGCGTGGCAACAATACTAATAAAAACGTTGACCATTCTTTTGTAGAAAATATTCTCCAGGAAGTTTTCTCTGACACTAATTTTAATATTTTATACTTATTGTAGACAGCCTTTCCTATAATTTTTTTTAAATTACTAACCGTACAATATATATTTTTTTAGAGCGCCCCAGTAGGCGAGTTGGTAGCGTACTCGCCTATGAGTTTGGGGGTCGTGGGTTCCATTCCCACCAGAGGCTCTAGTCTGTCGCTGCAAACATTTTGCCGTATGGTCTTTGTAACACGGCCTTTCCCTGGACCATAAAATTAGAATATAATTTTACTTTGTATTGTAATTCATATAAATAAATAAATTAATATTTTTTAAAAAAAAAAATACAAAAATTATTCAAAAAATCATTTTTTCTATATATCTATTCAAATAGTCCTCCACAACTTTTGTCTTGTGTCTTTTAATTCCCATCAATGATCCTTTATTCATAACCCCTTCTAATATTAAATAACAGACAAAATTAAATATATGTACTCGTATGTATATCTACAAAGTATGCGAGTCCATATGTCTGTCCCTCCCTCCGCCACACTCTGATACAACTCATACCTCATTTTTTATGTATTTATTGCATAAAGAAAATCATCGATTTATGTTATTTTTCGTTTGTTATAAGTTTTGCCATGGCACACAAAAAAACACACAATTCCACAAAATTATGCATGAGAAAATGTGTAACGATTTATGAATGACCGTCTTAAGGCAATTCCCTTAAAGTGAAGTGGTAGTGAAAGGTAGAAGGAATGAGGATGTATTATATGTATGAAAGGAGCAAACAGTATTTTTATTCACAGTGGATATTGTATCCAGATATATTTGCACATTTGCATAAGTCACCATAAATGAAAGTAAACTATGGGTCTCCATCTGATCTTTTTTAGGTGTTCCAAAAAAAGTCATAATACCATGTTCCACAGTGGATTCTCAACATGTGTCCAAAATAAAATGTCCAAAATACGTACAGTTTGCTAGTATACGTACCCACTCAAATGGAAATGAGCTTCGTCTCAGAAAATAATATTTTCAGCATAACCATCTAGTTTTCTTCAACGAATTTAATGAATTGTCGAAGCGACTGATGGTAATTAGCCTTCAACCAACTTAAGGAGCGAAATCCTTACATAAATTCGCCATGTGGTGGCTGCAGATATGTCCCATGTCAGTGAACGTCATCCTATTGGCAAAATTGTATCTTAGTCAATGCCTTTCCTACAGCGGCTATATTTTCAGTTGAACGGCCGGGGCGTTTAGTCACGTTTTTTTATTATTATTACTTAAAGCTTTACTGAACCAATTAGGATAAATAGCTCTCGAGTTATGCAAAACTATGGGGATCGACCTCTATTTATACCCTACACCACACTGTGGTACACGGTATTATAAGTTTATTTCGTGGCAGATGTTTGTAACACCTAGAAATACTACAGCTAGACCCACCTTAAAGTATATCGATCGAGTCAGAATCACAAGCTGAGTCGCTTTAGTAATGCCTTTCCATCCGTCCGTCTGTCTATCTTATGTTTTTCGTTGAGTACAGGTACCGAAATTTTGCAGTTTGAAGTCTTTTTCACAGGGAAAAAAAGCCTATTGAAATCGTTTGAAAACGGTTCAGATTTAGCTATAGCCCCCATAATTATGGTTCGTCCGACTTGATCCTTTAGCCATATAGAACGTGTAGTTTTCATGTAATCTTTTTGAGAGTTTCTTTATCCATGGACCAATATTGCTGAATTTCAAAAAAATTGGTTCAGATTTAGTTGTAGCTCCAATATATATATATATTTGGCCAAATGTAAATTGTGTAAACAAATTTTACTTGAAGTATACTTTGAATATTTCATTATTATCCAATCTTACTAGAGTGGTGTAGGGTATCATATTGTCGGCACCGCCAGACTTTAGCCTTTCCATAGTGGTTTTTTAGATGTTTATCTAACTTTTGATAGATATACGAGTATAAGTCCCATCCCACTTATAGACCACAAAGCTCTTAACGAAATGATCTAAGTTTGAGCAAAAAAATATGTTTTTTTTACCGAAAATGTCAAAACAAGTTTTAATCACGCAAAAAAAATCACAAGAAAATATTTTTGTGACTTTTTTAATTTTTTTTTAAAAGATTGGTGAAAACCCTGTCGAAGACACTTTGGGCAAAATTTTCTAAATACAATAGGTAATTATTTATACGGATGGGAAAAAAGAAACGATTGACCAATATGTCAATATTCAAATCCTCCAACTCGAACAGTCCTTAACCGATCTCATTGACATTTTGTGTCATAATTACTTTCTAATAGGAATAAACTTGGTACACGTTTCAATACTACCAGAAGACATTAGTTTTAAAAAAGAAATCACTTGACATGAAATCCCCCATATATTTATTCCGTCACACCTGGGACGAAGCCAATTGATATTTATAATAATCGGTTTCGATTTAGATACAGTCCCCATAGATATATTCATTGCAATTTGGCGTCTAAGCGCTATAGAAGACACATTTTACAACCGATGTGTGTGAGATTTGACAAATTTGGGCACAGCAGATATGCCGCTGAACTACAAACAAGCAAAAACTCTCGTTACCAGGTAACCTGGTGGGTAAGTGAAATTTAAAAGAAATAATGACTTACCATTTAGCTATCTTTCCGATTATTTTTACATGGGCATGATAATGGAGGAAAGTACTTCCATGCAAGCATACGAAGAGTTAACAAATAACTGCTTACCCCCACGCTTCCGAATATCCAACATATAACTAGTTATTATTGTCATTTTAATAAGGGGTTGAAAAACACCTTACCGGTAATGATTTTCATAACCATTTATACATATATCATATATAATTAAATACGAGAGATATGTTTACTCATCAAAAACTTGGTAAGTTATTTTTATATCAATACTAGCGGACCCGGCGAACTTCGCCTCGCCCCAATTTAACGCCTTCAGATAAACTCCAGAGTGATAATAAAACACAGATAGTTAAAATTTTAATGCGATTTGTTTAAAAGGAATCGAAATCAGTAGAGAGCGATGTGATAAACAACAAACAACGAAGACAGAAGACAGGCAACGTACAGATGACCGTGCGAAAAACAGGGAAATTCGAGATTAATTCCACAGACTTCCTACGATTTGTCTTGAGATTTATTGATTGTCATCGTAAAAGCCAATCGTACAGGGAACTGAATCCGCTTGAATTGAAAGATCAGTTGGAATAATCGGAATTCGTGGGATAAGGACTTCCTCTCCTTTGAATTTTCCCTTGATGATCGTCGCCTGAATCACATTGTCCATCAGTTTCATAATGGACAACCGCGAACTATGCACAATTTCGGATGATTCAGATTCCGCAACATGATTATGATCGATTCCACCTTCAGCTGTAAATTATGCGGCGGAGCTCCTGGCACATCAAGCGAGTTCGATTTTACTTTGAATAATAAAATTCATGCTATCGACGTCCTTATTCTTCGCTGCTAATATTGCCCGTTCACTAATCTAATCGAGATTTGGAAACACTTTGGTGATGAGTTCCTCGTTCGACGATGTGAACTCGCAAAAATTTGCCGGGAACAATATCAATGCAGTGGAAACATCAATAGTAATTTGGCCATTGCCAAGCGCCAACAGTTGTTTCGAGAATTCAAGAGCCGATGAGTCGTTCTGCAACGCGACTCTCATGTTCGTGGTCAATTTCAACTTCTTGACATGCCGCCACAAAGACCACGATTTCAGGCATGCATTAATTTCATCGGCAGTAGATTTCGGGATGACGGGAAGCGTTTGACGAAAATCTCCGGGCAGCAATATCATAGACTCACCAAATTGTCTCAAATCACGTCGTAAATCCTTCATCGTTCGGTCAACTGCCTCCAGAGCTCGTTTATGCGCCATCGTGCATTCATCCGAAATTATGATTTTGCAATGCCCGCAATCCAATAAGATAACCTTACCTCTTATACTCAATCTTATTATCTGAAAAAATGTTCAAATTGATAAATATCGCGTTGAATTTTAATTGATCGTAATGCTTGTACCGTTTGCCGATGTGATACGCGAAATCAGTGTAACAATACGCAAAACTCGAATGAATTGCAGCAAGAAAAATAGCACATATTCGTACATATGTTTAATAGAAAACTTTTTTGTTTAATAGAAAATTAATAAAAAAAAATTGGATTGAAAAAGAGAGTAGTAGATAGGAACAGTAGGAATCTCGCAAGAAATAGCAATTTTCGATTTTCCCAATTTTCCGACTTTTTCGGAGGGTTTTCCCAAAATTTTCTTTCGTAACAACCTCCTCCAGGCGAATATGAACCACTGAAAAAAAAAATCATCCAAATCGCTCCAGCCGTTCTGACGTGATGCCATTACACAGATGGACCGTTTCATTTTTATATATATAGATAAGTAACTCATTATTTGTTGACTATATGTAATGCGGAGGGTAATGATATGTCATTACCTGGTAATGCAGGTTGTAATGATATGTACATACCAAGTTTTTGCTGTGTAGAAGACTGTTTCTGATTTAGATATAGCCCCAATAAATATCTTCATTCCAGTATGGGCTCTAGGCGCTGTAGCAGCACTCTTTTAATATAATCTTTTTTAGGCCCCAATCTTTTATAGCCCCAATAAATATCTTAATTCCAATATGGCCTCTAGGCGCTGTAGCAGCACTCTTTTACATATAATCTTTTTAAATTCGTTAGAGTGGAGTTTCATCATCCCAGTATTGCCACAGCCTAATTAGAAAATAATAGAATTTTTTGAGAATGAAGTTTCTTGATCGTATGACGGACACTTGGCAATTAAAAGACAAGTTTAAATCAAGATATATAAAAAATTCCATATAACCTCGAGTTCCAGTGCTATAACAGACATTTTTTTTAGTGATAAAATAACGAGAGTGGTCCATTTTTATTATTGTCGTTGTAGGTAATCCTTAAGTCTATTTTGCCGTGCCGGCATATATCCGTTTATGGCTGGAACCTTATGTTGTTTTCATCTTACTCAATGTTGTCGGGATTTTAATTAAGATTTTTCAGTTAATCTTAGGGAATAGGTGTTATTACGTTTACCGTTTCTATTCTCGACTAGAAACGCTGCATTTCTGTTTACAGTCGTTATGATGGGGTCCGCCATCTAACGTTTTTTTTTCAACTAGTGCTTATTTCGTGAATGGTAACACTTAGCTCATGTCTGATTTGACATATAATTAGTTTTATACTTCCGCTGAACGAATATGGTTGTGTATACGCTTGAGTAACGCTGGGAGCGATCGACTTACAGAAGATGCCGATTTTGTCAAAAAAATCATCTTTTCAGATGAAGCTCATTTTGAAAAAAAAGTGAAGAGGATATTGGCAACATTTGGTTTCAACAGGACGGCGCTACATGCCACACAGCCGAAGCTAAACTCGATGTTTTGCGCGATGTTTTAAAAAAAAAGTTATTTAGCGGACCCTTTATATTTTTAGCTTCCCTATTGTCTTGTGCAATCAGATGTTATTGTAGTGTTAGTGCGTTCAGTGAGTAACAGTAGGAATTCAAATTATGACGAACACATGAATTGTTGATGTTAAATTTGTCCAGTGCCCTGGCTGGGAATCCAAGTCTAACGCACTAACCACTGCACTACGAAAGCCACTAGCTCCATTATATTCCGATTTTGATCTAAGCTCACTCTACAAACATTTTATCATTAAAAAACAACGTAAATAAAACATGACAATATATCTCTGTCCGGCCGACATTAGCCCTCATTACTGTTTTTAATGTTAGTTGAACTTAAAATAGAATTGCAAGTCAAAATTTTGAATATGACCCAAAAGAACAATCTCTGACGTTTATATAGCGGAAATGGCAGAAGAAAATCTACAGGGCCATCTGTATCAAATAAAATGGTTATCCCTTCTTTTCCCTCAAAACATTTCCTTCGTTTACCTTATATTATGGTTTATAGCAGGTTTTGTATACACAGTTTTTAGTGATTTTTCCAAAATTTGAAGAGTTCTGAGCTATAATCCGTGGGAGAGCGTTGTGTTTGCATTGTATTAAATACAATGACTTCATATTTCTACTCAATCCACTACATACTTATACATACTTTAACATCGACGTGCTAATTATGACAATTAGAACCGTTTTATGTTGTCTAAACGGTACCTACTTGGGTTCTACCTTTACCGCATACCCGATTGTTCAAAGGCCCTGCCTCCATCAAGACTCTAGGACAGGACTTCTCAAATGGGCAGTCGCAGCTACCAAGGGAGCATTTTCGCTTTAGGTCATTTCAATATGAGATTGTTTGCTTAACCTGCTCGAAGGGCTTTAGGGTAGCCGCAAAGCCAATACGGCTGAGAATATATGTGCTAGGATAAAGCTACCACGAGGTATTTAATAAATGACATCCACTCTGGCTCATCTGCAGAAGTTTATTCTTAGCAGATCCAGAACGACCTGGTTCTCAATATGATGGTTTGTACATTTTTACCATGTCATTTCTTAGCATCGACCGGCTATTGACTTTTCATACATAATTATGAACCTTTACCTTGCATTTCAGTTGATTGTACGGTTAATATGTATATAAAGTATTTCTCCCGGCGGTTTGAAGAGTTCTGAGAAACAATCTTTGAGAGATCGTTGGATTTGCAGGTCCACAACAACCGACATTCTAATACGATGATTTGTACTATACCAGGTCTAATCATTCGGGAACATACCTCAATATCCTCATGCTAATGATTATGATGATTGGAACAGTTTTATGTTGTCTAAGCAGAACCAAGGCTACGCTTACCTCATACTAGATCGTTCAAAGGCCCTGCCTCCATCAAGAAACGAAGTGAAAGGGCACCATCTAAAGATGTGGTTCCAATGATGATTGATTATCTCGAAAAATTATTTTAAAAATAAAGATTTTCTGCAACTCTTTGTGAGCAAATAAAATGAATATTGCTAAGGACAAAGGGATTATTAATTGTCAGTGTTATAAATAGGCTTATATCCAAGTTTTTATGATGCCTTCAGGATCTATTTTGTATTGGGTGTTGATGTTGGAGGCGGCTGAGATTATATGCTCTAGGATAAAGCTACCACGAGGTATTTAATAAATGACATCTACTCTCGCTCATCTGCAGAAGTTATTTGTTAGAATATCCACAACGACCAGCTTCTTAATATGATGATTTTTAGCCCTACATAATCGGGGTCATAGCTTAGCATCGACCAGCTAATGACTTTTCATACGTTATTATGAACCTTTACCTTGCATTTCAGTTGATTGTACGGTTAATATGTATATAAAGTATTTCTCCCTGTTGTTTGAAGAATTCTGAGAAACAACCCGTGAGAGATCGTTGAATTTGCAGGTCCACAACGAGCGACATTTTAATACAATGGTTTGTACGATACTAGGTCTAATCATTCGGGTACATACCTCAACATTCGCATGCTAATGATGATGATGATTGGAAGAGTTGTGTATTGTCTAAGCAGAACCAAAGATCTATTAGATCGTTCAAAGGCACTGCCTCCGTCAATACAAGACATGAGAAGACTTTATCTGAAGATGTGGGTACAATGATAGATTATATATAGTCTCTAGGTCAGGTTCTCTAAAATTGTGAACCGCGGCACACTAGGGAACATTTTCTCAACTCCGGTAGAGCCGTGGAGTGCAATTAATGTTGGGTAATTTCAATGTGAGATTATTTGCTTAACCTGTTCGAATGGCTTTAGGGGAGCTGCAGAACCAATACGGCTGAGAATACCTACTCTAGGATAAAGCGATCGCTTGATACCTTCTCAACGACATACACTCTGGCTAGTCCGCTGGAATCGTATGTTAGTAGATCCACAACGACCAGCTTCCTAATATGATTGTTTGTTAATTTCAAGACCTATTTAATGGGAAATATGTAATAGGATCAAGCTGCTAATGGCTTTTGACCATTTATATAATATTTCTGAAGTTCGAAGAAGGCATATCTAGACTGTTTTCTGTCATGAAAATAATTACAATTCAATTAGACTGACTATGGCGCTGCCATAAACTAAATATAGATATTTCCAGATATCTATTCAGATGCTATTCCTCAAATAGTGGTATGGCGCTGCAAAGTTGTCGTTGACTGCAATACCTTCTGTAAATTTAATGAGGCTTATTGATTTGGCCACTGTATGAAACATTGTTGCGAGCCTCGCTAAATATCCGAAATAGGATATACCCCGCATGAATGGGAGGTACCCAAATATAAATGAGAATATCTTGGCAGAACTCGTTGTTGGGGATTGAAGACGTGATGGGAATGTAGTGTAGGCCCATGTAACTTGAATGTGTACTAGCCCTGTCCTAGAGGTTGTGTCTATACCTATATTAATATTCCATCTAAATGAAAATTCAATATGATTTACGGTCACATCATCGAACAACCTTCGATTTATAGCTATCCTTCCCTTGCTCATAGGTTTATTGAAAAGTAAAAGCAAGAAATTACCACTTCACAGTGGGAAGCCATAGTAAGCCCAAAAAAAGCTCTGACGATTTTGGCTCAAACTCGGCAGGTATTGATGGATTGTCATACTGACAGTTGTTGGTTGCATCGATAATAATAATTACATGTGTATGATTACTTTGTAAGAGCTGCATGAACGAGCTAAATAGTTGAGCAAATTGCGATTTTTACCCAGAGCAGCAGCAGCAGCAGCAGAGGAAAATGTTTGTAATTGCGACTAAAGCAAGTCATAACTGTTGCATAAAACTTTGAGATGTGAAAAATGCAT
The DNA here is from genome assembly GCA_963930755.1 of Eudasyphora cyanicolor. Lineage (NCBI taxonomy): Eukaryota > Metazoa > Arthropoda > Insecta > Diptera > Muscidae > Eudasyphora > Eudasyphora cyanicolor. The sequence continues at coordinate 26,538,450 of OZ005738.1, forward strand.
TGTAATTTTGCAAATACACATAATCGTTGTATCTTTTTAGCCGATTATGACAAATCCATCAAGTTGGGCCCAGGAACAAACAAAGCCGTAATTACCTTTTTGACGGCAAGTGTTTGTTTTGCTTTGGTTTGGTGTACTCCAAAACCGGGGGAATCGCTGGCTTTAGTTGTTGACCACTGACGGTGAGTTTCATGCAACGTAAGTTTCATCGAATGTTGCATTGCGTTCCATGATGAAAAACTGACAGCAAGTCGTGGTAATTTTACACTTGGCGCTTTTTATTTCACTTTCAATGTTTACATCATATTTTTGCAAAACGTTGCAACATTTCTTTGGCTTTGTCGTTGGAATGACTGACGGTTGGTCTATGCGTTTCTGTCCGTCCATCACACATTTTTTTATGTGCAGTTTCCATAAATGAAGAAAGTTCAGATTTAGTTGCACAAAAGTTGCATCATAATTGTTAAACAACCAACAACAAACGGGGACCCCGATTTGACAGCGATTTCGTTATAAACTTTAACATCCAGAGCAACTCCAAAGTTGGCGATGATCTAGTTTTTTTTTTCGTTTGTCCGCCGGACCATCCAGTTTGTTTGTGCCGTTTCTGTCCCGCTTAGGAAATCCTCCATTAAATACATTCAAATGAAAGCAAGCAACATAATGACTTCCCAAGAATTATTTCCATAATTAAACGGGAAACTTTCGTGAGTTTTTTTCCCGGAGCTTTAGTTCCGCTCAAAGGAAACTGGGTTTTCTTGGAATAATAACTATTTATAATTGTTTATTAACTTTTCCCGGACTGTTTTAATTATCTCGAAAAATTGTTCGAAATATAAAGATTTTCTGGAATTCTTTTGCTGCAAATAAAAGGGATATAGTTGAGGACAAAGAGATTCTTAAGGTAATTACAGACGATTTGCAGATCGGACAACATTGCCAGAAAAATGGCGGAAAAATGGAGCCCTGTGAATTTACAACCGTTTCCGGTTACTGTTAAATAGTTTTTTGCTTTTTTGGCATTAGTTTAGTTCGGAAATTTATATGAATAGACACTTGTCGGATTCACGTTTGTAAATTGTCCATTTATTTCGTAAAATAAGCTTCTATTGGAAAAACGTATCTGCTATTCAGAACTATTAGATCAAGAAATTATTTACCGCTTTCGGGTTCGTTCAGACAACTTGGAGATTAAATTCTAATGTTATCAGATTTAGTAGTAAATATGAGCAGACTGGCCCGCTACTATAAAAAGTCTAAGATTTGAATTAGTTTAAATTATACAGTCCAATATACCTTCTCCTTCCAAATTTAATAGGGCAATTGCTGATCATTAATATGATTTTATCAAGCATTGCCGTACAACTACTGGTCTGGTCAGTATTATCGGACGAGCTGCGAAGGAAACACTAGCAAACAAAAATTAATTACTATCCTAGTCAACGAATCCTAGAGAGCACGATTTTTTTTTACAGAATTCCTTCTACAAGTGAACGAACGATGCCTTGTGGGGTAAACAGAAGAAAATGTTATCTAAGTATTGGTAACCATCCTATTCGAGTCTGGTATGGTGAACGTATCCTCAAAGGGGTTCTTATAAGATGTGCGGAACCACCATCAGAATGCAAGGAACCACCGAAATAACTCTCAAATGAAATGAGTCGTAATAAAAAATTAAATAAGTCCCAAACAATTTCCATGTAAATTGGGACTTGTTTCTTTATGAAATAAATCCCAAAGCGTTGGTGTATGTCCAAAGACCACTACTCAGACCATTGGTTTCCAAGCCACGCAAACGTTTCTATGCCACGCAAAGAGACTTTGGTCCGCGTAGCCGTCTTTTGACATACCGCAGATGAAGAATTCTGTAATCCCGGACGAAGGCCTGCCACTTAAATAAACTGTGGTCCACGTTGCCGTCTTCGGACATAGCGCAGAGGACAACATCTTCAATCCCGGACGAAGGCCGGCCACGCAATGGAACATTCGTCGCGTAACCCTCTTTGGACATACCCCGGATAAGAAAAACCGGACAAGCAGGAGGATTGGTGGTCAATCTATCATAGTTGGGATTAATTTCATTGAGAGTTTTTTCATTTTTTTCAGTTTAGTATGAAATAACTTCCAAATATTGGGACTTATTTCATTCTGCATTTGGTAGTTATTTCACTTTTTAAATTTGGGAATTATTTAATTTTTGTTGGGAGTTATTTGGGATTTATTTCATTGGGACTTATTTTATTTGGGAGTTATTTCACGGTACCGAAACCACCATCAATTTCACGGTACCGGAACCACAATCGAATAATTTGATGAAACGGGGTACCTGTCGAACCAGAACTGCAATAATGGCTTATCTGGACATTCTACACGAGAAGATGAAAATCTTAGCCTCGCCTATGCAGGAACACCGGTTTAGTTACCTAAGGAGGATGCTTCCAACACCCCTCTCCAGATGGAGCAAAGAGTCCTCGAGCTAGGCAGGATCTGGGAAAGACATACCTGTGCAAACGTGAAATCAGACGACTCATATGTTAACAATCCCTGAAGAACGACATCCCATGATCGTAATTAACGAATCCTAAAGACTGAAATGATTACCTTCCATCAGTGAACGGTGGATCCCATGTTAGGTAAACAGGTGAATAGAAATCCAACAAACGATTAATGTAGGTAACCATCCTTCTCGTCTTACTCGTCCAACCTATGATAGCTGAACGTTCCTTAAAGAGGATCTTATAAAGTATACGGAAACATCAAATTAGTAAACATTAGTCAGTATGTAAAACGCGGAAATTTAGTCGATTAATATGATAAAGCGGGTTAAGAGTGAATTAAATTAAATCAGATCAAGCTAGAGTTCACATTTAGATGGGACAGCGCCACAATTACCGCATTTGACTGAATATTGTTAAAAGCCCCTTCTATATCAAGAAATGCCACCATAGTGAATTCCGTGAAATGTTGGAACGATTCCGTAGTGCTTACAAGTTCGTGCAGGGCTGATTATGTAGACTTTCCCTTATTGTAAAAATGTTGGTTCTCTGACAGGAGTTCTGTATCCAGGTTCTCCCTGATGAAAGAATTTTAAAGTCGCTCCAGACCTTTTAATTGGTCTGAAGGGTATGAATACCACTTTGATATTCCTCCATCGATTGGGGATGTATGAGAGCCTTATTCTAGAGCTGTCGAACTATCGATAGTGGCCCCATTCGATAGTTTCGTTAGTTTTTGTCAACATTATCGATAGTATCGATACTATCGGACAATTTGTTAAAGATACATAGATATGATTGCGTTATTCTACATAATCCAAGCTTTAGAAGAAAAACAAGCCACAGTTGTTTTATAAATTAAAATAAAAAGTAGTAAATATAATAATAAAATAAATAATAAAAATGAAAAATAACATCGCAAATATTGTTCATAAAGATAAGATATATTTTACGAGTATAGTACTCAGCACAAACTATTTTTATTAAAATTGTACTACTTATCTTGTAGAAGTAGACTGCCCGAGTCGACAGAATAGCCAAAATTAAAAGCTAAATGGTTCATCGATAGTTTGACAGCTCTACCTCATACAGCCTTCATAAACTCTTTAACTCTTTCTGCATTTCTGCTGTAGTGATGCCGTCTGCTCCAGGTGATATAAAGGACACAAAGCTGTTAATCGCCCAGCTTAATCTGGATTTTTCCGTCAACAAGCTAGCGACGCTACCAATCCGCCCTCTTGTTGGTCCTGCTGATCCTCTGGTTCCGTTAGAGAGTTCCCGAGAAATGTATGTCGAGCAGTAAATTGAGTGACTGCTCGCTGGTCCAGTTATTTGCCTCATCCTGTAAATATCCCACAGTACAGGGTGAAGCAGATAGTATCTTCCTCTGCCTTGCGGCGTCTGAGACCTTTTTCACTTCGCCACAGAAGGTATACCAAGAGTCTTTTGCGTCTTTGCGCCTTCCTAAGCTCCTTCTTATATATCTTGATTTACTCTTTATAGGCATCCCAGTCATTAGGGACCCCAGTAAATTTTCCTAGCCTTTAACTCAGAATTCCACCATTGAGGTTTAGTTTTACCATTGTACCTTGTTTTTGGGTAGGCTTCTTCAAAGGAACAATTGAATGATTTGGTGATATGCTAGATCAGATTATCCAGGTCGGCTTTGTCATTCGGTTTAGAGTTGAAGACTTTTTTGAAATTCTCCTCATACAGGTGCAAATTTGGCTTCCTCACATTGCTGTGGACGGCAGGTTTAGGTGTTTTTCCAGCGAGTTTGAACTCTATATAATGGTGATCTGAGAATGAGTTGTCGTCCAGTACATTCCACCCAATAATTTTGTCTGACAGCCGGTCAATAGCAAACGTTACGTGGAGTACTTCTTGACTGTCTTTAATTGTAAATGTCGGTCTATTGCCTATGTTACAAATAGTTGGGTTGGTAGTTAAAATAAAGTCCCCTACTGTTTATATCCGCACTACCCCAGATAGTATGATGAGCGTTCGTGTCTGCGCCAATAATCAGCTCGCTCTTGTCAGACGTTGTTTCTTCTACTAATTCCCTGAATAGAGCTGTCGGTACTACAGCTTAATAACACAAGTAACAGGAGACAACACAATATATGCGGTTACCGATCTCTAGATTAGCAGCTGTTTGATTTTTACCTCTTAAATCAGTCAGGATAAAGGTACTTAAATCTTTTCTGGGCAAAATGTAGGTTCTTAGAGTGCCTTAACAGTTGGCCAAAAGCAGTTTAAAGTTGGGTGTGTTGATACCGCAAACCTATCCCCATACTGCGTAGGGCTCCTGTGTCAGGACGATGTCTACTGCACCTGTGGACAGGTGCTGCAATAGATCCGCTGAGGCTGCTTTAGTATTGGTAGTCGATAGATTAACATCCACCCCGACAAGGGTGTTATAGAACTCTTCATCCGTATCATCGAGTAGCATCTCCCTCCCCGCCAGATGCGTCAAAGAGTCCGGAGACTCATCTCAGTGTGCGAAGTAGTGCTTTCGTCCTCCGAGAAGGACGTTATAGATCTTCTGTTAGAGTTTGAGTCACCAGAAATATTGGGCGTGGGTACCTCCGCACTTGCATAAAGCCGTACAAAACCACAGTTGACGACTCGCCTTAAGCAGTGGGAGCTATATCCAGCTTGTATACCTTCAAGCCTATTGTCCCGAAACCATATTATTACCCCTAATATGTCAGCCGAGATGGAGGGCTCTTCTGTAACTCAGGTGATGGCTGTAGAGTGACTAGGGGTGCTGTTTTTTCGACAACATCCAAACGGGCGCCCGGCCACACCTTTCCCGCTCGACACAGATCAGTCTTATACAGATCTACTGATCGGACATCACTGAAATATAAGAGCTTTACTCTCCCCTGATGTCATCCTGCATCGTTGCAGATTGGTGGTTTGCCCGCCATTTCTCTACGAACATGGAAGTAATTGGCCATGATGGCTGATTGCACATGGATCCAATTGTCCATGAGGATGGAACCATACTCACTACTTCTGTCTAAAACAGTCATCACTAGACTGTCCTTCGCCTCTTCATTGAAGGGCTTGGTGAGTGTCCTGTTGATGGTGACCAAATGGCCTCTTGCCTTTTTCGAAGGCAGGGGCTCATCAGGTAATCTGATTCTTTTGACTTTATTAGCCGTTAACACAGCTGGATTTGTGGCTCTTTCATCCGACTCATTGGCTTTAGGAGCATCTAGTGATTCTTTTTATTTTTCGTTAAGCGCCGTAATCTCTACTGCCTCACAAGTTCGTCAAAACTCTGAGCGCTATCCGGTGCTCATTGTGCTTCCATACTGACGGTCGGTCATGACGTTTTTCCCTCACCGTACCACCAGTTGTGAGTACTGGGGGAAAATTTTCAACAATTTTGTTGTTGTCGGCTTTGAGCAAGACCAACGGACGGACAGTCGGAAGATTGCGGAGCCCCGCTCCATCGAACATGAAGGCATCCCCATCAAGCGGTGGGTTAAAAAGCCAAGCACGGCGTTTATTTAGTATTTTTTATTGTCTGTATTAGCCCGTAATAGATGTAGGCCTTCCAGACTTTGTACAGTATTTTTAATTTTATTCTTCGTGATTGCGTAAAAGGTGCTTGTGATAGGTTTTAACTACCCGCTCTGAGATAAACACTTCCGTTCACTACGGCTGATCAGCAACGACTTGGACATGGATTTGTGAACTGTCCTAATTGTGAGCAAACGCGGCATCCATCTTGCGCACAGCTTTGTCATTATAAAATTTCCGTTAATATGCGATGTATAGAACCTATGACTTCAGCTAGCTCACCGTGGTGGTTCTGTTTTTTTAAACATTTCTGCGAGACACCTCTACTGATCGACCACTATGTTCATCATGGCAGCTCGTACGGCCCCGTTTAAACTCTGCCACCCAAAATATTATAGTTGTAAACGAAGGATCAGACACCCCCAAAGTTATATCTAACTTGGTTTTAATATTGGTCCCACTGAGACCTTTCAAATTAAGTATTTCAAGTGAAAATATATTTGCCCAATGATAGAATATGTTACATCTAGGAAAAAGCTCTCACCACCTACCAGGTAATAAACATTCACTCTACTAGACATTGATCGGCATAATAATTTTTACTAAAGATCTTATGATTAAATTATGTATATTCTCTACCCTAAAATAAATAAACAACAACTTGCCTAAATCCAAACAAAAAAATTAATCTCACTACTTTCGTTTATATTGTTGCGAACATTTAAACTTAATCTTCTGAGCAGTTCACTCATTCTTCCCCAGTGAATTTTCTGATTATCTAAAGAAGGCGGTTTACATTTACAGTCATTGTTGCAGCAGCAAACACATCAAAATGATACTTTTGCTGTTGTTTGGCCATTGTTAGTTGCTGTTAGCAAAGTGCAAGCAACAAGAATACTCTATTAATGATTTGCCACTGAGGCAGATGAGTTGTTGCTGCTGCTGCCGCCGCTTTGTTACGCTTTGCGAATGAACTATTGTTGTTCAACAACTGTTCCAAGCGAAAGTGTAAGACAGTAAGGCGTCGGTATTGTCTGCCTGACTGTCTGTCTCTCTGCTCGTACATAACATGAACAATTCTTATATACTTGGCAGTTCGTTGCCTACAAATGCCCATGCCAACATGAAAAGTGTTTCCCGAGCCGAGCCGTGCAAGAAAAGTCATAAGACATCACCCAAATGTGAACACGATATGTTACTTGCATTCATATGAAGAAGTTTTATGTTTAAGACCAGCAAACGATGACAGATAAAGAGTGGAGATTACCAAAAACTTAGAAATTAGATTATTCTTAAATCAGAAGTCTGGTGATAGATGAGTTCTAGTGTTAGAAAGGGTCGCGTAAGTCATGCAGTCTGACGCGCTTAGTTAGAGAAGGGACATTGATCTGAACGATTCAGGTGGGAAAAGAACTCCGACCGAGTCGCGGAGGAATTCCCTTTTCTATTTCTCCTGCTCCTCTTTGCTATGAACTTAGGAATTGCCTCAAATAAAGTGGTCTCATGTGAAGCCGAACTTATTGATATACTTCTCCACAGGAGCATATCTTCTTAAAGAATATCTTAAGATAGATGAGATGATGATAACCTTGATTACGATCCAAATTGGAGTCTTGCCAAGAAAGAAATGAAACAACTAAGTACGAGTAAAATAATCTTTAAGCGAACGGGTCGCGTTAGTGACAGATTTGGGTCAAAGAACGGATAACGTAAGTGAATAGTGTCACCATTAGCGGAACTACTTAGAAGGACTTCCTAGGCGATGGCATTATCTAAATGGGTAAACCGAATTGGATGACTTCGTTTCTGGAAAGATAGAGATCCGTCCTGAGGAGTCAATAATTGAATTCCATAATTTACCTTTAAAAAATTCGCGATCTGCAGATTCAACTTTTCTGCGTCTTTGAATCTTAATCTTCACTGGGTTATTTCAACAGTGATTCATTTACACACTAGAAATCACACAATCACACACACCCAAGCCCAACCAAGCCAGTGCAAGGATTCATGTTTCGTCCTTTTGAGAGATGGTTTTATAATGCACAACTTATTAGACAGACATGTGCTGTCATCCAAACGGAGAACATCAACGGCAACAACATCAGCAGCAACGGCTGTTACTGCTGCTGAACAATAATCCCAAACAACTCCACAACAAACTTTACAAACTTTTACTGCATCGAAGTGCAAAATTCTAAACACTGACTCTCTTCCCCTCTCCCTCGCTCTCTGCAACTCCCTGGCAGAAGACATAAGGCATCATGCCACATCATGCCAGAACAACTGCAAAATTTATTATGATGATTATGTATGTCTTTGGATCCTCACATCCTACTACTCGTTGACTCATGTTCTCCATTCAGAGCTGAAACACCAAAAGTATCATAAAGAAATTAAAAGAGTTTCAAAATAATAGCTGCATATTAAACTTTAAATGTGATTAAAGGCGATGTACGAGTATGTATGATGGCAAGTTTAGAGGGAAATTACGGGGAGAGAAATAATTGCCTCCCAACGAAAGGCAATAATCGCTATATCGTGCAGAAAATTGCTGCATTCAAATGTTAGCGCTATACAATGTTCTTGGCGTCCTCGCATCGCGGGGCGCTGGAAAAAGGTCAAAGTAATAAGCATTTATGAAATCGTTTCGAGTGAAAAGTGGAAATTTTCTTCACGTGAATTTAGAACGAACAGTACCGAACAGTTATTAAATGTAAATTTACAACAGCTATAGCTGGATTGGCGAATTGAGAATGGTAGCAAGGATTTGTGTGTCCTTTATTGTTATAAATTCGTCGCCATATATCCTCACTGTTCTATGTATACTGGATTGAATTATCCAAAATTATTTCTCTTACGAAAACGAATAGCGTAGCAGGATATATTCTTCAGAAAGTGAATCGCATGAGAGATTTATTTAAGATACCTTGGTAAAGGTGTAGTCATCGAAAGCAACAATGCCGCGATAGTGGACGAGTTGTTTAGTTGGAACTACTTAAGTGGACGTTGAAAGGACAGATTATATTTTTCAGCGAACTGAATCCTGATGCATCAGAGGAGGAGCTGAATATCGTAAGGAATGAATCACGTAAAGAAACAAACCACATAAAAGAAATAAAATATAAAGAAGAACCGAATTGAGGGAACCTGTTAAGCGTAGCATATGAAAAAATATGACATTTGCCGAAAGAGGAAGAATAATATAAGCAGCCCGAATCCTGATTGTGGAGTAACCGCATAAGAGCAACTGCATTTTATACGAATGGTCGAGAGAGGAAGGGCATCTGCGGCGCATAAGTCGCATGGATCTTTGCAGGACAATCTTCAGAGTCCATATTGAATGAGTTGAGTATTTCAATCGCTGGGACATGCAGAATAAGCTGATAATCTCAGCAACTAAATGTCTTTGTAAGACAGAATTCACGAAAATCATCGAACCGCATAAAGAGATTGGGGCTCTGTAGAGATCATCGCTAATGCCAACAAAAACAAAATTGAAACGACTATGTAATATAAGTAAACCAACAGCTTACATAGAAGACCCATACCCATTATCGATCGAGTCTAGTAAGGGAACTGCATGTATGCATGGCAGGTGGATAGGACCTATTAGTCTCGTTTGCATTCGCATTCTATTAATGAACGAGCCCAACATCTGGTCGACACCTCAGCAGAGCGAAAGTGATTAGGAGGACACATCCTTTTGGCTACTGACTCTCATTCTGGGACGTACGTAATCTAATCTGTAGGAGTAGGTCCGATAAGAATATGAAGATCCGATGAAAAGATGATCCTTGTGAGTCAAAAATCTTAAATCGTTGCCAAACTTATTATACGTCATACGATCTCGTCACTAGTCGATAGGATGACTATTCATCATATGAGGACAAGTCGTCATAGAAGGACTAGTCATCATAGGAGGACTAGTTTTCACAGGAGGACTAGTCGTCATAGGAGGACTAGTCGACATAGGATGACTAGTCGTCATTGGAGGACTAGTCGTCATTGGAGGACTAGTCGACATAGGATGACTAGTCGTCATTGGAGGACTAGTCGTCATTGGAGAACTAGTCGTCATTGGAGGACAAGTCGTCATTGGAGGACAAGTCGTCATTGGAGGCCTAGTCGACATAGGATGACTAGTCGTCATATTAGGACTAGTCGTCATATTAGGACTAGTCGTCATAGAAAGACTAGTCATTATAGAAGGACTAGTCATCATAGGAGGACTAGTTTTCACAGGAGGACTAGTCGTCATAGGAGGACTAGTCGACATAGGATGACAGAATTCATATTAGGGCTAGTCGTCATATTAGGACTAGTCGTCATATTAGGACATAGGATGACAGAATTCATATTAGGGCTAGTCGTCATATTAGGACTAGTCGTCATATTAGGACTAGTCGTCATAGAAGGACTAGTCATCATAGGAGGACTAGTTTTCACAGGAGGACTAGTCGTCATAGGAGGACTAGTCGACATAGGATGACTAGTCGTCATTGGAGGACTAGTCGACATAGGATGACTAGTCGTCATTGGAGGACTAGTCGTCATTGGAGGACTAGTCGTCATTGGAGGACTAGTCGTCATTGGAGGACTAGTCGTCATTGGAGGACAAGTCGTCATTGGAGGCCTAGTCGACATAGGATGACTAGTCGTCATATTAGGACTAGTCGTCATATTAGGACTAGTCATTATAGGAGGACTAGTCATCATAAGAGGACTTGTCATCATAGGAGGACTAGTCGTCATAGGAGAACCAGTCATCATAGGAGGACTAGTCGTCATAGGAGAACCAGTCATCATAGGAGGACTAGTCGGCATAGGAGGACTAGTCGTCGTAGGAGGACTAGTCGACATAGGAGGACTAGTCGTCATAGGAGGACTAGTCGTCATAGGAGGACTAGTCGTCATAGGAGGACTAGTCGTCATAGGAGGACTAGTCGTCATAGGAGGTCTAGTCGTCATAGGAGGACTAGTCGTCATAGGAGGACTAGTCGTCATAGGAGGACTAGTCGTCATAGGAGGACTAGTCGTCATAGGAGGACTAGTCGTCTTAGGAGGACTAGTCGTCATAGGAGGACTAGTCGTCATAGGAGGACTAGTCGTCATAGGAGGACTAGTCGTCATAGGAGGACTAGTCGTCATAGGAGGACTAGTCGTCATAGGAGGACTAGTCGTCATAGGAGGACTAGTCGTCATAGAGGGACTGGTCGTTATAGGAGGACTAGTCGTCATAGAAGGACTAGTCGTCATAGAAGGATAAGTCGTCATAGAAGGATAAGTCGTCATAGAAGGACTAGTCGTCATAGAAGGACTAGGGACCGTTTTTTATTGAGTCGTGTACATCCGACTGCTCCAGAATATACTTTGAAGATAAACCCTTGGGCATCAGAACTCTTGGAGTTTTGACCATGACGCCAAGAACCGAATATAAACTTGTTACCTTGTTGAAAATACATAAGTGGGCCCGTCAAACGAATGAGTCAGATCTATGGGAAACTTCAAAACGAGTATCTTTGTTAAAGATGCTTGAAAAGATAGACCACTCAAGCCCCTGAGTCTGAGTAGACGTAAATGCTGCCTAAGAAAGCCGATAAGCGTAAGCGATCTAAATGCGATATAAGGTTGTGGCAAATGACCTTGGTTGATGTATGTTGAGAAGCAGTGCACGAGTTACCGAATATAAGTAGGACCCTGTAAGCGAAAGGGTCGCTTAAGTCGAAAATGGTGGATTGTCATATAAACCTGGACCCGTCTAGAAACCAGTCGATTTGTTAACTTGTTTAACGACTCTTAAGCGGCTGAGACAAAATAGCTTTAGCAGACAAACCGTGAAGTTTTAGGGTCCCGAGACAAATAGACCTAGAGAAACTGATCTCGGTCTAGAATCGGTCTACTGAAAGGTCATTTATCGAGCTTACCATCCAAGATCACGTTGTAAGATCTTAAAAAGGTAATACTCGGATACTGACCGATTAGTAATCCTAGAAAGAGATTATTGGACGATCGGTGTCCTTTAGCAACGATTCGGCACCCGATCGTTTTTAAGAGCAACCTGTCAAGCAAAAGAGTTACGCAATTGGGAAAGGTTTCAGAAAATGGCGAATGTGGTAAATGCTGCCTAAGAAGCCGAACATCTTAAAGGGCGGTCCTAAAGTAGCCTTGGCTTACAAAACATGTTGTAAGATCTTGAAAGGGAATACTTGGATACAGACCGATTAGCATAAGCGAAATTGAACAACATAAGACGAAACCGACAAGTGACCGGTACTCTAAGCTATTAAGCCTGTATAATCCCAACAGACAAACCTTTAAAGAAATGTACCCAAAACGGAACTAAAATTAATTACCCAATCGATTAAAAACTGGACGTTGTAAGCGAACGAACCGCACAACTGCACAAGCGCTTTTTTAAACGACAATCTCGCAAGAGCTGCTTGAAAAATCATACCTCTGATGCCACTCTGCCAACAAAAAATCTTATCTCTGAAGGTCCACTGAAGGGTTAATGATCAAACTTGAAGGTACCATCAATGATCACGCTCTAAGATTTTGCAAGGGGATACTCAGATATTAATCGATTAGCTTGAGAAACAATATAAGAGGAATCCGGCAAGTGAACGAGCCTTTTTGGTTTACATGCCTATTTAAGAACTACCGAACCCTTAAGCAACTGAGCCCATAAAACCGTAGCAAACAAGCCGCTGAGACAAATGGATCCTAAAAGTGAATTGTTACGAAACAGAAAATAAATTCATTAACTTTTCTACTATAAAAGGGATCTTGATCGCACGAGTCGCACTACTGGACACGGTTTTAAAATGAGAATTTCACACGAGATCCATCAAATTCCAAGTCTCTTAAGACATTAGCTGATATAATACCATAATAACCTTAGCATAATAACCAAACTGTGAAGAATTTAATATGTAAAGAAGCAGAGCTCAATAGAGTCCCGTAAGTCAATAACGCTATAAATGAACCGACTGAGTTCGAATATTCTTCTAGCAGATACTATTAGGTGTAGTGTCTATCAAGTCGAAATGATGGCAATAAGGGAAAATGCAACACCGATGGTAACACGTAGATTACCTAGAGAAATCTGATCGCGAAAAAGCTCTAAACATCTCCGCGCCTAAAGAGGAAAAATGCCGTTAATTAGTGTCAGTTCGGACGGGTTGGGACTTGAGTCCAATGATTTCTGTAGAAGCCGTGGAGAAGATGACGAAGTGGATAGCATTGAGGACCTGTTTTGTTACTATTCCTCATTGAGTAAACGATGTCTGAATAGGATGTCTGGCAGATAGGCCGGTACCGATATTAGTATTATTGATACATTTTTTGAATGTGTATGTTGAATGATAAGTTAGTTTGGATAAGATGTAAATGGGCCCGCAGTAGCACTAGGGACTTCAATTGGTCTATGTGAGCTAGTTACCCCGGTTATCGTGACTTAACATTAGATAACCCAACTTTTCGTCTACTAAGGAATATATAAACGAGTTTAGTTAGTAGATAACTAAACTCGTCCTTTACTAAGGGGCAGATAACCCGACTGGTCGTTATCTAAGGTGTAGCTAACCTAACATCTGATCCTTACCGAAATCACCATACGAGTATACACTGAAGTATAATAGTCATATATCGGGAATAAAAAGCAAACAGGTCCACTGCTGAATGCCCAAATTACTTCGGACTGACCCTAAATGATCCAAAATTCAATATTCAACATCGAGTTTCAAATCTTCCTCCTTCCTATGCCCCTAAAAGACAATTGAGTTATAGCCATTTACATCATTGCATGTCATATTTTTGCAACATTATCTAGACAGTTATTATCACATTATAATTAACATTTCACCCATAGCGTTTTCCAATAATTACGAAAACATATTCTCATAAATGACAAGAGCTGAACCGGGCAGCGGCCGACAAACGCTAACGCAATTATGCTCTATGAACGATTATTAACAATTTTCTTACAAATTCCTGACATTTAATCGATCATTTTAAAAACATCCATCAGCACTTTTCAGTTGGTCATCAATCACAAATGAACGTAGTCCTCCACATTGTGGGTCAGGAGGAGGTGGAGGCGGAAGAGACGTTGGAGAGGGACTTGGTGTTGCGGCAATTTGACTTGATGCGGCATGGCATGGGTTATGGAAGCGTGGCAGTGTGCCTGTTGCCCGTTTGGCGGCTGTTTGATGGAATGTTTGATTTTGGAGTGGAGTGGTGGTGGTGGTGGTAACAATTGTGTCATTATGTCATTGGATGGACAAACAAACATGAACATAAGCAAAAACAACAATTACCTTAGCTATACTCGTAGCTAGCTATATACAACCAGTGCCGTTTGTGGTTTACAGTTTTTGCTGTAGATTTTTAAACAATTACTGCCATAAAACATGCAATAATATATAGCAACGAGCTGCAAGCGGCATTGGCAACCTGGCAGCATGCTAAGCAACAAGCTCAGTAAAACAAGGCAAATTCAGGCAGTAACTCTAGCAATTGCTCCAAGTTTGCTATGCTTGTTTAACCAAAATGCGAACGTGAGTGCGTTAGTGCCCAGAGGACCCCCACCAGGGTATGGGTAGGGGGCACTGGGAGCAATTGCCTTGCAGATTGCATGTCTTACCATATTTTCGTTTTTTTTTCTTATTCATTCGTTGCAGTTGGTTTACTCCAATTCAATCATTCCAACATTTCTCACCGCCATTGTCCATAATGCATTTTTTATGTTTCTTGTTTATGGCAACGTTTAGAGCACTCACTATTGCAAATGCTAGGAAAGAAATGCCTTTCTGCAGTCTCCATTGGCTCCGCTCAGATTTACCTCTTTATTGTTTGCATGATAACCAACTTTTTAAGCGATAATGAGTCATAATGATTGAAAGTGCTGAGCAAAAAAAAAAACAACAAAACATGCGTTAATACACGTAACAAACAATTGTGATGTGATGTAAACAATCATCAATATTCGAGTGGCAGGTAATTGACTGATTCCAATAACAGTGGGATGATGCATAATGGGGAAGGGCTCCCAAAGGAAGTTCATTATTTGATAAGGATTTGCCTTAAAAGAAGGAGAGAATATAAAATTGCAAACTTGCTAACAAATCGTGGACCTCAAACAAATGGTTAGGTATAGATTGATTGAATTGTATAAATTGTATAAAGAGCCAAAAATCACGTTTTATGATAAAAAGGCGACAAATATAGTACAATCTTTAAGAAATCGTAGAGAGATTTATCTGATGGGGACGAAATTGATGCAGCATGAATCTCATTTGAAACCAATTACATTTTTACTATTTAATCATTGAAATTTTAAAAATAGTAACAACTGGTGATCCAACAAGTCGCATACCATGGAGTAGATAACCAAAGTGTTCACCTACTCTGCAGATAACCTGGTTATCAGATAACCCACAACTAAGGAGTAGATAACCCGAATAGTCGACTACTAAGGAATAAATAAACCAAATGGCCACCTACCGAATATTAGATAACTCAAATGGATGTCTTCTAATAAGTAGATAAACCACCTAGTATTTTACTAAGTAGTATATAACCAACGGGTCTCTTACTAAGTGGTATATAACGTGATGGGTCGTTATCTTAAGTGTAGATAACCTAATTAGTTGTCATATGAAGAGTACATAACCCGACTGGTGATCAACTAAGGAGTATATAACCCAATTGGACTTCTACTAAAGAGTGGATTAGCCAATTTGCTGATTACTAAAGAGTAGATAACCTAATTGGTCATCATAGATAACTTAACAGGACGTCAGATAAATATTAGATGAAATACCTAGTATTTTACAAAGAAGTAGATATTCTAACTGGTCATTTACTAAGGGGTAGATAACCCGACTGATCATTAACTAAGGAGTAGATAACCCCACTGATCTTCAACTAAGGAGTGGATTAGCCGACATGCCGTTTACTAAGGAGTAGGTGACCCAACTGACCAACCTAAAGACCACTAAAGACTACTAAGGAGTATATAAACCAGCTGGATTCTAATAAGCAGTAGATAAAATAACTGATCCGTCACTAAATGTTAGATAACCCATTTGCTCCTCCAATAGGAAGTAAATAACCGAACTTATCATTTCTATTGTGCAGATTTCTAAGATGATCCCTAGATATCCCAAGAATCCACCTACTACAGAGAAGATAAACCAACTGGTCATCATCTAAGGAGGAGATAACCCAACTAGTAATCCAACTGACCGCCACCTAGCGAGTAGATAACTCAACTGGATATATACTAAGCAATAGATATACCACCTAGTATTTTACTTTTAAGCAGTAGATAATTTAAATGGTCGTTTACTAAGGAGTATATAACCCGACTGGTCATTATCTAAGGTGTGGATAACCAGACTAGATAAAGCAACTGCTTTGTGTCTAAGTATTAGATAAACCAACTGCTCCTCCAATAGTGAGTAGATAAATCAACTTCTCGTATACTGCGGTGCAGATTTCTCCGATAAATTCGTATGACCCATCAACAGTATTTGGTGCATTTCGTAAACTAATACCAATCAACCGACATGATCAGATCAATGATATATCTCAATTTAAACAGTACTGGGATGAGTAAACTCCGGTATATTGAATGATCAATTATATCTGTAAAATGACACCGTGTGCCCTATTACATATGCCAATTCTATTGACTATATTCTGACTATATCTCGGCAATTTCACGCTGAATGTTTTCCTTCAAGGCTACATTTGTTAAAGATTTTTTTGAATAAACCCTATCTTGGAGATGGCCCTACAGAAAATAGTCCAAAGGCATCAAATCTGGTTATTTCGACGAGCAAATTGCTTCAGAATTTCGTAAAATTATTCTTCTCGGGAAAAATATTCACGTTTGCAATAAATTAATTCTTTTTTTTTGGGCTTAGACCAGTCTGAAACCACATATCAACAAAATTATTTTTTTTTGTTTTTTAACGTACCCATTCAAGTGGAAATGAGATTCGTCTGAAAAAATTATTGTTTCAGCAATGCCATCCGGTTGTTATTCAATGAAATTAATGATTTTGACGTTGTTGAGGGTCGGTTGGTTTCAACTGAACCTCGTTAGGCTTATTATCCGAATCCTTGGGTAAAATTCGCCATGTGTTGGCTGAAGGTAGACCAAATTGCTCTGATCTAAGGAATAAATATTCTAACTAGTCATCTTCTAAGGAACACATAACCCAACTGATCGTCTCATAAGGAATAGATAAACCAACTGGTCCTCTACTAAGGAGTAGATAACCGAAGTAGTCGTCAACTAAGGCGTAGTAACCCAACTGATCCTCTACTAAGAAGAAAAGAACCCAACTGGTACTCTACTAAGGTGCAGATAACCCAACTTGTCATTTACTGGGGAGTAGACAATAAAAATTTGTCGTATTTAAAGGGGTAGATATCCGGTCATGTACTGAGGAGTAGATATACCAGCTAGTTATCTACTAAAATTCAGAAAACCCAACTGGCCGTCTTCTGAAGTGTAAATTACTCATCTAATAAAACTTTGTACTAAGTAATAGATAAACCAAATCTAAGGAGTAGATAACCTAATTGGTCGTCTATTTAGGAGTAGATAAACCAACTGTTACTTTACTAGGGAGTTGATAACCCAACAAATAAGGATTAGATTAACCAACTGATCGTCTACTAAGAAGTAGATAAAACAACTGGTCCTCTACTAAAGAGTAGATAACCGAAGTGGTCGTCAGCTAAGGAGTAGATAACCCAATTGATCCTCTACTAAGGAGAAAATAATTCAACTGGTCTTTTGCTTTTACTTCTCACATTACTATTATTTACTAACGGGTAAATAATCCATCTGATAATATACTAAGGAATAGATAACTTAAATCGAAGGAGAATATAACCTCACTGGTCGTATATTTAGGAGCAGATAATATATGGCGAATGTAACTCTAATTAATTGATACAAATCAATCCATACGTCATCAGATCAGTGACAATTCCCAATTTGAGGCTTCATTTTCAGAGGGACGTCCTTCGACTGAGACGCCAGGGCGGGTACAGTATAAACAATTTTCGATCACCAGAACTTAGGATCCTAACCTAGCTATTGACTCAAAAAGGGATTCCACGATGAATCGCATAATGTTTTTCTAGCTGGACCCAGCAGAATTTGTCCTCCCTGTCCTTTTGTGGGTGTATTGTATTAATATTTGATTAAAAAATTGATACATTCCGTGATGTCGCTTAGTAGTGGACTTATGTCCAATATACACTTTTATTGAGATTCTTTCCTGGAGCTCGTAATGTCTGCATTTTTAAATGAATTAACAATGAATATCAAACCAATATAGCTCAATCAGGAAATTGTGAAACCTGTAGATTTATCATATGAGATGAGATGCTTGGTCTGCTCTTTTGAGAGAAACGATTCTCCAAAGGTCCTCTCTATTTCGTTCCTTGCTCTAAATCTTGTGTTCCGAAACCATCCGCTTCAAATTCTCCCCTGAGATAACTAACCTTTATTATTTCCCAGCTGAGAAAACAATAGCTATCATACACTGATACACTGCTGCTACAATATAAACAATTTTCGTTCACCACCGAAGGATTTCGTGAGAACCTCGGATCCTTACCTAGCTATCGAGTCAGAAAGGAATTTCACGCTAAATCGAATTAATGTTTTTCTCGGGTTTTTATAAATAATTAGCTTAACCCATTAGACTTTGTTCTGCCCGTCCTTTTGAGGGTGTATTACATACATTGATATTTCATTAAAAAAAATACATTCATTCCGAAATATCGCTTAGTAGTGGACTTATGTAAAATATAAATTATTATTAAGAAATTTTCCAGGAACTCGGAATGTCTGAATTTTTTGAATGAATTAACAATCAAAATCAAACCAATACATCCCAAACGGGAAACCTGTAGATTTATCTTAAATATATTGGGTAATTTTTGGCGAAGAATAAAAAATGGGGACGATTTGTATGCCGTTTTGAATAGTGACAATTTTTGTGGTCAGGGGGTGAAAAGCTAGGTCTGTTCATTTGAGACAAATAATTATCGATGGGTCCTCTTTATTTCGTTCCTTGCAGTTTTCCGAAGCCATCCGCTTCTCTGAGAACAAGATCTAACCTACACTGAAAGAAAAATCGTACATCGAAATAATGTAAAATTGTCATCAATTGTTATTCATTGAATATATGTAATAATTCCATCGATATACTGAATACCTTCTTCAATTTGATGGTCATTAATTTCATTAACATTTTCAACGACTTCAGAATAATCAAAGCGATTTCTACTGTTCTTATTTTCAAAAATTATATATTGTCGCTGTAAAAAGTATAAATAAAATTTGCCAGAGTCGGGTTGAACTCACGACCTTCTACTTGGAAGTTTAACGCATTTGCATCACACCACGAATGCTCCCTTGTTACGTAGCTCGGTTTTAATATCATAAACTTCGTGCATGCATGCAACCAAACCCGACACACATACAGTAACCTCCTCTCCCACTCACAAGTCAATGAACCACTACCCATGTTTGACGTAGAGAGCAAAACGCACCATCATCCACCCAAACACAATGAAACGGTTTAGTCGTATAGTGTATATGCGTTAGAGCGTATATGGAAATAATTCTCAACGACTTTATGTTGGATTGAATACTTCGATAAATTCATCGTATATTTTGCTTCAGTTCAATGTAATCTTGACATTAATTGAATGCAAAAAATACATCAAGTTAATGAAGTTTTATCGAATTTACGATGTATATATTGCTTCTTATTAATGTCAAACTACAATTAAATTGAAGTACATTTGTCAAGAGAAGAAGGAACTATTTGTTTCTCAATTTATAGAAAATTTTACATTCAATTAATGTCATGTGGACTTCAAATTCAAGCCAAATATTCTTTGAATCAACGTAATTGATCGAAGAAATATTGATGTAACATTCTACATCAAACCAATGAAATGTGTTGTCGGTTGAAAAATGAAGAAAAGTTTCATCAGTCTATCCTAGGTATTCATCAGTTTCATGAAGATTTTTTTGTATAGAAAAACGGCTCGCCTCTCCTGATTCAGCATGGGCAAAATACGTTTGCCCATATGGTCTCGCCTCTGTTACGTTTTTGGACTAGTACTGAGTAATTGATTATGAGAAAATCCATATTTAAAAACATTTTATAATGATGTAGGCCATTCAATAGTAATATAAAATCCCACACCATATTGTTTCTTTTTCCAACATTTCTTTCAACAAGCCATTTCAGACCAGTGAATATGATCAAGCTTCCAATAAAACCTGCTTGTTCGCCCATATTTATGCAAAACTTTGTATATGTTTGCCAACTCAATTACACAAATTCATAATAATAAACCACTTTATCATTTCCGATTAACCGATTTCCACAATTTCTATTTGATTGACATGTTCAGCGACGGTTTGTCAGTTTTCTTGAACACATCATGTTTATAATAATTTTCAGTAGTTCATAGAGTTGCACAAACTTTTATTTTCATTTCGAATTTTCTTTGGAATTTTTCTTTCTTTTCACAATGGCACATTTTTCATTTGTACAACTCGTAAAACAATCATTTACTGCCAATTACTCGATTTTAAATGAAAACAGAAAACAGTACAACCAGCGAAGCATTTAAAGCTGTATGTGTGTGTGTCTAACAAGAGAAATAATAAATTATTAAGCTGTATAGCTGTAGCTAATTAATTGCAACAGTTTAGAGCAATTAACTTTATGCGCTGTCTTGTCCGACTGTCCGTCTGTCTGTCTGTCTGATTGTACAAATGATGTTGGCCAAAAACAGCAAACAAGTGTTGACTGCAAAAGATCAATGGACACGCGAATGTTATTTAACAATTATGATTTGTTTTCTGAAGTTAGGTGAAATGCAATAAGAAATGCGTTGGCTTATTGCAGTGTTCCGGAATGGGAGAATGGATGAAGAAGAGATGAAGAAATATCTTAAATTTTAACATGAGCTATGAACAAAAATGTATATATGTAAAGTATTTCAAAAACATTTTCAGATCGTAAAAAATACTGTAGGTCCTCTCTAGTTTTTGCGAAAAATTTAAAGTCCTAATGATTATTAATAACAATAAGTTACTAATTTATATTTATAATTGCAAGACCATAATTCATCAAAGAAACATAGTGAATGGTGTAATTAATTTGTGTTATTGCTTGGTTTTATAAAGAATATCTTGCATCCCTTCACTTTGACTTCATGTTAAACCCTATTAACCATTAAAACAGCAGTTTTTTCTAAAAATATTTATATTAGATCCCATTCATTCATAGGTTAAGAAATCTTCTTCCAGAGTAGTTGACATAAAAGCAATCTGTTTGTCACCGGTTTCTGCGAAAGCAATGGCAAAGTCCCTAGTGTTTGCATGTTAGGAGCATTCCCAGAATCACTGCTTAAAAGTCTGCATATACTTGTGATTGTTGCTGCTACGGCAAGTCAATCTGTGCCAGTCAGCAGGAGCTCAAGCAGCCGGCAAGTGTATTTGAATAATTTGCTCTTTTGCAACCCAAAAGCAATCTCGTATGCATGTGTCTTCCTATCTGGGCACATGCTTGTCGTGCAGTCATATACTCGTATATTTTGAATTTGTTCTTAGTTTTTGTCTTTTTTTATTTTTGCTTACCATATTTGTTCATAAATTATGAACATCTCTTTTGTTTACTCCCGCTGTCTGTGTATTTCATTACAAATGATTCCGATTTTGCATCTTTGCCTCCTATATGATGAATTGCTGGTTTTGTTGTTGGAGGAATTGTTATTCCTACTCCTGTTGCATATTTCTGAGTAGTTGAAGAGTAAATGTAGTTTTCCCAGACCTCCTTCAGTGGAGCGTTGTGGTAATATTTTTTTAGTATAAGACTTGGATTAGGTATGGATTAAACATCTTAAGAATTTAAATCTAAAGAAATATCTCAAAATCCAAAGGAATATGGCATAATATAATAATCCATTGTTCTTAAAATACGAGTATAACAAGGATATAAAATATCGATCCATTGTTCTGGAAATGTACATAACTATGGGGCGCATAACTAGTCCCATTTATGGATTAGATGTATGTCCAGGTATATGAAACACTGAGAAATTTATTATCTTTTTCAATCAAACCTAATATAATATAACCACAACTAACCTAACCTAATCTAAACCTAACCTAACCTAACCTAACCTAACCTAACCTAACCTAACCTAACCTAACCTAACCTAACCTAACCTAACCTAACCTAACCTAACCTAACCTAACCTAACCTAACCTAACCTAACCTAACCTAACCTAACCTAACCTAACCTAACCTAACCTAACCTAACCTAACCTAACCTAACATCCTTAAGAAGAAGAGAATAAAAATAGGATGGGTAAACTGCAGAGTATGGCCAACACATGCAAAGGAAAGGATCGCAGTAATACCTGCAGAAAATGCGGCACAGATGGACATAAGGCCAAAGAATGTAAAAATGCTACAAGGTGCATTATATGTATAGACGCTGGGCGACAAGAGGTTAACCATTACATTGGTAGCAAAACGCTATGCAACAGTCAAAATGGTTCTTAGATTGTTACAAATAAATCTTGGCAGGGGACGCGAAGCTCAAGACCTGATGATTAGCAGTGCATCACTAAAGAAAACTGACATAGTACTGGTCAGTGAGCAGTATAAAAAAGTCAACACTGGTTCTTGGTACCAGGATAAGTTAGGAAAATCGGCGATTTATATACGCAATCCGGATATAAATGTCAACAAAGTAGAAGAAGATCATGAAAATTTTGTGGTAATACATATTAATGGACTGAGAATATACAGTTGCTATTTTTCGCCTAGTATCGAAATCGCTGACTTCAGAATTGCACTTCACAGGCTATATGATAGTATAAAAAGATTTAATACGCCAGTCCTAATAGGTGGAGATTTTAACGCAAAATCACCCGAATGGGAATCAAACTTGCTAGACAGAAGAGGAGAAGCTGTCGGGGAGATGATCTCAGGCCTGGGACTGATCACCATTAATAGGGGTACCTCAATGAATTTTAGAAGAGGAACAGCTGGCTCCATAATAGATTTGACTTTTGCATCTACACCAATAGCAAGGAAAATTCAACGATGGGAGGTTTTAGAAGAAGAAACACTAAGTGATCATCAATATATTATGATTATTATTGATAAAGACACTCTGCATCAAAGATCCAGACCAACAAGACAACGGTGGAACACAAACAACCTAAATATTGAAGCATGTAGGGAGATACTACGAGACATACAGTCAAGGCCCCAAATTGCCGAAACAATCGAAAGCAACGACTTGGATGCAGTCACATCATGTCTTAATAGTATTCTATGCGAAACATGTAATTCCGGAATGAGTAAAATCGGACCGAGAAAAAATACAAGGAAAGCTGCTTATTGGTGGAGCGACGAAATTGCAAATTTGAGGAAAGAATGTCATAAATCAAAACGTCTAGCTACAAGGAGAAGAGGCGAAGATCTCTATATGGAGTTATACAGGCAGGCTAGAAAAACATTGAGGCTTGCTATCAAAAACTCCAAGGTGAAAGCTTGGGAAGATCTTTGCCAACAGATAAATGATGATCCGTGGGGCTTGCCATACCGTATTATCATGAAAAAGGTTGGAAAAAATAAGCAGATACCTGGAATAACAAATCCACTTTGGTCAAAAACTATTGTGGATACTCTCTTTCCAAAGGCGGAAGAATCCAGTGAAACTTTTTACACATCGTCGGTTGTTGTATTGAATAAGCCGATTTCAGACGAGGAAATTAAACAAACGTGTAAACAATTAAAACGGCGCAAAGCTCCAGGCCCAGATGGTATTCCAAATGAAATTATAGCAATAATCGGAGAGAACTGGCCGAACCTATTTTCCAGTATTTTCAACAGGTGCTTGTTGAAGGGTATATTCCCAAAAGCATGGAAAAAACAGTTACTGGTTTTATTGCGAAAAGGTGACAAGCCTCTGGACAACGCATCATCTTACAGACCACTCTGTTTGCTCGATACTGTGGGAAAACTTCTGGAGAAACTTATTCTGAACAGACTGGAAGCTGAGCTGAGCGAAAAAGGAGGTTTTTCGTCGATGCAGTTTGGGTTTGTTAAAAAGAAGTCAACCTTAGATGCAATCTTTGAAGTAGTAAGGACTGCGGAGGAATGCAGATCTAACAAAGAATTCTGCGTGATTGTGACACTGGATATAAAAAATGCGTTTAATACGGCTGGTTGGGAGGTTATAAAACAGGCGACAAGAGAAAAACACTTTTCGAGTTACCTCATTCGAATAATTGATAATTATTTACAAGATAGAGTACTAGAATACGAAACTGACGAAGGTATGCAGCATCATGAAGTATCTGCTGGGGTCCCTCAAGGGTCAATATTGGGACCTTTCTTGTGGAACCTCATGTATGATGGTCTCCTGAACTTGCAGCTTCCCGACAACTGCAAACTAGTGGGATATGCAGACGACGTAGCCCTAGTCGTGACACAATCATCGGCAGCCGTAGCTGAAATTAAAACGAACGATTGCCTCAGTCGAATAAGTTCTTGGTTGAAATCCAAACACCTAAAGCTGGCAGCTGAAAAGACAGAGGCTATACTTGTAACAGGTAAACGCTCATTCATATTACCAAAATTGAAGGTAGACGTACATGAGGTAAGGTTTAGTAGGAGTCTGCGATATCTAGGACTAGAACTGGACAGGCGGATGTCTTTCAGTGAGCACGTGAAACTCGTGACGGATAAGTCACTAAAAACAGCCTCGAAACTAGCGCAGATTATGCCAAACATAAGAGGACCTGGTCAAACAACTCGAAAATTGATAGCTAGCGTTGCGTATGCCCAGTTGTTCTACGGCGCTCCGGTTTTCAGCGATAGCGTGCGAACAAATATGACTCTATTAAAAAGAATGGACAAAGTACACAGAATGTCAACCCTAAGGGTCACATCGGCGTATCGCACCGTATCAACATCTGCGGCATCCATACTCAGCGGTATCCCTCCAGCTCACCTTGCATTAAGAGAAATTAAGGAGATCTACAGTGAAAAGAAGATGTTAGAAGAACATAACAAAAGTGACATAAACAACATTAAAAGGCAAGCAAGACTTCGCCTATATCAAAGCTGGCAACACAAATGGAACAATGACGACAAGGGAAGATGGACACACAGGTTAATCCCTAATGTGGAAAAGTGGTTAGAAAGAAAACACGGCGAACTAAATTTCTATCTCACACAAGTAATGAGTGGACACGGAAATTTTGGTGCGTATCTTTCAAGATTTAAAATTAGAGACAGCGCCAGGTGTGATATGTGTCGCAGCATGGATGATACTGTCGAACACACAATCTTTGTATGTAGTTATTGGACAGATCTGCGTAACACCCTAAATGAATATCTACGAGTTACAATAACACCGGAAAACTTAGTAGATGAGATGCTTAAGAGTAACGAGCAATGGACGAAATGTGCGAATTTTATCGAGACAATAATGAGGTCGAAGAAATTGTTCCAAGACATGAATACTCCGAACCCCTAATCTAATACAAAATATGTACTAGGACGGGGGAATAGGAGAATAGAGGGAATAGAGAAATAGAAGAAGAGGCTAACAAAAATAAAGCATATATCGAACCCACCCCGAAGTAATGCGAAAGCGGTTCCGGGGTGGTGGTTCTTGTGTAGGACCACTAGATGATAGTGCGCTATCACTACGTCCCAAAAAAAAAAAAAAAAAAAAAAAAGAACCTAACCTAACCTAACCTAACCTAACCTAACCTAACCTAACCTAACCTAACCTAACCTAACCTAACCTAACCTAACCTAACCTAACCTAACCTAACCTAACCTAACCTAACCTAACCTAACCTAACCTAACCTAACCTAACCTAACCTAACCTAACCTAACCTAACCTAACCTAACCTAACCTAACCTAACCTAACCTAACCTAACCTAACCTAACCTAACCTAACCTAACCTAACCTAACCTAACCTAACCTAACCTAACCTAACCTAACCTAACCTAACCTAACCTAACCTAACCTAACCTAACCTAACCTAACCTAACCTAACCTAACCTAACCTAACCTAACCTAACCTAACCTAACCTAACCTAACCTAACCTAACCTAACCTAACCTAACCTAACCTAACCTAACCTAACCTAACCTAACCTAACCTAACCTAACCTAACCTAACCTAACCTAACCTAACCTAACCTAACCTAACCTAACCTTTGAAATTGTCCTTAAAGATTGTTCCTATTTAAATAAAAAAACTCCATTCGGTCAACATTTTTAATACTTGACTATGGATTTTTTTTACTAAAAAATTTGCGCATTGTAGAATAAGTTATCGGTATCATTTACTTTTTGAAAAAAAAAGTAAAATATTTTATGGAAATTTTAAATTTAAAAACCCTTTATTACGAAATTTGGA
This sequence comes from Eudasyphora cyanicolor, assembly GCA_963930755.1. NCBI lineage: Eukaryota > Metazoa > Arthropoda > Insecta > Diptera > Muscidae > Eudasyphora > Eudasyphora cyanicolor. Next base: position 26,564,995 of record OZ005738.1, read on the forward strand.
ATTGTTTTTTTTTTAATGTTTATTTATTAATAATATATAATTAGGTCTATAAATAAACAAATAAATTTTTTTAACAATTCAATTATACATAGTCACGTGGCGAGCTCTTAAGTACAATTTTTATAAATTATAATTTCTTTTCAAAAATAAATATGGTACAAATTTGGAATTGTTTTTGAGCGGCTGACCGAATTTTGCAATGTTTACGTCGTTTGAAAGAGAACACAAAGGGCCGCATTTTTAAGAAAAAAATTCTAAAACAAATTTTTATGACGTATTTTTTCGATAATTTTTTCTAAAAGCTTAATTTTAAAAGGATAATTTGCAAATTCTCACAAATCCAAAACTGAAGTCGCATTTTTGGCTACTCAATATTTGTACAAGTTATGGACTAAGGCAGGTCTGGTAAATTAGGACATTTTCTTCTGTTTCTTTACATATGAATTTTTATAGAAACTTTTTAGTCAAACACAAATTGCATAGGTTAATATTAAAAATTCTGACCCCATTGCAGTCACTGCTTTCTTAATCAATAAGCATTTTAGCCTTTTTAGTTTAATGTGCTTTTAATATTTTTAGAAAACATTTTTCAATCTTTTCTTTGATCCTGTCTAGGTGCAATTATGTTGTTCCCAAATATTCACTATTTGACCGCTTGTAGCATTCACACCCGCCGTCATCATTGTCATTCTTATGCAAATGCTTTAGTACTCGTATCTTTTCAGCAGCTACATGAACATCCTTTTAGCTCTCATACCTCAGCGTTGAGATGAAATGTTGATTTTTGGTTAGTATTTTTCATATATGCACACATACACTCTGTTAAATACAAATGTACATAAATATGAATAGCTGAAAGGCAAAACTACATAACAAAAAAATATGAGTTCCCGAATACTACTTTTAGAGTTGCCTGAGGTTTAACTCAGCATACTGAATATTCACAAAAATCTGGAGATATTCGAACGAATCTAGTAACAGCACCTATGACAAGACTTGACTCTCTAAGCGAATGATGACCCATATCTACCACGTCACAATTTAGTTTGCAAATTTACTATTTTTTCCCAATCATTCCTTTTTTTAATTTGAGCAATAGCAGATCCACTCAGGTCAATAATTTTATAGGTATTACTTTTTCTCTTCCCAAGAAGAACTTTCAAAAAGCACTATGAAAGAATCAAAAACTAGCCTATCAGAAGGTCTATGTCACATAGCTCTAGGACTTCGAGAATTGCCCACTGAATAACTCCTAAATTATCAGCCTTGGTTCAGTTGTATTCTGGTTATCAATCTCCTGTAGCAGGTAATGTGCTGATGATCCTGCTGATGTGCTAGTCAATTTTTCAATCGTTTGGTCTCCAAAAACGGTATTTCGTCAGACAGTCACCAGCTTTTCACTTATATTTGGTTAGGTCCAGGGTAAAGAAACTTTACCATCGAGTGGCCTTGAATGGTCCTAATGCTGCTGTCTCGGTTAGATCATCTTACCTTTATATACTTGTGGACTGATCACCCACGCCAGCCTTACTTTGCTCTGACCTCAGGATTTAGAAGAGCTCACCGAATGTTTCCTGAATTATCAGGCTTGGTTCAGCTGTATTTGGCCCATTCCAGTTCTCAATTGCCAATAGCAGGTAATGTGCTGATGCATTCTAGTCTGCTTTCAATCGTTTGGTCGCCGAAAAATGTATTTCGTCTGACATTTACCTCCTGTTTACCTATTTTGGGTTAGGTCCAGGGTAACTTTTCAACAAAAAACGTTCTCCGTGCACTACAAATGAATCATTAAACCAGATGATCAGCAGGTCTATGCCACATGACTCTACGACTTCGAGAAGAGCTCACTGAATATTTCCTCAATAATCAGCCTTGGTTCAGCTGTATTCTGGTTCTTAATTGCCAATAGGAAAACTGTATTTCGTCAGACCGTTTACAGCTTTTCACCTAGATAGGGTTAGATCCAGGGTAAGAATCCTTTACCATTGGGCTGCTGCTTTGGTTAGATCTTCTTTCCTTGTGTACTGATCACCCATGCTATCCTTACTTTCTTTAGACCTCATTCTTGAGAAGAACCCGCTTAACATTTCCTGAATCATCAGGCTTGGTTCAGCTGTATTTAGCCTATTGCAGTTCTCAATTGCCAAAAGAAGGTAATGTTTTTGCAATTGATGTGGTATCCGACGAAATTATTTCGTCTGACAGTTACCACCGGTTGCAACTTGATTCCGAGGACTACTCTCGGCTCTGTGCAGATCAGGAGGAGCTGGAGACGCTTAAGCACCTTCCCTGCTCTCTACTATCTAGAAGGAGAACCCGCTATCTAGGTGACTTTATTATCGCAGATCTCGAAGCTCTGTCATCGCACAACATCGACAGAATCTTTTACTTCATTAGGTGCCTGAAATGGCTACTCATCCATCAGCTTAAACGGCATGGAAACACCCATTTTGTTTCCACACCTTTCAATCCTTTACCTCGCTTTTCTGTTTTCTGCATTTCTAATTAACCCCTCCCCTAACCATTATATGTATATTCTCTTTTATACTATTATCTTCCAGGACTAACACAATGGACCTACCGGTCTGCGAGTGTGGCAGTGCCCGCCAGCTATTGGTAGTGTGCTGTGCGTCCTTTAACCTAACCTAACCTACCACCGGTTTTTGGTGGGTTAGGTGCAGGGTAAGGATTGTTTACCCTAATTCCTGTTGTTCATATGAGGAGCATGGCGCCTTATAGTAGCATTAGACGGTCCTAATGCTGCTGTCTCGGTTAAATATTATTTCCTTTACATACTGATGGACTGACCACCCTCGGACGCCTTACTTCGTTTTGAGCCCTATCGCTGGAGACTTTGTTGTTTTTGGTTCCAGGAATTAGGTCGGCATAGTGTGTTGGTGGAGGATAAAATTCACTGCCAAGTGGGTTCTTGAATAACATGTTATCGGTAGGTTTGGTTTCTTTAGACAGCATATGCTACACAAGACTTGGGAGAAGATTTTAGAATTTCTAGTTGGTCACATTCAAACGACAGAAATCTCCGACGGCATTCCTGAAGTGCGGCTTACAGCTACCTGTGATTCGTTTTTGCCAGACAGGCGCTCCTGGGAAAATGGAACTTTGGCCCATGTGCCAGTGGGGACCAGCTGCTACACGGATGGGTCCAAGCGAGGAGAAAGGACGGATCTGGGACGTTTTATTGATGAACCAGTAGTCGAACTTCACTTCCGCCTCCCTGAACATAACACGGTATTTCAATCAGAAGTTCGAGCAATCACGGAATGTGTGAACTGGCTCAGTAACACCACAAAGACTAAATATGCAAACATTTTCACAGATAGCCATATGTCGATTAAAGCAATAACATCGGAAAGGATCAAATCCAGAACGGTTTTGGACTGTAAAAGAACGATAAATGATTACTCAATTGCGTATTTGCTGGGTACCAGGACACAACGGAATGATTGGAAATGAACGGGCAAACAGCTTGGCTTCAAAGGGCAGTGAACTTCGAGTAATAAACTTGGAAAGTTGGAAACCTTTCGAAGCCACGAAAAATGAGTTGAGGCACTGGGCAGTGATGGCTCACAAAACTGTGTGGAATAGCGCAACAATATGATCAACTGCAATAATACTGTGGGGTGACCCAAATGAAAAGAAAACAAGTAGTCTTCTGAAACTAAAAAAGATCGATATAAGTAGGATGATGAGTGTTCTAACGGGACTAGCAGGAAACGACAAATGCAGGGCATGCTGGGAGCACATCGAAACGATGGAACATTTTCTGTGTCACTGCCCGGCTGTCACACATGCAAGATCCCAACATTTCGGGTCCGACATATTACCAGACTTGACTCATCTCAGAGAATATGACTGGAAGATACTGAGAAAATTCGTGTCTAGTACCGATTTTCTGTAACTCGTGAGGTATAAAAAGATCATAAATAAGGAGCGCACAACAGGCCGAACCATTGGCTTAAGTGTATGTCCAAGGATATGAGACGTTTAAACGTCTACTCTCTTCAACCTAACCTAACCTATATCTAATTCAAGGCTTGATGCCTTGGAATGGGCTTAGTGTTAAATATTTCGTCTTAGCTTTTGGTTTAAATTTTCGATGTGGTCCGAGTTTACGCGACGAGTAATTTTACATCGGTTCCTTAATAGGTTTGCCACAGGGTCAATACGCGGTTCTGGTCTGGTATTGACGTTCCTTTCCATGGGTATTGGATTATTTATAGTTTGTATTTTTGGTAGCAGAACCGACAATGGACTTTGGCTCGACATTGACATTCCTTTACATTGGGTTCTGTGATTATTCGTGTTTTTAGTTTTTTTCTGGATGTATATCATAAGACTTGGGTCTGACATTAATACCCTTGAATTGGAGACTTTGCTTGGGTTATAATGCTAGTTTTTGGATATGTGAAGTATTTTGTTCGATGGTTACATTCCTTTCCACAGGGGTCCGACACTGACTTTCCTCTATCTTGTGGTTGTTCGTAGTCTCGTTTTACCCGCAGGTTTAATCATAGGCTTCCATTGGACATTGATGATGCACTTGAATTGACCAGAGCTGGATATTTGGTCTTTATTTTGGGTCTGAATCGTAGTTTGATCGAGAGGAGTTTCCTTTCTAATGGGTACTTTGAATATGTATTTGGTTTTGTAAAGCAGAGTCAATAAAGCTTTGGTTCTGGCATTAATGTTTCTTTTTTTTTGGTATTGGATTATTCGTAATTTTTAGTTTTGGCATTAGGTTCAACACGAAACTTGCATGACATGTTCTTGTCCATTCTCCATTGTTACTGGATTTATGTGCTTTGTAGACCCCATAAAGTATATATATTCTTAATCGTCTTAAAATTCTAAGACGATTTATCCATGTCCGTCTGTCTGTCCGGCTGTCCGTCCGTCTGTTGTAATCACGCTACAATCTATAATACTTGAGCTAGGTGGCTAAAATTTGGTATAGATACTTCTTATAGCTGCAGGTAACTTGGGATTGAAAATGGGCGATATCGGTCCATATTTATATATAGCTCCCATATATAGCATCTAACTTCTTGTGATTCCTACTGTTCTCATCTTTTGTGTTTTTCGATGTTATTTTGCTATCCGTGGTGGAGGGTATACAATAGGCCGGGTCGATTTTTGGGGAGGCAAAAAAAGTCGCCATTGCTCATCCCACTTTGACCCATTTAGAGTGCTCCAATCGAGTCCAAATGTATGACCGACCCCCACTCAGTGAAGTGCTCAGTGAAAATCGTATTCTAGGGATCAAAATAAGAAACTTTGCCGAAGGAACCATACCTCTAAAACGAATTCTAATGTCCCGGAATTTGGGTCGAACTTTTGGGTAGGGGCAAATTTTGAAAAGTCCCACTTTGACCCATTTAGAGTGCTCCAATCGAGTCCAAATGTATGACCGACCCCCACTAACTTTGGAGGCCCGACCCACCCATGCCAGTGGCATACCCCCTGGAACCCCCTGGGGGTTCCATACATTTGAACTCGATTGGAGCACTCTAAATGGGTCAAAGTGGGATTTTTTCCGGGACATCAGAATTCGTGACTATTATGACTTTGTGCATTTGTTTGTAACACCCGAAAGGAGAAGAAATAGATCCATTGTTTATTATACCGATCGACTTGTAATCACTTTCTGAGTCGATTTAGCTATGTCCGTCTGTCTGTCCGTCTGTAGATGTTTTCTTGTAATCAAAGTACAGGTCGCAATTATAACCCGATCTTGACGAAACTTTACACATATATTTTTTTGGCCCAAGGACGATCTCTATTTAATTTGGTTAAAATCAGTTCAGATTTGGATATAGCCCCCATATATATGTTAGCCCCGATTTGACATGTAAGCGCTATAAAAACTTTATTTTATAGCCGATCAGTATGAAATTCAGCAGAAAGAGGTCTCTTATTATATGAATGAACACTGTTAAATTTGGAAGAAATCGGTTCAGATTTAGATATAGCCCCCATATATACGTTACCCCCGATTTCACATGTAAGCTCCGTAAAAAAATTATTTTATAACGCGATCAGTGTGAAATTCGGCAGAAATTCGAAATTCGAAAGAAAGAGGTCTTTTTACATGAATGAGTATTCAGGGAAAATCGGTTCAGATTTATATATAACATCCGTGTATATGTTCCTCCTGATTTGGTATCAAAGCGCTATAGAAGTTGTACTTTACTTCCGATCATTAAAATTTTCCAGAAATATGTTTCTCAATTTAGGAACGAATATTGCTTAATTTAGCGATTATCGGTTCAGAATTAGATAATATGTTCCTACCCATTTACCAATTATTCCAAATTATTATCGCAATGACCCCATTCCGTTGATTTGCTGATTTTTTTTTGCAAATGCTCGTAAAAGTAATTTAGCTGTCCGTTTACGTTTGGTTTCCGTTGACTAATCTGATGTTTTGCGCTACGGGGGCGTTACGGTTACGTTTGCCTAACCCAGCCTTTAATAATTTCAGGTATCCGAAATCGTTTGATTGTTACCCGAGATGACTTTAGTCCTTCCTTATTTAATCACTTACCCCCTTCGTTAGTTATTCCACTTTCCATTTCACCCAAAAACGTGCGCTCGCTTGCAATGTATGTCCTCATAACAGCTCATCTTTTCTGCTGACTGACTATTGTGACTGATGCACTCAATAATGAAGTTCATGTTGTCTGTTTGCAGAGCAGCAAGTCGACATTCATTTGTAACTATCTCAACAAAGATAGAGACAAAGTGAGTCTCTGTGCGTCCGTGTGTGTTTGTGTGTGTCGGAGGATATGTGTTGAATGTTGTACTCGCATGTTGTTGCAACATTTCAACAAAACACAGACACAATCCATGTTCGTTTCGTTTCGTTTCGTATAGTATTTTTTTGCGACAGTGAGAGAGGAGCGTGTGTGCATACAAATGTCACATATTCATGCATACATTTGCATATTGCCGAGAGCAGAAGCAGCAACTACAACACACTAACTCGCACTCATGGCTTTTGGAGCCATTCATGATGAAGCCGGCAAGACTACATACAAGTCTTTTGGATGGATGGATGTGTGTATGTAAAATGGATGCTGCTGCCTGACTCGTTTGTGTGAAATGACAAATTTATTTGTTGCATAAAAAATGTGTTTATTTTGTTGGTGTGTTCCCACTGTCGGTTTATATTGTGTGTCTCTGTGTGTGTGTGTGTCTGTGCAATGAATGCAATTGCAATTTTGTTTCTGTTGCTGCTGTTGTTGTTGCATTTGTATCTGTTCATCGTGTTGCTTGCCTGCCTTCCCCAGAAATTGGGGGAGTGTCAGAGTCTGTGTATAGCAGTGTGTCTGTCTGTCCGTCCCTATGTAAGTGAGGGTGTATATATTAATTTGTTGTATATGCAAATGAAATTAACACCTTTTCCATTTCGTATCGGTTGTTTAATCGGTAGTTGTAAATTATGTATTGTTTATATACGTAAATAAAGTGTAAATAACATTTAACGAGTGTTGTGTCTATGTGTATGTATACCTGTGCCAGTTTATTAAGGTGGGGCGGTTTAAATAAAGTGACAAAATACATAAATGTAATTGGTTCACATTTCGTATGTATTCAAAATATTTTTTAAGTGTTATTTGATCTCTGATAAGGAATTATTGTAATATGCACCTTTTGAGGAATTAATATTTTTAATATAAATATATTTCTATTATATGTTAAAGGCTAACCTATGTGCACTTAATGTACTTAATCGTATATACACAACAAGCTACCAGCTCACATAGAACAATTGAGATCCCTAGTGCTGGCACCGAACCATTTGCCCCTTATCGGAACCAACCTATTTCATATAGAACCTATTTCCGATAACCAACTTCTAGACTGGCAATTATATTAGAGAAACATGTTAAGATCGTTCCTGCCTAAAATGCAGGTTCTTGAAGTAGCTTCAGAACGACTTTTGAAACAATTAAGCAGAGTCAGAAGAGGTTCCGGAATGTGTGATATACATTCCCTAATTACACTATGCAACAAATGAACACTTTTTGAAAAATATACGGACTTGAAAGTATAGGTTCGATTATACTATCAAAGGGTAGTATAACCCTATACTCCGTTTTGCGAAATTGGTGACCAATTTTTTTTATGGGCCCCCAAAGTTTCTGCAAATCAGTGGGCCACTCGAAAAAGGTGTCATCAGCTTTTGTTTAACAACTAATTCCGACTTGGTGATGCCGCTTAACTATGTTTGGCAATAATGTAGCTAAGAATATACTGAACAAAGTTTTTTAGCATTTTTTGCGAAAACAAATTTTTTCCGGTACTTTTTTTTAAAAAGCCAACGTAAATCTGAACAACTTTTGTAAACATATCAATACAATCTGGGCACCCTAAAAAGCTCAAAAAACCACATTGTACCCCAAAAATGTAAGTATTTCACTGTTATGTAACAAAAATATATTTTTTTGGTATAGGGCATGTACAACAACTTTATAGAAAATATTACGGCCAATATTTTTGTGGAACATTTTAACCCTCTAGCTCCCCCACATAACTGTAATTTTTGGCCCCATTTTAACAAATCTTAAAAAACACCCCTCAAAATAGGGAGAGAGGGGATGAAATGTTCTACAAAAATGTTCGCCATAAAATTTTACTATATGAGTCGGAACACACCAAAGCCCAAATCTTAACACAAAAACCCAAAAAGCGGTAAAATTCCATTCAACAACGCTCTTTACTGGTATCTTTATTGCATCGACTACTAGATCGTACGACTAACATTGCTTCACGAACAGGAATTTGACCTTTTTTTTGGTGTTTGTGTTATGTTTTGAGCTTTGGTGTGTTCTGACACATATAGTAAAATTTTATGGCGAACATTTTTGTAGAACATTTCATCCCCTCTCTCCCTATTTTAAGGGGTGTTTTTTAAGATTTGTTAAAATGGGGCCAAAAATTACAGTTATGTGGTGGAGCTAGAGGGTTAAAATGTTCCACAAAAATATTCGTCTTAATATTTTCTATAAAGTTGCTGTACATGCCCTATACCAAAAAATATATTTTTGTTACATAACAGTGAAATACTTACATTTTTGGGGTACAATGTTGTTTTTTGAGCTATTTATGGTGCCTAGACACGTTCAGATTGTGTTAATATGTTCACAAAAGTTGTTCAGATTTACGATGGCTACAATTTTGCCAAGCATTGTTAGTGAAAAATTACGAGTCCCCGGAAGTTATGCGGAAAAAAATGAAAACAAAATATTTTTTTCCTTCACTTTTTCAAAAAAAAGTACCGGAAATTTTTTTTTTTCGCGAAAAATGTTACGAATCTTTACATATTCAGCGTATTCTTAGTTACATTATTGCCAAACATAGTTAAGCGGTATCACCAGGTCTGAATTAGTTGTTGGACAAAAGCTGATGACACATTTTTGGAGGGGCCCACTGATTTTCAGAATCTTTGGAGGCCCATAAAACAAAATTGGTCGCCAATTTCGCCAAATCGAGTATAGGGTTATACTACCCTTTGATAGTAGAACTATACTGTAAAGTTCGTGTATTTTTTTCACTGTTGCACAGTGTTATTATTCGCAGTTCTATGGGGGGATTTTATTTATAAAATCGAAAATATTTCGAAACAGAAGAAGTTTTAAAATAAGTGATATTCGTGGAAAGGTTGTTAAAAGACCTACACCGAAGTTTACAACTTAATGGGCAGTCCTTGTCTGTGGGATGGATTTGCAAATTTCTAGAGTTCCTAGTGCTATCACGGGTCCTCATCGGAACCAAACCAGTTTAATACAGAATGTTGTCTATAATACGATTACTGGAGACAAACTAGTATCTCCAATTACCAATCTCTAGAGTGGCAGCTGCTTGGACTTTACGCAGAAATTAGGTTAGAGGGAAATGTTAAGATCTTTCCTGGCCAAAATGCGGGTTCTTGCAGAACCTTCAGAGCTAGCCAGAAGCATTTTTAAGTTTTGTGTCCTAATACCACACACCTTTCCTCCTACTACAAAGGGTTCTTGTATCAGGAAGATGCCTACTGCACCTGCGTATAGCCGCAACAATAGTGCCGCTGAGGTTGCTTCCACATTAGAGTATCTTCTATCCGGCAAGGGTCGTATCAGACTCATCTTGCGTATCATCGAGGAACTTCACCTCATGTCAGCCTCAGTGTACGAAAAATTACATTCGTCCGCGGAAATTGATACTACCGCCCTTTTGTTAGAGCCTGAAGCACCAGATATTATTGGCGTTGAAGGTTCTTCAATTCCTGCCGGCTAGCAACCACGGTTGATACATTAACACAGAAATTTGGTTGGAGTTTAATCGTAAGATTAAGTTCTTGGAATACGTTCACGGTTGGTCAAAACATATTTAAGTTGGATAACCTAATACTACACACCTTTCCTCCTATTACATAGGATTCCTGTATCAGGAAGACGTCTACTGCACCTGTGGACAGTCGCAGCAGTAATGCCGCTGAGACTGAGGTTTGCGTGATGGAGGGTAATCTAAAGAATTCTTAACATCATTCGTAGCAGACTAATCTTCATCTCAGCAAGAGTGTTATCGAACTCCTTATCCGTATAATAGAGTAGCATGTCCTCATAAAATGCGTCAAAGTGTTCGGAAAATACCCTCAGCTCTTCGTCCTCAGAAATAGATAACAACGCCCTTGAGTTGGAGCCTCAGGCTCCAGAAATTGTTGGCGAAGACGGCTCCTCACTTCCAGACGGCTGGCAACCACGGTTGATACCTTAACTCAGAAATAATGTTAGAGAAATATGTCAAGATCCTTCCTCGATAAAATGCAGGTTCTTAGAGTGGCGTTAGAGTTGACGATGTCCTGACAACACACACCTTTCCTCTTACTATGGGGTTCCTGTATCAGAAGGACGTCTACTGTACCTGTGGATATTCGCAGCAGTAGTGTCCCTGAGACTGTTTTTGAGTAGTGAATAATATAGCCACCAGATTAACCTCCCACCCCAGCAAGGATGTTATTGAACTCGCCGTCCGTATCATCGACAAACATGTCCTCATTTCATGAGTCAAAGAGTCCGGAAACTTCACTCAGCCGCTCAGTGTCCGAAGACATAAATTCATCCGCAGAAATATATATCACCGCACTTGTGTTAGAGCCTGAGGCTTCAGAAATTATTGACGTGGATGGATCCGCACTTATACTCGACTGGGTGGCAAGGGCGATTGATAGCCAACTGATTGAGCACGCAAACTTCTCTAAGCCCTCAGTGTCCGAGGGCATTCGTTCGTATATGAAATTGGCCTTGTGTTAGAGTCCGAGGCTCCATAAATTATTGCTTGGTGGCTCCATACTTCCACACGGTTGATAACCATGGTTGATGCCTCACATTCTGTAGAGGTGTCTACTTATACATCCTACTTGTATACATTCAGAACTATAATGTGTACCTTCAAAGCTATTCAGAGTCCCGCGTACCTTCAGAGCTTTATTCATATCGCAGCTTTTCTCGTCAACGGGGTACCGGTGGATTCATGCGGAATCGGCCACTATCATCCAACCCTTGCCAATTTGCAAACTCTTAGAAGCTCGTGAATGTCAGTCGAGTCTGATGGTTCTTCTGTACACCAAGTGACGACTCTGCGGTATAGAGATGTTGGTTTCCTCTGCAACATTCAACTGGGCACCTACGGAGTCATGTATAACCTGTACCTAAGGATCTGACATCAACGAATGCTATGAGCTTTACTCTCCCCTGAGGCGACCCTACATCGTTTCATATTGGTAGTTTACCAGACAGCTCTTTAGCGATAGCAAGGCATTGGACAATAGTAGCCGATTCCGCATAACTTCACATATTCATAGGTACCATCCACATAGTTTTTGTCTTTAAAGGCCATCACTTTTCTCTCCTACGCCACTTCACTGAAGGGTTTGTTGAGTTTCCTATTAACCGTGACGTCATGTCCCCTAGCTTTTTTCGAAGGCAGGGATGGCTCCGCACTTCCAGAGGACTGGCTGACAACCCAGGCCGATACCTCACATTATGCATTGGTGGCTACATCCTGCTTGTATGGCTTCAGAGCTATAGTTCCGGAATCATGTCGGAGGTTCCATTTGCCCATTGTAATTCAGGGATTGATTCAGCATTCCTCCTTTCTTAATATTGTCAATTCTCCAATTGTGGATGGGCAGAGTAGGATTGCAAACTCTTAGTTTCTTGAGAATGTCAGTCGAGTCGTATGGCTCTTTTATAAGCCAGGGCTCTCGACAACATCCAACCGGCCTGCTCTCATTCACTCGTCTTATCCCTATATATGTCTACCTTTCGGGACTTACCCGTGGCCTTCGGTAGCTCAATGGTTAGTGTATTAGACCTGGATTCCGAAGGTGATGGGTTCGATTCCCGTCCGGGGCACTGGCAAATTTTAACATCAACATTTCATGTTTTCATCATAATTGCAGCAAAATGACTGACCGGACACACTACCACTACAACAACAGCTGATCGCCCAACTCAACAGGGAAGCTAAAAATAAACATAACACCATGACGACTATTAACATAAATGCAGCGCATCTAGTGGAGAATAGAAACGGCAAGAATCAAATAATATGCAATCCCTTAAATTAGCAGACAAATATTATCAGCCGACTTCGTGGTTTAAAAGACATCCATGACGTTCTTAGCCCAGGAAAGTGACTCTTTTTGTTTCTCAGCTATCCGCAGCTCTTGGTGCCTCAGTTTCGATGGTAGGAATTGAAAATCCCCTTTTACTGATCCACTGGTTTTGAGTACTGGGGAACCATTTCACCCATTTTGGTATGTTTAAATTGGGCCAAGACCAATAGACATACAGTCGGACAACTGAAGGAAACCGCTCCACTAGACGGTGGGCAAGTTGGATTCAGAGCCCAGAGACCACTTCTGTTTTTGTGGGGAATATATATGTTCACCACAGCATTTCCGCCGGTATTGCGGCAAAGGGAAACACTTGTTACTTGCTGAGGCGCCCAGGTATCAGCAAGGCTCCGTACAACTATATCTTTAAAATTCTAGTTTACACCTAATAGGCGATCCCATCTAATGTCCTTCCGTATATTCAAATAAGCACTCACGGTATGAGTGTATGACTATGTATGTCTGTCTGTCTGTCTGTCCATGTGTAGGTGTGTCTGCATCTGTTTTCACAAAATGTATTGCCTTCAATGTGTAGGTGACATATTTGTTGCAAATCTTTTTGAAATTTTACAGGTCCTGTAGCATATGACTCATGTGACAAATGTGGCAATTTATCAAAAAGCAAAGTACGGCAGACGAGATGTAAATTGTCATTGTGGGTTAACCCGAAAGGATTAACTTATTGCACAAGTATACCCATTAAAAAGCTCTGCAAAGGGAAGTGGTTTTGAGCAATACTGACAAAAATGAAAAATTATTTTCAATGTAATATTTTTCATTAAAAAAAATTAAAGTTATTTTCAAAAATAAAAGACAAATGCCGGAAATGAAATCAAGGGACCAGGAAGTTATTTCTTATAGGTAGACCTGGATTTTTGCATATTTTTCATTTGTCATCCGGTTGGAAACAAACATTGCATTTAGACGTTTTATCGTTCAAAAAATTGTTGTCGTATTGTCGATATGCACTAAAATATTTAAACGATGAAACGTCTAAACGCAAAGTTTGTTTATATCGAATGGAAAATGAAAACTATGTCAAAATCCGAGGTCTATTTATAAACAGATTTTTATGAAAAATTAAATCTTACAAATCAAAAAAAAAATATATTGTCTTGAGATCCGATATATGTCAAAAAAAAAAAACTTTAAGCTACTCTTCATAAATATCTAGAACTAAAAAAACTAAGTTTTGTTACTACTACTCAGAAAGCGTATTAAGGACTGTATCCTGAGACCTGCAACTCTGCCAAAGAACCTTGATGCCTCTCTTCATAAATATCCAATTTTTTATTTTTGTAAAATTAAGTTTTGTTCAAAAGTTGCCTAATTTCTTTCTGGCAGATATCAACAGCATTCCACTTCCTTATTATACTTATAAGCAACAACCTCACTTCCGTTTCCGCTCTTCTGATCCCGCACATTTCAATAAAGAAACAACAGGATATAAACAATAACTTTTGCACTTCCCTTCACTATCAATTAAAGTCATTTAAATTTGTTTCCCCCATTCCAAAAAAAAAAGAATTCCATTTTTCATCACAACATCACTGACTGCCTGAGTCAGTCAGTCAGTCATCCTTCTTCCTTCCATCTGCTGCTGCTGTCGCGGCAGTCTGTCATTCATTTTTATTCAGAAATGAAATAAAAGCTTCGCGTATTGCCATAAACTTTTGGGAATAGTTTCTTTCTGCGCCAAGTTAATGCAACAATTTTCATTTTATCCATTTTGCCTGTTTTTTTTTGTTGTTGTTGCAGTTACTGTATTGCGGCAAAACTTATTTTTAGTTCCATTTCGAATTTGCATTTTTCCAGCAGCTGTACTGTATTGTATTTTATTGTATTGTTGCCGAGATTCATTTAGTATTTAAGCAAAAACTTTTTGATAAATTTACTTTCAACTTTTTTTTTTGTTTTTGTTAAAAAACTGTCGACACAAGTCTTAATATTTAATCCCTAATGCCAAGGTGAGTAGGTGAAATTTCAATTGCTGCAATTTTGCCTGCAGTCAAGGGGTTTCTTCAACAAAATAAAGATTAGAAATGCAGCAGTAATATAAAACTAATTTCGAAAGGATTTATCAAATCTTAAAAGCTCTCATAAAGAAATGAAATCTTACTAAACAAAAATTGGAAATAAAAAACTAAAAAAAAACTTGCGAATAAACTGAAGTAAAAAAGGCATACACTCCAGGAAAAAATACCCTGAAAAATTAACCAAGGATGTGGACAAATTTAAACTTTTTTTGTAGTCAATTAAAACTTAGGACATGACACCTAATATTGTTTTGGGCGATAGAACCTAACCATAAAGGTAGTTAGGGACCATTAACCATTTGGCTTTAAAGCCCAGATTTGTATACCCTACATTACACTGGGGTACATTATATTAGGAGTTAGAGCATTTGTTTGTTACGTCCAAAAAGAGAAAATACAGGCCCATCGTTTATAAAGAATTCCCGTCCGCCTGTCTGCCTATTCATATATCCTTCTGATCAAAGTTTAGCTCGAAAATGTGAACCGATCTTTGGCTCTCGTTTTGCTACAAGAACGATTCCTTGACTCAAGAATAGGTAAGGTTAGGTTAAGAGTGGCTACTGCCTGTACAACGGTCTCACTTAGACTATATAGTCTATTGTGCTATAACAGGGACATAAGGGAAAACAAATCGCTAGCCTCCCACGTTAAACAAAATGTATTGCTTGAAAAATCTCTAAAGTTGGCTAACCTAGTGACTATACAGGCTCTACGTCGTCCAATACCTGTACCTTGAAGCAGCCTCAACACTGACGTCCCAAGCCCACAAACCTCGTCTCCTCTCAACCATGATTCCTGTATTAGGATCAGGTCAGCCCTTGCTAGCATTAAGAGGGTTTTAATGCGGTTCATGCATCCTTAGAGTGGTGAAAGTTTATCTGTAGAAGGCGGACTATTTTCAGCTCTCTCCAACACCATTATACATTGTCGTCTGTGTCCGCTAGAAGCTCATACTGATAAGATTCTTCTGATCCCATGATGAAGAGCATATCCACGCATCCATCGGAGAAGGATGAAACGAAAGCTTCCCGCCACATGCAGCTCTGACATTTGCAAAGAGGGAGGTTCACATTTGGATAGTGCACCTGTTTAGGGTTTTAGGTTAGGATGGCAGCCGTTTTTTACACAGCTCACATAGACGAGTTCAGGTCCCTATTGTTACCACGGGCTGATTTACAAAGTTCTCTCATTTTGGTAACGGAAAGATCTGTTAGACTGCCAAGAAAGGCCGACCACAGTATGTCCAGACGTTGTTTACTTAAAGCGGAACAGTCGCATAGCAAGTGGTCAATGCTATTCACTTCTTCCCCATATCCACAGCTTCTGCAGAAGTCATTGGAGTCAATACCCAATCTTCTAGCGTGTTCGCCGATCAGGCAATGTCCCCTCAGAACTGATACTAACGTAGGCAATTCGAGTCCCTCCCTTATTTCTTCTGTACACCTTAAGCCGGATTTTGCTGAATCCTTATAATACCATGCCATCGAACTTACCTGGGCTAAAGGCGTCATAGATGCTTCTAAGGCCAATGAGTCGGCTGAAAGAGCCACAAATTCAGCTGTGTTAACGGCTAATAAAGTAAAACGAATCAGATCACCTGATGAACCCCTGCCTTCGAAAAAGGCAAGAGGCCCTAATGTCACCATCAACAGGACACTCACCAAGCCCTTCAATGAAGTGGCGAAGGAGAGTCTAGTGATGGCTGTTATAGACAGAAGTAGTGAGGATGGATCCATCCTCAAGGACAAATGGAGTCATGTACAATCAGTCATTATGGCTCATTACCTCGATGTCCGTAGAGAAATGCCGGGCAAACCACCAATCTGCAACGATGCAGGATGGCATCAGGGGAGAGTAAAGCTCTTATATTTCGGTGATGCCAGATCAGTAGACCTGTATAAGGCTGCTCTGAGTCGAGCGGGGGAGGTGTGGCCGGGTGCCCAGTTGGATGTTGTAGAAAAAAACAACATCCCTAGTCACCCTAAAGCCATCACCTGGGTTACAGAAGAGCCCTCCAACCCGGCTGACATCTTAGAAATAATAAAAGATTCCAATCCTGGTCTGCCGGCCCATAATTGGAGAATCAGCAAGGTGGGTGAGGCGGATAGTAAAAAGCGGCAGGTCAATCTTATCCTAAACGCTGAATCCACCTCCCATATACAAAGTGCGAGTGTAACCCTACAATATAGCTTCGAGACTATAGTCTTGAAGATATACAAGCAGGATATAGCTCCCACTGCAGAAGGTGAGTCGTCCACCGTGGCACTTTCTGGAAGTGCGGAGGTACCCACGCCTATTATTTCTGGTGACTCCAACTCTAACAGAAGATCTGTAACGTCCTTCTCTGAGGACAAAAGCTCTACTGCGGACACAGAGAGGCTGAGGGGAGTCTCCGGACTCTTTGACGCATCTGGCGGGGACATGCTTCTCGACGATACGGACGAAGAGTTCGATAACACCCTTGTCGGGGTGGATGTTAATCTGTCAATTACCAATGATGGTAAGAATTCTACAGATTAACCTCCATCACGCTAAAGCAGCCTCAGCGGCTCTATTGCTGCGCCTGTCCACAGGCGCAGTAGACATCGTCCTGATACAGGAGCCCTACGTAGTGGGAGGAAGGGTGTGCGGTATTAGGACACCCAACTTTAAACTGCTTGTGGCCAACTGTGAAGGCACTCCAAGAACCTGCATTTTGGCCAGGAAAGATCTAAGTATCTTTCTCCTGACTAATTTAAGTGGTAAAGACCAAACAGCTGCTAGCCTGGAGATCGGTAATCGCATATATTGGGTGGTCGCCAGCTACTTGCCTTATGAATCTGTAGTACCGACTGCTCTATTCAGGGAAGTAGTAGAAGAAGCAACGTCTGACGAGCTCGAGCTGATTATTGGCGCAGACACGAACGCTCATCATACGCAGACACGAACGCTCATCATAACTACCAACCTTAGTATTTGTAACATAGGTAATAAACCGACCTTCACAACTAAAGACAGACAAGAAGTACTCGACGTAACGTTTGCTACTGACCGGCTGTCAGACAAAATTATTGGGTGGAATGTACTGGACGACCACTCATTCTCAGATCACCATTATATTGAGTTCAAACTCGCGGAAAAAGCGCCTAAACCCGCCGTCCACAGAAATGTAAGGAAGACAAAGTGGCATCTGTATGAGAAGAATTTCAAGAAAGTCCTCAACTCTAAACTTCTGTACGAACCGAATGACAAAGCCGGTCTGGATAATCTGGTCGATCATATCACCATATCATTCAATAGATCCCTTGAAGAAGCCTGTCCAAAAACAAGGTACAAGGGTAAAACTAAGCCCCAATGGTGGACTTCTGAGCTAACGGCTATGAAAAAGACCTGCAACAAGCTATTCAATAAGGCTAAATCTACTGGGGTCGCTAATGGATGGGATGCCTATAAAGAGCAACTCAAGATCTATAAGAAGGAGCTTAGAAAGGCGCAAAGGCGCTCTTGGTATACCTTCTGTGCTGAAGTGGAAAAGGTCTCCGACGGCGCTAGGCTGAGGAAGATATTATCTGCTTCACCCTGTACAGTGGGATATTTACAGGATGAGGCAAATAACTGGACGAAAAACAGCGAGCAGTCGCTCAATGTAATGCTCGACACACATTTCCCGGGGAACTCTGTAACAGAACCCGAGGATCAGCAGGACCAACAAGAGTTTGTGTGGACTGCGAGCGTCGCTAGCTTCTTGACTGAGAGATCCAGAATAAGCTGGGCTATTAATAGCTTTGAGCCCTTCAAGTCACCTGGACCAGATGGCATCACTCCAGCAGAAATGCAGAAAATGTTAAAGTACATTATCCCCTGGCTGGAGAAAATTTATGTAGGCTGTATCAGGCTTTCATACGTCCCGAATCGATGGAGGGATACCAAGGTGGTATTCATACCTAAAGCGGGAAAGATATCACACCAAAAGACTTCAGACCAATTAGCCTATCCTCCTTCCTATTGAAAGGTCTGGAAAGACTTTTAGATCATTTCACTAGGGAAAACCTGGATACAAAACTCCTGTCGGGGAACCAACATGCTTACAATAAGGGCAAGTCTACAGAATCAGCCCTGCACGAACTTGTGAGTACTATCGAATCGTCCCTGCATTTCAAGGAATTCACCATGGTGGCATTTCTTGACATAGAAGGGGCTTTTAACAACATTCACTCAGATGCGGTAATTGCGGCACTCTCACATCTAAAAGTTAACACTAGTTTGATTAGACTAATTCAAAGTCTGCTCACCAGAAGACGCATAACAGCATGTCTAGGGTCCACAACTCTAACAAGGTATGTAAACAGAGGGACCCCGCAAGGAGGAGTATTGTCTCCACTAATTTGGAACCTAGCGGTGAATGAAATCCTGCTAGATCTAGAACGTTGTGGCTGCAAGGTCGTGGCATATGCGGACGACGTGGCAATCGCAGTCAGTGGCAAATTCGTAAACGTCCTCAGAGACATCCTACAGGTGGCTCTGAACAAGTTGGCTAGATGGGCCAGAAGCAGCGGTTTGGGCGTTAAACCCAACAAGACAGAATTGGTTCTCTTTACTAGGATGAATAATGTCCCACATGTGGACCCTCCACCTCGGATAAATGGAACAGATCTAGTCTTTTCTGAAAGTGCAAAATTTTTAGGAATAATTCTAGATAGGAAAATGTTATTTAGACTTAACGTATTGGAACGTGTAAGGAAGGCCAACGTCGCCTTATATTCCTGCAAAAAGGCTGTAGGGTCGCGGTGGGGACTCTCTCCTAAAATCGTCCACTGGATATATATAGCAGTAGTTCGTCCAATACTGTTATACGGTATTGTGGTATGGTGGACGGCAACTGACAAACTAACCATTATCAACCTACTAACAAAGGTTCAGAGAACTGCCTGCCTGAGCATAAGCGGAGCCTTAAGGACTACAGCGACCGAGTCTCTACAAGCCCTACTCCATATACTGCCGATTAATATTGTGGCGAGAGAAGTTGCAACCAAAGCGGCAATAAGATTAAACTGCCTATCAATGTGGAGGTACAAAAACTATGGTCACATGAGGATATCAAAGTGTAGTGCTATGGTAACCGACCGAGTGGACTATATACCAACTGTGTACACCTTCGAGAGAAATTACATCACTATGATTCCCGCCAGAGATGAATGGGTCGGCAGAATACCAGTCCAGTGGGAAGTCGCCAAGTGGCTGAGTCGCAACATAGTAACCAACACTGGCGTTGTCGTTTACTCGGACAGCCAGGCTGCCATCAATTCTCTGGAGGCAACATCCCTAAATTCACAAACAGCCCTCGACTGCCGCAGATCTCTTAACGAGATGGCTGAGCAGTTTAATATACACCTCATATGGGTGCCTGGGCATAGGGATATCCCGGGGAACTGCAAAGCCGATGAACTTGCTAGGAAAGGGACGACATTACAAATTCTCGAAGAATTTGCATATATTGGTGCGCCACTATCCACGTGCAAGATTTTGCTTAGGCAAGAGGCAATCAGGCAGTCCAACGAGAGATGGACAGAAATCGGCACCTGCAGGGTAGCTAGACAAATCTGGCCAAGGTATGACCTGAGAAGGTCAAAATATCTCCTCGCACTAGAGAGGAAACGATTGTCTACGTTAGTACAGGTTCTGACGGGACACTGCTTGATCGGCGAACACGCCAAAAGATTGGGTATTGACTCCAATGACTTCTGCCGAAGCTGTGGAGATGAGGAAGAAGTGGAGAGCATTGAGCACTTTCTTTGCGACTGTCCCGCTTTGAGTAAACGACGACTGGACATACTGGGGTCGGCCTTTATAGGCAGCCTAACAGATCTTTCCAGTACTGATATTCGTACTATCGATAAATTTATATATCAAACAGGTTGGTTTCGATGAGGGGCATTTCAGCCCGTGGTAACACTAGGGACCTAAACTGGTCTATGTGAGCTTGTAAAAAAAATACGGCTGCCACCCTAACCTAAACCTAAACCATGCCATCGAACTTGGCCAGGTGGGACAGAGACTTGATAATCAGTAAAAATACTGCGGGACTCTGAAACCCCAGTTGCCAGTTGGAAGCCCGGAAATTCACACCTTCAGCATCTTAGTCACGATTTCCAAACCGATTGGTATAGCCGAAATCTATGGATCTGCCCTGGCCCGAGACGGTATGTCCTTCTTGTTGATAGCATCCTGTGCCGCACCCGGCCAGATTTTACCATTCCCCTCCCAAATGCAGCGGTAGCACTCAACAGAAATACAACACCGGACTAGTTTTATGCGGCCCTGATATTAGCCTGCGTCGTCACAATCTGGAGCCAGACCTTGTTGTATGGAAGATGATGCTGTATCCTGCTCTTCAGAAATACCCCGTGCCCACTTTAGGTACTCTCTCTGATTGTAAGCCAGAGATGCAGGATTGTTTTTCTCAAGACTCTTAAGAATCCAAAGTAGACACTATCTGGAGCCAGACCCGGAAGCTCCACAAGAACATCGATTAAAATAGAGCATAGTGCGTTCTCTATCTCACTCCACTTGCCCTGGGGTTGTTGCCGTCTGCCGCTCCCCTGTTGATGACCACCAATAACAAGCTTTCCTTAGCAACGTCAGCGAAGGACCGAAGAGCAGCTCTACCACTGAATATTTAGGTCCTTTTTGAAGCCGTTGGCTCATCTGGAGAGCGCAGCCTTTCACTAGGCTTCTGATGTATGGAAGTTGATGCGGTATCCTGTTCTTTAGATATACTCCGTGCCCACTTTAGGGACTCTTTTTGATTATTGGCCAGAGATGCGTGTTCCCGACCAGGCAGGAATACTTCTGACGTCGCAAGATCGGCTTTCTCAAGTCTATCGGCTTTCTACGATCATTAAACTTCTTCTATGAAAGACGGGTATGCTTGCCATAAGAAATCTAAGTGTCAGGTAATGCTGCCGCCGTAGAAGAAGTCTTGGGATCACTAAGCTGGTTGTCAGATCAAGGTTTAGATCCTCGTGTATTAGTCGTCGTCGTTTTCGTTGTAGTTATATCGTTATTCATTTTAGTATTCGTAGTTGTATCAGTTAGTTGTTAGGGAAGGTCTATCACGTTATGGCCCCCCAAAAACATGACAAGGGCTGAGTCGTTGCTGAGACGTCCAGGTATCAGCAAAGGCAGCCGTCAAAATACAGTCCATGGTAACTCCTGACAGCGAACCGGCAAGTCCGATGAACATGGTACGCATAACATCCCGGACAAGAATAAACACTGCTAAAGTTGAAGAGGAAGACCTCTGAGGTAGTCGACTCTGTAGTACATAGGAAGACATCTGAAGTCGTCGTCTCTATTGTATAGAGGAAGACCTCCGAGGTAGGTCGACTCTATAGTATACAGTAAGACTTCTGGGATCCTCGACTCTATATTGTAGGGGAATTCCTCTGAGGTCGTTGTATAGTATAGAGTAAGAACTCAGAGGTCTTCGACTCTATAGCGTAGAGTAAGACATCTAAGGTCTTCGACTCTATAGTATAGAGGAAGACCTCTGAGGTCGTCGACTCTATAGTATAGAGGAAGACCTCTGAGGTCTTCGACTCTATAGTTTAGACTATATAGAAGTCCTCAGAGGTCTTCGACTCTATAATATAGAGTAAGACCTCAGAGGTCTTCGACTCTATAGCGTAGAGTAAGACATCTGAGGTCTTCGACTCTATAGTATAGAGGAAGACCTCTGAGGTCTTCGACTCTATGTATAGGAAGACCTCTGAGGTCTTCGACTCTATAGTATACAGGAAGACCTCTGAGGTCATCCACTCTATAAGATAGAGGAAGACCTTTGAGATCTTCGACTCTACAGTATAGAGGAAGACCACTGAGGTATTCGAGTCTATAGTATAGAGGAAGACCTCTGAGGTCTTCGGCTCTATAGTATAGAGTAAGACTTCTGAGGTCTTCGACTCTATAGTATAGAGGAAGAACCCTGAAGACTTCGACTCTATAGATAGAGTAAGACCTCTGAGTTCTTCGACTCTATAGCGGAGAGTAGGACATCTGAAGTCGTCGTCTCTATAGTATAAAGGAAGATCTCTGAGGTCTTCGTCTCTACAGTATATAGGAAGACCTCCGAGGTAGGTCGACTCAATAGTATACGGTAAGACTTCCGAGATCCTCGATTCTATATTGTAGGGGAATTCCACTGACGTCTTCCACTCTATAGTGTAGACTCTATAGAAGACCTCAGAGGTGTTATATAATATAGAGTAAGACTTCAGAGGTCTTCGACTCCATAGCGTAGAGTAAGACATCTGAGGTCTTCGACTCTATAGTATAGAGCAAGACCTTTGAGGTCTTCGACTCTAGAGCATAGAGTAAGACCTCTGAGGTCTTCGACTCTATAGTATAGAGGAAGACCTCCGAGGTAGGTCGACACTATAGTATAGAGGAATACCTCTTAGGTCATTGACTTTATAGTATAGAGGAAGACCTATGCGATCACATCCTCTGTAGTATAAAGGAAAACCTCTGAGGTCGTCGTCGCTTTAGTACAGAGGATGAAGACGTATGAGGAAGATATCTGATTTAGTCCTCGCTATAGTTTGGAGGAAGACCTCTGAGGTCGTCGACTTTATAATATAGGGAAATACCTCAGAGGTCGTCATCTCTATGGTACAGACGAAGATCTCCGATGTCGTCGTGTTTTTCATTCAGTGTATGCTCCTACAGTAGAAACCTAAAGTCTTCTTTCCAAACTCTTCTTTCAAATTTGACCAACAAGGTACATATAAACCGAACTTTGTAGAAAATTCCTCTTTGGCAATACAACAGATTTTTCGCTCGATATGTATTTTTGTATATCGAATAACTTAACATTTGCAAGGTTATTCTTGCAATATCAATTGAGATAAATATGTGGACTGTCATTCAAGCGAAACAAAAAAAAGATAAAAAATGAAATATCTTCTTTATGTTTTCCACTTAAAAAGGACAAAGGAACAAATCTTTGAATTTTATTTCAATATCAACAAAAAGAAATGATGTCGAGACACTTGGCGCCAAATACATTAGGATTTTCTGCCAGAATATGTCCGGGTATGTCAGAATGTGTGGTTAAGTATTTGCGCAGATTTTGACACAAATACATGTTTATGCATAAATACTCTCGTACAAATGTGTGTGCGTGTGGCCACAAAATTCATAACATTAAGTAGAGTATTTGTATGCAGAGTAAGAGTGTATGCAAGTGTGAGTGAGTATGAGTGTTTCCGGTGGAATTAAATCTTTATAAATTGAATTTCCTGCCAAGTTCTTCATTTCTTCTCTCAGCATTGAGGCTGGGAGGAAGTAAACGAAGAAATGAAAAAACTTAATTTGGCCAACAGAAATATTTCGCACAGCAGTAAAACAAAGGCAACAGAAAGCGAACTTTGTAAGAAACAAAAAACGGGTTTTTTGGAAACAAAAAACGAATTAAATAGGTTTTAATTTTTACTCTCTTTTTGGAACACCAAAAACTAACCCGTTGACAGTCATTGTGTCGGGGATATGCTGATGATGCAGAGCCTTTTCCACTACAACTGCAGCTGTGAGTTCTGCAACTCCACCAAATAGTTAACATTGCCACTAGTGCCACTGGGGCCACTTGGCGCCTCGAGGGGACTTGTAGTGTAGCAGTCTCTGAGTTTAAGTTTTTTGTTCTCAAATGAAAATGCAAACCTTATGTTTTAATTTTTGCCGTTGTTGTTTTGCAGACGGCACAAAAAACTTTTAAATGAAAATTAAAAACTCTACTCCAAAGAAGCCCTATTGTTATGGCACTCTTTTGGGTTTTTCCAAATTATTATGACGGTGTAGTGTGATGGTGCGTTTTGTTGCAATGCAATGGCGAGCTCTTCTGTAGGCGGCCAAAGGAATAGCGAATTTAAGTTCGGCAAATTCTGAAAACTTTATCAGCAAATATTTGAAATGAAACTAGATTGGCAGAAGGAAAGATAGTGACAAAATATTAGAACAAGAAAAATTATTTATCCAGTCCAGGTTTAGGAAAATAATCGAAAATTTGATTCAATTCTTGGAGAATTTTAGTAAAGTGTATTAAGCTACCATTTCTAAATCGGTCTACCGAACATTGAGTAGTTGTAGGAAAGTTATAGGCTAGCTTCTAAATGTGGTCCCTCAAAATCCTACAGGGCCGAAGATTCAGGGCCTTTAATTGGACCATCTCCGGTATACAACTTTTTTAGTTAAATTAGTTATTGTTAAATTTTCCAGTTTTTTTAATCCATTAAAAAAATTCCTTTATATTCGTCTTATACAGGCCTCCAGAAAACTTTTTTCATCTATGGTTTTTATACCCTACACAACACAGTGGTACAGGGTATTATAAGTTTGTTTCATGGCAGATGTTTGTAACACCTAGAAATACTACAGCTAGACCCACTCTAAAGTATACCGATCGACTCAGAATCACTAGATGACTCGATTTAACCATGTCTGTCTGTCCGTCCGTCCGTCTATCCATCTAAAGTTGTCCTTCGAGTACGAGTATAGGTCGCAATTTCATTCCGATCGTGCTGAAATTTTTATTTAACTGTTATCCAATTTTACTAGGGTGGTGGTGGGTATCATATAGTCGACACCGCCCGACTTTAGCCTTTCCTTACTGGTTTAAGATATATCAGACATTTCTTTTTGAATATTTGTTAAAAAAAAATTTTATTTAATGGTTTTTTTCGTTTCAGGTAAAGTGAATAATTTATCAGCACTAAAAGGTATTTGACACTTTAAAATATATAAATATTTTATTTAATATATAATAGTGGTATAATGTACAGTCAAGAGTCCTACTGTGATACTTGTATTTTAATTTAGCAGTATTTCAGTTCGGTTAATTGAGATTTTCTTAATTTTTTATTTCCTTCATAGTTCATATTTTGTATAGTAGTCGACCAGTGGGATCTTCTAATCTATAGCATATGACCAGTTAGTTCATCTACTATCTTGCGAAGAAACATTTAAGTCATCTACTCTACGAGTATTAAATATAGAATAACTGTTGAGTTACATACATATAATTTATAATCGGCGACCAGTTGTCTCATCTAACCCATAGTAGGCGATCACCTACGCTATAGTATGCGATTCGTTAAGTTATCTACTGTATATACATATACATATATAGCGAGCAGTTGGGTCGCTTAACTCATAGCAGGCGATCAGTTTAGTCATCCACTATATATTAGGAGATAAGTTGGGTTATATAGCCTCTATTAGGGAGGAAGTTCGCTCATCTAACCCAAAACTGGCGATGAGTAGGGTCACCTATGTTATAACAAGTGATTAGTTGTTTCATCTAACCTATAGTAGGCGAAAAGTTGGCTCATAGCAGTCGATCAGTTGGGTCATCTAATCCATAGTAAGTAATCAACTCTATATCAGCTGGGTTATGATCTCTACATATATTTGACGATAAGTTGGAACAACTGACCCATAGTAGGCAGTAAGTTGGGTCATCTAATATAAAGTAGCCTGTATGCTGGATTTTCGTACCCATAGTTGGCGATTATTTGGATCATCTACACTATAATTTTGGGTAATATAACCCATAGTAGGAGATTAGTTGCCGATATGCTGGATTTTCGTTCCCATAGTTGGCGATTATTTGGGTCA
The DNA here is from genome assembly GCA_963930755.1 of Eudasyphora cyanicolor. NCBI lineage: Eukaryota > Metazoa > Arthropoda > Insecta > Diptera > Muscidae > Eudasyphora > Eudasyphora cyanicolor. The sequence continues at coordinate 26,591,362 of OZ005738.1, forward strand.
TCTACTCTATAATTTTGGGTCATATAACCCATAGTAGGAGATTAGTTGGGTCATTTACTCCATAGTAGCCGATATGTTGGCTCACCTAGCCCTTAGCAAGCGAAAAGTTTAGTCATCTAACATATTGTAGGCGATCAGTTTGGTCATCTACTCCAAAGTAGGCAATCAGTTTGGTCATATAACCCATGGTAGGTGATCAGCTTTGCTATCTACTCTATAGTAAGCGATTAGTTCGATCATATACACTATAGTAGGCGATATATTTGGTCATCTAACCCATAGTAGGCGATCAGTTTGGTCATCTACTGTATATTAGGCGATCAGTTGGGTTATATAACCTATATTAGCCAACATGTTGGTTCATCTAACTTATAGTAGGCGAAAAGTTGGCTCATCTAAACCATAGTAGTCCACCAGATGGATGTGTTATCTATTCTATACTTGATTACACTGTGCAACAGTGAAAAAAATACACGGATCTGATGGTATAGGTTCGATTCTACTACCAAATGGTAGTATAACCCTATACTCAGTTTGGCGAGATTGGTGACCAATTTTTTTTTATGGGCCTCGAAAGATTCGGAAAATCAGTGGACCCCTGAAAAAAGGTGTCATATGTTTTTGAGCAACAGCTACTTCAGACTTGGTGATAGCGCTTTACTATATTTGGCAATAATGTAGCTAAGAACACGTAGAACAAAGTCTGTTAACATTTCATGCCAAAAAAATTTTGTTTTCCTGCACTTTTTTTCGAAAAACATAGGATTACATTTATTTTTTTTCACTTTTTTCGGCATAACTTTAAGGGATCGCTGATTTTTTACTAACAATATTTGGCAATATTGTAGCCACGGTAAATCTGAACAACTTTTGTGAACATGTCATTACAATCTGAACGTGTCTAGGCACTCTAAAAAGCTCAAAAAACCACATTGTACCCCAAAAATTTAAATATTTCACTGTTATGTAACAAAAATATATTTTTCTGGTATAGGGTATGTTCAGCAACTTTATAGAAAATATTAAGGCCAATATTTTTGTGGAACATTTTAACCCTCTAGCTCCCCCACATAACTGTAATTTTTTGCCCCATTTTAACAAATCGTAAAAAACACCCCTTAAAAGTGGGAGGGCGGGGATGAAATGTTCTACAAAAATGTTCGCCATAAAATTTTACTATATGTGTCAGAACACACCAGAGCTCAAAACATAACACAAACACCAAAAAAAAGGTCAAATTCCTGATCATGCAGGAATGTTAGTCGTACGATCTAGTGGTTGAAGCAATGAAGATATTGTAAATAACGTTGTTGACAGGAATTTGACCGTGTTTTGGGTTTTTGTGTTAAGATTTGGGTTTTAGTGTGTTCTGACACATATAGTAAAATTTTATGGCGAACATTTTTGTAGAACATTTCATCCCCGCCCTCCCCCTTTTAAGGGGTGTTTTTTACGATTTGTTAAAATGGGGCCAAACATTACAGTTATGTGGGGGAGCTAGAGGGTTAAAATGTTCCACAAACAAATTGGCCTTAATATTTTCTATAAAATTGCTGAACATATCCTATACCAGAAAAATATATTTTAGTTTCATAACAGTGAAATACTTACATTTTTGGGGTACAATGAGGCTTTTTGAGCTATTTAAGGTGCCTAGCGATCCCTTAAAGTTATGCCGAAAAAAGTGAAAAAAAATAAATTTAATCCTATGTTTTTCGAAAAAAAGTGCAGGAAAACAAAATTTTTTTGGCATGAAATGTTAACAGAATTTGTTCTACGTGTTCTTAGCAACATTATTGCCTAATATAGTTAAGCGCTATCACCAAGTCTGAAGTAGCTGTTGCTCAAAAACCGATGACACCTTTTTTCAGGGGGTCCACTGATTTTCCGAATCTTTCGAGGCACATAAAAAAAAATTGGTCACCAATCTCGCCAAACTGAGTATAGGGTTATACTACCATTTGGTAGTAGAATCGAAGCTATACAGTCAGGTTCGTGTATTTTTCAAAAAGTGTTCATTTGTTGCATAGTGTTATCAGTTGGATCATCTAACCCATAGTAGGCGACTAGTTGGGTCATGTACTCTATAGTATGCGATATGTTGGGTCGTCTAACCCATTGTCGGCGATTAGTTGTGTCCTCTACGGTATAGTAGCCGATATGTTGGCTCATCTAACCCTTAGCAGGCGATTAGTTTGGTCATCTAGCCGATAGTAGGCGATCCATTGGGTCGTCTTCTCTAAATTAGGTGATATGTTGAGTTATCTAACACATAGCAATCGATTAGGTAGTTTATCTATTCTATATTTGGCAACCAGTTGGACCATCTAAACTATAGCAGGCGACCAGTTGGCACATCTAACCCATAGTAGGTGATCAGTTGGCTATCTAACTTATAATGGATGATCAGTTTGGTCGTCAATTCTATATTTGGCGATCAGTTGGGCATCTAACCTATAGTAGGCGATCAGTTGGCTCATCTAACCCATAGTGCGCGATCAGTTGGCTCATCTAACCCATAGAGGGCGATCAGTTTGGTCATCAATTCTATATTTGGCGATCAGTTAGGCCTCTAACCTATAGTAGGCTCATCTAACGTATAGTAGGCGACCAGTTGGCTTATCTATCCCATGGTGGGCGATCAGTTGGCTCATCTAACCCATAGAGGGCGATCAGTTTGGTCTTCTACTCCATATTTGGCGATCATTTGGGCCTCTAACCTATTGTAGAACCTCAGTAGGTGATCGGTAGCGTCATGTACACTATAATAGGCAATTAGTTGGATCATCTAACCTATGGTACGCTATCAGTTCTGCCATCTACCCCATAGTAGACGACCAGTTGATTTCATCTACCATGATTTCATGACCAGTTGGTTCATCCAACCAGTAGTAGGCGACCAGTTGGGTCATCTAATTCATAGTAAGTGATCAGTCAGATCATCTACTCTATATCTGTCATCTGTTATACATTTTATGATCAGTTGGGTCATCTAACCCATAGTAGACCATCAGTTGAATCATCTACTCTATATTTAATGATCTGTTGAGTCATCTAACATATAGGCGGCTAGTTGGCTCATCTCACCCATAGTGGGAGATCAGTTGGCTCATTTTACCAATTGTAGACGATCAGTTGGCTCATCAACTCTAAAATAAACGATCGGTTGGGTCATTTAACTTATCGTAGATTATATCATATCCTAATATGACTTAACATGACGTTTACTATAGTCTTGTTGAGTCATATTCTCATTAGAATACGTCTACTTGGGTCATCTTATCTCCTATAGAATTTCACTTGGGTGTTCTAATCTATATTTGACGACCAGTTCGGTCATGAACTCTATAGTAGACAACCAGCTGTGAAATTTGAGAAGTAGACAGACTAGATGGTTCATGTACTTCAAAGTAGAAGACCAGTTGTGCCATTTGCTTTATAGTAGACCACCGGAGGGGTCATATAATTTATAGTAGGTTTAGGTTAGGTTGGCAGCAGTTTTTTTTTGTCAGCTAACATAGACCAGTTTAGGTCCCTAGTGTTACGACGGGCTGAAATGCCCTTCATCGAAAGCAACCTGTTTGATATACAAATGTTTCGATAGTACGACTATCGGTACCGGAAAGATCTGTTAGACTGTCTAGAAAGGCCGACCCAGGTATGTCCAGTCGTCGTTTACGCACAGCGGGACAGTCGCATAGCACGTGCTCAATGCTCTCCACTTCTTCCTCATCACCACAGCTTCTGCAGAAGTCATTGGAGTCAATACCCAATATTTTGGCGGGTTCTCCGATCAAGCAGTGTCCCGTCAGAACTGATAATAACGTAGACAATCTTTTCCTCTCTAGTGCGAGGAGATATTTTGACCTTCTCAGGTCATACCTTGGCCAGATTTGTCTAGCTACCCTACAGGTGGCGATTTCTGTCTATCTTTCGTTGGACTGTCTGATTGCCTCTTGCCTAGAGTGGCGCACCAATAAATGCAAATTCTTCGAGAATTTGTAATGTCTTCCCTTTCCTAGGAAGTTCATCGGCTTTGAGGTTCCCTGAGATATCCCTGTGCCCAGGCACCCATATGAGGTGTATATTAATTTGCTCAGCCATCTCGTTAAGAGATCTGTGGCAGTCAAGGGCTGTTTTGTAAATTTAGAGATGTGGCCTCCAAAAAATTGATGGCAGCATGACTGTCCGTAGTAAATGCTCAATTGGGTTGTATACTCTGTAGTAGACGACCAGTTGTTGCATTAGCTTTTTAGTAGATGACCCGATGTGGAATTTTGATTCATAGTAGAGGACAATTTGATGACCCAACTGGTCATCTTGTCTATAGTAGGTCAGTTATATCACCTACTCTAAGTAAACGATTAGCTGCTCATCTACCCTGTAGCAGGTGGTCAGTTGCCTCATCTAATATATAAGTATAGAAGCTGAAATGTATATTTCCCGTGTACAATTTCATTTGTGTCGTGAATATTGCGTCGCACTTCATTTTCAAACTAAATGGAAAAATAAAAGGACTGATAACTTCTACATTTTAGTGTAGTTTGTTCATCAGCCCTTTCCCTATTATACTGTGTGAATTATCGTTGAATGAAATATTTTTTTTTCCTGTTACGTACCGATCTCTATATCTTGTATTGATTTAAGGTATCTTGATGATGTCACGAACAAAATCCGTAATTCATACCATTAAAAATGCGCAATATATCTTCTGCCACTGCTGCCACATATTTATGGTCATCGATTAACCAGCTCACATTTCTGATATTTCCGTTGACTTATGAGTTTGAAAACGGCTCGGTAACGACTTCATTTGTTATTGGAATAGAGACATCCCTTGGCGTTCACTGCTAAATGACCTTTCAACTGGCAATTATTTGCTACACTCGGCCCCCCCCATCTCTGTCTTTGTTCAATAAACGCATTGGTCATAATAATAATACTGCGGATATTTTTCACTTGTTTTCCTCCAAATGAAGAAGAAGAAAAAGAAAAAACTAAAACTATAATTTTGATTTTCACATCACATACCAAAACGTTTCGTCTCTATCTCACCCTCCTCATTTTCCCCAACCCTCTCTCAACCCTAGATCCTTATTTCGCTAAACGGGAAATGAACAAAAGCAGACATATTTAATATTTCTGTATTGTCGCTGCCGTCGTTGTTGTTCGTTCATTCGTTCGTCGTCCTGTTTTCCGCATTCCGGTGAGTTCACATTCTGGTGATTATTCTTGTGACGTCCTTCGTTCGTTTGTTTGTTCTTCATCATCATCGTTTTGTGTCTATGTCCTGCCATAGCATTCCATTCCACTCTTCTACACTTGTTTTGGCTTTTCATGACTACATGGCAACATTTCCTTATTTATTTTAACATTCTATTGTTATTTTTTGTTGTTGTTCAGTGTTCGGTTGGTTCGTGGCGGCGCTTGTATAAGTTCCGGTGTGTGTGTGTGAATATGTGTGTTTCCAATGAAAATACAATATTTTGTATTATTCACATACACAAACTTACAGTCAAAGAGGCGTACATGTGAACATTCATACTGCTCCACTATAATTTTTATAGTCCTGATGCCATTTGTTAAGACACGCAACGCCATTTCGGCGACGAATGTCATGAAATTGTACACAGACACACAATTTACAAACATACACACTCATAGACATTCACATACCATTGGCAATATAACGTTTACACTCTCTAATATAGAAACCAAGTCGGAGCCGTAAAATATTAACAGGGCCAATTGCAGGCAGGCCTTCTGGGAAAGTAAGACTTCAGAGGACGAATCTAGTATAGAGGAAGACCTCGACTCTAGTATAGAGGAAGATCTCAGAGGTCGACTCTAGTAAAGAGGAAGACCTCAGATGTCGACCCTAGTATATTAGAAGACCTCAGAGGTCGACTCTAGTATAGATAAAGATCTCAGAGGTCGTCTCTAGTATAGATAAAGACCTCAGAGGTCGACTCTATTATAGATAAAGACCTTAGGGGTCGACTCTAGTATAAATAAAGACCTCAGAGGTCGACTCTAGTATAGATAAATACCTCAAAGGTCGACTCTATTATAGATAAAGACCTCAGAGGTCGACTCTAGTAGAGATAAAGTCCTCAGAGGACGGCTTTAGTATAGAGGAAGACCTCAGAGGTCGACTCTAGTATGGAGGAAGACCTCAGAGGTCGACTCTGGTATAGAGGAAGGCCTCAGAGGTCGACTCTGGTATAGAGGAAGGCCTCAGAGGTCGAGGAACACCTCAGATAAAGACCTCAGAGGTCGACTCTATTATCAATAAAGTCCTCAGAGGTCGACCCTAGTATATATAAAGACCTCAGACGTCGACACTAGTATCGATAAAGACCCTAGAGGTCGACTCTAGTATAGATAAAGACTTCAGAGGTCAACTCTAGTATAGATAAAGAACTCAGAGGGCGACTCTAGTATAGATAAAGACCTCAGAGGTCGACTCTTTATAGATAAAGACCTCAGAGGTCGACTCTAGTATAGATAAGGACTTCAGAGGTCGACTCTAGTATAGATAAAGACCTCAGAGGTCGACTCTAGTATAGATAAAGACCTTAGAGGTCGACTCTGTTATAGATAAAGACCTCAGAGGTCGACTCTAGTATAGATAAAGACCTCAGAGGTCGACTCTAGTATAGATAAAGACCTCAGAGGTCGACTCTAGTATAGATAAAGACCTCAAAGTTCGACTCTAGTGTAGATAAGGACCTCAGAGGTCGACTCTAGAATTGATAACGACCTCGGAGGTCGACTCTAGTATAGATAAAGACCTCAGAGGTTGACTCTAGTAAAGAGAAAAACCTCAGCGGTCGACTCTAGTATACAGGAAGATCTTCTCTCTAACATAGGGGAAGACCTTGGCAGGGGCGTATATACATATTACAATGTATAAGGCCCTCCTCCGTCCGGCCACCAAACTAATATGGCAGGTTCGCCACCCGTCAATGCACAGAGAATTGTTGTGTGTGTCTCTGAGGGGAACCTCTTTTCAGCAAAAAAAAAACTAAAACGTAACGCTAAGAAAAGTAGCACAGCACACATTGGTAAACTCGACATGGAGCGGAATGGATATTTCATATGGAACGAGTGCAAGAGAAAAAATAACAATACTTGTAGTAGCAACAACTACAACACCGCCAACCATTGGATGGATGGAATGGAATGCTAAAGGAATATAAATGTTGAAATAAATACAGGGAAGTAGTCACCGAGGGACACAGAGAGAGCAGGATAAAGAATTCGGCTTTTATCAAACAATATATTTTCAATATTAACCAAACCATAACTAAAAAAATTAGGATACATCTAAAAATATTTCGAAAAACCTATAAATATAAATTTATAATCTAGAAAAGTAGATCAATTGATGATCTAAATACGGGTGGTACATATTAAACGCACGATGTTAATTGTAAATAAAACAAAAAGTTTTCAAAGAATTATCTAAATATTTTTTATTATAATAGAAGGATCTATGAAAATTATGTGTGAAACAAAATATCGGCCAAATGCTCGCCACGTGTGACTCACCATTAACATCGTGCATTATGGTTAGACCACCCTATATATAGGTTTAAATCTTTTTCATAATCATTTCTATAAACCTTTGGATACACTTTCCATTGTCATAATGTCATATACATATGGTTCTAAACATACCTTTGTGGTACACTTTTAGGGTATTTTGTACCGTCCGATTGTTATAAGTTGTAAACCATTGGAAAGCTGTTTTTTCTTAGATGAGCCGAAACCCATTCTTAGTTTATTATTCGACGTTATGGTATTCAAATAGATGTTATCTATGAATAGCTTATCAGAGGTAAAAAAAAACATATACTGTTCATATTTTTTCGGACCTTTGAGATACTGATCAGTGTTCTAGAAAGCTCTAAATATTTCAGAGCTTATTTGTTAGTTTAAGACATTTATGTCAGCCAATTTTTCAAACCATTTGTAAGATATTCGATTGTCACAATACCATTTAATTATCAGTAAAATTTTAAAGATACTGTGCATACTTTTGTGGTACACTTTTGGGCTATGTAATACCATCATATGCATTAAGATGTATTTCTATGGAAAGGACACTATCTTAAGATGTACAGAAATATATTTGTAGTTTATTTTGGTACATTATATTATTCAAAAAATATGATCAATACATTAGGGTACATGTACATACATACATGTGCATCAGATATCCAAAAATGCCTTTTTTTGCCCACTTTACTTTGACCCTGAAATCCCAATCAATTGCAGAACTCAGTTCTCAGATCTTAAGCTTTCGTTCCAAAAAATTTTGTCCGTCTTCTAATTCCCGTTTGACTACATCACCGCCTTAGATTTCCCGCATTTCACTCCCTGATAAGCGGTTCCATTTTCTCCCCCCTTTTTGGTCGTCACGAACGACGCCTTTGTCGCTGTCTTTATAGCGCCGAGAACGCGATGTATTAACGGGGCGGTTTAGGATTATACACGGCGCCAGTAAAGTTGTAAAATCGTTCAAATGGCAAATAAAAGTCGACAAAATGACTGCAGTGCAGAACAAACTGAAAACACTCACATACATACACAGACACACACAAAAAGATTCAGACACACTAACACAATCTCACACAAATAATAATCACAATGCTATACAATGATGGTACCAGTGAACTCGACAATACAGACAGGAACACTATACACCAGCACACAAGAGTGGAGGTGTATTAGAGTGGAATGAAAAAAAAAACGAGTAAACGCGTTAAGTTTGGCCATGCCGAATCTTATATACCCTCCACCATGGATTGCATTCAAGTTTATTACTGGAAAAATCTTTGAATATGGAGCAAATCATGAAATGATCCTTTTGGTTTAAGTAATTAATTAAAAACCACTAAGGAAAGGCAGAAAGTCGGGCGGGGCCGACTATATAATACCCTACACCTCCCTAACAATGCGATAAGGGTCACTGCGATAAGAATTTGTAATAATTGGTAAATGGGTAAATTGAGAAACATCTTTCTGGAAAATTTTAATGATCGGAAGTAAAGTACAACTTCTATAGCGATTTGATACCAAATCAGTAGGAACATATATATGGAGGTTATATATAAATCTGAACCGATTTTCCCTGAATACTCATTCATCTAAAAATACCTCTTTCTGTCGAATTTCGTACTGATCGAATATAAAATACAATCTCTACAGCGCTTACATGTCAAATCGGGGGTAACGTATATATGGAGGCTATATCTAAATCTGCACCGATTTCTTCCAAATTTAAAAGTGTTCATTCATATAATAGGAAAGCTCTTTCTGAAAAATTTCATACTGCTCGGATATAAAATAAAGTTTTTACAGCGCGTACATGTCAAATCGGGGGTAAAGTATATATGGGGGCTACATCTAAATTTGAACCGATTTCATCCAAACTTAAAAGTGTTCATTCATATAATAGGAAACCTCTTTCTGCCGATTTTCGTACTGATCGGATATAAAATACAGTTTTTACAGCACTTACATGTCAAATCAGGGGTAACGTATATATGGGGGCTATATCTAAATCTGAACCGATTTTCTCCGAATTTGGCAGTATTCCTTATTGTAATAAGAAAGCTCTTTCTGCCGAATTTTGCACTGATCGGATATAAAATACGGTTTCTACAGGGCTTACATGAAAAATCGGATGAAACGTATATATGGGGGCTATATCTAAATCTGAACGGATTTTCTCCGAATTTGGTAGTGTTCATTCACGTAACAAGAAAACTCTCTCTGTCGAATTTCGTACAGATCGGATATAAAATACGGTTTCTATAGCGCTAACATGTCAAATCGGGTGAAACATATATATGGGCACTATATCTAAATCTGAACCGATTTTGACCAATTTCAATAGGGATCGTCCTTGGGCCAAAAAAGAGCACTGTGCTAAATTTCATCACAATCGGACCATAAATACGACCTGCACTTTGATTACAAGAATACATGGACAGACGGACAGACAGACGGACATGGCTAAATCGACTCAAAAGTTGATTCTATGACGATCGCTATAATAAACTATGGTTCTATTTCTTCTCTTTTTGGGTGTTACAAACAAATGCACAAAGTCATAATACCCTGTACTACAGTGTGGTGTAGGGTATAAAAAGGAATGCTGCAATTTGTAGCTAAATTTTAGGCCGCAAATTCTTTAGCCAAACTCTTCACCTGAAAAATGTGGTATTATATAGCATTTTTGAGAGCTACATCTACACGCAGACTACAAAAAAAATAAAATTTTAATTGTATAAATTTTATTGACATGAATTCTTGCCAAAAGAGAATACAAACTGCAAAGTTTCAGCTAAATAATTAAGAAAATTTTGTGTTTATGGCTTAAATAAGCCTTTTTGGGAGCGCCATCTCCGTCAATTACACTGGTGAACTGTAAAAAAATATGAACTTAATATCTTTAAAGAATTTTTACTGCGATGACCTCTTGTCTTAATTATATATAAACTGCAAAGATTCAGTTAAAAGGCTTAGAAAACGTGGTATCTATGGCTTAAATACGTATATTTTGGAGCGACCTCTATAGTGTGACTATAACAAAATATGAACGGATTTGTAAAATGTTTGCTGTGATGAATTCTTATCAAAATAGAGTAAAAACTGCAAAGTTTCTGCTAAATTGCTTTAAAAATGTGGTATCTATGGCTCAAAAGCCTTATTTTTGAGCGACCTCTATAGGGGAGTTATTTGACCGATATAGCCCATTTGCACTCCCAAACAACCTGCAACTATAAGAAATATTTCTACCAAATTTGATCAACCTAGCTCTATTATTAAGGACTCTAGCGTGATTACAACAGACGGACGGACGTATGGACAGACGGACTCAGATCAATATTTAGAGGTGTTACAAACAGAGTGACAAAATGAATATGACCCCAATCCTATGCAGGAGGGTATACAAATTAAACTCCGTCAATTACACTGTGCTAGTCCAAAAATGTAACAGAAAGGAGACCCTATGGATAGACATATTTCGGTCATGCTGAATCCAGTGGCATTAGCCGTTTTTCTATGTTACGCTTCAGTCCAAAGATCGAAATAAAGGGAACATTTGTATCATTATTTTTCTCAAAACAGTCGTCCACGCTTCTCACCCCCTTACCCCTGAAAAAGTGCAATGAAATCTTATCATATGTTAAAAATCATACATATCGTCGACATTTTTAGTAGGCATCGTTGAGAAAAATATTCCTCGCGAAGAAATACTATAAGTCCTTTCTCAACTTTTTTCTGAGAATTAAGCAAATTTCGAGTTATTACATAATTTGTGTATTTTTCTGCACATAGCAGAAAATATTTGAAACAAAATTTTTTTACTTAAATGTTTGTAAATTATTTATTCGTTAGTGTTAATGGAAATTTCAAAGGTAACCAACAAAACCTGCTAAATTGTGAAACCTGTTAATTTTTCATAAATATGTTGAAAGGAGATTCATAGTAATATTTCGCGAGGAACATTTTTCTCAAAGACACAAACTAAAAATGTCGATGATTTGTATGACGTTTGACACATGGTAAGATGTGATTGCACTTTTTCGGGGATAAAGTGGTGAGAAGCGTGGTTGACTATTTTGAGAGAAATAATACTCGAAGGGTTCCCTTCATTTCGTTCTTTGGACTGAAGCGCGTTTTCGGAAGTCTGACACTTCAAAATCATCTCCGAGATAACTAACCTCTCTGATTTTTTTGCAAACTTTGTGGTCGAATATCGCGAAAACAAGAGCTAACCTAGAAAAGCGGTTAGCTCCATTGGATTCAGCAAGGTCGAAATACGTATATCCATAGGGTCTCCTTTCTGTTACATTTTTAAAGTGTCCATTTCGAGCACAGAGTTATCAATGTGAACCGTTTTTGTAAAAAATTGCCAAAGGAAGTTCATGTATTCAAAAGTTATTAAATTTTTATTGGGATGACTAAAATTGGGTATGTAGTGGATATATCTGCGTTATTTTTCAGAGAGAAAACAAAATTATGTTGACCACACTCTGTTACTATTTAACCCTTTACCAAACTGTGGTACAGGGTGTTACAAGTGTGTTGCATGACAGATGTTTGTAACACCTAGAAGCACTGCAGCTAGACCCACCTTAAAGTATACCGATCGACTTAGAATCACTATGTGAGTCTATTCAACCATGTCTGTCCGTCCGTCCGTCTGTCCATCTCATGTTGTTTGTTGAGTACATGTCGCAATTTCACTCCGATCGTGACGAAATTTTGCAGTCAGGAGTCTTTACCACCTGTAAATAACCCTATTGAAATTTGTTGAAATCGGTTCAGATATAGATGTAGCTCCCATATATATGTTTGGCCCTTTAACCTTATATAAGCTGTAGTTTACTACTAAACCTCTGCAATGAATGTCTTGAATGGCCTTTCAAGACATTCAGTTGTTTTTCAAATACTTACTGCCGCACACTCTATTTTGACAAAACAAATGAATGAGTGAAGAGAACAGTAACCGCCAAACAGGTTTCAAAACAAATAAGTAACAAGACAATGGAGAAGTACACTCATTCAAGCACTGTGCACCAAAACAAAAATACTCGATTTCAGTGTACACTGCACTGCTGTACTCATTGTCATTGCAAGGAGAGACGCAACAACAAAGAGCGACGGACCACCTTAGAAATTTATTGATTTTGAGGGGTAAATACACTAGTGTACATACTGAAGAAATAGAAAGCAGCAGTGTACTCGCTTCATTATACTCATCGTTTGACGAATTGAAACGAGTATAAAGAATACAACAACCGAACGAGCAGAGTACACGACTAGATTGTAAACATCAAACAGTGTGAAGTGTTTGTTGTTTTTTTTCGATCATTCTATGGTAGTGTCAATCGAGTAAAAACTACAATGTTTCAGTGTGCAGTGAAGTAGTGTACACTACTGTAGATGAAGAAATGAATGTCTTGATGCAGAGGTTTATTTACTACCAATTGTTTGGAAATTTAGCATAGTAGAGTTACTTGATCCATGGACCAACATTGCCGAATTTGATAAAAATCGGTTCGGATTTAGCTATAGCTCTTATATATATGTTTCGCCCGATTGGCCCTTTAGTCCTATAGAAGCTGTAGTTTACATCCAATTGCTTTGAAATTTAGCATGGTAGAGTTTCTGGATCCATGGACCAACATTGCCGAATTTGAAGAAAATCGGTTCAGATTTAGTTATAGATCTTATATATATGTTTCGCCCGATGGCCATTTAGTCGTATAGAAGCTGTAGTCTACATCCAATCGTTTTGAAATTTAGCATGGTAGAGTTTCTTGATCCATTGATCAATATTGCAGAATTTTTCAAAATAGCTATTAATTACTCATTGTTTCTCACCAAAAATTAAGATCTCTTTTTCGTTACACCCCAATAAATACTTGTCGGTGGATTCATCTACAAATAATACAATGAATTGTATGTTTTCCTATGAAAACATTTAGTCTGAGCTCTTCTTTTGCTTGGCGCTCTTTCCCAATTTATCCATACCTATCCGGCCATAGCCCCCCCAAAACGAGTATATATTCCAAGTAATTGCTAGTGGAATTGGTTTTACGTCCTCTCTTGAGTTTTTTTTCACAGGAAATAGTTTTGAAAAAACATTACAAGGATATGGCGACTATGAATAACGAGAAGACAAACATACACACATACCCATTCATACGAATTGTTGTGGCAAAAGGTATTAAGTTTGAATATTTCTGAATCGGAGTATAGGTGTTGGTGTTGGTATTAGTGACTCAAAGTCTGTGTGAGTTTATGTTTGTCTGCAATATAAATAATAACAAAAACAACAACAGCAAAAAACTGTTGTTTGTATAATAATAAAATGACAAAAGCTGTAAATCTGGTAACAGGAAAATATGAGCGAAACTTTATTAAGGTTCATGTCAGAGTCTTTTAGGTTCATAAATTTGTTGTTTTTTCTCCTCCGCTCAACCACCTCATTCGGTCTCACTACTCCGGTGTACCTCACTGTTACCACAAGGACATAATGAAGCTGCTGAATAAGAAGAATGTCACAAAAAGTATCAAGTGGAAAATGGACAATAACATTGTTAAGGAATTTCCATATTCACAGCACACATACATATATTAATAGTTAGTTGGATTAATATACATACATACATAAAGGAATATTTATGGATGTGAACATGTTAAAGGTGGTCACGGCTATGAGCCTCACCAATGAGTTGAAAGAGATATAGAACTCTGGTGACATCAACAATGCCGGATGTTAATATCTAATATCGGATATTAGAATGAGATGAGATGTCAGGAGTGGAATAACTGAATAACTAAAGAATACATTTTTACGAGGATAATCAAGGGAAATGTAGAAGAATTTTTTTTTTCCAATTCATTACATTTTTTATTGAATCTTTCATTATTATACAATGAAAATAACAATAAGTGGACAAATCTTAACCTAAAATACTATTCTCTGGGTTGTTGCCATTGCGAACAAACCATTGAGACTTTACACGATTTTTTTACTTAAACAAAAGGTTAACATTTCAAATTTAGGAATTCATAATTTCATTTCATTTTTTTGTTTTAGATTTTGATTCTTCTACAAATCCTAATGTAGAAGAATGAGTGATAGTTCTTGATAAGCATTGGATATGGATGAAAATAAAATATATGATACTTTGTTAATAATATGATTGAAAAAACACAATTTGATGAAAATTATTTATTCCGAATTGTGTCATATTAACAAATTCAATATATAAAGGATTTTTTCATTGACACCTGCAAATTCCATAGAAGCATCCATGCCCCACTTAGATTTTTATTTAAAACATCAATATTATTCTTTCTAAAACTGTTTTTCTATTTCTGATTACACTATGCAACAAATGAACACTTTTCGAAAAATACACGGACTTGACAGTATAGGTTCGATTATACTATCAAAGGGTAGAATAACCCTATACTCGGTTTGGCGAAATTGGTGACCAATTTATTTTTATGGGCCCCAAAGTTTCTGAAAATCAGTGGGCCACTCGAAAAAGGTGTCATCAGCTTTTGTCCAACAACTAATTCCGACTTGGTGATACCGCTTAACTATGTTTGGCAATAATGTAGCTAAGAATATGCTGAACAAAGTCTTTGCGTTTTTTGTGAAAAAAAATTGTTTCCGGTACTTTTTTTTTGAAAAAGTGAAGGAAAAAAATATTTTTTTTTCACTTTTTTCCGCATAACTTCCGGGGACTCGTAATTTTTCACTAACAATGCTTGGCAAAATTGTAGCCAACGTAAATCTGAAATTTTTTTGTAAACATATCAATACAATCTGAACTCAAAAAACCACATTGTACCCCAAAAATTTAAGTATTTCACTGTTATGTAACAAAAATATATTTTTTTGGTATAGGGCATGTACAGCAAATTTATAGAAAATATTAAGGCCAATATTTTTGTGGAACATTTTAACCCTCTAGCTCCCCCACATAACTGTAATTTTTGGCCCCATTTTAACAAATCGTAAAAAACACCCATTAAAAGGGGGAGGGCGGGGATGAAATGTTCTACAAAAATGTTCGCCATAAAATTTTACTATATGAGTCGGAACACACCAAAGGCCAAATCTTAACACAAAAACCCAAAAAACGGTCAAATTCCAGTCAACAACGCTCTTTACTGGTATCTTTATTGCTTCGACTACTAGATCGTACGACTAACATTGCTTCACGAACAGGAATTTGACCTTTTTTGGTGTTTGTGTTATGTTTTGAGCTTTGGTGTGTTCTGACACATATAGTAAAATTTTATGGCGAACATTTTTGTAGAACATTTCATCCCCTCTTTCCCCATTTTAAGGGGTGCTTTCTACGATTTGTTAAAATGGGGCCAAAAATTACAGTTATGTGAGGGAGCTAGAGGGTTAAAATGTTCCACAAAAATATTGTCCTTAGTATTTTCTATAAAGTTGCTGTAAATGCCCTATACCAAAAAAATATATTTTTGTTACATAACAGTGAAATACTTACATTTTTGGGGTACAATGTGGTTTTTTGAGCTATTTATTGTGCCTAGACACGTTCAGATTGTATTAATATGTTCACAAAAGTTATTCAGATTTACGTTGGCTACAATTTTGCCAAGCATTGTTAGTGAAAAATTACAAGTCCCCGGAAATTATGCGGAAAAAAGTGAAAAAAAATATTTTTTTCCTTCACTTTTTCAAAAAAAAGTACCGGAAAATTTTTTTTTTTTCGCAAAAAATTTTAAGGAACTTTATTAAGCATATTCTTAGCTACATTATTGCCAAACATAGTTAAGCGGTATCACCAAGTCTGAATTAGTTGTTGGACAAAAACTGATGACACCTTTTTCGAGGGGCCCACTGATTTGCAGAATCTTTGGAGGCCCATAAAAAAAAATTGGTCACCAATTTCGCCAAACCGAGTATAGGGTTATACTACCCTTTGATAGTAGAATCGTACCTACACTGACAAGTCTGTGTATTTTTTTCACTGTTGCACAGTGTTATAATGCCGATTATAATAAAACAATAGACTGGAATACAGAACAAAGATCTTTTTGTAAAGGTTCTCTCCAATCTATATATATAAAGAAGAATGTGTGTTTGTTTGTTTGTTTGTTTGTTGGTTTGTTTGTTTGTTGGTTTGTTTGTACCGTATAGACGCCTAAACGGCTGAACCGATCTTCTTGAAATTTTCACAGAATGTACATGTGTGGGGCGTGGTGAAAATAGGGTACTTGAATTTTCGATATATGAAGTGGGCGTGGCCCCGCCCACATAAGACAAATTTTAAAATTGAGATATCTTGCACAATTTGTTAGTGAGAGTGCAGCAATTTTGTACATATGTATCTGGTGGCAGTCTACGTGATTGGTCCAAAAATGGGCGGAAACGGACCAATGGGCATGGCACCGCCCATATAAGCCAAATTTTGAATTTGAGATATCTTGCACAAGTTGTTAGCGAGAGAACTGTAATTTTGTTTATATATATCTGGAGGCAGTCTACGTGATTGGTCCAAAAATGGGCGGGGTCAGACTAATGGGCGTGGCCCCGCCCCATTAAGCTAAATTTTGAAATCGAGATATCTTGCACAATTTGTTAGCAAGAGAGATGTAATTTTGTGTATATATATCTGCTGGCGACTTACGTGATTGGTCAAAAAATGGGCGGGATCGGACCAATGGGCGTGGCCCCGCCCATATAAGCCAAATTTTGAATTTGAGATATCTTGCACAATTTGTTAGTGAGAGAACTAGAAATTTTTATATATATATATGGAGGCAGTCTACGTGATTGGTCCAAAAATGGGCGGGGTCGGACTAAAGGGCGTGGCCCCGCCCCTTTAAGCCACATTTTGAAATCGAGATATCTGACACAATTTGTTAGCGAGAGAGCTGTAATTTTGTGCATATGTATCTGGTGGCACTCTACGTGATTGGTTCAAAAATGGACGGAATCGGACCAATGGGCGTGGCCCCGCCCATATAAGCCAAATTTTGAAATTGAGATATCTTGCACAATTTTTTAACTAGAGTGCTGTAATGTTGTACATATGTATCTGGTGGCAGTCTACGTGATTCGTCCAAAAATGGGCGGGATAGGACCAATGGGCGTGGCACCGCCCTTATAAACCAAATTTTTAAATTGACATATCTTGCACAATTTGTTAGCGAGGGTGCTGTAATATTGTGCATACGTATACGTGATTCGTCCAAAAATGGGCGGGATAGGACCAATGGGCGTGGCACCGCCCTTATAAACCAAATTTTTAAATTGACATATCTTGCACAATTTGTTAGCGAGGGTGCTGTAATATTGTGCATACGTATAAGGTGGTAGTCTACTTAATTGGTCCAAAAATGGGCGTGATCGGACCAATGGGCGTGGCCCCGCCCATATAAGCCAAATTTTGAATTTGAGATATCTTGCACAATTTGTTAGCGAGATAGCTGTAATTTTGTTTATATATATCTGTTGGCGACTTACGTGATTGGTCCAAAAATAGGCGGTTTCGGACTACTGGGCGTTGCTCCGCCCCTTTAAGCCAAATTTTGAAATCGAGATATCTTGCACAATTTGTTAGCGAGACAGCTGTAATTTTGTGCATATGTATCTGGTGGCAGTCTTCGTGATTGGTCCGAAAATGGGCGGGATTGGACCAATGGGCGTGGCCCCGCCCTTATAAACCAAATTTTTAAATTGATATATATTGCACAATTTGTTAGCGAGAGTGCTGTAATGTTGTGCATATGTATTAGGTGGTGGTCTACTCAATTGGTCCAAAAATGGGCGGGATAGGCCAATGGGCGTGGCCCCGCCCATATAAGCCAAATTTTGAAATTGAAATATCTTACACAATTTGTTAGCGAGAGTGCTGTAATTTTGTGCCATGTATCTGGTGTTAGTCTTCGTGATTTGTCCAAATATAGGCGGAATTGGACGAATGGGCGTGGCCCCGCCCATATAAACAAAGATTTTAAATTGACATATCTTGCACAATTTGTTAGCGAGAGTGCTGTAATTGTTGCATATGTATTAGGTGGTAGTTTAATTGGTTGGCGCAAAAATGGGCGGGATTGGACCAATCGGCGTGGCCCCGCCAATATAAACCCAATTTTGAAATTGACATAACTCGCAGAAATTATTAGCGAGATTACTCTAATTTTGTGCATATATATTAGGTGGCAGTCTACGTGCTTGGTCCAAAAATGGGCGGGGTCGGACAAATGGGAGTGGCTTCGCCCATATAAGCCAATTCAATTTTGTGTTTGATATATCTTGAGCAATTTGTTAGAGAGATCAATGTAATTATGTGCATATATATTTGGTCTCAGTCTACGTAATTAGTCCAAAAATTAACGGGATCGGAAATCTGAAGTCTGGGGCAACGAAGTGGACCGGGTCCAGCTAGTATTGAATAAAAACCACTTCGTGAGAATGTAGGCTCTAGTATAGACTATAAACGTCTTCCTACGCGATAAAGTAATGAGATCTTCTGGAACATGTCGACTCTGGTACAGAGGAAAGTTCTATTGCTACACAGGTCGGCTATAGTATAGATTAAAAAATACTTTTACTAATGCTAAAGGTCTGCTACAGTATAGTGTGAAGACCTCCTACTCGGCTCTAATACAGAATAAAAATCTCCTCCTTAGAATTTCGTCTCTGGAATATAATAAAGACTTCCTACTCGGAATGTAGTATCTGGTATAGAGTAAAGACATATTCTGAATAAGTCAGCTCTGGTATATACAAATATTTCCTGTTGAGGTCGGCTTTTGAAAACAGTAAAGACATCATCCTAAGCAAGTTCGCTCTTATACGAGTATAATGTGATGACATCTTGCGGAGCAAATCGGCTCAGAAGAAATAATAATTCTTAGGGCCGTTAACAATAAATAAATAAATAAACTAGGGTTAATAGGTAACTACCGGTTAAAGCTGTCAAATTCTATACAATTAAACTTTCGTTAGCTCTAACAATCTAACGTTTGTTTTGTGTTTATGGGGGGTTAATAATAAAGAAAAGAAATAATCCTGCGCACATAGGCGTTAGTATGTATATGTATAATAAATACGTCCACTTAAGAAGGTCTACTACTGTACGGGACTTCGGCTCTAATATAGAGCAAAAATCTTCTGTTAAAAAGTCATCTCTCATTCAGAGGAAGAAATCTGCGCCTAATAAAGTCGTCGGGTCTAGAACATATAAACTAAAAACTTCTTCCTGTGAAGGTAGTTTGTGGCAAAGAGTAAGTACCCTCTAATTGGCTAAATTGGCTAAATTGGCTCTGGCATAAAGTAATGATATCTTCCTAAGGATGTAGGATTTGGAGAAATGATGTATTCGTTGGGAAGTCAGATCTTCTATAGAGTAAAGGCATTCTACGGAGATGCATGGCTCTTATACAGATTAAAAATCTCCTCAAGAGCAAGTCGTATTTGATACAGAATAAAGACATTCTCCAGAGAAAGTCGTTTCTGGTAGAAAGTAAAGACTTCTTCCTAAACAAGTTGGTTCTGATACAGACTAATGGCCTCCTACTGTTAATGTCAGCTGTTGTAGAGAGTATAGAATACCTCCTCAGCCAGGTGGATCTGGTATAAAATAACGAAATCTTCCGGTAGGCTTAAGTTGGCTCTGGTACAGAGAAAATACCTAGAGAAGTTGGAGGTTTAGCGGTAAAAAACTTGAGAACGTCGACTACAGTATAGATTAAAAACCTCCTACCGAGAAAGTGGGCTCTAACATAGAGTAAAAGTCGTCCCCTGGGAAAGTCTGATCTAATACAGAGTAAATACCTCCTCCTCAGAATGTCGTCTTTCTTCTTGAAACAGTCGTCTCTGGTATAGATTAGAGACCAACTCCTGATCAAGTCGGCTCTGGTATAGAAAATTACATTATAGATTAAAGACCTTTTACCGAGAAAGTAGGCTCTAACATAGAGTAAAAGTTCCCCTGGGAAATTCTGATCTAATACAGAGTTAATACCTCCTCCTCAGAATGTCGTCTTTCTTTCTGAAACAGTCGTCTCTGGTATAGATTAAAGACCAACTCCTGATCAAGTCGGCTCTGGTATAGAAAAAAGACCTTTTGACTCCTTTTGAGCCAGACATTTTCCATATGCCATAGTTCGGACCAAGTAGGCTATGGTACAAAAAAAGGGTTAATCCTGCACAGTTAGGCTGTAGCCTGCTACAGTTGGCTCTAGTGTAGATTAAAAATCTCTTCTTCAGAAAGTCGCCCCAACACAAAGTCATAATTACCTACCGATAAAGTCGTCGGCTCTGGTACAGGCAAAACTCTTCTTCCTGTAAAGTTAGGCTGTTGTAGAGTTTAAAGACCCTTTACGTAATTAAGTTGACTGTGGTAAAAGTAGTAACATCTTCCGGGCATGTTGGCTCTGGTACACAGAAAAGTTCTATTCCTGGGAGGGTCGACTGTAGTGTAGAGCATGTCTGTTATAGTATAGATTATAACGCCTGACAAAGTATATACTAAAAAATTCCTGTGCAGGACGAATTTTGCAGAAAGTAAAGATCCCCTATTTAAGCAAATTGCCTCTGGAATAAAGTAATCCGGTGTGAATCGTGTATAGTACAGAGACACCTATCCCTGGGGAGGTTGACTATGGTATAGATTAAAGACCAACTATTGAGGAAGTCGGATCTAAAAATCTCCTCCTTAAGAAGCCGTCGTAGATATAGAAAAAAGACGTTTTTCTATTGAGGCCGGCTATTCAAGAAAGTGGAAGCCTATTTCTAAGCCAATTGGCACTTGTATAGACAATGACCTCCTCCTGTTGAGGTCAGCGGTTCCAGAGAGTAGAGTCTGTCTTCTACTCAAGTTGGATCTGGTAAAAATTAATGACATCCTCCTGACCGAATCAACGTTGATACAAAATAAAGACATCCTCAGGAGAGTAACCCTACACTGATAGAAAAAGCTTCGTCATTCGTCAAAAGTCAGCTAACGTACGAATAATCCTATCTATGAATTTGTTCGTCGACATGACGAATCTCTGTTTAAGTATAATAGAACAAGAACTATTTAGTGGAATAAAAAAAGCCCCACAGGGTGATTACATATCATCCCTACGATGAATCGTGCTCATAAATAAAAAAAACCAGTAAGGAAAGGCTAAAGTCGGGCGGTGCCGACTATATAATACCCTACACCACTCTCGTAATATTGAATAACTCTGATATATAAATTTTGTAATTCATGTATAAATTGTTTACATAAATTTACTTTTGGGACATTTTATACATAAATAATACCCTGTACCACAGTGTGGTATAGGGTATAAAAACGATTGGATCTAAAGAGCCAAATCGGATGAAACATATATATGGGAGCAATAGCTAAATCTTTACCGATTTTCTTCAAATTCGGCAATGTTGGTTCATGAATCAAGAAACTCTACCATTTTAAATTTCAAAACGATTGGATGTAAAATATAGCTTCTATAGAACTAAAGGGCCAAATCGGACGAAACATATATATGGGAGCTATATCTAAATCTGAACCGTTTTTCTTCAAATTCGGCAATGTTGGTTCATGGATCAAGAAACTCTACCATTCTAAATTTCAAAACGATCGGATGTAAAATACAGCTTCTATAAGACTAAAGGGCCAAATCGGACGAAACATATATATGGGAGCTATAGCTAAATCATAACCGATTTTCTTCAAATTCGGTAGTGTTGGTTCATGGATCAAGAAACTCTACCATTCTAAATTTCAAAACCATTGGATGTAAAATACAGCTTCTATAGGACTAAAGGGCCAAATCGGACGAAAGATATATATGGGAGCTATATCTAAATCTGAACCGATTTTCTTCAAATTCGGCAATGTTGGTTCATGGATCAAGAAACTCTACCATTCTAAATTTCAAAACGATCGGATGTAAAATACAGCTTCTATAGGACTAAAGGGCCAAATCGGACGAAACATATATATGGGAGCTATAGCTAAATCTTAACCGATTTTCTTCAAATTCGGTAGTGTTGGGTCATGGATCAAGAAACTCTACCATTCTAAATTTCAAAACAATTCGATGTAAAATACAGCTTTTATAGGACTAAAGGGCCAAATCGGACGAAAGATATATATGGGAGCTATATCTAAATCTGAACCGATTTTCTTCAAATTCAGCAATGTTGGTTCATGGATCAAGAAACTCTACCATTCTAAATTTCAAAACGATCGGATGTAAAATACAGCTTCTATAGGACTAAAGGGCCAAATCGGACGAAACATATATATGGGAGCTATAGCTAAATCTTAACCGATTTTCTTCAAATTCGGTAGTGTTGGTTCATGGATCAAGAAACTCTACCATTCTAAATTTCAAAACGACTGGATGTAAAATACAGCTTCTATAGGACTAAAGGGTCAAATCGGACGAAACATATATGTGGGAGCTATAGCTAAATCTTAACCGATTTTCTTCAAATTCGGCAATGTTGGTTCATGGATCAAGAAACTCAACCGTTCTGAATTTCAAAACGATTGGATGTAAAATACAGCTTCTATAGGACTAAAGGGCCAAATCGGAAGAAAGATATATATGGGAGCTATATCTAAATCTGAACCGATTTCAACCAAATTCAATAGCGATCTTAACAGCCGCGAAATACTCTAAACTGCAAAATTTCAGAACGATCGGAGTGAAATTGCGACCTGTAGTCGACGAACAACTTTACATGGACAGACGGACGGACAGACATCGTTAAATCGACTCAGCTAGTGATTCTGAGTCGATCGGTATACTTTAAGGTGGGTCTAGCTGTGTTATTTTCAGGTGTTACAAACATCTGCCGTGAAACAAACTTATAATACCCTGTACCACAGTGTGGTGTAGGGTATAATGATATACACCCTCCTCTCTAAGGTGAGGGGATAAATATGGGGATTTATTTGATTTATAATACAAATATCAATAAGTATATATATAACATATAGCAAAAGGGTAACGTATCAAAGGAGTGGCCTAAGACCATAAGTTTATGCGGAGGAAATCCGTTTTAGAACACATTAAGTCATTTTACTTATGTCCGTCCATCCGTAAGCCTGACTGGAGCGAACGATAACCCTCGAAACTATAGTTTCCAGAGATTAAACAGAGATTCGTCAGGGCGACGAACAAATTCATCAATAGGATTATCCGTACGTTAGCTGACTTTTGACGAATGACGAAGCTTTTTCTATCAGTGTATATTCCCTATTAAATATTGGTTGTATTATGTATTCTGCACTATGCACTATACGCCACCTAAACGGCGCAAAATTAATGAATAATAATAAATCCCTCCTATTGATGAGATCCTTTCTATTATAGATTAAATACATCGCAAATGTATAGATAGCTCTGGTACAGCGTAAACATCTGCTCGTGAAAAGATCAGCTCTAGTGCGGAGTAAAGAACTATTCTTGAAAATGTTGTCACACACGCAAAAAAAAATTCGTTTCTGCGAAACGAAATATTAGACAACTACAATTCTCGTTTGCCGGAACTGAAATTTCGTTTGTTATTACAGAAACTTATTTCGCGTAAGCGAAATTTCAGTCGTCGTAAACGAGAATTGTAGTTGTCTAATATTTCTTTTCGCAGAAACGAGTTTTTTCTTTGCGTGCAAGCATACAATAAATACCACTTTCTGAGAAGTTTGACCCTAGTATAGATTAAATAACTTCTTCTACTACATTCTTCTCCTGTTGAGGCCTGTTCTTGTGGAAAGTATTTAAATACCTCCCCTGGTGATTATCACCGTTAGATAAAAGAGTAAAGACCTCTTACTGAGGAAGTGTCGAATCTTGTAGACCTCCACCTTGTAATGAGGTAGTCGTCTCTAATATCGGGTAAAAAATCTTCTGCTGAAAACGTCATCTCTGATATAGAGTACAAATCTGCTCCTTAAAAAGTTTTATCTGGCATAGAGAAATAGAGTAGAGAGTCGTCTCTTGTATATATCGTATCGATAGAACAAAGAAATACGCCCGAGCAAGTTGTCACTGGTACAAAATAAAGACCTACTTCTGAGGAGATCGGTTTTTGGATGGAGTAAAAGATTCTCCTGAGCAAATCAGCATTGCTATAACGAAAATACCTATTCATATGATGGTCTAGTATAAATCTGTTGAGTTCGGTTAGAGTGGAGACATCCCCCTGATGACAACAGCGCTTGTATAAAGCAATATCATCTATTCAGTAAATCTGCTCTGCTGTAAAACAAAGGCATACATCAGAGCAAGTTAAACCCTGGTGCAAAAAAAGACCAGATCCTACAGAGTTAGGCTCTTGTGTAAATGATCGACTCTCTGATTTATAACAATAAAGGATAAAATGTTTGTGCGACATATCTCGTGCGGTTGCAGTGGCTGCTGTGACCAGTTGACAAATGACATAATTTACACTATTTTAAATAGACTGATATTTATACATAGAATGTCAGAAATATTTCACGGTCTCGATATAGAGTTGCCAAACATCGGGAAACTTGGCTTAGAGGTGGACTTTTCGATTTTGTGGGTAATTGTAGGTCTCCTCGTCAGGACTTTAATTTATAGCAGCTAATAACTCGTCAGCAGAACTTTGTTGCCTGTTGCCTGTTGATATCTGTTATATATTCTGATGGAATAAATCCCTTCATGTGATAAATTCGGTTAGCTTAAAAATGAATCGGTTAAAAGACGCCATCCAGAGAGGACCGCATAATTTGTAGGCGAAATACCTAAGTCGTCTCGAATATGAACTACCTATCCCTGATAAGGTCGGCTCTTCTACAGAGTAAAGACCTATTCCTGAGCAAGTTAGCTCAGAGAGAAAAAACCCTGTGGAGGTAGGATCTTGTACGGAGTGAAAAAGTCCTCCTAAGTGTACAGCTGGTTTAATAACCTTTTCTGGAGTAATTCGGCTCTGGTCCAGCGAAAATAGCTACTCGTGGGAGGTCTGCGAGTCTGTAAATACCTACATATGAGAGGTTCTGCCTTGACGTAGAGTATAGATATCCTACTGAGCAATTCTGTTCAAGCAAATCAGTTCTGCTATAGTAAAAAATCTCTACACCTGCGAGCGTCAGCTCTATTATAAACCTATGATATAAGGCGTGATCTAATATATTTTTGAGAAAAATCCTCTTCAGAACAATTAAAATCCTTTAAGCCACTGAAAATACCAAATTCCTTTATTACTTTTCTCTGAAGTTTAGAGTATACTTCAGTTGGTTTACTCGACTAAGATTTTCTTACTTGTTATTTCTATGAAGATTTTTATCTGGCACCAAAATTCATAAAACCACATGTTTGCGTTTTTGCATGTTCTATGTTAATTTTCTTACAATTAGAGAAAAAGTTTCAAGCTCATGTTTCCGGTGTAATTGTAAGTTTAAGGTGTTTCCCCCCACTGAACTTGTGCGTGTCACCAGGATTTGCTAACGTGACTCTAGGAGATAAATAACGAATGCTTGTTTGTGTATTCGCAAGATAGCGACATCTATCAAAAGTGTGTTGATTTTCTGTTAACATTTTATTGCGCTACCTTATGACTGGAGAAATGTCTAATGAGTAAATAAAATATATCAAATTTCACATAAATTGCAAATGAATGAAAATAAACTTACAGAGTGATAAGTGAGTGCTAGTGACAAGCGAATTATTTAGCAAGCGACTTTTGTTTAAATATATGTAATCGAAACCTAAGTAAGAATCTCAAATTATAATCTTAGTTTTTGTATTTTATAGAACGAGAGAACTTAATTTTCGACAACCGACTTTTGGTAAAATAGATATAGTAAAATCTTAGATTTTAATCTTTGTTTATGGCCCTATAATCCTTATGTGATAAACGGGAAATTATATATATATATATATATTCACTGTTATTACTAAATTTTTTTAACAAATCGCTTCATCTATGTATGTCTTTTCTCAAATACTAAACAATTAACCTGTTTCGGAACATGAGAGAAATCTGAAAACAACTTTCCAAAATATAGGCAAAATACTTACCAATCTTGCCTTAAGTGGATTAATTTAGATTGTCCCAAACTTTGCTGCGCATCTAGCTTTCAATTGGTTCTTAATTTTTGCAAAATTGCTCAAGAACTTCTCCGGATATTGCTGCCAAAGCAAAACAATACAAGAATTAATAATACTTATACGCCACCTATCACCAATATATTATACCATCAAATTTATGTTTCCTCCGCTGTTCTTGAGTGTATAGTTAATATCTCGATTCCTGTTTCGCACCATGATTTTATCGATCTATTCCAACCTTTATCCTTTTGTCTCATCCAGGCAGCAAGTTCTATGCTGTAACCATACATCAAAAACCCACAATCTCGTTTCGGGCCATTGTTTAAGATCAAAAACATTTATCTTTCTCTCTCCACCTTCTCGCAATATTTTTCCCCCTCCACACTTCCTCAATCCTTTCACTCCGCCTCTTCCTCTCTCGCTCTGTATATTTTCAATAGTATTAAGTGACATAAAAGCGCATAAAGCGTTAGGTATAAATTAAATGCATTCAAAATTACGCACAATCAAAAGGAATCGAGCATGCTCGAGCACACAACAAAAGCGTACACACCTGCATTACTGCACTTACTAAACATAGACATTAATCATGGGGTGTGTGTGTGTGTCTGAAAGTACAAAGTTAATTATTACACTACAAAAACACACATACTCCCAAACAGATATTCATACATACGTACCCGCGTATTTTACAAGTTTTATTCCTGCTGATTTACAAGTAAGTAATGTTTTCCGATTGCTGGTGTATTAGGGTACATCGTTGATGACTTTTCTATACGAAAAGGTCATCGTTGATGACTTTTCTATACGAAAAGGTCATCGTTGATGACTTTTCTATACGAAAAGGTCATCGTTGATGACTTTTCTATATGAAAAGGTCATCGTTGATGACTTTTCTTTACGAAAAGGTCATCGTTGATGACTTTTCTATACGAAAAGGTCATCGTTGATGACTTTTCTATACGAAAAGGTCATCGTTGATGACATTTCTATACGAAAAGGTCATCGTTGATGGCCTTTTCTATACGAAAAGGTCATCCATCGTTGATGACTTTTCTATACGAAAAGGTCATCGTTGATGACTTTTCTATACGAAAAGGTCATCGTTGGTGACTTTTCTATACGAAAAGGTCATCGTTGATGACTTTTCTATACGAAAAGGTCATCGTTGAAGACTTTTCTATACGAAAAGGTCATCGTTGATGACTTTTCTATACGAAAAGGTTATCGTTGATGACTTTTCTATACGAAAAGGTTATCGTTGATGACTTTTCTATACGAAAAGGTCATCGTTGATGACTTTTCTATACGAAAAGGTCATCGTTGATGACTTTTCTATACGAAAAGTTCATCGTTGATGACTTTTCTATACGAAAAGGTCATCGTTGATGACTTTTCTATACGAAAAGGTCATCGTTGATGACTTTTCTATACGAAAAGGTCATCGTTGATGACTTTTCTATACGAAAAGGTCATCGTTGATGACTTTTCTATACGAAAAGGTCATCGTTGATGACTTTTCTATACGAAAAGGTCGTCGTTGATGACTTTTCTATACGAAAAGGTCATCGTTGATGACTTTTGTATACGAAAAGTTCATCGTTGATGACTTTTCTATACGAAAAGGTCATCGTTGATGACTTTTCTATACGAAAAGGTCATCGTTGATGACTTTTCTATACGAAAAGGTCATCGTTGATGACTTTTCTATACGAAAAGGTCATCGTTGATGACTTTTCTATACGAAAAGGTCATCGTTGATGACTTTTCTATACGAAAAGGTCATCGTTGATGACTTTTCTATACGAAAAGGTCATCGTTGATGACTTTTCTATACGAAAAGGTCATCGTTGATGACTTTTCTATACGAAAAGGTTGTCGTTGATGACTTTTCTATACGAAAAGGTCATCGTTGATGGCCTTTTCTATACGAAAAGGTCATCCATCGTTGATGACTTTTCTATACGAAAAGGTTATCGTTGGTTACTTTTCTATACGAAAAAATCATCGTTGATGACTTTTCTATTCGAAAAGGACATCGTTGATGACTTTTCTATAAAAAAATGTCAACGCTGACTAATTTTCTATACGAAAAGGTCATCGTTAATGACTTTTCTATATGAAATGACTTTTCTATACGAAAAGGTCATCGTTGATGACTTTTCTATACGAAAAGGTCATCGTTGATGACTTTTCTATACGAAAAGGTTATCGTTGATGACTTTTCTATACGAAAAGGTCATCGTTGATGACTTTTCTATACGAAAAGGTCATCGTTGATGACTTTTCTATACGAAAAGGTCATCGTTGATGACTTTTCTATACGAAAAGGTCATCGTTGATGACTTTTCTATACGAAAAGGTCATCGTTGATGACTTTTCTATACGAAAAGGTCATCGTTGATGACTTTTCTATACGAAAAGGTCATCGTTGATGACTTTTCTATACGAAAAGGTCATCGTTGATGACTTTTCTATACGAAAAGGTCATCGTTGATGACTTTTCTATACGAAAAGGTCATCGTTGATGACTTTTCTATACGAAAAGGTCATCGTTGATGACTTTTCTATACGAAAAGGTTATCGTTGATGACTTTTCTATACGAAAAGGTCATCGTTGATGGCCTTTTCTATACGAAAAGGTCATCCATCGTTGATGACTTTTCTATACGAAAAGATCATCGAAAAGGTCATCGATGATGACTTTTCTATTCGAAAAGGTCATCGATGATGACTTTTCTATTCGAAAAGGTCATCGATGATGACTTTTCTATACGAAAAGGTCATCGATGATGACTTTTCCATACGAAAAGTTCATCGTTGATGACTTTTCTATACGAAAAGTTCATCGTTGATGACTTTTCTATACGAAAAGGTCATCGTTGATGACTTTTCTATACGAAAAGGTCATCCATCGTTGATGGCCTTTTCTATACGAAAAGGTCATCCATCGTTGATGACTTTTCTATACGAAAAGGTTATCGTTGGTTACTTTTCTATACGAAAAAATCATCGTTCATCGTTCAGGTCATCGTTCAGGTCATCGTGGATGACTTTTCTATACGAAAAGGTCATCGTTGATGACTTTTCTATACGAAAAGGTCATCGTTGATGACTTTTCTATACGAAAAGGTTATCGTTGATGACTTTTCTATACGAAAAGGTCATCGTTGATGACTTTTCTATACGAAAAGGTCATCGTTGATGACTTTTCTATACGAAAAGGTCATCGTTGATGGCCTTTTCTATACGAAAAGGTCATCCATCGTTGATGACTTTTCTATACGAAAAGGTTATCGTTGGTTACTTTTCTATACGAAAAAATCATCGTTGATGACTTTTCTATTCGAAAAGGACATCGTTGATGACTTTTCTATAAAAAAATGTCAACGCTGACTAATTTTCTATACGAAAAGGTCATCGTTAATGACTTTTCTATACGAAATGACTTTTCTATACGAAAAGGTCATGGTTGATGACTTTTCTATACGAAAAGGTCATCGTTGATGACTTTTCTATACGAAAAGGCCATCGTTGATGACCTTTCTATACGAAAAGGCCATCGTTGATGACTTTTCTATACGGAAAGGTCATCGTTGATGACTTTTCTATACGAAAAGCTCATCGTTGATGACTTTTCTATACGAAAAGTTGATCGTTGATGACTTTTCTATACGAAAAGGTCATCGTTGATGACTTTTCTATACGAAAACGTCATCGTTGATGACTTTTCTATAAGAAAAGGTCATCGTTGATGACTTTTCTATACGAAAAGGTCATCGTTGATGACTTTTCTATTCGACCAGGTCATCGTTGATTACTTTTCTATACGAAAAGGTCATCGTTAATGACTTTTCTATACGAAAAGGTCATCGTTAATGACTTTTCTATACGAAAAGGTCATCGTTAATGACTTTTCTATACGAAAAGGTCATCGTTGATGACTTTTCTATACGAAAAGGTCATCGTTGATGACTTTTCTATACGAAAAGGTCATCGTTGATGACTTTTCTATACGAAAAGGTCATCGGTATAAGGTATACGAAAAGGTTATCGTTGATGACTTTTCTATACGAAAAGGTCATCGTTGATGGCCTTTTCTATACGAAAAGGTCATCCATCGTTGATGACTTTTCTATACGAAAAGATCATCGAAAAGGTCATCGATGATGACTTTTCTATTCGAAAAGGTCATCGATGATGACTTTTCTATTCGAAAAGGTCATCGATGATGACTTTTCTATTCGAAAAGGTCATCGATGATGACTTTTCTATACGAAAAGGTCATCGATGATGACTTTTCCATACGAAAAGTTCATCGTTGATGACTTTTCTAGACGAAAAGTTCATCGTTGATGACTTTTCTATACGAAAAGTTCATCGTTGATGACTTTTCTATACGAAAAGGTCATCGTTGATGACTTTTCTATACGAAAAGGTCATCCATCGTTGATGGCCTTTTCTATACGAAAAGGTCATCCATCGTTGATGACTTTTCTATACGAAAAGGTTATCGTTGGTTACTTTTCTATACGAAAAAATCATCGTTCATCGTTCAGGTCATCGTTCAGGTCATCGTGGATGACTTTTCTATACGAAAAGGTCATCGTTGATGACTTTTCTATACGAAAAGGTCATCGTTGATGACTTTTCTATACGAAAAGGTTATCGTTGATGACTTTTCTATACGAAAAGGTCATCGTTGATGACTTTTCTATACGAAAAGGTCATCGTTGATGACTTTTCTATACGAAAAGGTCATCGTTGATGATTTTTCTATACGAAAAGGTCATCGTTGATGACTTTTCTATACGAAAAGGTCATCGTTGATGGCCTTTTCTATACGAAAAGGTCATCCATCGTTGATGACTTTTCTATACGAAAAGGTTATCGTTGGTTACTTTTCTATACGAAAAAATCATCGTTGATGACTTTTCTATACGAAAAGGTCATCGTTAATGACTTTTCTATACGAAATGACTTTTCTATACGAAAAGGTCATCGTTGATGACTTTTCTATACGAAAAGGTCATCGTTGATGACTTTTCTATACGAAAAGGCCATCGTTGATGACCTTTCTATACGAAAAGGCCATCGTTGATGACCTTTCTATACGAAAAGGCCATCGTTGATGACTTTTCTATACGGAAAGGTCATCGTTGATGACTTTTCTATACGAAAAGCTCATCGTTGATGACTTTTCTATACGAAAAGTTGATCGTTGATGACTTTTCTATACGAAAAGGTCATCGTTGATGACTTTTCTATACGAAAACGTCATCGTTGATGACTTTTCTATAAGAAAAGGTCATCGTTGATGACTTTTCTATACGAAAAGGTCATCGTTGATGACTTTTCTATTCGAACAGGTCATCGTTGATTACTTTTCTATACGAAAAGGTCATCGTTAATGACTTTTCTATACGAAAAGGTCATCGTTAATGACTTTTCTATACGAAAAGGTCATCGTTGATGACTTTTCTATACGAAAAGGTCATCGTTGATGACTTTTCTATACGAAAAGGTCATCGTTGATGACTTTTCTATACGAAAAGGTCATCGTTGATGACTTTTCTATACGAAAAGGTCATCGTTGATGACTTTTCTATACGAAAAGGTCATCGTTGATGACTTTTCTATTCGAACAGGTCATCGTTGATTACTTTTCTATACGAAAAGGTCATCCTTGATGACTTTTCTATACGAAAAGGTCATCGTTGATGACTTTTCTATACGAAAAGGTCATCGTTGATGACTTTTCTATACGAAAAGGTCATCGTTGATGACTTTTCTATACGAAAAGGTCATCGTTGATGACTTTTCTATACCAAAAAGACATCGTTGATGACTTTTCTTCAACAAATGTAAACCAAAATTAAAGTTTTAAAAAAAAATTAAAAATATCCTTTAAAGATGACATACAATTCAAACATTTCAAACATTTCAAACGTACATAATCTTCGACGACAGGTCCTAATGTCTTTGTGTCTGCGTTGCAGTTAAAGTGGCATTTGCCATTGTTGTGTTGATAATGATAATGATGACGATGGCGACGATAATGATGGCGGTGTTGTTGCATCATTATGCATACTATACCGCATGCTTATAGACATGCATGTGTGTGTGAGTATAGGCATCTCTCATCGTCGTTTGTGTGTGTGTGTGTCAGTGTACGTAGTTGTTTGATTTTAAGGCTTAAATGTGGCGTATAGTCACACATAGGCAATCGCATTTACTATTGCCACCAACACCCCGCCCCCACTTTGCTCCTTCCGCCCATTTCCTTTACAATGGCAAATTCTCGGTACAAAGTGTGTGGCAATGAACATTGAGAGCATTGCCTCGAAGTATGTGTATGTGTGTGTGTGCGATGACGTACATACATCTGTATATTTCTACATGTGAATGTAGTTGACTTACTGGGTGTGAATGTCTGCCATATCCGTGTTCTTCTGTCTCTGTGTGTGTGTAAAATTGTTTTGTAATTTATATCGAAGCATCTCTTAATTACCGCGATTATTTTGTCAAATTGAATTTATTACGCAGCAGCAAACATTATTTAACATTTGTATAAAATGTTTTACGATTTTTCTGTCGTTCATGTCGATGTCGAAGTTGGAGTTGGTGGTGTTGGTGTTGGTGTCGATGTTGATGGTGTCGTTGTCGGCGTGTTAAATATGTTTCAGTTAAATGTATATGTATTCGAATACATATGCATATAATTGTGTACACGTATATATCTATATATTCACATGCATATGTGTGCTTTCGCTCACACACACACACTCGGTGGTGTTCATTATTTTGTAGCTTGTAATTTACATTTTGACAGTGAAAAAAAGGAAAATAAACTTATTTCTCCCAAATGAAGATAAATTCATTTTTGCACCAAAATTTGATTTTGTTTGAGGCCTCCGGTGTGTATGAGCTATATAAATAACTGTTACGTGCGTATATAAAGTATACGCGATGCGGCATAGCAACTATTATATACAGGGCTGCCAGATTCCAGAAAATCAACAAATTGCTCGCTTATTTCCAAAGTGTTATAAGTCAAAGATGAAATGTTTTGAGATAAACTTTCAAAAATAAAAATTTTGAAAAAATTTCCGTAAATTTCAAGTGTACGAATGTCACGAGATATCACTTAAAATTCCTTTCCATTTATACGAAATTCAGAGTCATATACTTATAAAGGTAACAATATGCAACAACTTGAGTGCCCCAGACCTAAAAAATTGTTTTTTTTGTTTATTGAGGCATACTGTTCCATAAAATCAATATCATAAAATGTTTATGGTAAAGTTTTTTTTTTTCTAAATTCCATTTTTCATGGACAGTAAATTTAGTATTTTGACAAAAATTGTTTAAGTACTCGTATAAGTCCGACGGAGTACCAATACACCTTAAGTTTAAGGCAATAATGATGGCTACAAATGTCGGACACATCTTTTTCACATTGAAACTTTGCATTAATAACAGTCGTTAAAAGAATTAGAAATAGTTTTTTCAAAAAAAATGTTTGTGGTGACCCCAAAAAAACCATAAAAAGTAGAAAAAACCAATAATGAATATAATTTGCAGGTCTTGATATCACAAATCGAAAGAAATTCGCGAATCATTATATTAGCAAAAGACAATCCCACAATTCATAAAATAATTTAGAAAATACCCAAAAATGTGATTTTTTCATTCCCCCCCCCCTATATCTACTAAACTAAAAGCCTGGCTCCGAATTCACTTTGAAGTTTAACGTACTACATCTTATCATATATAGAAATAGTAAAGGTTTTAATATCGTCACCTGAAATCCAAAATAACGTAACCGACATGTTCATGATTTTTCAGGAGAAGCAAAAAACGTGATTTTGGATTTCAGATGACGATATACTCGTTTACCAGCTCTGTGATTGTAGATAATGTGTCTTTCTTTTGAAATTTTTACAAAAAATTGTGTATATTGGAGAAGCGTGGCAACAATACCAACAAATATTTTTACCCGTTCTTTCCTCGATAGCATTCTCTAGGAATTATCCTTTCAAATAAGTATAAATATGTTATCCTTTTTTTAATAACTTCTTCTATAACTATAACAAAAGACATATGGGCAAAAGTCAAAATTTTTTTCACAGGAGTAATCTATGTTAGTTGTCACTTTTCTCGCGTTGTGTACAGATTTCGGTGCAAAAGTTGATGAAATTAGATAAACCACAAACATAAAAGTTTTTTCGCAAAAAAATTACGAAAAAATCAATTTGTTTTTGAAAATATAATTTCAAATGGCCATGACTTTTGTCCTATTAGATATATCGGATCGGTTCTTTTTTTCATCATATATCAAATCGATGCATATTCTGATTCGATATTCACAAAATACTAGGGCAAAGTCGGTGGAAAAATATATAAGTATATGAGCTAACTCTTAGGCGTAAAAGTCTTTTGTAGGACTTGGTTAGTAGAATATACACAGACGAATTGAATCAGACAAAAACGACGAAAATTACATGCTCTTGAGTCCCTGTAGCTCCGCTCCTGTATATCCTAGATGGCCAAATTTAAAACTAAAGCTCTCTAGTACCTCTTCACAATCATGCCATCGGTTGCCTGAGTAGGAAACGGCCGTGTTTAATTCTCCCACCGCGGAGCGTCAAGGGCTGACATCGGTGGGAACTTTTATATGGGGACTATAGCAAAACATAGACCGATGATCCCCATTTTACTAAGGACGATTAGGCCCAATTTAAAATATAAAATCTTAAATGTCAGCCAGATCAATTGAAAAATGTGTTCTCTAGGGCGTAAAGGAGTTACATTAGAGAGGGTCTAATGGATTTTGTGTTATGTTTCGGGCTTTGATGTGTTCTGACACATATAGTAAAAATTTATGGCCAACATTTTTGTAGAACATTTCATCCCCGCCCTCCCCATTTTAAGGGGTGTTTTTTAAGTTTTGTTAAAATGGGGCCAAAAATTACAGTTATATGGGGGAGCTAGAGGGTTAATATGTTCCACAAAAATATTGGTCTTAATATTTTCTATAAATTTGCTGAACATTTGCTATACAAAAAAAATATATTTTTGTTACATAATAGTGAAATACTAAAATTTTTGGGGTACAATGTGGTTTTTGAGCTAGTTAGGGTGCCCAGACACGTTCAGATTGTGATGATATGTTCACAAAAGTTGTTCAGATTTACGTTGGCTACAATTTTGCCAACCATCGTTATTGAAAAACTACGAGTCCCTGGAAGTTATGCTGCAAAAAGTGAAAAAAAAATATTTTTTTTTATTTTTCAAAAAAAATTCCGGAAAAATTGTTTTTTCGCAAAAAATTTTAAGAAACTTTGTTCAACAAATTCTTAGCTACATTATTGCCAAATATAGTTAAGCGGTATCACCAAGTCTGTATTAGTTGTTGGACAAAGGCTGATGACACCTTTTTTGAGGAGCCCACTGATTTTCAGAAATTTTGGAGGCCCATAAAAAAAAATTGGTCAGCAATTTCGCCAAACCGAGTATAGGGTTATACTACCCTTTGATAGTAGAATCGAACCTATACTGTCAAGTCCGTGTATTTTTCAAAAAGTGTTCATTTGTTGCACAGTGTAATTGGTTTTAGAGCGTTAAAACGTCACATCAAAGGGTATTTATATAAGACCAATTAATATTGCGTATACGCATTGTGTACTAGCCTGTAGACCACCATAAACTTATAAGTCGAAGCGGTCCACTGGTACCTCTAGTACTTCCTCTATTTCCCCCACAATTACTACGCATTGTAAAAACTATAATGGTTTCCGTAACAATCCTATTTTGTGTATTTTTCTTACTAATATCGAATATCTTCTGTAATCTAAGAAAATTGTACCAGGTTTGGACTGTTCTTTGAAATAATGAGTATTTAGAAATCCATTTTGTCAACTTCCATTCTCTTCTTGGAAGAAATTGTCCTTTTTCTTCGTACTTTATCCAAAATTACGAATTTAGCATAAAGAGTTCATAATAAGAAGAGACCTTTAATGACCAAGGGTGCGTATGATTTATTATTTATAAATCTACAAAATAATATAACGTATACGCTTTGTGTACTATCCTTAATGAACTTACGTCGAAGCTGTCCACTGGTACCTCCTCTTTTCTCTCACAATTATTACGAATTTTAAAACACTGTAATAGTTTCTGAGTCAATCCTTTTTTGCGTATTTTTCTTTTTAATATCAAACATCTTTTGTAGTCTGAGAGGGGTACAATATTTGGCTGTTCTTTTAAATAATGAGTATTTGAAAATCCATTTTATCACCTTCCATTCACCTATTAGGAGGAATTGTTTTTCTTCGTATTTTATCCAAATTTCGAATTAAACATCATCAGTTCATCATCAAAAGGAACTTTTAATGACCTCGGGGGCGTATGATCAATTTTTTATTAATCGATAAATTAATATAACGTATACGCATTACCAGAGGGGATGCCATGTCTGGTATCCCCTCTGGTGCCTGGAATATGGTCTACCATTGCTACCACATTTTGTTTATTTTTCTACTAATATCAAAAATCTTTCTGAGACAGTCTGACAGATGGTACAATGTGTGAGTTGTTTTTTCAAATAATGATGTTTTGATAAACTCATGTTTTTATTATCCCTTGGAGATAATTGCCTCGTTTCTCTCTATTTAATCCAAATATAAAAATTTCTTAACTTAAAGCGAATATCTAATTCGGGATCATTTTGTCGGTCTAATTTACACCTTATTCCTTATAACTTCATCTCCAGTAAAATATCAAATGTAACCAGAAATACTGAAAAAAATCCTTAATGTTTACCCTTCAGGGGATTGTAAGGTATATCTTTGTCCTCTTTTAAGAAGTATGAGTAATTAAAAAAAATTATTATTTAATAGTTCTCTTGAGAGCTCTTTTTTATCACCAAAAGCTACGAAACCTAACACAATTTGTGATTCGTATCTCCTGCTGATTTTGTCTAATTTTGGGACAGTTCCTTATAACTTAATGTCTAGTAAAAGTCAAAAATTTTTATCTTTTATCCCTGATTTGTGAAAACCCTCAAAGCCAAACCTAAGATGATATGTTCCTTATTTGTTTGTCATCGTTTTAAAAACACATCTCACCAGACTTCTATAAATTTTGCATTATCTTACTTTTTATCCCATTTTTATTCCAAAAAAACTCTTGCAGTAGTAAATAGTAAGAGTAATAGTCATAGTAATATTAGTAGTAAACAGCAATACCAATATGACCCTTTAACTCGTACAAATAGACCACCAATTTAACAAATTTCTTTACTACACAAAATGTTTTCCTCTATAACAGATATTTTTCTTTCAAAACTATATCACAAATGTTATATAAAATATGAGCAATATTGCAGCCTTAGCATTGTGATATCAAGTAACTGTACCAAATACCCACTAGATGCAAATCATTTAATTTCATTAAAAACAAATTTTATTGAAAATCCACGCATGTGTATGTGGTAATATTCGAGTGCCGCCAGGTATGCTGCACACACATACTTTAACCTTAAGTAACCGACATTACAATAATAGCTGACCTGAATATTAAAAATACCCCGACTGATTTAACCAAAATCAAATTATGTATGAAAACGATTTTTTCGTTTTACATTTGACTTACTTAAACTAATTTAACTGCAAAATAATAATTTAAAACCACGCTGCGCAACGGGAGTAGCTCCTAAAAATAGGCAACATAACGCGGAAAGTCATCGTAACGCCAAAAACTATGTAACTATTGTATAAAACTATAGATGCTGTTGTTTCGTTTTTCAGTCTTTGGTTGTTTAGACGTGTTTTTTTTTTGCTGGCACTAAATACATACTTGAAATTGGAGAAACGTGCTCCAGCACTTCATGGATTTGGTGGCGATTAATGGCGGGAATTGTTTTGCTGGAAGGGAAGGGTGACTTATAATAGAGTGATGGAATTAGTGAAATTTTAAAGCATAGAAATTTTAAAGGAATTTAAATTGACATAGAACGAGAATTCATTTTCTGAGGATAACTAAAACGAATTTCAGATTGAATACCAATACAAAGCCTGCTGGCCGAAAAATTTTTGTGCCATTAATTTTCGGAGAACAATTTTTCTAAAAAAAATAGGCATTATGAACTAAAATCTAGTTAATACTGAAATCACACTACGCGATTTATTCATTGCCATTTAGGGGAAAACTCTTCGAGCCAAAAAAAGTCTGTTCAAATATCATAGTTGCAACAAATGAAGCTAAACTAAATGCACATCTACCGTAGGCCCATAAAATCGATCTAGTATAGTAGAGTGATAATGGGGCTTCTAACACAATTTGTGTTTGCTACATTTCCAAAACATATATATATGACAAACTATAAAATCTGTTATAAGTACATAATGGGGACTAGTTATCAACTTTATTGCGAAAATCCATTATATGCAAAAATCAGCATAAGCTTATATAGATTTATATTCAGAGCAGATAAAATCTATCTAATTAGTAGGATGGTAATGGGGATTCTAACACATATTTTTTTAAATATTTCCGAAAATGTCTATCTGACCGATTAACTCAACTATAACATAAGTCGGTAATGTGCATTCTAATTCAATTAGTAACAATATTTCCAAATTAATATTTTCATGATAATTATTTTTCTGAGAAGAATTTTTTAGTATAAAAAAACAAAACTTTCTAAGGAGACATCGTATTTAACCCTCGTGATTTGAATTTAAATTAGAAGATAAATAAAACGTAAACTCCGTATCATTTGTCCAACAACAGTTTTAAACTCATAAGACGTCGTATATTTCACAGTCCTTTATAAAGATAGCTTTTCAGGCGTCTCAAAAGAATTATCAGTCGTTCATGAAGGTGTATTTATAGATTCTACGAAACTATGATATGTCTGTTATTGAAATGATTTTAATGATTCTAATGATTCTGATGATTCTAATGATTCTAATGATTCTAATGATTCTAATGATTCTAATGATTCTAATGATTCTAATGATTCTAATGATTCTAATGATTCTAATGATTCTAATGATTCTAATGATTCTAATGATTCTAATGATTCTAATGATTCTAATGATTCTAATGATTCTAATGATTCTAATGATTCTAATGATTCTAATGATTCTAATGATTCTAATGATTCTAATGATTCTAATGATTCTAATGATTATAATGATTCTAATGATTCTAATTATTCTAATGATTTAATGATTCTAATGACTAATGATTCTAATTGTTCTAATGATTCTAATTATTCTAATGATTCTAATGATTCTAATGATTCTAATTAATCTAACGATTTTAAAGATTCTAATGATTCTAGTGATTCTAATGAATCTAATGATTCTCATGATTCTAATGATTCTAATGATTCTAATGATTCTAATGATTCTAATGATTCTAATGGTTCTAATGATTCTAATTATTCTAATGATTCTAATGACTCTAATTATTCTAATGATTCTAATGATTCTAATGATTCTAATGATTCTAAAGATTCTAAAGATTCTAAAGATTTTAATGATTCTAATGATTCTAATTATTCTAATGATTCTAATGATTCTAATGATTCTAATGATTCTAATTATTCTAATGATTCTAATGATTCTAATTAATCTAACGATTTTAATGATTCTAATGATTCTAATGATTCTAATGATTCTAATGATTCTAATGATTCTAATGATTCTAATGATTCTAATGATTCTAATGATTCTAATGATTCTAATGATTCGAATGATTCTAATGATTCTAATGATTCTAATGATTCTAATGATTCTAATGATTCTAGTGATTCTAATGAATCTAATGATTCTAATGATTCTAATGATTCTAATGATTCTAATGATTCTAATGATTCTAATGATTCTAATGATTCTAATGATTCTAATGATTCTAATGATTCTAATGATTCTAATGATTCTAATGATTCTAATGATTCAAATGATTCTAATGATTCGAATGATTCTAATGA
This sequence comes from Eudasyphora cyanicolor, assembly GCA_963930755.1. NCBI lineage: Eukaryota > Metazoa > Arthropoda > Insecta > Diptera > Muscidae > Eudasyphora > Eudasyphora cyanicolor. The sequence goes on from OZ005738.1 coordinate 26,631,974, forward strand.
TTCTAATGATTCTAATGATTCTAATGATTCTAATAATTCTAATGATTCTAATGATTCCAATGATTATAATGATTCTAATGATTTTAATGATTCTAATGATTTTAATGATTCTAATGATTCTAATGATTCTAATGATTCTAATGGTTCTAATGATTCTAATTATTCTAATGATTCTAATGACTCTAATGATTCTAATGATTCTAATGATTCTAATGACTCTAATGATTTTAATGATTCTAATGATTCTAATGATTCTAATTATTCTAATGATTCTAATTATTCTAATGATTCTAATTAATCTAACGATTTTAAAGATTCTAATGATTCTAGTGATTCTAATGAATCTAATGATTCTCATGATTCTAATGATTCTAATGATTCTAATGATTCTAATGATTCTAATGATTCTAATGATCCTAATGATTCTAATGATTCTAATGATTCCAATGACTCTAATAATTCTAATGATTATAATGATTCTAATGATTCTAATGATTCTAATGATTCTAATGATTCTAATGATTCTAATGATTCTAATGATTCTAATGATTCTAATGATTCTAATGATTCTAATGATTCTAATGATTCTAATGATTCTAATGATTCTAATGATTCTAATGATTCTAATGATTCTAATGATTCTAATGATTCTAATGATTCTAATGATTCTAATGATTCTAATGATTCTAATGATTCTAATGATTCTAATGATTCTAATGATTCTAATGATTCTAATGATTCTAAGGATTCTAATGATTCTAATGATTCTAATGATTCTAAAGATTCTAATTATTCTAATGATTCAAATGATTACAATGATTCTACTCATTCTAATGATTCTAATGATTTTAATGATTCTAATAATTGTAATGATTCTAATGATTCTAATGATTCTAATGATTCTAATGATTCTAATGATTCTAATGATTCTAATGATTCTAATGATTCTAATGATTCTAATGATTCTAATGATTCTAATGATTCTAATGATTCTAATGATTCTAATGATTCTAATGATTCTAATTATTCTAATGATTCTAATGATTCTAATGATTCTAATGATTCTAATGATTCTAATGATTCTAATGATTCTAATGATTCTAATGATTCTAATGATTCTAATGATTCTAATGATTCTAATGATTCTAATGATTCTAATGATTCTAATGATTCTAATGATTCTAATGATTCTAATGATTCTAATGATTCTAATGATTCTAATGATTCTAATGATTCTAATGATTCTAATGATTCTAATGATTCTAATGATTCTAATGATTCTAATGATTCTAATGATTCTAATGATTCCAATGAATGATAAAGACTCCTTTTCAGTCGTCTATAAAGACTTCTTCTCAGTCGCGTATAAAGACTCCTTCTCAGTCATCTATAAAGACTCCTTTTCAGTCGTCTATAAAGACTTCTTCTCAGTCGTCTATAAAGACTCCTTCTCAGTCATCTATAAAGATTCCTTTTTAGTCGTCTATAAAGACTTCTTCTCAGTCGTCTATAATGACTCCGTTACAGTCGTTTATAAAGACTCCTTTACAGTCTATAAAGACTCCTTCAAATTCGTCTATAAAGACTTCTTCTCAGTCGTCTATAAAGACTTCTTCTCAGTCGTCTATAAAGACTCCTTCTCAGTCGTCTATGAAGCCTTGTTCTCAGTCGTCTATAAAGACTCCTTCTCAGTCGTCTATAAAGAAGCCTTCTCAGTCGTCTATAAAGATTATTCTCTGCAAGCGGAAAATATTTCAATTTTATGTATTTATCTTTGAAAAAATCATTGTCGATAATAGAGGATCTAACTTTAGTTCTATGGTATATTTCCAGCTTATGAGATTATTTTGTGCCATAAATATCACTTTATGTATATCAATCGAATTTCTAGAATATGAAATTTCCGGTTCCAGAAATGCTACATTGTCTATTCAATCGTTTAAAAATCTATCGAAATATTTGTTCTAATAGAGTTTGAAAATCTTTTCATCATCTCAGTTACATTCACCCTTTGCTGTTTTTCTTTTTTCTTCTGGGTTCATGGCATGGCTAACGTATTTTTAAGCCATTTTTTCGATTTTTTGGAATTTTTGTGGGGAGCGGGTGGATGATTGGGCACCATAGCATGGAGTTTTATTACAATATTTAGTATTCTCGTTGCTCTCTGTACACTTTGCAAGTGCATACGAGTGCTTGAGCTTTATGGCATTTATGTAAACATTAGCGATTAGCATGTTAAGTGGTGTAGATGAATTTTTGGAAAAGTGTCGAGAAGACCACCCGCCAAAAAAAAAGTTTAAAAAACGCGCACACAAAAAGCTTAAACAAACACAGCAAATTTGTGAATTATAGTTTCGGGTGAAATAAATGGATAAAACGACTTGTAAGCGGAATGCAAATTAAATGTGATTTTTTCCTAACATTTTTTTGCGATAGGGTAAAAATGTCACATCATGAGAATCCATAATTTGGGTTCTACACCAAAACATAGATTTAATATGACCTATTTTTGCTGTGAATAATTTTTAGTTAAATAAGAATTATAGGATATATGAATTATAAGATATAAATTAATGTATAACTCTGGGTAAGTATGATCAATTATCATTAACCTAAAGATTAATATAACGTATACGCTGAAATGACCCTGGGTGCGTATTATAATTTTGTTATGATTCAGGAAATTATATACGCTTTTTTACTTTTTAGGTAGTATATATTTTCAGTATGTTCATCTTAAAAATAGTCTTTTCGTAAAAAGGTTAAATCGTTTATTTGGGAACTATACCAAAACATAGATCCAATATGAACTAGTAAGGAAAGGCTAAAGTCGGGCGGGGCCGACTATATAATACCCTACACCACTCTCGTAATATTGAATAACTCTGATATAAAAATTTTGTAATTCATGTATAAATTGTTTACATAAATTTTCTTTTGGGACATTTTATACTTAAATAATACCCTGTACCACAGTGTGGTGTAGGGTATAAAAACGATTGGATCTAAAGAGCCAAATCGGATGAAACATATATATGGGAGCTATAGCTAAATCTACCGATTTTCTTCAAATTCGGCAATGTTGGTTCATGGATCAAGAAACTCTACCATTCTAAATTTCACAACGATTGGATGTAAAATACAGCTTTTTCAGGACTAAAGAGCAAAATCGGACGAAACATATATATGGGAGCTATAGCTAAACCTTAACCGATTTTCTTCAAATTCTGCAATGTTGGTTCATGGATCAAGAAACTCTGCCATTCTAAATTTCAAAACGATTGGATGTAAAGTACAGCTTCTATAGAACTAAAGGGCCAAATCGGACGAAACATATATATGGGAGCTATAGCTAAATCTTAACCGATTTTCTTCAAATTCGGTAGTGTTGGTTCATGGATCAAGAAACTCTACCATTCTAAATTTCAAAACGATTGGATGTAAAATACAGCTTCTTCAGGACTAAAGAGCAAAATCGGACGAAACATATATATGGGAGCTATAGCTAAATCTTAACCGATTTTCTTCAAATTCTGCAATGTTGGTTCATGGATCAAGAAACTCTGCCATTCTAAATTTCAAAACGATTGGATGTAAAGTACAGCTTCTATAGAACTAAAGGGCCAAATCGGACGAAACATATATATGGGAGCTATAGCTAAATCTTAACCGATTTTCTTCAAATTCGGTAGTGTTGGTTCATGGATCAAGAAACTCTACCATTCTAAATTTCAAAACGATTGGATGTAAAATACAGCTTCTTCAGGACTAAAGAGCAAAATCGGACGAAACATATATAGCTAAACCTTAACCGATTTTCTTCAAATTCTGCAATGTTGGTTCATGGATCAAGAAACTCTGCCATTCTAAATTTCAAAACGATTGGATGTAAAATACAGCTTTTATAGGACTAAAGGGCCAAATCGGACGAAACATATGTATGGGAGCTATAGCTAAATCTTAACCGATATTCTTCAAATTCGGTAGTGTTGGTTCATGGATCAAGAAACTCTACCATTCTAAATTTCAAAATGATTGGATGTAAAATACAGCTTCTATAGAACTAAAGGGCCAAATCGGACGAAACATATATATGGGAGCTATAGCTAAACCTTAACCGATTTTCTTCAAATTCTGCAATATTGGTTCATGGATCAAGAAACTCTGCCATTCTAAATTTCAAAACGATTGGATGTAAAATACAGCTTTTATAGGACTAAAGAGCCAAATAGGACGAAACATATATATGGGAGCTATAGCTAAATCTTAAACGATATTCTTTAAATTCGGTAGTGTTGGTTCATGGATCAAGAAACTCTACCATTCTAAATTTCAAAACGATTGGATGTAAAATACAGCTTCTATAGGACTAAAGGGCCAAATCGGACGAAAGATATATATGAGATAAATCTGAACCGATTTCAACCAAATTCAATAGCGATCTTAACAACTGCGAAATACTCTAAACTGCAAAATACTCTAAACTGCAAAATTTCAGAACGATCGGAGTGAAATTGCGACCTGTAGTCGACGAACAACTTTACATGGACAGACGGACGAACGGACGGACAGACATGCTTAAATCGACTCAGCTAGTGATTCTGAGTCGATCGGTATACTTTAAGGTGGGTCTAGCTGTGTTATTTTCAGGTGTTACAAACATCTGCCATGAAACAAACTTATAATACCCTGTACCACAGTGTGGTGTAGGGTATAAACATGTTTGCTGGGAATACTTCTTAGCTGTTTGAAATATAAAATAAAATATTTCAACCATGTCGATTACAATATTTGCCTATATTGTATCTCGTTTTTAATCTATAAATTAATATAACGTATACGATGGGGTCTAAGGAGTCTTTAATGTCTCAGGTTGCGTATGATCAATTCTTTATTAATCTCCAAATTAATATAACGTATACGCTTTATTCTTTTTAGTTATTAGACAGATCTTTCCAGGAAACTTCATCTTTAAAGATAGTCTCTATTGTATTACAATCAATACTCGTATTTAATACTTGGAAATTCCATAATCTGCCCTGACAAATGAAAGTATATTGAGTTCAAATATCTTTAAGTGTTCTCCTAATCATCCAGCTCGACCCAAACTCTCAGGAAAACAACAATTCAATTTAAATGTGAAAAAAATAAAAAATGTCCTTCAATTTCATGTTAAATTCATGACAAGTATCCTCAGCTCATTCAAGCATTACAAAATCTATACATATATTTGTTCGCTGCTTTTGTTGACTATATCGCTTAAATAATAAGGCAAAAACCTTGAGCACAAATTTGTCATCATCATTTTGTTTCATTCATCATTCCGGGTGAGGGTTATTTTTTTGCGTTTTCGTTTTTCTTTCTATGTTGTATTTGTTCCTATCTGTTCGTGTGGCGACAATTTGGCGCCATGTAGTGAAAGTCATGATGATGGGTGAAGAATAGAATAAAAACTCTAGGAAATTCGCAATGATTAAAAGCCAGACACACTAGCGCCTTAGGTAGATGCTATTGGAATGTCATAGCGACGAAGAGTAGAATTTAAGAAAAAAATTCTTGCAAACGCACTGTTTTATTGTTCATAGCGATTTTGAGGAAATCTATTGTTTTTGTCTACAACAAAAATTACTGAAGTTTAGAAAAGGAAGAGATTGCCATAGCTCAAGAGCATGAAGTGCAGATGATTTAAAAAGTTGTAAAAATTAGGCAATTTTTTAAATTTCCACAAAAATTTATTCTATAATAATTATCCGTGTATTTCACAAATGTACCTCTATAATAAGGCTTTTCAGCCGTTTTGGCTCAAATTCAGTTTAAGAAGACATGCATACATAGAAAAGCCCTTATTTATTCCTATGAATTACAATTCAAAGTAAATTTAAGAAGCCTCTAGGACTTTGATGATGACTTTTTAAGGGACCATTAATGACCCTGGTTGCGTATAATAATTTTTTGTACTGACCGTATAATTAAAAGGAAGTATACGCTTGTTGTATTTGAAAATTTACACGTTCTTTCCTTCCATCCGTTTAGTTTACTCCTCGTCCGTCCTGTGCGAAATAAAATATTAATTCCAATATTTATTTCGCCCAGTTATATTTCTATTAAAAAATAGTCTCTAAAGCGTCAATAATCGTATGATGAAATCTTTAATAATCAACTAATTAATATAACGTATACGCGTTGTGCATTTGAGAATTTTGTTCTTTTAAAACAGATCTTTATAAAAAATAGTTTTAAGCAAAATTAAATATTAATTCACATATTAATATATCGAGTACCAGATTAACCTACTGGGCATATATATCGAAATTGAAAGGAACCGTGCACTAACCTGTGTGCGTATGATAATTTTGTTGCAAACAACAAATTTATATAAAGCAACGCTTAGTATATTTCAAACTCTTACAATTGTATTCCAGAACTATGTCACTACTCTATTCTTCGTGCGTCCTTTGCAATATACTTTCGAAGATTTCAATTTTATCGCTTACAAAATTAGTCTATGGAGCAAGAAAAATTCAAAACGAAAAATACCTTTAATGACCCTGCGTGCGTATGATCAATACGGTATTGATCAACAAATTAATATGACGTATACTCTTTGTGTATTTGAGAATTTTACTCATTTAAAACTGGTAAATAAATATCTATGACATAAATACTGAAACCAAAAAGGCCGCTATTGTCCTTTAATGATATAAATAAATTGTCAGAATAAAATTTATGTTACTAGTTATAATATACCCTCCAAGGCAGGGCTCCCCAACGGGGGGATCCGCGGTTCCGAAGGCCTTAACGATCTTACAGGGGAGGTGAGAGTAAATTTAATGAATTCGTTGCTATACTTTGGGTGGTTATATTAAAAAAAATTTAATTGATTATTTTTATGAGGATTTTGGCTTTTGAAAATGTCGAAAAAATTACATAAGAATTGTGAAAAAAATAACGAATTATACAACTCTAATGGAATTTATACAGTTTTTAAGACAGAATAAGGGATTATTTCAAGACATAGTTTCAATAGAAAATTTCATCAAAATTTTTTATTTTACAAAAAATTTCAACAAAATTGTAATTGAAATCGCAGTATTATAGAAAATTTCGACAAAATTGGTAATTAAAAAAAATCATCCATATTGCAGTTTTTAAAATTTTTTATTGTACATAACATTTTACTATAAAATGTCTTCTTTCTAGGAAATATCGTCCAAATCGCATATTTTTAAATTTTGTCCAAATTACGTTTTTAGTATACTTTTCTTTAAAATTTCTTTGAAATTAAATTTTTCCAGAAAATTTCCTTCATTGGCTTTTAATAAACCTTTAATCCAGGTAGTGACCATTAATCAGGGGTCATTGTCCTTTACTCCGGCCACCCATCATCAATCCGGTCAGTGAAATTTAATCCGACCATCGGCCTAGAATCCGATCATCAGCTTTTAAACCGGTCATAGGTCTTTAATCCGGCCATATGCCTTTAATCCTGCAAGCTGCCTTTAAGCCGGCCAGCTGCCTTTAATCCGGTCAGTGACTTTCAATCCTACCATCGGGTTTTAATCCACTCATTGACCTTTATACTGGTCAGTGGATTTGAATCCGTTCGTCAAGCTTTAATTCGAGGTAAGGTACCGGATTAAAGGCAGATGACCCGGTTAATGTTCGAAGACCGGCTTAAGGCCGTGGAGTTAAAAAGTCTGTGACCAATGGCAGGGTTAATAGCTACTGATCGAATTAAAGGTTGATGACCGTATTTAAGGTCGATGAGCTACCAAAAGGTCAATGTTCGGATTAACCGTCGATGATCACGAATTAAGAGCATCTGACAGAATTAAACGGGTTTTACCTGATTTTTTTTTACAAAAATTCAATATCAATAAAATTTTCAAAAAAAAAATTCGAAAATATTAAATATATATATATATAGAAAAATTCACTTTTAACTAAATTATGTGGAAAATTGAAATTTCAAAAAAATTCTAGAATTTTGTAAATTTTATAAAAAGTGAAATTTTGACGAAATTTTCGAAAAAAAATCTATTACAACAAAATTTTTTAGCAAAATGCGATTTCGACGCAACTTTTTGCAAAATGTAAATTTTGAGACAAATTTATAGAAAACTTAATTATATAAGATTTTCTATAAAATTTTATTTTTTTTTCGACTTTAACATTTTGTAGAAAAATGCAATTCAGACGTAATTTTTTGGAGAAATTTAATTACAACAAAATATTCTAAAAAACTGTAATTTCAATGAAATATTGAGAAAAATTTTACTTTCAAAGAAATTTTATAGATAAGAAATGTTATTATATTAATCAAATTGAAAAACGAATATATTTTTTGTGGGAAGGGCATGGTTGTATCGTTCATGGGGAGCCGTATGGGTGAAAGAGTTGGAAACCCCCTCTGTAGGGCATCACTATTGCCCTATAGGCTACTAAGTAATAAATAAATATTGAATTTGATACATTTTAGTGTAATCAAAATTTTAAGTAACTTATACGCTTAGTACGTTTAACTTTTTCTCTTCGAAATTTCAAAACTAAACCTCTAGTATATTCCTTTGCAAAAGAATTTCAATGAAATGTTGAGAAAAATTTAACTTTCAAAGAAATTTTATTGATAAGAAATGTTATTATATTAATCAAATTGAAAAACGAATATATTTTTTTGTGGGAAGGGGCATGGTTGTATCGTTCATGGGGAGCCGTATGGGTGAAAGAGTTGGAAAACCCCTCTGTAGGTCGTCAATATTGCCCTATAGGCTACTAAATAATAAATAAATTTTTAAGATAATACATTTTGAAGTAATAAAAATTGTAAATAACTTATACGCTTAGTGTGTTTGAACTTTTTTCTCTTCGAAATTTCAAAACTAACTCTCTAGTATATTCCTTTGCAAAAGAACTATAAATTACAATATTTCAGTGACGTCGAATTCAAAATTAGTATCTAAAACATTGCTTCTCAAATGGTGGTCCTTGGCACCCTGGAGTTGGCCATGACGTCTTGTTGAAAATTATGCACGTTACATTTTTTAATTGAAAAAAATCGATAGGGCGATTTTTAAAAATTCTAATAACGGCTGGGCTATTTAAAATGTTAAATTTCAACTACCGATTATTTTGACTTGTGATTTGAGCCCTTTGGATTATTTTCCCTCGGGGGCCATTGAGGATAAATGTTTCGCAAAGCATCCGGAGATAATTAAAGGGCTGAAACATGAAATCGAAGTTGCCATTGAAGAGATTCGAACCCAATCGAATGAAAATGTACCGAAAAATGGGGTTGATCGGATGAGATCTTGCCGATGAATGATATTGTGTTCCATTATTAAATGACAAAGTTCAACCTTTCCAATAAAATTAGAAATTTGAAAAAATTATTATTACTTTTTTATAGCCGATTGAAATTTTTAATTTTAAATGGCCCACACTGTACTTTATGGGGTCTCTGATGAATTTTTCAAGGTGTTGCAAACGCAGTGACAAAATATTCACATAACCCCCATCCTATGATGGTGTTTATAAAAAACTGCAATGTTCCTGGTTGCGTATGATTAATTCATTATATGTATTATTCAAGGAATTAATATAACGTATACGCTTCTATCATTTAAGAATTGAACACTATAATAAATGTCAAGTTCTTAGTTACTACATTTCTACAAAGCGTCCGTAAAATATATCGAACTTTGATATCAATAAATGTTTTTTATTTTTATTAACAAATTACATATGTATTAAACTTTTTCCTTAAGAAAAGCTGTTAGAGCATGTAAAGCCTATTCAGGGAATGTAATTTCCGACAATTCTCCTTAGCACAATATTTATCATTTCACAATTTTTCTTTTGAGAAAAAGTGGTTTCTGACTTCTTGTTTTTAAAAAAAGTAATCTTTGACAAATTTTGCTTAAGAAAATGTTATCTTGTATAGTTTCATTTAGCAAATTGTGTCTCGGCAATTTTTCCATAGGACCTCCGAAAACTTTAATAATTCAATAATTTAAATCAATAGTGGACTAACAGAAAAATCACAAATATACTTCTTATTATAACATCACTTTAGTGGAGGAGGAAATATGTATATATAAACAGCTACGGCTTAAACGAATTCTACATCCGGAAATCAGTTTTATGTCATTTGAGCAATGTCCGTCCGTCTGGCTGGCTGGTGCATTCGATAGCTCTCGAAGGAAGTAACAGATTCACATACAATTTTGTATGTGGTATTTTTTGTCGATTTCAGGCTAAGTTTAGTAAGAATGGCTTAACTCCCACACAAATGGTTCAAACTTGGTGAAATATTTTAGAGGTTTTCATAGTCAGTTCATAATAGTTTGAGACTTTAGTACCAAAGAAAGTAAGGATATGAATTGATACTTTTTCAGGATTTTCAGGGGTTAAGGACATTTTCCATATTTTCACCTCCTGCCACCAAAAGCACATACATATATCTTCACACTGCATTGAAGATGAGCTTCGCATTGGTTTAATCTCTTCAAAATATATCTTCAAAGGATATGGCTAATTTCACAAATGTCAATTTTGAGAAAAATCCCTGAGATAGGTAACTTTGTTCCACAAAAACCACAATGACCGTTGAAAAACTCAAAACGGCATAATATTCATACACATTTTTATAATTATTGTACCAAATTTTGTTAAAATCAAAAGGGGTCATTTTTAAAATGTATTATTTTCGACTCATTTTCTTTGGAATTACCCGACATAGACTATATAAACTTTAAATTTGGCGCAGTGTAATGCTTTTCAATACTTACAGTCCAGGGAAAACTGGATGTCAGTGTCAGTCTCCTTTTAGGACCTTCCAATCACAATGTCCAAATCATATCAACACTGAATATCTCATAACTTTAATACCAGTGCACATAAATATGTACAATTCCGTAGAGTGCAATGTCTTTGAAGTACCTACTGTTCAACGCAAAATATGCATATTTGTCAAGCCCCTTCTGATATCCCACGACAAATTGAGAAATTCATTAGAACACAACTTCCCCATAGCTTCTGCAGCAATCACCTGAAAGCTTTCATATTCTATATTTTAGGTCACTTTTGCAATGATTATGAACTGAGCAAAATGTTTCCACCTATATGACTTCAACACAATGCGCCATATTCCATACAACACTACACACAAATTTAGGGTATACCATAGTCGTGTTACTTGTTGACTGTCTAAATTAATATAACGTATACGCTTCGTGCATTGGCCTTTAGAACATCAATACTTGAACATGTGAGCGTATGATCAATTATTTTGTAATCTTCAAATTAATATAACGTATACGTTTTATTCACTTTCTTAATGAACCTTCATCCTAAAACGAAACTTAATTGGATCACAATCAATATTTAATAATTCTAAATGTTATTTTCATTCAAGGCATTGCATTTCCATTATGTTTGGGGTAAACATGATTCATTGAGGATACTTTAGTTGCGCGTTCAGTGTAATCAAGATTTCTTAAATTTTCTTTACAGAACTCATTAAAATTATTTCTCATTTTAAATGCAATTATTCTTCTGTTTTTTGTTAAAGATTTTTGGCTGCTTTTCAACTTATGAATTCATGAATTATTTTCTCTTTTGATTCACAAATTTAAGCAATTTATGTAGGCCAAAATTTCCAATTTATTCATAACCAACTTCCAACGTCTCCTTAATTCCAATTTCTGACCTCGATTTGGAAATGTTTCCAATTCTGGTATTCTTTTTTTGATACATTTATTTTGATTCATGTTTTGTTAATTTGAAATTCATTTCGCATTTCCTTTCTTTGGTTTTTTTGTATCTGCTCTCGTTGCAAAACATGCGTTTTGCAATATAGCCAAAAGAAAAAACGGCAAATATCAAAAAACGGAATGTACAAAACAGAACAAATGCTTTTTAATTCCTTCTAAATTATCTTCATGAATTCGAAATAATAACACACGCAGCGCAGTGAAAGCGGGAAAATTGTTTGTTAGTCAAAGGGAAGTAGGAAAGGCGGAGATGCCAAGAGAAGGAAGACAGGAGAGGAGAACAAAAAACAGAAACGAATTAAAAACAAATGTAAAAAAACTGCATTGTTCAGCAAACAATATTTTAGCAATCTCAGCAATAAACTTTCAAACACACATACACACACACACACACACTGAGAGATAGATGACACAATACAGCAACAATATATAGTAAAAGCAACAACAAAATAGATCAACAACAACGAAACTAGCTAGAAAACATAAATACGGAAACTAAACAGCAGTGGGTCGAGGAAATGGCAACATTGAAATGCCAACACAAAACATTTTGAGTAAAATACCCTCATAACCCAGCAAACAACATCCGCCACAAAACACCCACAGACTTGCAGAGATACGAGTATGCTGTACACACACAGCCAACCACCTCCCACATATACACACGTATCCTTTCAAGACTATACATTTAGTCACACTGACACAAAAAGCACGCTTAATTTGACTTGTGTGCAGTATTCCGATGATGCCGAAACATGAACAGACATGCAACACATGTATGCATGTGTTGGTTTACACACACACATATAACTACCAAGTACACGTACGTTGCCACAGTACACTCCCACATATTCGTCCCCTATCATCAGCTGCTTACCGGTGCCGGGTTTATGTTTGAGGCATGTAATAGGTTTTCCGGGTGACTATGAACTGCATTTAAGCTGATTTGTTCAGCTAAACTTTGGGACAAAGTTAACTAAAGGACACAGATCGTTTTAGTTGCGGAAACTTTAAGAAATTTACTTATACTGCCAAAATAAAAAGGATATTTTGGAATCGTTATATTTCCGAAATCCAATGATTTGTCTTCAAAGGCAATTTATAAAGACTGACTAACTAACTAATTTATTACATTACTAATTTAGTTACTTACTAACTCACTAATAAGTGATCAAATGATTAAATGATTAAATGATTAAATGATTAAATGATTAAATGATTAAATGATTAAATGATTAAATGATTAAATGATTAAATGATTAAATGATTAAATGATTAAATGATTAAATGATTAAATGATTAAATGATTAAATGATTAAATGATTAAATGATTAAATGATTAAATGATTAAATGATTAAATGATTAAATGATTAAATGATTAAATGATTAAATGATTAAATGATTAAATGATTAAATGATTAAATGATTAAATGATTAAATGATTAAATGATTAAATGATTAAATGATTAAATGATTAAATGATTAAATGATTAAATGATTAAATGATTAAATGATTAAATGATTAAATGATTAAATGATTAAATGATTAAATGATTAAATGATTAAATGATTAAATGATTAAATGATTAAATGATTAAATGATTAAATGATTAAATGATTAAATGATTAAATGATTAAATTATTAAATGATTAAATGATTAAATGATTAAATGATTAAATGATTAAATGATTAAATGATTAAATGATTAAATGATTAAATGATTAAATGATTAAATGATTAAATGATTAAATGATTAAATGATTAAATGATTAAATGATTAAATGATTAAATGATTAAATGATTAAATGATTAAATGATTAAATGATTAAATGATTAAATGATTAAATGATTAAATGATTAAATGATTAAATGATTAAATGATTAAATGATTAAATGATTAAATGATTAAATGATTAAATGATTAAATGATTAAATGATTAAATGATTAAATGATTAAATGATTAAATGATTAAATGATTAAATGATTAAATGATTAAATGATTAAATGATTAAATGATTAAATGATTAAATGATTAAATGATTAAATGATTAAATGATTAAATGATTAAATGATTAAATGATTAAATGATTAAATGATTAAATGATTAAATGATTAAATGATTAAATGATTAAATGATTAAATGATTAAATGATTAAATGATTAAATGATTAAATGATTAAATGATTAAATGATTAAATGATTAAATGATTAAATGATTAAATGATTAAATGATTAAATGATTAAATGATTAAATGATTAAATGATTAAATGATTAAATGATTAAATGATTAAATGATTAAATGATTAAATGATTAAATGATTAAATGATTAAATGATTAAATGATTAAATGATTAAATGATTAAATGATTAAATGATTAAATGATTAAATGATTAAATGATTAAATGATTAAATGATTAAATGATTAAATGATTAAATGATTAAATGATTAAATGATTAAATGATTAAATGATTAAATGATTAAATGATTAAATGATTAAATGATTAAATGATTAAATGATTAAATGATTAAATGATTAAATGATTAAATGATTAAATGATTAAATGATTAAATGATTAAATGATTAAATGATTAAATGATTAAATGATTAAATGATTAAATGATTAAATGATTAAATGATTAAATGATTAAATGATTAAATGATTAAATGATTAAATGATTAAATGATTAAATGATTAAATGATTAAATGATTAAATGATTAAATGATTAAATGATTAAATGATTAAATGATTAAATGATTAAATGATTAAATGATTAAATGATTAAATGATTAAATGATTAAATGATTAAATGATTAAATGATTAAATGATTAAATGATTAAATGATTAAATGATTAAATGATTAAATGATTAAATGATTAAATGATTAAATGATTAAATGATTAAATGATTAAATGATTAAATGATTAAATGATTAAATGATTAAATGATTAAATGATTAAATGATTAAATGATTAAATGATTAAATGATTAAATGATTAAATGATTAAATGATTAAATGATTAAATGATTAAATGATTAAATGATTAAATGATTAAATGATTAAATGATTAAATGATTAAATGATTAAATGATTAAATGATTAAATGATTAAATGATTAAATGATTAAATGATTAAATGATTAAATGATTAAATGATTAAATGATTAAATGATTAAATGATTAAATGATTAAATGATTAAATGATTAAATGATTAAATGATTAAATGATTAAATGATTAAATGATTAAATGATTAAATGATTAAATGATTAAATGATTAAATGATTAAATGATTAAATGATTAAATGATTAAATGATTAAATGATTAAATGATTAAATGATTAAATGATTAAATGATTAAATGATTAAATGATTAAATGATTAAATGATTAAATGATTAAATGATTAAATGATTAAATGATTAAATGATTAAATGATTAAATGATTAAATGATTAAATGATTAAATGATTAAATGATTAAATGATTAAATGATTAAATGATTAAATGATTAAATGATTAAATGATTAAATGATTAAATGATTAAATGATTAAATGATTAAATGATTAAATGATTAAATGATTAAATGATTAAATGATTAAATGATGAAATGATTAAATGATTTAATAATAAATTACAACTTGAGATGAAATGGAAACTAAATGACAAAGTGTCTAAATTAGTTAGTAACTGAATGAATAAATAATCTAATACTCATATGACTAAACACTATTTTGCAGATTCTCTACATCACTTCCAATGTGATGACCTCTCAACTCCGCTCTCATCACTTCAACCTCATTAGTGCACTTTGCCATTTTGCAAAACAAATCTAAACGTCATCATTTTGTTTACCTCATTCAACGTCGAAATGTTCATTTAACTACTCAATTTGTCAGCGTGTAAAAATTAAGTCCCGGCTTTTTACCACAACAACGCATAGCTGCTCCTCTCCTCTTCCGACCGAGTTGTTTGTGCTGCACACGCATTACAGAGTCACAAGTCGTCATCATCATTATTGCCGTAGCTGTAGTAGTCCCCGTCGTTACACAGGAGTATTACATCTGCACCAAGGATACGCTTCAGAGCATTGCAGTTTTGTGTTTATCTTTGAGAATTACAAAGAATTTTCACAAATGAATTGTCACACAAAACAACATTTGAAGTTCCCGTCTCATTCATTGAGTTTGAAAGTTGCTGATTGCATACGGATGGCGACTATGTGTATGTCTGGGTGGCAATGGGGGCACAAAAATCCTGGAATTTCACAAAAGGATGCAAAAAACAAAAGTGACAAGTTGAATGATGGGAAAAGTCTTTAAATTGTAAGGAGATACAAGGAGAGAGAGGGATTCATATAGATAATTTAATATGTACTCCTGTAAATAAAGTTTTATGAATAGGTCAATAATTTATGATTAAAAATAAATTTATTAATGAGGACTGAGTCGTTAAAAGTTTATTATTTTTTTTGTAAACTTAACAATATTACTTCATACGAGAATGAGTTTCTATTTAAATGACTTTGTATATTAATATATTTATTTGTATATGCAAATCGAAAAGCAAGTCTTTCGGTTAATGCCCAAAAATATGCTTTATTTATTTTCTTTATAAAATCGCTCGGCTAAGAACCTCTAGCTCGTTCATACAAAGAAATATGCTCCATACAGTACATTCTTGTGGCTTTGTTTCTCGAATACTTCGTGAAAAATATTTTCATAAGTAAGTTAAGAAAATGTTTTGATACCTGCTTTCTAAAATATGCTAAGTCAAAGCAAGTAGTTTTTCAGGAGTGGCAATGAAACTTTTGTGAAATTTTTAAATTTGCATGTAATTCCTTTTAATGCAAATCGAATGATCTTTATTGTTTTGCGTATAGCTTTTGATTGGGTTGATGAATAAATACAAAATTTGACTCAATAAAATTTGGAATATTTCGAATTTAAAAATGCAGTGTTCATTAAATCATGCTAAGTCGACTTAGGATACTTGAGAATGCAGGTATCTATATTCATTCAGAAGATTAATTATTTTTGAAAAATTTAAACTATTTAAAAAGGACTTTTATTTAAGAAGGTAAACTGCCATTTAATTTTTTAACATTTTTTAATAAAAATATAAGAATGCCAAATTATAATAATAAAAAATTAAAATTTATAAAATTTAATTTTTATTTGTTTTTCGATGCATAATTAAAAAAAATAAAAATTGCATTTTATTAATTTGCATTTCTTTATTTCAATAGTTTTGCATTTTTATTAAAAAAAACTTTTATTATAATTTTGGACTGTATAAAACTGAAAGTATTGCAAGTATATTTTTAGTTTTACACACACTTTTGTAAAAATTTCGATTCATATATTTTATAATTAAAAAAATTTTAATTTGTTTTTTTCTATACCGTTTAAAATAACAGTAGCGTATATTACTTTTTTCAATTCCATTCATAATTTTCAAATATTTTTTTATTATAGGTCGAACTTATATGATTTTGAAGAAATATCAAAGTGGTAAATATAATTTGTTAACTTTTAGTGGCTTAATTTGAATTTTCTTAATATGAAACTTTTTTCACAAAAATCTTTTTAAATTCAATTTGTTCTAATATGGGTCAAGGATTCGTAATAAAACAATCATTCTGTCGAGAAGTGTAACTAATTGACGAACACTATAAATGCTGTAAAGAAAAAATCCGATTGAAAAATTTTTTTCAAATTTTCGGAAATTTTAAACTTTTTTGGAATTTAAAAATAGTTTCAATTGTATGTTTGTGCCTTTTTTGCATCGATTTTGTCAGACTATGTATAGGCATTGGAAAATTAATCTAAAATACAAAATATGGTGGCATTAAGATAATTACTCCAAAAGTAATGGGGAACATTTTCCGTATTAACCCCCATTAACACAAAACAAAATAACCCAGCGTTAGAGCTAACGAAAGTTAAATTTTATGGGATTTGACAGCCATAACCGGTAGTTAGCTCTTAAACCTAGTTTATTTAGTTATTGTTGATAGCCCTATTTTGTATATTTATACCCTACACCACACTGTGGTACAGGGTATTATGACTTTTTGCATTTGTTTGTAACACCCGAAAGGAGAAGAGATAGATCCATTGTTTATTATACCGATCGACTTGTAATCACTTTCTGAGTCGATTTAGCTATGTCCGTCTGTCTGTCCGTCTGTAGATGTATTCTTGTAATCAAAGTACAGGTCGCAATTATAACCCGATCTTGACGAAACTTTACACATATATTTTTTTTGGCCCAAGGACGATCCCTATTTAATTTGGTTAAAATCGGTTCAGATTTGGATATAGCCCCCATATATATGTTAGCCCCGATTTGACATGTAAGCGCTGTAAAAACTTTATTTTATATCCGATCAGTATGAAATTCAGCAGAATGAAGTCTCTTATCATACGAATGAACACTGTTAAATTTGGAAGAAATCGGTTCAGATTTAGATATAGCCCCCATATCTATGTTACCGATGATTTGACATGTAAGCGCTGTAAAAACTGTATTTTATATCCGATCAGTGCGAAATTCGGCAGAAAGAGGTTTCTAATTACATGAAGGAATACTGCCAAATTCGGAGAAATCGGTTCGGATTTAGATATAGCCCCCATATATATGTTACCCCCGATTTCACATGTAAGCGCTGTAAAAAGTGTATTTTTAATCCGATCAGTACGAAATTCGGCAGAAAGAGGTTTCTTATTACATGAATTAATACTGCCAAATTTGAGGGAAATCAGTTCAGAAATCAGTTTAGATTTAGATATAGCCCACATATATATGCTACCCCCGATTTGACATGTAAGCGCTGTAGAAACTGTATTTTATATCCGATCAGTAAAAATATTGGCACAAAGAGGTTTCTCATTGCGTGAATTAACACTGCCAAATTTGAGGGAAATCAGTTCAGATTTAGATATAGCCCACATATATATGTTACCACCGATTTGACATGTAAGCGCTGTAGAAACTGTATTTTATATCCGATCAGTACGAAATTCCACAGAAAGAGGTATTTTTACATGAATGAGTATTCAGGGAAAATCGGTTCAGATTTATATATAACATCCGTGTATATGTTCCTCCTGATTTGGTATCAAAGCGCTATAGAAGTTGTACTTTACTTCCGATCATTAAAATTTTCCAGAAATATGTTTCTCAATTTAGGAACGAATATTGCTTAATTTAGCGATTATCGGTTCAGAATTAGATAATATGTTCCTACCCATTTACCAATTATTCCAAATTATTATCGCAATGACCCTTATCGCATTGTTAGGGAGGTGTCCTTACTGTTTTTTTAATGGGATCTACCAGAGGTGTCTTGTCAAATTTGGTGTAAATTTGGTACTCTGATTTTTAAGGCACTGGATGCACTTTTTCGGGTAGGTCAATTTTTAGTGTGAAGAATGAAAAGAATTTTTATTAAACGAAACAAGTAAAAGCGGTGTTTAGTTCGTTCAATGAATCTCACCATGGACCGCATTCCACAGTATAATAATGCAAATAGGAAAATATAGAGAATATTCAAATAAAGAGGACATTTTGTATGAAAGCAATATTAAAACGCATTAATTGTTGAATGGGTTTGAACAAAATAAGTGGGACCTTTGTATGGAGGTTCTATCAACACATGGACCTATGGACCACTATGCAACAAAAATTTTTTTTTGTGTCCTAAAGACCTAAAATATATTTTTTAATAGATTGTGGCATCCTATTTTATGAAATAAAACAATATATTTTTTTTGGTAAAGTTTTTTTTATTTTTTTTTTTGTAGAATTCCAATTTTCAAGAAAGGTACCATTAGTATTTGAACCAAATATTTTGAAGTATAACCTCGATAAAGCCGAGATAGCATTTAAATTAAAGGAAATTATGAGGGCTATCGTTAAAACAATTAGAACAAAATCGATTATTTTCCAAAAAATCATTATACCGATCGACTTAGAATTACTTTCTGAGTTGATTTACCTATGTCCATCCGTATTTTTTTTGTAATGAAAATACAGGTCCCAATTATGGTCCAATTTCATCCAAACTTTGGTTGAATTTGGTTAAAATCGGTTCAGATTTACATATATCTCCCGCATATATGTACCTCCGATTTGGCATATATGCACTTATAAGCAAACCGATCTGCAAATAAATTGACAGAGATAAATCTCTTGATACACTTAGACACACTACTAAATTTGAGGAAAATCAGCTCAGATTTATATATAACCCACCATATACTTATATATCGAGTGCTTATATTCAAAAATGGCTATTAACAAAAACACAATTCCCCAGTAGAGCAATAAACTGCTTTTCCATAGTTTAAGAGTTTGAAGATTTTGAACCGAAAATCGACCAGAAATAGCACCACTTGTATGTCAGCGCCATCTAGCGTGAGTTGTAGGTAAAAATGAATTCCTCGACCCCGAAAACAGTAAGATACCACAACATTCCATGATAATAAAAAAACCAGTAAGGAAAGGCAGAAAGTCGGGCGGGGCCGACTATATAATACCCTACACCTCCCTAACAATGCGATAAGGGTTATTGCGATAATAATTTGGAATAATTGGTAAATGGGTAAGAACATATATATGTGGATATATCTAATTCTGAACCGATAATCGCTAAATTAAGCAATATTCGTTCCTAAATTGAGAAACATCTTTCTGGAGAATTTTGTAATGATCGGAAGTAAAGTACAACTTCTATAGCGCTTTGTAACCAACTCAGGAGGAACATATATATGGAGCTTTCTGTAGAATTTCGTACTGATCGGATATAAAATACAGTCTCTAGAGCGCTTGAATGTCAAATCGGTGCTAACATATATATGGGGGCTATATGTAAATCTGAACCGATTTTAACCAAATTCAATAGGGATCGTCCTTGGGCCTAAAAAAAGATATGTGCAAAGTTTCGTTGAGATCGGACCATAATTGCGACCTGTACTTTGATTACAAGAATACATCTACAGAAAGACAGACGGACAGACAGACAGACGGACATAGCTAAATCGACTCAGAAAGTGATTACAAGTCGATCGGTATAATAAACAATGGGTCTATCTCTTCTCCTTTTGGGTGTTACAAACAAATGCACAAAATCATAACACCCTGTACCACAGTGTGGTGTAGGGTATAAATATGCATTATTTTATCAAATAATGCATATTTATACCCTTTTCTTGTTAGACAGCGTTCCAAAATCACCAACTTCAAATGCGTGTAAAAAAAAATCTCGCACTGACCAAAAAAAAAACCCTTGTAGGTTTTGTTATGGATACTGTCAATTTCCATTTGCAATTGATCTCATCCCATTCCCACTCGGAGTGGTCGATTTTGTATCACGGTGTTATTAATCATTCTTCTAAAGAGAAATCTTAAAATGATTACTAATTAATACAATTAAAAAGTATTCAAAATATACTATTACAATACGAAAAAAAAATTTTTGAGGACCTAAAAACTTTTTATACCCTACACCACACTGTAGTACAGGGTATTATAAGTTTGTTTCACGGCAGATGTTTGTAACACCTGAAAATAACACAGCTAGACCCACCTTAAAGTATACCGATCGACTCAGAATCAATAGCTGATGTCCGTCCGTCCGTCTGTCCATGTAAAGTTGTTCGTCGACTACAGGTCGCAATTTCACTCCGCTCGTTCTGAAATTTTGCAGTTTAGAGTATTTCGCGGCTGTTAAGATCGCTATTGAATTTGGTTGAAATCGGTTCAGATTTAGATATAGCTCCCATATATATCTTTCGTCCGATTTGGCCCTTTAGTCCTATAGAAGCTGTATTTTACATCCAATCGTTTTGAAATTTAGAATGGTAGAGTTTCTTGATCCATGAACCAACATTGCCGAATTTGAAGAAAATCGGTTAGGATTTAGCTATAGCTCCCATATATATGTTTCGTCCGATTTGGCCCTTTAGTCCTATAGAAGCTGTATTTTACAACCGATCGTTTTGAAATTTAGAATGGTAGAGTTTCTTGATCCATGAACCAACACTACCGAACTTGAAGGAAATCGGTTAAGATTTAGCTATAGCTCCCATATATATGTTTCGTCCGATTTGGCCCTTTAGTCCTATAGAAGCTGTATATTACATCCAATCGATCCATGAACCAAAATTGCCGAATTTGAAGAAAATCGGTTAAGATTTAGCTATAGCTCCCATATATGTATATGTTTCGTCCGATTTGGCCCTTTAGTCCTATAGAAGCTGTATATTACATCCAATCGTTTTGAAATTTAGAATGGTAGAGTTTCTTGATCCATGAACCAACATTGCCGAACTTGAAGGAAATCGGTTAAGATTTAGCTATAGCTCCCATATATATGTTTCGTCCGATTTGGCCATTTAGTCCTATAAAAGCTGTATTTTACATTCAATCGTTTTGAAATTTAGAATGGTAGAGTTTCTTGATCCATGAACCAACACTGCCGAATTTGAAGAAAATCGGTTAAGATTTAGCTATAGCTCCCATATATATGTTTCGTCCGATTTTGCGGCTGTTAAGATCGCTATTGAATTTGGTTGAAATCGGTTCAGATTTAGATATAGCTCCCATATATATCTTTCGTCCGATTTGGCCCTTTAGTCCTATAGAAGCTGTATTTTACATCCAATCGTTTTGAAATTTAGAATGGTAGAGTTTCTTGATCCATGAACCAACATTGCCGAATTTGAAGAAAATCGGTTAAGATTTAGCTATAGCTCCCATATATATGTTTCGTCCGATTTGGCCCTTTAGTCCTATAGAAGCTGTATTTTACAACCGATCGTTTTGAAATTTAGAATGGTAGAGTTTCTTGATCCATGAACCAACACTGCCGAATTTGAAGAAAGTCGGTTAAGATTTAGCTATAGCTCCCATATATATGTTTCGTCCGATTTTGCTCTTTAGTCCTGTAGAAGCTGTATTTTACATCCAATCATTTTGAAATTTAGAATGGTAGAGTTTCTTGATCCATGAACCAACACTACCGAATTTGAAGAAAATCGGTTAAGATTTAGCTATAGCTCCCATATATATGTTTCGTCCGATTTGGCCATTTAGTCCTATAAAAGCTGTATTTTACATCCAATCGTTTTGAAATTTAAAATGGTAGAGTTTCTTGATCCATGAACCAACATTGGCGAATTTGAAGAAAAGCGGTTAAGATTTAGCTATAGCTCCCATGTATATGTTTCGTCCGATTTTGCTCTTTAGTCCTGAAGAAGCTGTATTTTACATCCAATCATTTTGAAATTTAGAATGGTGGAGTTTCTTGATCCATGAACCAACACTACCAAATTTGAAGAAAATCGGTTAAGATTTAGCTATAGCTCCCATATATATGTTTCGTCCGATTTGGCCCTTTAGGTCTATAAAAGCTGTATTTTACATCCAATCGTTTTGAAATTTAGAATGGTAGAGTTTCTTGATTCATGAACCAACATTGCCGAATTTGAAGAAAATTGGTAAAGATTTAGCTATAGCTCCCATATATATGTTTCATCCGATTTGGCTCTTTAGATCCAATAAATTTTATACCCTACACCACACTGTGGTACAGGGTATTATTTAAGTATAAAATGTCCCAAAAGTAAATTTATGTAAACAATTTATACATGAATTACAAAATTTATATATCAGAGTTATTCAATATTACGAGAGTGGTGTAGGGAATTATATAGTCGGCCACGCCCGATTTTCTGCCTTTCCTTACTGGTTTAATATACAATAGGTACTCTAAAAACATTTGTATGGATTGGAATCAAAGTTATAAACCGCTAATTTTTTGTGCAAAATGGTCCATTTGTATGGGAGGTAACAAAAGGTGTGTGGCAACATTGCCCACTTTTTACGGGACTGTACAATAAAATCATTACACTCCACAAAATTTCAAGTGTTTGTGTGTGCGGAAATCCAAGTTACAATCCGTTGTTATGCAAAATGGTCCATTTGTATGGGAGGTAGCAAAAGGGGCGTGGCAATAACGCCCATTTTTCATGGGACTGTAGATACTATAAAAGCATTACACTTCACAAAATTTCAAGTATTTATATAGACTGAAATCAAAGTTAAAAGCCGTTAACTTTTTGTGCAAAATGGTCCATTTGCATGGGAGGTACCAAAAGGGGATGGCAACTTTGCCCATTTTTCTGAAGATGATAGCGATCGAGGAACTAAAACTATATGTGGTATGGTCAAAGATTCCGAATAGTAGTATAGAAGTTATGAGATAATCATCAATATTTCACTAACTGTTGACCTTTTGTGGGGGAGGTACTCGAAGGAGTGGACCAACATAGTCCATCTTTGGCCTGAGATAGAAAAAAATATTGACACATACCAAATTTGAAGTCAATTGGTTACACCTATCGAAAGTTTTCGTGAGCACTAGCCAGACGAACAGGCTGACCGACATTTCTAAAATAACTTAAAATGGCCCAAAATGGATTTCCTCCAAATATTCTTGGGATCTGTTAGGCCACTCCATCAAAATGTTACACTTTGGACCTGTAGCATCTGGTTCACAATAAGGGGTGGTATAAAAACCGGATTATGTTGAAATTCTCTCATTTCTACCATACCATAAATCCAAAGAGATTGTATATAAAGAGTAACCACGGCGAAAATTCATGTGCAGAGGTGAGTTTTTCTATCAAAATGATGAACAAAAAGGTAAATTAAATTGAGTAAAAAAGAGATTTTTCTGCGTTTTCTTTGTTTCTGCTAACGTATAAGAAGTTCATTTTGTGTGTTTATTGACATGCATGTGAAAAAGTGCAAGAGAAACAAATAAAATACACAATATTTAAATTACATTTTTCATGAACTCATCTTTGCTCATGAGGTGGAATTCACATTTTCCGTGTGGTGAATGAAATGGTATCTCTTCTTATATTGAATCTCTTTGATAAATCTGCATTTATTCATAGATTTTTTTCAAATAGCATTGTTTTCTTCATTCAAAAGAATCACTTCTGTAGTATATTGTCCCAAACATATTCGGCTTGAAACATATATATCTTTAGGGTACACTCTAAACATATAATATTTGGTACACACAAAAATTATATATTTGGGACGATGTTGTTCTAAACAAATCTAAGTTTACATCCCAATATGTGTTTATTTTGGACTATTTTTTCCGAGTCAAATATGTATTTGCATTTAAGTATTCGGAAAATACCTGAATTGTGTTAAATTTATCAGTCATTCAATATTAATTTTTTTAAAAAATTTCTAGTCGTAAATATAATAAATAATAATAATTGAAATCATATAATCTTGGTTCGAAATATACTTGGAGGATTGACAACTAATGATGACTTGGAATACTCAGAAATTTTAAATGATTGATTTAAAACATAAATTAATGCTACATTTGGTATCATAACTGGGGGGTTCAAACCAAAGAAACCAAAAAAACTAAAACTGAAATTCGAAAAATTCAAGAAAAGTTTCGTACATTTTTTTTAAATAAAATATATTTGGAGAAATTCCTAAACAATAATTTTATTTGTATTGAAATACATGATTTATTTGAGAATTTAGTTAGCAAATATTATATGCTGTAGCATATTAATATACGAGTTCCAAATATATTTCATTGATTTTCAATTAAAATGTATTTGCTCAGAAATATATAATATTTAAAAAATTTGTGTTCCAAATATATTTTCTTTCGATTCAAACATATCAAAAAAGGCGATTTTGCCCCGTGTAGCTTTCAAAATATGAAACAAACGATTTTTTTTTGTACATTATTTTTTGTTAGCCAAAAACGATTTTTTTTTTGGAAAGAGAATCAAATTATTTAATTGTTTTAACGCCAGTTCCTACTCGTAAAAGATTGTTTCCGCATGACAGTGTCAGTACTTACTTTTGTAGTCCTCAGAACTTTCGTTAATTTAGTGTGTATCCTGGCTTTATCAAGCATATACAGGGATTTCCAACAAGAGGTGTTATTTTAAATCACCCGTTATTTCGGTAGCTGTCACCTTTGAAGCTTTTATTCTTTGACATTTGACAAGTAGAAACTACGCAATTACTAAAAATGGAACGATACACGATTCAACAACGCACTGAAATTATTAAAATTCACTATCCGGAATTCCATCGAAAAATCATCTTGACTGATGAGGCCCATTTCCACCTCGGTGGCTATGTCAACAAGCAAAATTGTTGCATCTGGGGCTCGGAAAACCCAAGAGTTATTGTTAGGAAGCCTCTCCATCCTCAACGTGTGACTGTTTGGTGCGGATTATGGTCCGGCGGGGTCATTGAACCGTACTTTTTCGAAAATGAGGTTGGATCAACAGTTACGGTGAATGGATTGCGCTATCGAGAGATGATTAATGATTTTTTAGGGTCGGAGTTAGATGGTATTGATCTGGACAACGTTTACTTTCAACAAGACGGCGCTACGTGCCACACAAGCAACGAAACCATTGCTCTGTTACGGGAAAAGTTTCCGGACCGTGTTATCTCTCGAAGAGGTGATCACAATTGGCCACTGAGATCTTGTGATTTAACACCTTGCGACTTCTTTCTTTGGGGCCACGTGAAAGATAAGGTCTACGCCAACAGTCCAGCACCGATTCAACCCCTCAAAGATAGAATTCGCGAGGCTATCGAGAACATAGGGCAGCCACTTTGCGATTTGGTTATGGAAAATTTCATGAAAAGGATATGGTCCTGTAAGCGTGGTCGTGGTTGCCATTTGGCTGATTTAGTTTTTCATTATTAACGGCATACCTTCCTCTTTATTATGAAATAAACATTCGATTATTTATCTAAAAAAATGGCATTTTTATTTGGATACCAAAATTACACCTCTTGTTGGAAACCCCTTTACAAAAATGCCAAGTCAGCAGAAAATTGCCTTAGTAATGTTGAAAATTGCCTTAGGAAATTCGCAATTTTTATTTAAGTGAAAACAAATTTTCAAGTTTAATTGGAATGAGGAAAATAAGTTGGAACAGATCCTTGAAATTTTATTTTTCAAAAACAATTCATATGCTGTTGTTATTAAATAACAAGGAAGAAAGTTTCAGTCAGGTAAACCGACTAAGGTATACCCTCACTTTGTGAGTAATGTAATATTGAATATTACTCGAATTATTCTGTCAATTTGTGTGGGAGGTATCAGAAGGGGTTTATCAAATACACCTTTTTTCGCTGAACATTAGATACTTTAAATTCATTGCACTGTGCCGACTTATAAGCATTTATGTGCACTGGTATAAACGTTATGATACATTAAATTGTGGTATGATTTGGGCATTTTGTGTGGGAGGTACAAAAAGGGGCGTGGCAATAACGCCCATTTTTCACAGGGCTATAGACACTATAAAAACATTACACTGTACAAAATTTCAAGTATTTTTATGCACTGGTTTTAATGTTATAAGCTGTTAACTTTTGGTGCAAAAAGGTACCTTTGTGTGGGAGGTACCAACAGGGGCGTGGCAACAACACCCATTTTTCCCTGGACTGTAGGCAATATAAAAGCATAATACTGTACAAAATTTCAAGTATTTTTATACACTGTTATTAATGTTATAAGCTGTTAACTTTTGGTGCAAAATGGTGCATTTGTGTGGGAGGTACCAAAAGGGACGTGGCGACTTCGCCCATTTTTCTCAAGTTGATAGCGACTAATAAGCTAATAATATGTGTGGAATTTCAAAAGATTCGAATAAGTAGTATAGCCGTTATTAAAGAATCAATATTTCACAACATTTTAACCCTTTGTGGGGGAGGTACTAGAAGGAGTGGACCAATATGGCCCATCTTCGAACTTAGCCGGAGATAGAAAAAAATATTACCACATACCAAATTTGAGGTCAATCGGTTACTCCTTTCGAGAGTTATCGTGCGCACCAGCCAGCAGACAGACAGACAGACAGACAGACAGACAGACAGACAGACAGACAGACGGACGGACATTGCTCATTCGACTTAAAATGACCCAAAACGGATTTCCTCCGAACATACTTGGGGTCTTAGGTCACTCCTTCGACGTGTTACACTTTTTTCCGTAGCAAATGATATATACCCTCGTCACACTAAAGTGAGGGTATAAAAAATATGAAAACATAAAATAAAAAAATATATTTATACTTTTTGGGCCGTATTCATAAAAAGTTATGGAAGGCTTAAAATACATTTTAACGTTGAAAATCAGTTCAATAAACCTTCCATAACTTTTTATGAATAAGGCCGTATATGTCTAAAAACGTTATTTTCAAACATAATTTGTAGACGTGTTCTTTTACATATTTATTTTCAAGTCCTTTGAACCATTTGTCCGGGAGATACCACAGGACTCGCTTTGGAATTTTCCTTAGTTCGATTTTTTCAAAAACGCATTGTTTTTTTCGTTAGGATGTTAGATTTAAAAAAATAGAACACACATTTGTTTGCGATTTATTTAATTTTTTTTATGATTTTTTTATTCGCAACAGCAAAAAAAGATTTTATTGAAAATTTTTTTTTTCATTGAAAAAAAATTTTTTTTACCATTATTCGTACGTGAAAGTGATATACACAACATTTGTTGCCCTCATAATTTTCTATGGTATCACAACCCTATCGGGCTTACTCTTCAAAAAATATTGTCTAAATACAAAAGGCATCTCCCACGAAAATTGGAACTGAAAAAAAATTTACCATCAAAAAAGTTTTTGCTTTGGCTTCATAAAAGATTATGCCTCAATATATGCCAAAAAAAAGTTTTTTGGCCTCGGACACAAAAAACATTATTTTTCTGTTGCATACTGTAACAAATGATATATCCATGGGTATCCTTCTCCATTGAAATTAGGCTATTATTGGTGAATTGCTTTAAATTCACTAATTTTTTAACATTTTCGAAAAACATCTAAGCACAGACAGTATACAGTGTATTATGTAGTCCATACCACCAATTTATAGTCCTTCCTTCAACATGGAGGTTTTCCTAATAAATGACACAGTTCTTCTTTTTTTCTACAATTTCTCCGACATTCCTTCAGCAGCTGTCCGCCATACACAAATACCAGCTAAAACCTCAAAAACCACAGGATTAGATTAAAAAGGATGATATTTCAGTGTTTAAGGACATTCCGTTCGGTTACTTACATAAATTACTTGTCGTTTTTTCACTTTAATTTTCTCCCACTCACTCACACACACCCACAAAGAGTCTCTTGTGTGGTAGTACTCGTATATAAGACTTGCGGTGATAAGTCCTTCCTTTTGTTTTTTACTCGGTGTCCCTCTTCGACACGGCTCCGGACTCCTTTATAACTTGTTTGCTGCCTGCCACCCGGAGCAAGGATATCTTGGTGTGACTTTTTCCGGAAAATTCTTTCAGTGAATAAATGGTGCAACATACTGAATTGGCATGTCATAGCTTAGCATTAAAATACCGTTACCGTCTCTTTGCCATGGGTGCGACAGTGCGAGAGTCTGCGGGTGTGTGAAAGTGTGGGTGTCGCTGGGATGATTTTATGTGAGTAGCTTTTGCTTCAACATCCTGCAACTTCCGCTTTGCCTGTTTCCTGTCGATGTCGTGGCTGATGCCGATGTGTCGATGTCATTGTTTGGCAAAAAAGAGTGAACGTGGGAGAGAGAGAGGAAATAAGTGTAAGAAACCACAGCAATAAATATGTATGTCACAAGATGAAGACGAGCAATAGACACCCTAATACTCCCTTAACCCCCACCCATTCCCAACAGCTGCTAGACCAGAAATAGAAAACTCCCATATAGAGAAGGGAGTACCTAGTACCTGCACAGAACTTGACACTCGCCTACTGGTGAAGTTGGAGGGGGTAGAGGGTGACACAATCAAAAACTCATCAAATATGAATTTTTCTGCCATGTAATTTTCAACCATTGAAATCCGAGATGCCGATGCTGATGTTGATGGCTTTGGCTTTGGCGAGATGTCGTTGTCGTTTGTCGATGCCTCTACCGATTCCGACAAAACATAAAAAGACGTGCATGGAAATTCTGATCAAGATCCGGGACAAGAAGCAGCACCAAGCACCAAGCGCCAGCAGCAGCAGTCGTAGCATTCACATTCACCAGTCTGTGGAGATAAATTTCAGTTACATTGAGTCAATTGCACTTTGTGCATTTTTCATATGATTTGCATGTCACACTCGAACTTCTGCAGCAAAAGAATGAATTGACTACGAAATGCGACTTCTTCTGCTCCGGCTCCAGCTCCAGCTGCGATACCTACTGCTGGTTGTGCTGTCACATTAACCACCACTAAATTTCTGCATAATTCACAGAACCACACAAAACGATAGAACGATGTCAAAGAGAGAAAAAAATGACAGAAAGAAAAACTCGTTAAAGGTATCATTAAATCCGAAAGTACCACAACCCAAGGGAGTGTAACCTCAAATTAAACTAAAGTCTTTTATAGTAAGGAATTTCAAGCCTTTAATATTTTTGTGTCATGTGTTGTAAATGAATTCTTCAGATGTATATATATAGATCAAAAACTCAAAACCTGTCTAAAATTAATAACATCACTTTAAATCTTAAACTATGTTTATTAGGGCGGAGTGTAAAAAAAGAACCGGCCCAAAATTTAGCATATCGAAGGAGTGAACTCCAAACAAACTTAAGATATAAGATATGTTTGACGGACATCCGTTTTAGGAAATTTTAAGTCATCTGAGAAATGTCCGTCTGTCTGTCTGGTTGGTGCGCACAATAACTCTCGAAAGTAGTAGCCGATTGTCTTCAAATTTGGTATGTACATAGTAATCAGTTTTCTATCTCAGTCTAAGTTAGAAGATGAGCCATATTTGATCAATCTTTCTAGTATCTCCCCCCAAGGGGTTAAAATTTATGGAAATATTTAATCTCTAATAACTTCTATACTACTTCTCCGAATCTTCGGCACTTACACTCATAACCTGAAAAAAAATGTTGTCATAAAATTAAAGAATGGCTCCAAAGACATCTTTAATCGTTGAAATAAGTAAGTTTTTTACTTAAAATTAAGAAAATTTTATTAATATTAATTAAGGGAATTTAATTAATATTAAAAACGTATCGTTCTATAGCTTATTGAAGTAAAATTTAAGAACTTTAATAGATCAGACAACAACTATACGTTAGTCCGTACCCTAATCTTTGCTGAATGACACCAAATTTTGTATCTTTTTGTTACAATTCTTCTGCAAAAACTACGAATATTGGACATCTATAAAAATTTCAACCCCAAAAGGTAAAAGTTGCGAAATATCATTACTATTTCTTCTCTGCTGCCATTTGTGTGCCCTTTATCTTTAAAATTTCGTCTCCCCGTGAATAGGTACCATATTTAAAGTTTTTGTATCTTTTTTCTCCCAAAAAATATTGTATTATTACAATATTTCTGCAAAGAGGCTTTGATAAATTTGTATATCCTACCACACTGTAGTACAGGATATTATGAGTTTGTCCGCTGTCTAAAACTTGAGTATTCTTTTTGTCCTTTCAGAAGCCTGTTAAAAGGTACAAAGTTGTCAACTTTGCAAATGTGAAACACGACAAATACGTATACGCGCGAAAAATAATTTTCAATTCTCAGATTGTGGTCAGTGTAGCAGTGACCAAAAATTATTTTCATTATTTCACTGCTTTCAAAAGTTCCTTAAGGCCTAATAATCTTAAAATGTATATGTACGTACTGACCTCAAAGGATATGCGAAAACAACAGTTTAATGTCCATTCTGGGGTCAAATTGGACAAATTATCTTTAAATTTCTAAAGCCTTTTCAAAATATATCGCTCACCACCCACTTACTGTGGTGACATATCTAAAGTTGTCAATTCGGTTAATTCTCAGACTGTGGTCACTCTTTTTGTACTTTAAAACTCTTTTGTACTTTGTACTGCTCTCTAAAGGATACTATTTTACAACAAGTGACTTTTGACCGCTTGACCGTTGGGGATCCTATAAAGGGTGGAATTCTAGAAATTTTGCTTATGTATTGAATCGAGTGTTGTATAACCTATGGTCTATCCACATAGTCGATTTTTTAATTTTTTGTACTCAGTTTAGCAGTGACTAAAGCCATTTTCATTTTTTCACTGAATTTCAAAATTCCTTAAGATTTAAATATAATTCTTCCAATACTTTAAAAATCCCATATAGAGCTGTGGACCTACACATAAATGTGCTTATAGCGATCTTCAAGGAAATGCGTCGTCCAGCCTGAGTTTAAGATGGGTACAAAACCCGCTACAAATTTGTTAAAATTATTTTCGAAATATATCTCTCATGCAATAATGTAATAAACCATGTGATTTTCCGAGACGCACTTTGTGACCTCTTGATATCTGAGAGGTAGTTAAGAGTATGTCCGGAATAATACCCTACTCAAATTAACGAAATTAGAGCATTTTGGGTCAAAATAATACTCGTATACTTCTTTTTGATATATGTAAACTTTGAAGTACACTGATAGTGAATATAAAAACACATTTTTATAATCTGCGTATGATCAAAGAAACAAAACTATTTGCAAATCAAAGATTTACTAATACTAATACATATCTTTGAGTTTTTGGGTCCTGATTTTTGGTTCAATAAAAAACCAGTAAGGAAAGACAGAAAGTCGGGCGGGGCCGACTATATAATACCCTACACCACCCTAACAATGCGAATAAGAATTTGGCCGCGTTCGTACATGTAATAAGAAAACTCTCTCTGCCGAAATTCGTACTTATCGGATATAAAATACGGTTTGTACAGCGCTTACATGTCAAATCGGGTGAAATATATATACGGGGGCTATATCTAAATCTGAAAGGATTTCCCCCGAATTTGACAGTATTCTTTCATGTAATAAGAGAACTCTCTCTGCCAGATTTCGTACTGATCTGATATAAAATACAGTTTCTACAGCGCTTACATGTCAAATCGGGGGTAACATATATATAGGGGCTATATCTAAATCTTAACCGATTTGGGCCAAAAAAAGAGCACTGTGCTAAATTTCATCACAATCGGACCATAAATACGACCAGCACATTGATTACAAGAATACATGGACAGATAGACAGACGGGCATGGCTAAATCGACTATGGTTCCATTTCTTCTCTTTTTGGGCATTACAAACGAATGCACAAAGTCATAATACCCTGTACCACAGTGTGGTGTAGGGTATAAATAGATATTATAATGTCATATCTGAGAGTTTGCCACATTTGGAACTGTTCTCAGCAAATTTCGAATTATTTTCACATATAAATAT
Organism: Eudasyphora cyanicolor; assembly: GCA_963930755.1. NCBI lineage: Eukaryota > Metazoa > Arthropoda > Insecta > Diptera > Muscidae > Eudasyphora > Eudasyphora cyanicolor. The sequence continues at coordinate 26,665,035 of OZ005738.1, forward strand.
ATATACACATATAAATATATATACATATTTATACCCTACACCACACTGTGGTACAGGGTATTATAAGTTTGTTTCACGGCAGATGTTTGTAACACCTGAAAATAACACAGCTAGACCCACCTTAAAGTATACCGATCGACTCAGAATCACTAGCTGAGTCAATTTAAGCATGTCCGTCCGTCCGTCTGTCCATGTAAAGTTGTTTGTCGACTACAGGTCGCAATTTCACTCCGATCGTTCTGAAATTTTGCGGTTTAGAGTATTTCGCAGCTGTTAAGATAACAAATACTATTGCTATTGAATTTGGTTGAAATCGGTTCAGATTTAGATATAGCTCCCATATATATCTTTCGTCCGATTTGGCCCTTTAGTCCTATAGAAGCTGCATTTTACATCCAATCGTTTTGAAATTTAGAATGGTAGAGTTTCTTGATCCATGAACCAACATTGCCGAATTTGAAGAAAATCGGTTAAGATTTAGCTGTAGCTCCCATATATATGTTTCGTCCGATTTGGCCCTTTAGTCCTATAAAAGCTGTATTTTACTTCCAATCATTTTGAAATTTAGAATGGTAGAGTTTCTTGATCCATGAACCAACATTGCCGAATTTGAAGAAAATCGGTTAAGATTTAGCTATAGCTCCCATATATATGTTTCGTCCGATTTGGCCCTTTAGTCCTATAAAAGCTGTATTTTACATCCAATCGTTTTGAAATTTAAAATGGTAGAGTTTCTTGATCCATGAACCAACATTGCCGAATTTGAAGAAAATCGGTTAAGATTTAGCTATATCTCCCATATATATGTTTCGTCCGATTTTGCTATTTAGTCCTGAAGAAGCTGTATTTTACATCCAATCATTTTGAAATTTAGAATGGTAGAGTTTCTTGATCCATGAACCAACACTACCGAATTTGAAGAAAATCGGCTAAGATTTATCTATAGCTCCCATATATATGTTTCGTCCGATTTGGCCCTTTAGTCCTATAAAAGCTGTATTTTACATCCAATCGTTTTGAAATTTAGAATGGTAGAGTTTCTTGATCCATGAACCAACATTGCCGAATTTGAAGAAAATCGGTTAAGATTTAACTATAGCTCCCATATACAGCTGCGGTCAAAATAATAGCACCACGATAATGAAACATACTAAAACGGATATACTTCAAACACTATTGCATTACTGACATTGGTTTCTTTGGTTAAAATAAACACCATACTATACAGAAATAATAAGTAATGCAGATATTTCGGTATTTTGAATTATTAATTGAAAAACAGAATTTTTTTCTAAAAAGTGCAAAAAATCTCCAGTCAAAATAATAGCACCTCTAGCAACATTTAACCAATAAATGTGGCAAGATAGACTGGATTCCACATTTTCCAGTTTCCGAAGAAAACTTTAAAGTATTTTTGAGACTGGATTCTACATTATCAACATTCAGAAGAAAACTTTACAGTAGTTTTGATCAGTTTTTGTGAAAAACTGAAAGATTTTTCATGCTAATCATATTTTGCGAAAAAAATTTATGAAATTTAAATTTCAAAAATGCATTTAATTTTTTTCAAGAATAAAATATTTAGCCCTATATTACATTTATTAGGCATTTATGGATGTTCAGAATTACAAAATTTGTAAAACTTTATCAACTTTTTGTCTGTAGTGCTATTTTTTTGACTGGCCTGATTCAGAGGTTACATCAAAGAACCTCTCAAAAGACACAATTTATTACTTTCTTTTATAAAATGTAGATATTTTTGAGGAGAAGGGATTTAAAATAATGATTCAATATAACAATATTGAGTAAAATTGCTTTATATTTGAAATTTTCGTGTCCACATGGCTGGAAGCGGATGTGGTGCGTTTATTTTGACCGCAACTGTATATGTTTCGTCCAATTTGGCCCTTTAGTTCTATAGAAGCTATATTTTACATCCAATCGTTTTGAAATTTAGAATGGTAGAGTTTCTTGATCCATGAACCAACATTGCCGAATTTGAAGAAAGATTTAGCTATAGCTCCCATATATATGTTTCATCCGATTTGGCTCTTTAGATCCAATCGTTTTTATACCCTACACCACACTGTGGTACAGGGTATTATTTAAGTATAAAATGTCCCAAAAGTAAATTTATGTAAACAATTTATACATGAATTACAAAATTTATATATCAGAGTTATTCAATATTACGAGAGTGGTGTAGGGTATTATATAGTCGGCACCGCCCGACTTTAGCCTTTCCTTACTGGTTTTATTATATTATTTTTATTATTTATTATATTATTTATTATTATATTTTCTTGCTGTTGTTTTGATAAATACTAAAATACTTTTTGTAACAAAAATAAGACTCAAATTTGGGGCGCACCTTATTTTTCAATTTGCAGTGCATATTCCTGTGGCCCAACTACCGGTGCCTACGAAACTCGCTTGATATCCATCCAATCTGTGAGGGAGAACAAAATTAATTACTAAATTTATATCGAAAATCCATCCATTTTGGCCACCATTTAACCCCGCAAACTAAAAATTTACATAATATATTATCACCGTATATTGATGTGCTTTATTTGGAACTTTTAGGACCAATTCTTACCCCAGAAAGATAAATCCGTTTCAATTTGTGAAATTTTACATTCTCCTACCATTTAAATTGATTAATTTTTTTTCAAAATCGATTAAAATTTTATCTGTACCATAAGTTCTTAAAGAATAGCTTAGTTCGACTCAAATACCTGGGAAAATGAGCTACGTTACCTTATTTTAAACCTTAAGTCCCCTTTTTCTTTTACGTGCTCCATTAACAGACCTCAGATTTTTAAATAATTTTCATTCTTCATCCGATCGGAAAAAAACTTTTGCCTTAACACATTTTATTGTTTAAATATATTTTTTCCATATTTACGATGTGTACTAAAGTTGTCTATATTTAAACGATAAAAATTCTAAATCGGATGAAAAAGTAAAAATGTGCAAAAATCCGAGGCCTATTCATTATTATTTAATAGGTTCAATAATAATAATGGCAAACAATAAACATTTTTTAAATATTTTAAATATTTGAGAAACTCGAATAGTTTTTTTGGGAAATTTGGTTCTCTTCTCTTCAAATTATATATACAAAAGATCAAATTTAGAAACTCCATCTGTTATTATTTGATCTAAGAAAAGGAATACAGTATTTTTTTCTTTGCATGTTCCTGAAAATGCATTTTTTAGGGGTAATAGTTGGTACCAAAAGGATTAATAAATCCGTTCATATCCCGAAGGTTGTACCATATTTGTACTCTCCTCCCTCATATCAACTCCCAGAGGTACAAAATTTAGAAAATTCAATATTATTCCATCACTGGGATAAGGGGCCTATAAACCACCAAAAGTGCATATTTCGATCTTTGAAACTTTTTAGACATTTTTAAACAATAGTTCATCTAAAATTATGCTATTTACTTCTAAGAATTATGAACTATAAATTTGTCTAGGTATCCTCTTTACCCCAAAAGTACGAAAAAAATCCTTAATCATTTCCTCTCTGGAAGAAAGTACAACATGTGGTAAGCCTTACTCCCTTTTTAACCCAAAATATGGAAGTTTCATCTCTGGCCGAATGTTTTATATCTTCGGACATTTTTAACTGAAATAGTATGAATTTAAGAACAAATCTATTTATAGGAAAAAGCCTAATAATTTAAAAGTATATCTTATAAAGGATACCATATTTGTACCTGAAATTATCACTATTTTACTAGAAATACGCATTTGAAAAATAATTATTATTTCATCTCTGGGACAGAGCATCTTTTGCATCATATATTATTATCATTTTTATATATGTCGTCCTTTCGGCATTTTGTGCCCCCCCCCCCCATTTTTAGTAAAAAAAGTATGTAACAACGTTTTTGATTTAACAAAAATTTTAAATTCCACAATTATTATCAGTTGTATTTTTTTGCAGTTTTTATCGTAAAATGAACATATTACCAAACTGTCCTCTTCGTACTCCTTTTTATTCCTAATAAGTACGAGCATTAAAAATTCTTGATGATTGATTGATTTTCCACCTCCTGAAGATGGTCCTTTATTGGATCACTTTGTAGGTATAATCTTTTGAAGCTACAAATTATAATTTCATAAAAACCTTATAATTTTTTAAATGGAAGAGCTGATTTTTATTTTGATCCGTTTACAATTCTAATCGAATTAATCGAATTTAAAAAAAGTGTTTCTACATCGCAAAAAAAATACATTCTGATACCCTTTTTGGAAAAGCTAAATTTTTTATTATTTAAAACAATTTGATATTTGTAAAAAATATTACAGTAAGCCAAAAACAACTACAAAAATTTATTTCCTCACAAATTTCCTCATTGGTGTTATGAAGGTCTTTTTACACTTTTTACCCAAACTCCTGGATCTCGAGTACATCTATGACGACTACATAATGCAATTTTTAAAATTCAATTAAAATAAAAATAAAGGGTGGTTTTTTAACCAGAAAAAAATCGAATGTCAAAACACTTCATTGGCATACTGAATCTTTCGACTCTTAGGCATCGCGAAGGCCTTTTACTTTTAGCCCATTTTGTATAGAAAAGGGAACGAATAATGTGTAAATACCTATACTAATATTTTTTTTTAAGTAGAGATCTTAGAAACATTCTCTGTCAACAGTGGATATCCTCTGACTGCTCTCTTTGAGGAAGTTTAGGGCCTGTTTCTGTAACTTATTTTCGTTCGTCTACGGCGAACGATCAAAAATCACTCAATTATTCCGAGAAATCTATAAGTCACAGCAGTTTATAATTCGGTGTGTCTATAGAAAAAGCACGTAAAAAGCTCGTACCTAAAATATTTTTAACCTGCGTTTTATAGAATTCAAGTAATAGTTGAGAGATTTTTGATCGTTCTCCGTAAACGAACGAAAATAAGTTACAGAAACAGGCCCTTAATTTCAATGCCAATTAGATCACTCAAAATGCCTGATGATAGGCATTAATAACGGAACCATTCTATTCCGTGAGTACTTTATTACGGTTAATTACCGATAGCATCCAACCTCCAAACACACCATTCGTTTATCTCAACAAACCCACCACAATACGCTTCATACCTCATTCTTGCTTGACACAGGCTTGCCAGTTTTTTTTTAGTGCCGAATCCCCAAATTTGTATTTTTTATCCCCTAAATCCCCAAAAAAAGATTTCTCATCCTCAAAAAAATCCCCAGAAAATATTTTAACTTATGTGAATGATGTATTTTAAAATTCAATGTACTTTGTACTAAAATTCATTTTATTTCTACAAAATGTACGTTGTCAAATTATCAAATATATCTGATTCAAAATTTTCCATCTCATCTACATCATCTAATTTTTTTGTACATGTTTTTGGTATTAAAAGTTTGATCATTTCTGCCAATGGACTAAATAATTGATAACACACTGATTTTTTTAAAGTACATCAAAGTATTAATACTAGTGATTCCAGTTCTTTAAAATTGGGTTGGACCAGCAGAATCCAGTTACAAGTAAACTGTACTCCAAAATTAGCTTAAATTGTTCGTAATGTCGGCTCGGAAGAATTCTTTCCGTTTTATAAACCGCATTTGGTTATAATTAAGATTTATAAATATTTATAGAAATACGTATTGGGAATTACTACAGGTTGTCTATTTCAGTCGTACTCTAATACACTGCGAGTCAAGCTACTTTTTGTAGGAACTTTTGACACAATTTTTACGGACACATTTTCTTAAAACAAGTAAGAAAGTTTCAGTCGGGTAAACCGACTAAGGTATACCCTCACTTTGTGAGTAATGTAATATTGAATATTACTCGAATTATTCAGTCAATTTGTGTGGGAGGTACCAGAAGGGGTTTATCAAATACACCTTTTTTCGCTGAACATTAGATACTTCATTGCACTGTGCCGACTTATAAGCATTTATGTGCACTGGTATAAACGTTATGAGACATTAAATTGTGGTATGATTTGGGCATTTTGTGTGGGAGGTACAAAAAGGGGCGTGGCAATAACGCCCATTTTTCACAGGGCTATAGACACTATAAAAATATTACACTGTACAAAATTTCAAGTATTTTTATACACTGGTTTTAATGTTATAAGCTGTTAACTTTTGGCGCAAAAAGGTACCTTTGTGTGGGAGGTACCAAAAGGGGCGTGGCAACAACACCCATTTTTCCCTGGACTGTAGGCAATATAAAAGAATAATACTGTACAAAATTTCAAGTATTTTTATACACTGTTATTAATGTTATAAGCTGTTAACTTTTGGTGCAAAATGGTGCATTTGTGTGGGAGGGAGGTGGCGACTTCGCCCATTTTTCTCGAGTTGATAGCGACTAATAAGCTAATACTATGTGTGGAATTTCAAAAGATTCGAATAAGTAGTATAGCAGTTATTAAAGAATCAATATTTCACAACATTTTAACCCTTTGTGGGGGAGGTGCTAGAAGGAGTGGACCAATATGGCCCATCTTCGAACTTAGCCGGAGATAGAAAAAAATATTACCACATACCAAATTTGAGGTCAATCGGTTACTCCTTTCGAGAGTTATCGTGCGCACCAGCCAGCAGACACACAGACAGACAGACAGACGGACGGACATTGCTCATTCGACTTAAAATGACCCAAAACGGATTTCCTCCGAACATACTTGGGGTCTTAGGTCACTCCTTCGACGTGTTACACTTTTTTCCGTAGCAAATGATATATACCCTCGTCACACTAAAGTGAGGGTATAAAAATAGATTTAACAGAAAATACATATTTTAACATAAATAAAGACATGTAATTATAAAAATTGCAATCCCCGCCAAATCCCCGGATCCCCAAACCAAAAAATATATCCCCATTCGCGAAGAAAAATCCCCAAATTGGGGATAAATCCCCTAAACTGGCAGCGCTGGCTTGACATACGGCAAATACTGTTCTCACCCAAGAAAATAGTGGGATTTTATACCGTTCAACACATCATACATGTTGGTGGTGTGTTCATTAATCCAAAGAGTTCGATTCTGCGACAACACACCACACAACACACATGTTGGAAGTCTCTCGCTTAAAGATGCGGGTCGAATGTTAGTGTTGTTGTGGTGGGCTATTTTGAATATGTACTTTCGTTCGGTCGGCTACCTTTAAATGTTACAGTCGGACGGACTACTTCACAAACAGACGTCAACTTAATGTTGTCCGTCTGTCCGCCTGGCTTTGTGTCTCTGTTAAAAGGTGAATCATAGGTTTTTTGTTTGTCTTCCGCCAAATATGTACTTCGTCGTTCGCAGTGAACGAGTAAGCCATGTTTGTCGTTAATTTTTTGGGGATTTGGATTTTGTGTGTGTGTGGGGTCAAGGGGAGTACTTTTTGTTTTTGGTGATGCTGACAGAGCTCCGCTTCTACTTCTTCTTCTTCCTCGGCGTTGACTTTAAAAAGAAAACAAGTTTTATGGCTTTTTGTTGATGATGGTGGTGGTGGTGTTGCTGAAGCTGGAGGGAGCCACTGCTGTCAATGATGTTGATGTTTTTTTTGTTTTTGGTTGTTGTTACTTTTCGGTTAAAGATCACGAACGATTATGGTGGCTATTGTGTATTGTTATTATAGGGTTTTTAATAAACTATTTTATTTGGCGCTGCATACATAAGTATGTGTTAAAGAAACAAATGTGTATACCACCAATTTACATATGTATATAAGCAGATACATTTATTTTTATGAGGTATATTTTGGATCACTGTGCCAAATATGACCAAAAACTATGTTTTTGGAAATAAAGATTCGCTAAAAGGCTTAGTAGTTTTAAGAACTGTTGGAGGAGGCCTAGCTGGAGATTAAAAGACAACAGATGACGCTATATGCATTTTTGTGGTACACTTTTGAGATAGTTAGGGTTTGAAAATGGCAATAATTTGTATAGCAATGGAAAGCTATTTCCCCAAAGATGTGCTGGCATATATAATTTTTCTAATTTTGTTGGACTTCATTTTCCAAAAATATATATTTTCTGATAAAATGCTCACAATAATTTTAGTTTGTTTTAATATTTAGTGTATAAGCTTACATATATGTTTTAAAAACGATCTAGTAACAAAATTACTGTCATTAGGAACTGTTGGAGGCATATCAACAGGTTAGAAGACAACGTATTGAGCTGTATGATTGTTTGTGGTACACCTTTAAGATATTTAGAGTTTCAAAATGCAAATAAATTATATATTCCTGAAAAGGTATTTTCACAAACTTATGCAGGAATAAATACTTTTACCAATTTACCAGGATCCTGCTTTGAAAAGGTATCAATTTATGTTTTGCAATTAAATTGTTAAATCATTTTTGTGGTACATATTTAGGATCTTTATGGTCTCTTAGCGGCAATAAAATATATATCAGTGTAAACCTCATTTTGCAAAGATGTGCACAAATACAGTTCTTATTTATTTTAATGGCTATAAGATCCAGAAAATATATTTACTTATATACTTACATATAGTGCATCTACATGACCATAAAATGCATACCATGTCAGCATACTCACTAATACTTATACATACTTACTTTGAAATCGTTTTCATAACAGGATTAGCGTTCTTATGAAGTTTTGGAGACTTAGAAAGATATACAAAGGCAACAGAAGCCTACACACATTTTTGTGGTACATTTTTAGGGTAGTTAAATAAATAATATCTATAAATTGTATATGAATGGATAGATATTCTTCCAAAGATGTGCACAAATATAAGTTTTTCCCAATTTTCCTGGATCCCATTATCAAAACAAAATCAAATCAATTTATATAAACATTTTTGTGGTACACTTTAAGGATCTTTAGTGCCTTCTAATGACAAAATACTCTAAAGTAATGGAAAGCACTATTTCCAAATATGTTCCGAGATATACATGGAATTTATTTTAATAGCATAAATATTGAAGAAAATTATTTACTTGTTAAATTAATTTTTCGTAATACAATCTTCGGAGTCATAGTGAATTGAAATGACCCTAAACTACATACCATGGAATCATATATATAGGAGAAGCTTAAGAATATGTTTGAAATCCATTTCGTAACAGCATTAATGGTATTAAGAACTTTTGGGGGCCTAACAATAGACTAAAAGACAACAGATAACACTACTCGAACTTTTGTGGTACACTTTTAAGAACGATTACAAAATGGTAAAAACAGGTATATCAGTGAAAAGATATATTCTCAAAGATATGCAGGAATATAATTTTTTATTAATTTTCTAGGGTCTCTGTAGCAAAAAGTCTCAATTTATATTTTATAACAGAATGATCACATTATCATTTTTGTGGTACACTTTTAAGATCACTACGATTACAAAATGTTATTAACAGGTATATCAGTGAAAATATATATTCCCAAAGATGTGCAGGAATATATTCTTGTTCTTAATTTTCTAGGGTCTCATTAGCATTAAATCTCAATTTATATTTTCTAACAGAATTATCATTTTTATTTTTGTGGTACATTTTTAAGATCTCTACGATTACAAAATGGTAATAACAGGTATATCCGTGAAAAGATATATTCCCGAAGATGTGCAGGAATATAAGTTTTTATTAATTTTCTAGGGTATCATCAGCAAAAACTCTCAATTTATATTTTCTAACAGAATTATAACTTTTATTTTTGTGGTACACTTTTAAGATCTCTACGATTACAAAATGGTAATAAAAGGTATATCAGTGAAAAGATATATTCCCAAAGATGTGCAGGAATATAAGTTTTTATTAAGTTTCTAGGGTATCATCAGCAAAAAGTCTAAATTTATTTTTTTTAACAGAATTATCACTATTATTTTTGTGGTACACTGCTTTTAAACAAAATGCTCCCTTTTTGTGGGAGGTACCAGAAGGGGCGTGTCCACTTAGCCCATTTTCCTCAATGTGATAGCAAAAAATTAACTATTAGTATATGTGGAACTACTAGATTCGGATAAGAAATATAGAAGTAATTCGAGAATCAATATTTCAGTAAATTTTAACCCTTTGTGAGGTACTAGAACGAATGGACGAATATGGCCCATCTTCGAAGTAAGCCTGAGATAGAAAAAAAAATATTACCAAATACCAAATTTGAAGTCAATCGATTACTCCTTTCTACTGTTATTTTCCGCTCGAACCAGACAGACGAACATTGGTCAAATGACTTAAAATGTCCTAAAACGAATTTCCGACAAACATATATAGGTCCTAGGGCCAAGGTTTAGGCCCCGTAGCTAATAATATATACCCTTCTTCACTTATGTATATGAGTTTCTAAAAATCCATTCATTCTTCTGTTGTAATAAAAAAATGTCTCAGTTTTATTTACATTTCAAAATGCATAACGATAACACTTACTCGTATCATTCGTTTGGAAATGTGTAAATAAATCCCTATTCAAAATTTTGTAATATAATGTTGATGTACAAATAACAGTTCACCTATCCCCTGTTTACATGATGGCCCCGTGCCGCATTGTCATCGACACTGCAACCTTGAGTGGTGCTATTTGCAACCGTTTAGGTGTGACGGTGTTAAACAAAGTATTTAACATTTAACAGATTTTCATTATTATTATTATTGCTCCGCCCCCACCAGTCTCTCTTGGTATGATCGTTGATTTAATAAGTGTGAAATGTTTTCAAAAAGTTGGCATTATAATGTATGTGTACTGTGGTATTCGGAGCTCATTGTATTTAGAACTAGTCCACACTGGACCACTTGAGTTATTTCTAAAAATCACCGACTTGTTTCCAACGATCACCAGAAATCGTTTGGCAAAATAAATCAATAGCGAAAATTAAAATAGAAAAAATATTGACGCACAATTGGAGAGTGGTTAGATATATTTATGATTAGTATGTCATTATTGCGGTAATAAATCAATGGAGGGGAAAAAACTGAAAATTTCATAATGAAAAATTGTTTTCAATATTGCTGCCAATATAATAAAAAACTGTGATCTTAACAAACTCCGTCTTTCAAAATTTACTGAAAAAATAACAATTTATATGTATAACTCAAAAAAGATTGACAAAAAAATTGGTAGTACTCGTAATGTCAGAACTTCTAAATATCTAGTTGTCCTAAGAAATAAAATAAGAAAATCAAATTGATATTGAGAATGATGACATATATAAGGTAGAGGGAAGGGTAAAAATCACACCTAAAACAGGTGTTTAGCGAGCCGAAATGTTTAACAAAAATATTCGCCATAAAATTCTACGTTGTTGTAAGTTATTTTGAGTTATTTCTGACATTTAAGTTGAGTTTTGTGTTTTAGTGTATTAGTGTATTCAGAGACTTATAGTGGAATTCAATGGCAAATATTTACGTGTGATTTAAATTATCTATACAACAATTTGGCAGAATGGGATGACATAACTTCTGAAGTGCGCCAAATATTGTTATTTTCTTTAGGAAACCGCCCAATCATGGATCAGATTGTAGATATTGAAATGTAGGACAATTTAGTATGACCACCTCAAATATTTTGAGATGTGACGTTCTATTTCTAAATAAGCGATATAATTATACAAATTTGCTTTATAATTATACAAATTTGCTTTTGTTTTATGACCTAAGACGACTTATGGTAAAAGGCACTCTGAGATTGTACATTACACATTTTCACACCCAAAAGGAGAAGAGCAGTACAAATCCATCATTGTATCAGATGTTTCAAAATCACTTCCTGAGTAGAACTAGTTTTTCCGTTCGTCTATCCGTAGATATATTTTTGAAAGGTCATTTTTTAAAAAAACTATAAAAATCCTTAATTATTCCCATCCATTCCAAATCACCTTTAGAGTGGATGTAACTTTGTCCGTCTCCAGATATATTTGCGAAATAAAAGCGCAGGCTTCAGTTATGAACCAAACATAATGAAAATTGGTACAGAGATGGCTTTTAGACCAAAGACGAACCCTGTTAAAAGCCTGCTGTAGGTGACAAGTGCTCTATTGTTCATGTTTAGTTAATCTTTAATGACCAGTTGGGGTTTATTCTGTATTAATAATGATCAATGGGGTTTCCCTCCTATTAGTCATGACCAGTGGGGTTATCTACTTTATTGTAGATGATCAATGAGCTATTTTACTCTATCTTCCATGACAACTGCGGTTATCTATCATATTTAAGATGGTCAGTGGGATTTTCTACTCTATTGTGGATGATCCATCTATTCTATTTTACAGGACCAGTAGGACCATATACATTATTGTTCATGGCCAGTGGGATCATCTACTCTATAGTAGATTAAAAGAGGGGTCTTCTACTCTCTTGTTTATGAGTATCATTATGTATATACTCTGTTGTTCGTAACCTGTTGCACTAATCTAGTTAATTTTTAATGACCTTGGAGGTTATCTTCTGTATTGCAGATGATCAATGGGGTTTTCCACTATATTGATTATGATCAGTGAAGTCTTCTACTCTATTACAGATGATCAGTGGAACAGTATATTCTATATTTCATAACCAGTTCGAACATCGTGACGTTTATCTAGTTAATTTTTAATGGCCATAGGTGTTATCTTCTGTATTGCAGATGATCAGTGTGGGTTTTCACTCTATTGATCATGAACAGTACGTTCATCTAGTATATTTTAGATAATCAGTCGAGTTTTCTGCTCTATTGTAGATGATAATAGAGTCTTCTACATTATTGTAAATGGCCATTGGATCATATATTCAATTTTTCGTGACCAGTGGGATTACCTACTCTATTGTTCATTAAATAGATTATCTATTCTATTTTTCGTGAGCAGTGGGATATATACTATTTCGTTCATGGCCAGGGGGATTATATACCCTATTGTAGAGGATCAATCAGGGGTTCTACTCTATTGTACATACATTACCAGAGGAGTTATCTACCATTTTTTCCATGTCCAGAGGGGTTATCTATCTTATTTTAGATAATCAGTGGTAGTTTCTACTCTATTGTAGGTGATTCATCTATTCTACATATTTTACCTAACCAATAGGGTCATCTACTCTATTGTTTATGGAATAGATTATCTCTCTATTATTATATTTCCAATATATTGTTCTTATCTAACTCTATTGTATTAGGACTATCTACTATTCATAGCCGGTAGGATTATATACTCTATTTTTAAATGACCAGTGCGGTTATCTACTGCAATTTAAGATGATCGTTGGGGTCTTCTATTTTGTTGTAGATGACCAATCATACTAGTGTTATATACTTACAGACCATAAGTATATACCAAATTTCTAAAATGGTGAATTTAGAGACTTCGTCCGGTTATAAAACTTATTGTTCATGACCAGTGGGGTTATCTGGATAATTGTGTGTAACCAGTTGGGTTATCTATTTTTTTTTTCAATGACCAGTGATGTTTTCTACTCTATTATATACGATCAGTGGAGTTTTTTACTCTACTGCAAATGATCATTGGAACCATCTGTACAATTTTTCATGACCAGTGACGTAATCTACTCTATTGTTCATGAAGTGTTATCTACTTCATTGTTCTATTGCCAGTCTAATGTTTATGTGGGTTATCCCATCTATTGTTCATGAGCAGTGCAGTTATCTACTCTATTGTTCATGAGCAGTGGGGTTACATATTCTATTGTTCATGTCCAGTACGGTTACCTGGATTGCTTTTCATGAACAGTGGAGATATCTACTCTACTATAGATGATCACCCTATTCTACTCTATTTTCCATGAACAGTGGGGATATTTTACCTAACCAATAGGATCATCTACTCTATTGTTCATGGAGTAGATTATCTCTCTCTATTGTTATATTTTCAATATATTGTTCTTGCGATTATCCGCTCCATTGTTAATGACCAGTGCGGTTATGCTAGGACTACCTACTCCACTATGCATAGCCAGTATATTCTCTATTTTTAAATGACCGGTGCGGTTATCTAATGTATTTTAGATGATCATTGGGGTCTGCTTTTTTATTGTAGATGATCAATCATACTAGTGTTATACACTTACGGACTATAGTTATATACCAAATTTCCAAAATGGCGAATTTAGAGATTTCGCCCTGTTATATAACTTATTGTTCATGACCAGTGGGGTTATCTATTCTATTGTAGATTAACAATCGGGTCTTTTACTCTATTGTTCATGGCCTGTGGGGGTTTGTACTATATTGAAAATTATCAGTAGACTCTTCTACTCTATTGCAGATGATCAGTGCGACGTTTTATTCTATTTAACCTGACCAGTAGGATCATCTACTCTACAATTCATAAATTACTGTATTGTTCTATTTCCGGTCTATTGTTTAAATCTTGTAGGATTATCTACTCTATTTTGTAGATGATCATTGAGGTCTTCTATTTTATTGTAGATAATTATTCTAGTCTTATACAATTACATACTATAGTTATATACTAAATTTCTAAAATGGTGAATTTAGAGACTTCATCCGGTTATATACTCGTACTCTACTGTTCATGACCAGTGAGGTTATCTGGATAATTTTTTATGATCAGTTTTATGACCTATTATACACAATTTTCCGTGAACAGTTGGGTTATCTACCATATTTTCGATGATCAATGGTGTTATCTACTCTATTGTAGATTATCCATCTTTTATATTGCACATGACTAGTGGGACAATCTACTCTATTGTCCATGAAGCAGATTATCTCTTTATTGTTCTATTGCCAGTCTATCGTTAGTGAGGTTGTCCGCTCACAATAGAGTAGATAACCAATGTGGTTATCTACTCTATTGTTCGGAATAGCGCTGTTATCTACTCAATTTTGCATGGATCTTCTACTTCATTATATTTGGACCACATACTTTATGGTTGGTTATCTACACCATTGCGCCTGATCAGTGGCGACTCATACTCTGTAGTGGAGACTTCTACCCTTGTAGTGGGACTATCTACTCTAGTGTTCATGACCAGTGTGATCATCTACTATGCAGACATCAAAAAAATATAGTAGTTTTTTATTTGTCTTGTCGTGTGTCATTTTAATCATATTATCATCTATGACTTGCTGGGCGACATTGTCGCTCATTGTGTCATGTATGATCGAGTAGTAGGTAGTATTTGAGATTATGACATGGGTTTAATTTAAATTTGTTTATTTTTCCTATTCAAATCTTAAAATTTTAAAAAATACCAAATTATTAGTAAATTATTGCAATAAACAATAAATTCACTAATAAAACAAATAAATTCACTAATATCTGTCACAAATGATAATCAAATTATAAAGTGAGCAAATTTAATATTGTTAATTATGCCTTCCTTCCTCTTTTATGACTGACTGCCCGCACCAATCATTGAGTCATTCTGCGGCCTTCTAATTTATAGACCTAAATATTATATAATATAGCGGAACTCAAGCAAGTTTTCTTATTCTATGTTATCATTTAGCAGCGATCAGTGAGTGATCAGAATTTGCATGCAATAAAATAACCAAACCAAACCAGATCATTCTCTATAGAAAAAAATGTTGGTTTTGCTGATTGCATTTAAAGGAGTGTTTCAGGATTTTCGCGTATATTGCCATAAATCTAAGATATACTTATATTTATATGCACCTATATGAAGGTTAGTAGCAACCAGATTGGCTACACAAAACCGGTTGACAAGTGCGGCCAAGTGAAATCTATACTCAAAACGTAAAAGGTTATAAATTAAAAGAACACAAGCCGGGGCTCTCCAGCTTTGGAAGCATCAGCAAACCCGGTTTTACAGTAAAATATACTATAATACAAACAATTAAGAAAAAACAATAAACTATGGTCACATAACATCAGCGAACCAGCAGCACCCAAAAAAAAATCGGACCAACCAAATTTGTAGCGACTTTCACAAATCAATAAAAAATAAAATACTAATAAAATGAAAACGAAAATGACAACGCGAATACATACATATTTAAATAAGCAGCCAAAGCAAAATGCTAAAAATATATAGGAAAAAAAATAAAGAAAACATTTTTGAGAAAACCGACCCTAAAATTGCTATTTAGGCGACCAGTCTTCACTTTGTCCGTCCGTCCATTTGTCTGTCCATCCGACTTTCCCTTGGTCCAGCAGAAACGTTCAGAAAACTCAAGTCTACATTTAAATTAAACTCAAGCACATTTTCAGCTGATAATGCGAGAGCCGAGCGAACTAAAACGACTCTTAATAAACCTAAGGAAAAAGTCAGAAAAAAACAAAAACGAAAAAGTAGTTCTTTAAACCGGTTGCAAGAAAAATCAAAAGTTGTCGTGGTGAGCTGCGCAGTGCTGCACTCTGAGTCTTTTTTTCTCCATCAGATGCTGGGCGCGCTGTAATGTGCCTTTAGATGTGGTCGGTCGGCTGGTCGCAGTTCGTTTAGGTTCGTCCGTCCGTGCACACGGTATCTGTGCCTCTGTCAACAGGCATGCTGAACTCAAGCTTTAACCCAAGAGCGCAGGCGCAGGCGCATGCGCGCAATCGCACCTAACCAAAACTCAAAGCCGGCAAAAGTAGACGTGCGGACACAGAGAGTATACTTATATTTATGTTGCCTGCAACTAAATGGCGGACAGACGGACAATCTCTCGTATGAAAAAAGGAGCGTTCATTTGTTGTCTCTGCGTCTGCGCAACCATGCAGCAACACAAAATTCTTTAGCCATTAAAACGGGTTTTTGTTTCTTTACATTTCGTGATTTTGTTTTTTCTTAATGATCTGTTAAAAAAGCAAAAGACAGACAGATAGAGGGACAGACTAACAGACAGACGGACAGCCTTACTGACATCGTAGAGGAAAAAACTTTGCCATCAAATGAAAAAAAAAAACTCCAAGTAAATATTTTAGCCATTGCACTAAAGTGTTGAGCTTTATTTTTATTTTTTCTCTTATTTTCTGTCGTTCACTTTTGATAGTTCGTAGAACATGAACTTTTGTCGGATATTAGGTTACCATGCAGCTCGCCGGGTTTCCAAGCCATGAAGTGGCTGGCCATTTACCTACTATGGCTATAGGTTAACATTTAAATGATTCTTTTGAAACATAAATCACATTTTTTTATAAATTGACATTTTAAACTTACGGTCAAATGATGTGGAACAAAGATTAGTTACAATAGATTTTTTGCTTCTATGTATATTCCTTTATGAAAATCGTATTTATGCGGAAAAAACAGGTCCTTATGGCGAAGTCTGTACATTTTGTGATGACATCACTTCTTTGTATACATATGATGTCATACTTTTTTCATTGAAAAGGAGTAGTTCCGCCCTCAAAAGTGCAAAGAAATCAGGAATCCTATAAGATTTCACAGTTCAAACAAATAAAGTTGTAAAAGGGTTTTCAAGGGCATGATCCTACCTTCATTCACTAGAAACAAACAAGTGGGGGCTCGGTGTCACCCATGTCTCTGAGAATTTAAGTGAAAGGTTTCTGACTTGAAAGTTTTTGAAGCTCTTAGACCTTTTCCGACCATAGATATATTAGCTTTAGCATGACTGTATTTCCACACAATATAAGAAAGGCAAATTGGGATAATGTTTAGAGACATATTCAACAGATCTCTTCTAAAAAGACTTAAAATAAAGATGCCAACTATCGGTAATATATAAGGAATGGTGGAACGAGTCACAGCAACCCTTAATTGCTCGCCAAGGGTCAAACAAGGACCTCCATGGTGGTCGTCTCAAGTAGTTATGCTGCGGAAGTTCTGCAGGAAGCTCTGCAATAAGGCAAATCTCCCCACAGAATGGGGAGACATATCAAATCATGAAGTAGAAGAAAAGAGATGAGAAATGCTCAACATACATCCTGAATAGATGTCTGCAGTTGCGTAAAAAGGGCATCTGAAGCCTCAAGGTTACGGAAATATTAGCCTCAATACCTTCTATTATTGGGTACATCAAAAAATATGATAGTTCTTGGACTATGTCCAGTGAAGAATGGCTGGGAATGCTCCTGGATACAAATTTCCCAAGCAACTCTGAAGAGGCATTGAATTCTTCAACCTGGGTTCGGTTGGCATGCAGCCATCAGAGGTCGCCAGCGAGATTACAGCCGAATCTAGAATTATTTGGGTTTTCAAAATCTTTAAGCCTTTTAAGTCGCCAGAGTCGGACAATGTCTCGCCGGCGGAGCTACAGGCATTGGCTGATACAATTGCTTCTCCCTGACTCACGGATATCTATACTTGTGGTATCACTCAGACCTATATACTCGTACAAAACAAATGGAGAGAAATCAAGGTTGTTTTCACCCTAAAAGCGGGAAAGCCGTCTCATATAGAAGCTAAGGATTTACGGCCGCTTAGTATATTGTCTTAAAACCCTTGAGAAATTAATATTTATATAGTAAGTTACCTTAAAACTAATATATATCACAGGATAATATCCTATCAACAACATGCGTACAGCAAAGGTAAATCCACCGAAACCGACCTGCTTGATATAGTCAGGTTTGTTTAAGGCTATCTCTGTGTTAAGGAATATGCTATGGTAGCTTACTTGGATATTGGGGGGCTTCAATAACATAAATCCTGTTGCTATAATTATGGCTCGAGCAACCCTGGGGGTTGATAGCCGTTCATTCATAACCTTCTGATTAAGAGACGTATCTTAGGGACAACTGACCTCAATAAATTTATCAGCAGGGGAACGTCCCAAGGCGTTGTTCTGCTTCATGGAATCTCTCCAAGAACAATATTCTGCGTTGTATGAAGGTCCAGCTATAGGATTTCTTTAAGAGTACTTGCAAACTTCCCTCTAACAGCTATGTTTTCTGCATTTGCTGGAGATGATGGATTTTGGCGATGTTGTCTATGCAGATGACGTGGAAATCTGCGTGGCAACATCGCTTACATCCATCATCTTTAGCAAATGCAGAAAGCATAGCTGTTAGGGCGAAGTTTGCGAGTACTCTAAGATACATCCTACAGTAGGACCTTCAAACAACCGCAAGATGGTCTTCCGATAAAGGTCTTGGTATAAACTAGGGATGTAACGAATGTGGCTTTAGCGAAAGCGAATTTTGAAATATATTTCTTGCGAATGCGAATATTCCAAAGATGATTTTTGCGAATGCGAATACGAAAGCGAATGTTAAAAATGATGCGAACAATTCGCTTTCGCATTGCGAATATTCGTTATATCCCTGGTATAAACCCGACAAAGGCAGAACTAGTTACCTTCAGCAGGAGATATAAGGTACCAATAGTTGCAAGTGTCTATTTGGAGGTGTTTAAATTCCCTTCCCTGAAAGCGCAAAATACTTAGGTATTTTACTGTACAAGAAGGTAAACATCAAATCCTACATTCTGGAAAGAGCAAATGAGGCTGTGGTAGTTACAGATACCTGTTAAAGGGCAATAGGAAAGCGCTGAGGTCTGGTTTATTTGTTATATACGGCAGTAGTCTGACCAAT
The DNA here is from genome assembly GCA_963930755.1 of Eudasyphora cyanicolor. NCBI lineage: Eukaryota > Metazoa > Arthropoda > Insecta > Diptera > Muscidae > Eudasyphora > Eudasyphora cyanicolor. The sequence continues at coordinate 26,684,446 of OZ005738.1, forward strand.
AACGCTCACGGTATTAGTCGTCTGGTGGACGGCTCTGCAGAAATCCACCTTCTGCGCTATACTAAACAAAGTCAGGGGAATGGCTTCTATATGTATCACTGGTGCGTTGAGGTTGGCACCAGCTGAGGCACTAAATATTATACTATATACTATAAATGTTATATATACACTAAATGTTACCATATGTAATGCCGCTATACACTATAGCGAGGCAATATTCTGCAGGTACTGCTTTTAGACATAGGGAACTGTCAGTCTTGTCAGGAAATGGCTATGTACATAGTGTCATTCTGTGCAGGGCATTTCCTGCTTACACTATGACTAATTCACTTTTTGACAAGAAGTATCTCACGGTTAAACCTGATACATCACGATGGAATAGTCGTCTCCCAGGAGATATGATAGCTTCTATACAGATGGTTCCAGACTCAACAACCAAGTGGGCTTTGGATGCTTTTCTGTGGAACTTGAGCTGTCCATTACAAAAAGACCACCTGATCACTGTTGTGTTTACCAGGCAGAATCTTAGCTATTAAAGAAGTAGCAGAATGGCTGAAAATTAATGTTCTGACCAAAGTCGGTATCTATATTTTCTCTGATAATGAGGCTGATATAAAGTCCCTTAAACCTGTATTCCTGAATTCAAAAACTGCCATCGACTATCGCAGATCTCTTAACATCATGGTCGATTAGTTCAATACTATTCACCTGATTTATGTGCGGGCCAGAGATATAACAGGGAACTAAAGGAAGATGATCTTGCAAAACTAGAATCTAAATTAAAAGCTCCATCGGAACTGGAATATGTGGGCATTCTTCCAGGGACCTGCAAGCTCTTCTTGAGATATGGTGCTTTTACGGCAACAAATGACAGGTGATCATTAGTCAGGAGCCACATACACATCAGTCTGATGTGGCCCTGCCTAAACTAAAAACGTATCAACATCCTGAACGGACATTTCACTTATCGTCTCTGTCATGACAGGTAACTGCTTTATTGGACGGCACCCAGGGAAATTTAAGGTCTTACGAATTGACTGCTGCATAAGCTGTGTAGACGAAACGCAGGAGGAATCAATAGCACACAGTTTGGCCTTTTAGTACCCAAAAAAAGTAGAACCTAAACTGATACTTTTCCCGGATATTTAAGAATTAAGGATGCTTTCTACATGATGTTCTCCTGTCCACGCAAGGACATACATATTTTATTCCACTGTTTTAAAGAGGAATAGCAGAGCTTTTAGAGGGTATTAATATTTTTAAAATTAGGTAAAGCGGTTAATAAGATATTACAATTTCAAAAATTGGTAATTTGGAGCAAAATCTCTGAGATAGGTAAATTTGAAGCTATGTACCACAAAACTATAATGAATTTTCAAAAAAATTCCCCTACACTTAAAGAATTATTTTGCCAAATTTTATTTAAATCAAAAGGTGATTTTTTGAAAATGTGCCTTATTTGATGCAGTTGCTTCGGAATTACTTTACAAAGTTCTTATATAGAGTTATCTATCAAATATATATAGGGTGATCCAAGTAGAGATACTTTTTTCAATAGCCTTTTTTGACAGATCACGTGTGAGTCGTGTCATGCTGTCATGTTATTTTTGTTAAGTATTGTTTGGCATTTCATCATGGAAAGACTTACACCCGAACAACGTTTACGCGTGTCATTCGCCAGTTACCAGTAGACTCAACGGAAGGACCATCTGAGACGTAGCCGCGACCAACATTTGATAGACATAATCTTCAAAAAATAAATGCCAAAGAATGTTCTTTCAAATGATAATAAACAGTTCCCATTCAATATGAATTTTCTGTGTTTCTTTCTTTAAAAAAGTAGGGAACCTCGAAGTGGTTCACCCTATATTTAAGCCATATAAACACCAGATTTTCCCGACGATAACGCTGCAATTTTGTGTTTTATATCTATCTAAATTCTGCACAGCGAAAATAACTAAAAGATCGACATAGAACAGTGTTTTAATATATTCATCATGATGATGTCGCTTTCGAATTTACTTCTTTAAGCTATATAGAATATATTTCTCAGTCGATTTGTGAAATTTTGCAGATTATTTTGTATTTTCTTATATAGATTTTTTTCAAAAATTTTGCATGAAATTTGTGTTTATAAAAAAATCAGTAAACCTACTAATATTCCACTAGTTTCCCAACTTCTGTTGTGATATGTCTACATTTCGTCGAACATTTTCTTGTTATTAGTTGTGGAGTTTTTGTTTTATAACATTTCCTTTGGTCCTAAAACCACTTTCATAATAAAAATCTAAATAAAATGCACTTATCTATTATAAGTGATTGAAAACATACCTCGAATATAATATTCGAAATACTTAAAAATCTTCAAAATTTCCTTCAATGGATTTCCCCAACTAATCGTATTCAAAATACCCCCACTTGTTGCGATTGTAATTTGTATTCTAATAACAAATGCGTGTTAAAACACACACACTCACTCACACAAAATCGAAATCCACCTCCTCAAAGTAAATTTGAATTTTTCGATAGAAAAAAAACAGAAATAAATTATAATTACTTTACGCACGACTGTTCCTTTCCTCTTCTCCGTTGAGATGACAACAAAGAAGGGGGTGTCAGAAGCCAAACAGGGAAGAATACTAATAAAAATCTTTTTTGGAAAAAAGTAAAATAGACACTCGCAGTCTCACTCATAGATCTGAAAAAAAGTGAACAGCCGAAAAAGATCAAAATAGAAACCAATATTCAATATAATAAACCTATTAAGAAATAAGAAAAGAACGGCAGACCGAACGACCAACAACAATGGAACGGAACAATCGAACGAACGACCGACCGGCCGAGAGCCAAAGCATAAATGGAAAATCGATTTTCTATGTTCGATTCAGTTCAATTGTTTTTTTTTTGTTCTGTTGTAGTAGTTGTTGTTGTTGTTGTGGCTGGTTGTAGTGGTGGTATCAGTAACGTTCTTTAATCTTGTTGTTGTAGCTCGGGCTAATGTAACTTGTCTCTGTCAAATTTACATTAGGGTGTCCTACTTGAAAGTCTTCATAGGTATGTGTATTAAATACATTCGATAGATTTTTGTGGTACACTTTAAGGACATTTCTTATTCGCAAAATGCAAGAAAATTTAAAACAATAAATAGCTCGTATTCCAAAGATGTGCCAAATTGTATTATTATATCAAAACCTTTCACAATTTTTTGTGGTAGAACTTCAAGTTGAATCAGGATGGAATTCATATCACTATAAAGCTCTTTCTCTCAAAACATGCGTAATATATATCGATACCTCCATTATAAAACATGCTAAGTTAACTTAGCACAGTTTAAGGAAGATTGCATTTTTAATTTCTAAATATTCCAAATTATATTCAGTAAAAATTTGGTGTTTATCCGTCAACCCAATCAAATGTTATTCACAAAACAGTACAGGTCATTCGATTTGCATTATAAAGGAACTCCATAAAAATTTAAAAAAATCATCAAACTTTGATCGCCTCTCCTGGAAAACTACCTTTTTGCACTTAGCATAGTTTAGAATGGAGGTATCGATATGTATTTAAAAATAAATTATTCTATATTTAAAATATTAAATAAATCTTTATATTTTGCAAAATAGTTTTCTAAATAATCGACCTTTAGTTCTATATTATTGTTGTTTGTTAATTAAAAACAACAATAATATAATACTTTATAGATATATACCTATTAGGAGGAGGGCACACTCTAATGTATACATGTACAACCTTTTATTCTCACATCTACCTCCAGTTTGGTAATATCTCTAGAGGTACCGCTCACTGTACTCACAACAACCCCTCTTGCATTCTCTCTCCCTCAACCACACCGACAAGGCAGTGCACTCTGACAGACAGTCACATGTGCACCACACGATTTCCAAACCGTAGAGAGACGATGGACTTGCGGACGGACGGACAGACCGTACAGCCGCAACGGTCGGGCGTACAACTAACTGTTTATTAGAACGCCCCCGCAATGTTTTTTCTATCTTTCGTTTGCCGTCGTCTTGCAACTAATAATAGATTGATTTACATTCATTCACACCATCGCATTATCGACAACACATGTAGAGCACACGAACAAACAAGAACGAATCGAGGCGAAATACACATGCAAACAACCGAATGTTTGCAATAGACATTCATTCATAATAGATACAATCCGAGCGTCGACTACACGAGTAAGTAGGTAAATTTGAGCGCAAGAGCAGGAGAATTAGATACACATAACTAAAATCTAATAAGAATTGCATTATATCGAAGAACATGGAAATGAGAATGGGGTAATGCATGTACGTACACGAGTATCGCGGTCAGATTGACAGTAGCGATTAATTAGACAATGAATTTAACTGAAGATCGTAATGGTAAATAATTAATTTATAGGAATAAATTGATGCATTAATGGGACGATTTATATTGAGATCGATTGCCAAAGATTTTTGGAGATTTTTAAAGGTAAGTACTTGCATTTTTACAGCGACCATTGACCTCTAAGGCCTTCCCCTACACTTGAGTCGACCTAAAAGGGTTTTCCTCTATACAAGAGTCGAACTCAGAGGTCTTCCCCTATACTAGAGTCGACCTCTGAGGTCTTCCCCTACACTAGAGTCGACTATTCCTCTATACTAGAGTCGACCACAGAGTTCTTCCTCTACACCAGAGTCGACCTCTCAGGTCTTCCTCTATACTAGAGTCGACCTCTGAGGTCTTCCTCTATACTAGAGTGGACGTCTGAGGTCTTCCTCTTTACTAGAGTCGACCTCAGAGGTCTTCCTCTATACTAGAGTCGACCTCAGAGGTCTTCCTCTATACTAGAGTCGACCTCAGATGTCTTACTCTATACTAGAGGCGACCACAGAGGTATTTTTCTATACCAGAGTCGACCTCAGAAGTCTTTTTCTATACCAGAGTCGACCTCAGAGATCTTCCTCTATGCTAATGTCGACTTCTGAGGTCTTCCTCTATACTAGATTCGACCTCAGAGGGCTTTCTTTATATTAAATTCGGCCTGTGAGTCTTCCTCTAAACTACAGACGACCTTAGAGGTCTTTCTCTGTACAAGACTCGACCTCTGAGGTCTTTCTGTATACTAAAGTCGAACTCCGAGGTTTTCCTCTATACCAGAGCCGACCTCTGTGGTTCCTCTTACTATATTCGACATCTGTGGTCTTCCTCCATACTAGAGTTGACCTCTGAGGTCTTCCTCTATACTAGAGTTGACCTCTGAGGTCTTCCTCTATACTAGAGTTGACCTCTGAGGTCTTCCTCTATACTAGAGTTGACCTCTGAGGTCTTCCTCTATACTAGAGTTGACCTCTAAGGTCTTCCTCTATACTAGAGTTGACCTCTAGGGTCTTCCTCTATACTAGAGTCGACCTCTGAGGTCTTCCTCTATACTAGAGTCGACCTCTGAGGTCTTCCTCTATACTAGAGTCGACCTCTGAGGTTTTGCTCTATACTAGAGTCGACCTCTGAGGTCTTCCTCTATACTAGAGTCGACCTCTGAGGTCTTCCTTTATACTAGAGTCCACCGCTGAGATCTTTCTCTAGATTAGAGACGACTTCGTAGGTATTACCCTATACTCAAGATGACCTGTGCGGTCTTCCTCTTTATCATCTTTTACTAGAGTCGACCTCTGAGGTCTTCTTCTATACATGTGAGGTCTTCCTCTATACCATGGTCGACCTCTAAAGTCTTTGTCTATTTTGCCGCATAAAACAATCTTATGGAAATTAATAGGATTTTTATCATTATCCCTTCCATTTTGCCTCTTAACTGACGTTTGCAAAGATTTATTCTCATGATTTATATTCCTTCCAGAATGATTGTGAGTCAATCTGTGGATGGAGTCATCCCCCAAAAAAGAATATATTACTACAACATGGCAGCGGTGGGATTCGAACCCACGCCTCCGAGGAGACTGGTGCCTTAAACCAGCGCCTTAGACCGCTCGGCCACGCTACCGTATTGAATGCTTGTCGATCTCAAATCTCGCTGTCGAAGCATATTGTCAACAATTTAATTATTTTTAGAAATTTTGAATATATCTGTAGCATATATATATAGAAAATTTTGCACTATTTTCACAGCATCGAACAGAGGCCAACGATTTTCAAATAGGAAGTGACATATGGCTTTTTCATAAACATGTTTTCTTAAAAATTAATAATATACGCTAATAAATACATATATATATATATATATATGTATGTAGCTACTTATGTATATATACACAGACATATGTGTTCAATAACCTCCGGAATGTTTGATCAATTGCTTTAGCACGGATCGTGAAAATATCATCTGTTAGTAGCTTGACGATATGCAAAGAACGAGAAACTATCTGAGAATGTTTTCAAGCTAAAAAAGACGTGGGTGGAAATGAGGTATGTGGGAAGGTTAGGTGGAAGTTTCAATCAATTTGATAAAATTAATGGCTGTAATAAACAAATTCGTTTTGTTCATATTTGCAATAAAAACTATTAGAAAATAGGATATCTTCTTGATCCATGTCAATTTCTGTCCTGTAATATCTTTTAGAAAGTGACCTGGAGAATAGATATGCCGTGGACTACCCCCTTCAATCACGATTTCACGTTATCGAAAACCGTCTTTAGAAAATGAATTCACTTCAAACATCCCTGATGTCATCTTCGCTGCATTCATTTCCTGATGATAGTCTTCGGACCCTGATAATTGCCTTCGTTCATCAATAAAGTATTCAGTAACTTTGAGAAAGACAGACTGTTGAGAGTCCTCTATCCGGTAACCAGCAGCACTTAAGTTTCAGTTTCATTATCCCTGATTTCATTTCAAGAGCACCGGATTTCCGTGCTCGCAGAAGTGACAGAAACTGTCAAGCAAAGAGTTTAAATAGGCACAAGGTGAGAAACGAGATAACATCGAAATCCATTCGATTATATCTGTTAAAATGATATGGGTCACGATTAGGTTTCCAATGAAAAACACCCTCATCCGGGTACGGTAGACTCGACGACCAGTAAGACGCGTAAATGAACATCAGGTGACACAAGGACCAAGACAGGGAAGAGATTGCAAATCTGTGGATATGTTAGGCAGCACTCTCGACTAACCTATCCATTAAATCTTTGAGAGAGGACCGTAAGACAATGCATAAATCCAATCATAGAAAAAGGTTCAGATTTCTTCTGAAAGTGTGGATGTCAATGTCCAGCTAAGTCACCACGGTTAAGGATAACGTAAAAGAAAGGAAATGCGAAGGCGAAAAGCAAATTCTCCACATTTTATCCCCATCCTAAAAAAGTCGGCAGTTGTCATAACGCGTAGACTGTATTATAAATTGTCTTAACTTCTATTAATACTCAACCCAGTCGGTAGTTATCAAAAAGAATACGCTGGAAAAGCGTATTCACAGCTTCTTCATAATTCCGTAATCTTTCCGTCAGTTATCAGCATTAAGATTGGAAAAATGTATCTGTACACCATAGCTGTCAGTGATCTGTCATGTCAAAGACACCACGAAGAAAACGGGGGAAAGTCATATCAATGTCTTACTTTTCACTGATCAGTGTCTTATGTTTCGAAAAGGATGTATTTTGCTTGAAAGAACTATTCATGAGATTTATGGACTTCCCTCAACTAAATTATAAGCCGATTCCCAACAAAATCATTTCAACAACCGGTCTTCTATACTTGACTCCTTAGGTATGAGGGCCTCTCTTTACATTTGTGTTTATCTAGCAGGTTCGGGCAACGTTACACAGCCGTCTGATTTTACAGCCGGACTAGTTAAAGAACCTAAGACCTATAATTAGGGCTAATGCTTTGAGCAGATTTTCTACTTTTCTTGCATGTATACAGCAAAGAGCAAGTTCACCGAAACCGCCTTACATGATCTAGTCTGCTTTATTGAAGGATCTCTCTTAGTTAAGTAATACTCGTATACTATGGTAGCTTTCTTATGGAGGGGCCTTCAAAAACATAAATCCAGCAGCTATAATTACGGTCTAGCAATCCTGGCGTTTGATAGCAGTATGAACCTACCTTCTAATTAAGAGATACATTTCAGCTAGCTCCTCAATAAATTTGTCAGCCGGGGAACACACCAAGGGGGTGTTGTACCTCCTCTGCTATGAAATCTCTCCTCGAATTTCTACATTCTATGCAGATGATGAGTGTTAAGATAATTACAAATGACGTGACAATAGCTGTTAGAGAAAAGTTTGTGAGTACTCTTAGCAATATCCTACAGCAGGCCCTTCATACAAACGGAAAATGGGCTTGCGACAATGGTCTTGTTGTTAACCCGTCCTAGACGGAACTATTTATTCTCAGCAGGAGATATGAAGTACCAACAGTTGCACTTAGACTGTATTTGGGGTGCATTTGAATTCCCTTCTCTGAAATCGCACATTATATTGGTATTCTGGAAAGAACAAAGAAGGCTGTAGGAGCGCTATAAACCTTTAAGGATTGTATACTGTAGTAGTCAGATAGATAATCTGTACGGCATTGTCGTCTGGTGCTCTGTAGGAATCCACCTTCTGCGCTAAACAAAGTACAGCGAAGGACAGCTATATGTATCACAGGTTAGCTGAGAACGACACCAACCAAGGCACTAAATGCTACACTGCATTTAATGCCGCTTGACATTATAGCAATGTAATATGCCGCATGTACTGCTATTCGACTTAGGGTACTGCCACTATGATCAGGAAATGGCTATGGACATAGTGTTATTCTGGACACAATACCTGACCATTCGGGCATTGTTGATTACACTGTGTCTGAACCCCTTTTGACAACAAATATCACACTTTTATACCTAATAGATCAGAATCGAATGGTCGTATCACAGGACATAGGAGATTCATAAACTTATGGTTCCAAACTCAACAGTCAAGTGTGCTTGGTATAATTTCTGAGCAACTTGAGCTATACATTGCAAAAAATACTGCCTGATCACTGTAGTGTTCACCAGGCAGAAATCTTAGAATAGGTGGCGGAATTGTTGAAAATGTATGTTATCAATGTTTACTCCGATAGTCAGATTGCTATCAAGTCTCTGGAAACTATATTCCTGAATTAAAAAACTGTCCTTAACTGCTGCAGATCTCTTAACGAAATGACTGGACAGTTCAATATTGACCTGATATGGGTGCCGGGCCACAGGTACATACCAGGGGATTGCAAAGTAGATGAACTTGCAAGGAACTAACTTACACTCCGCAGGAGAACTATAATAAGTGGTCACGTATCTAGCGACCCGGCAAGCTCTGGAACTACATACATTCCAGGCTGATGTGGCTCTGCTTAAACTCCAAACGCTGCAACGCCCTGCTGTAGGTTTCGACACCGGACCTCTCGCTTATCGTGTCGGTCATGACGGGTCACTCACTTAGTGGACGGAACGCAGATAGATTGAAGGTCTTGCATAACAACTTTTGCAGAAGCTTTGGATACGAAGAGGAGGATAAATCAAGAGAAGACCTTCTGTTTCTGTGTCCAGCTCTCTGTAGATGGTGGCATGAACCATAGGCTCTTATTTCTTTATGTTAGCTAACTGGGCTGATGTTAAAACCAGAGAGTAATCTGATTCCACGGGTGTCAGGAACCACTGGAACTTCGGTTTCCGCCTGACTGTTGGTGTGGTTCCTTCGGGGGAGGCATTATGATGGCTGTGGTTTAAAAGCAACCATGATTTCCCGGCCAAAAAAAACTCGCTGGGAGTATAGTCTCGAATGTGGAGTTGAAAATCTATGGTAAGGACTTTAAGATGTGCCCCATCTTAAGCAAAGAGGAGGGGGAAAGTGTTCAAAAGTTCAGAATTGATTGGTACTCACGCACAAAATGTGTGGGAATTTGGTCGACGCATCATTTTCGCCCGGGTGTTAAGAGCACGGTGGAGTTAAGACAGGAATTCACCTAAGTCTAACACATCGTCCTACGTCCTTACGGTAGCACAATGGTCTATTTATTCTAAGTGAGTGTACTATATAGGTTGCCACCCTTAACCTAACCTAATCTATTATTACAATCTGAAAACTGTTTTTGCATCTCGCTAAATTATTTTTCACTTATTTCAGTAGCAGGTTCTACACAATGTTTAGGACTTTCTTTATTTGACTTGGAGCGAGTCATTGTAGGGAAATTTACAGACTGTATGTTAGTTTTTATATTAACAATCGATAGAGGTATTCAGGTGTTGCCGTGATGGCATAGGTATTATGTCCAACTATCACACAGAGATTGCAGGCTCAAATCTCAGGCTAGAGATTTTATTCAGTCAAGGCATTTATTCAGCCCATTTAATAATGGATGCATTTTCAAGTAAAATATTTTTAATGACGTTCTCAAAAATGGCACTAAGTGGTCCACCTATCACCCAGAGATTGCAGGTTCAAATCTCAGGCAAGACCATCTGAATTTATTCAGCGAGGGTACTACGCAATTAATAATGGGTACATTTTTAAGTAAAATATTTTGAATTACTTTCTCAAATATTGTTCCGACTAGGTTAGGTTAGGTTGAATAGAGGAGACGTTTAAAACGTCTCATGTCCATGAACATACATTTAAGCCAGTGGTTCGGCCTGTTGTGCGCTCCTTATTTATGATTTTCATACCCCACGGATTACAGAAAATCGGTACTAGACACGTATTTTCTCAGTATCTTCCAGTCATATCCTCTGAGATGAGTCAAGTCTGGCAATATGTCGGAACCGAAATATCGGGATCTTGCATGTGTGAAAGCTGGTCAGTGACACAGAAAATGTTCTATCGTTTCGATGTTTTCCCGGCATGCCCTGCACTCGTCGTTTTCTGTTAGTCCTATGCGATGAAGATGTTCCTGTAAGCTTGAGTGTCCCGTTAGAACACTTATCATCTTACTAATCTCGATCTTGTTTAGTTTCAGAAGACTTCTAAGCTAATCCTATCGTAAGAAAGAATTTTTGTCGGTTCTTTAGCCATCAATGACAATGACGAAAGCATCTCTGCCTTGAGAGGAAGAATATTGGAGAAATTAGGACCTATGTATCCTTATAGGACTTACTTCTACAAACAATTTGTCAGCTGGATCGACATATCATACCAGGGCGGTCCCAAAATTAACAAAAAACACACAATAAATTTGGAAAAATTTTTCTTTTTTTCTCAACATTGTCTCATTTTAGCTTGATACCCTTTTTCCAGCGATTTTCAAAACCTTCTATATCCTGTTAATGGTAAGAACTGTCTAGATCCATAAAATCGCCATCATCCACAATCTCCACATCTTCAATGCTGGCAAAAAATTTTCCGCGGAGCCATTTTTTTAATTTTGGAAACAAAAAGTGATGTTGCCTGCTGAAGAAATTCGAATTGATTTTGGCCATCGCAATAGGGGCTGTGTGAACTGGTGCATTGTCTTGATTATGAGCAAACGCGGCACCCGTCTTGTGCACAGCTTTCTCATCATAAAATTTTCCGTCAATATATATACCACATTTTGGAAATGCCTATGACTTCAGCTAACATCTACCGTCTGTCATCCAATTCCATTTTGTGGATTTTGTTAAACCATTTCTGTCGTGGACTCCTCAGTTGGCCGACCACTACGGCGTTCGTCTTGGCAGCTTGTACGGCCCTGTTTAAACTCACCCAATATTTTATAGTTGTACACGAATGAGCAGACTCTTCCAAAGTAGAATCTAGCTCGGTTTTAATATTGGTTGGACTGAGAGATAGTTTACTTTTGTAAACAATGTGGCGCCTTGAAACTTAAAACATATGGTTTAGAAGGTTGCCACTTCTAACGAAAGTAATTATTTTCAAATTACTACGCCATCTATACTCGTATGACAAGGCCGGCTAATTTTGGGACCGCCCACGCAGTAAGACTGTTTATATTGAAATTTAAAGATTTTTATGTATTGATTTTTACCCAGGGAGGCTTTGAGGTTCAGTCATAATTTAAATATCGATCCGGAAAATAACTTTCGTATTTACTTGTAGTATTAAGTGGACTTAGTTAAAATATTTTTGGATTACATACCAGAAACGTCTAACAGAGCACTTATGTCTACTTCAAACTATACTATTACCAGGAGCCATTATTGTCTCGGGAGGTCTTGAGTTTGGGTTGTAATTGCGGGGTCTTAAGGAAAACTCAAGAAGCTTTGGTAATTATTTATCAGATCTTTTGGTGTGCTACGGTTCGACTGATTGTTTCAACCGTTAGTCTTTAAATATGTGGTCTATCTTGATATCAGCTCTTGAATTTGACAATCCAATGCGAAAAGCCCAATATGGAGCCGCTTACAATTTAGCCAATTTCCGTATACTAATTGTCAATAGAGAAACCCTTCTGACTGCTAACATTAAGCTGGTTCACAACTAATTCGTAATAACAACCGGTCATCAGTACTTGGGACAGGTTCATTTTAAGTGGAAGCCTGTATGTCAGCCTCCCTTATATTATATAGTCCATTGTGATACAATAGAGACGGACAAAATATGGTTTTCTAACTCACAAAACGTTAGTAAGATGTGGAAATAATAGTCTAAGGTAGAGAGTGGGGCACCGACTTCGAATATGTTCCATCGATTCCTATTAGTTTTCGTCGTCGCATCTCCTTCAAGCTTCATGGCAGTAACGATAAGTGAGACGTCCTGCCTCGATAACTACAGTAGGACGGTAGTGCCTTTCGAGTTTAGGTAGGGCCACACCAGCTGGAATTGTGCATAGTTCCTGACCAGTGACCATCTGCCGATTTACGCGTCCTGCGGTACTCGTTTCTCTTTATATATGAATTTTTCCAGCATGTTCGGAAAATATTAAACTTCCGTCTGATGTTTTAGCCTGATCCAAAGTTAAAGAACTTTATGTCCATAATGTCTACTTTGAGCCGATTTACAAAAAAATCCTATACTACAGATGAACTGTATTAACCTCACACTTTTTTTACATTTCATGGCATTTTACATTATAGCAATGCAATATCCCTCATGAACTACGATTAGACTTAGGGAACTGTCACTGTGGGCAGGAAATGGCTATGCCATAGAGTCATTCTAGACACAATGCCTGACTTTCCGAGCATTTCTATGACTGGACCACTTTGTGACAAGAAATATTTCACACTTATAAAATTGGTTCAATGGGAGAGAGTCATTGTAGGGAAATTTACAGACTGTATGTTAGTTCTTATATTAACAATCGATAGAGGTATTCACGTGTCGCCCTGATGGAAATAGGACCTATTACGTTATTCTACAAGTTTAACGGGAACAAGTCATCGATCTAGCGAAGATTCCTGTGCACCTTTATTGATTTTTTGGGAAATTGTTATAATTTGTTATTTTTTACAGATTCCTCCACTAAGAATACATGTTTACTGATTGATAGTTCTGGGGAAACCAAGATTAGAATAATGTTTACTGATTGATATTTCTGAGGAAACCAAGATTAACACCCTTCTTCTTCTCTCTCGCTCTCTCTAAATAGATATTCATCAGTAATTTGTTTCGCTACCCAGAAGAAATACTTTCGCAGCTTTAATAGAATTTCAGTTAGTAGATTGAGATGTTGAAAATGCCAATGTCTTAATTCAACTCGTTATTTATTCACCTGTATAATGTGTTGATAAGTAGCAGAGGTGGAATGATAAATATGGTGCCACCTATAAATCACTAATTAATTTCTAATGTGCTGATTTCAAACCGTTACATTGTGTTATTGTTCCCATTGCGAATTTTTTGTTTGGTCTTATTTCTAATAAGAAATATTTATCTAGTGTTCTCATTCATTACAGGCATTTGTTCTGCCCTCTCTCTCTCTCTCTCTCTCTGTTTGCATCTAAGCAAAATACTAACCAGGTGTGAGAGAGAGATCCCTTGAAGAGATCTCTATACAACTCTGTTGATTTGTGGCAATATAACGGCAAAGAAAATGCAAAAGCAAAGACACTCAACAGATTCAAAAGAAAAAAACAAAAACAATATAATGTATAATCGTATTAGATCATACGTAAACAAATACTACGTAAATGTTTTGTTTTTTTTTTTTTTTTAGAGAAACCGAGAGAAATTCGTCTATCCAATCAGCAGCATCGATTTAAAATTAATTTCAGACGACATTCAGAAAAATTTATGGCGGCACAAATGGCGTAAATGGAAAAGAAAACACCTTTTGTGGGCGAGAGGGAGGGGAATTTGACGAATACAGAAGAAGGGAAATTTTTAAGAAAATTTATGTTCACAAAATTAGTTTCTTGGCATTAATTTTGAAAGTGAGAAAAATACTCAAATGGCAAATGATCGATGGATCATGAACTACTTTGTTGTAGCAGCAGTTAGCCATAAACTGAGTGGGATGATGCCGTGGATTTTAGAAAAAATAGAAATAAAATAACTCATGTCAATGTTTTTGGGGGTTTCAAAGAATTGGAATTTTCTATTTTTTCATTTTTCGAAAAACCAAATTTATGTTTATGTTATGGCAGAAAATGTATAAATATTTAATTTATGATTTCGATTTTGAAATTTTGTCTTTTCTATGTGGAACAATTTTATGTTTCTATCTTTCAAAATGGATTAATTTTTGTGACGGAATTTTATACAAAACATGAGAGAATGTTCATATTGATTTGTATAGCTTTCTTAAAATACTTAAGAAAATAAAGGAAAAATTGATTAAGAAAATAAAGGAAAAATTGATCGCAAGAAAAGAAGAACGTTTATAGGAGAGATTCACATTTTTTTGAAACGAAATGTGTTATATTTTTACATAAAAAATAATTTCCTTTAAAATTTTAATAAACGATTATAAATTTAGATACCGGCAGACAATAAAGATACGTTTGAAAAAGAATAGATTAACAAAAAAAATTAAAAAAGTACCCAGAAACAATTTTTCATAATATAATTTTTGGTGATTTTAGAAAGCAAGATGACAGTGCTCATGTTTTTACCAAAATAAGTTTTCTGGTGCCCCACAGGAAAAGATGCCCTTAATCTTTAAAATAAATAAGTTTTGTTCTTAAAATTAAGAAAATGTACTTAATACTAATGAAATTATCTACATTTTAAGTACAAAATTTACTTATTTTAATGACTAATGGCGTCTTAGCGCAAATCTTTAATTTAAAGACAACATTTTTTTCAGTGTAGGCAGACAAATCTTTAAAATTAAAAAATATCTAAACACTGAAAATAACTCTGATTAATTACCTACGAATATTTTCCCAAACATCCCACTGTGCAATGTTCTCATCTCCACCTCTGCATGCTTCCTAGACCAAACAACACTTATTAATAATATTATATTTGCTCATTTTTCTAATACAACTACAGCAAAGGGCTTGACAAATGTAATCATATCTGTTCCTCCCCTGCAAACATTTTCTATCGCGGAAGTCACTAAAGCGTCACTACAAGAAGTTGAAAATCATCGCGGGCGATATCGCTTTCTTATCTAAGAAGTGACTGCTGTCGGGAAGAAATGTGCCACTTCTGCGATACACCCAACAAGTAACTATTCAGTGACTTCCACATGTGAGAAAAGCGATTGTGTGCAAAGCAAAAAAAAATATTTTTGTCTGAACAAGGGTTTGAACTCAAGATCTCCTGCTTGCTAGTCTAAGGCACTTGCATTGCACCACGAATGCTTCTTGCTTTCAAATCACGGTTTGCATGTTATAAGCTTCGTGCCGCCTTGAGAGAATTGAATCGCACCACCATTAAACGACAACAGTCCCCATGAGAGAACTGAGAGTCATGAGAGTTAATTTAGGAGATGAAATATAGATCGTTGTTTTTGTTGCTGTAAACGGTAAACTATCGAAATATTATCTACTGTACGTATCGAAGCAGTGACTTTTTTCGAGGAAGTGAGAAATTCACTTCCAAATGTTTGCAGGGTCTCTCTCTGTAAAACATGATTAATCAATCACAGAACCCCAAATGCCAATTTAGAATTTCTCTTCCCAAAATTAGTAATGTCTTTTTTTACACCATTGTCCCAATGTCACAAAAGTAATTTGTCAAAAAAGCATAGTGGGCCTCTAATTTAATCGTTGGATTATTTAAATTTCCAAACTTGAATTTCACACACGATATATGAGTACATTTGTACATACATATGTACGATTTCGTATATGACAGCGCCCACTCCCAATACCCAATCGAACGAAGACGACACTTTATTACCTACCTACGGCTATTTTATTACTATTTTTTTAAATGTTTAGCTGAACTTAAATACGTACAATCCGTCCATCGTAATGTGTTTGTTAGAGTGGGTCATGTGTAGGTAGTTTGATCATTAGATCCTATGCTTGAGAATTTTCCGATGGTGTGCATATGATTGACCGTATTCTTCAAAGTGTCTGTGGGATAATACAATAACCGGAAGCTTTTAGTGCTAATCTTGATCAATTATAGGTGTGATGATTGCCACGCTAACCTACCCAGTTTTACACCAAGTTCCTCAAAACTAATTTGGAAATGTGACGGTGGATCTTCTCTATTGAGAAGGACCGCCTCACTTGGCAAAATATTTATCTGAACCACTTTAGAACTCAGTGCAGGTATATTATATGACAATATACAACTGGAGTCCATCGCAACCTAAAGGTTTCGAGGAAAACAATGCTGCCGCTAGATTTTTTATTTGCTTATATTTTTCCATACATATTTTCTTAGAGAAGAACTCACCCTTTACATTCGAAGGCGCTATACGTCTATATTTATCTCATCCCTTCTGCGTTGATGTTTTTAGGGTCCAGAAAAAAAGTAAAATTTTAAAAGATAAACAATTCAATATTGTATTATCATGACCACTCTACGGGCTAGCTTAGGACAGCATATACATAACTATTAATCAACTTTAAGAGATGTAACCTACACCATATGTAACCTACATCCACCATATGTAACCTACATCCAAGAAGGAGAAGTATATGGATAATCTTCGACCATAGCCCATCTTAGATTAGAGAAAACATCGGATTGATGGTTCGTACGCATAGCCATGACTTGACAATTTAGTGGAGAAGGGTATATATGTAATTTCCTACGTCCTTTATGTACTTTTCTAAAGTAGAACACATCGAAGAAGTGACCTAAGTCCCTAAATATGCTCGGCGGATATCCGTTTTTGGACATTCCACGTCATCTGAAAAGCCTGCCCAAACCTTAGGTATAAGGGTAATACTAAACCAAAATGGTGGACTTCTGAGCAAGACGCTAGAAAAATCTGTAAGAAACAGCTTAGGAAAGCTCAAAGACGTACTCGGTACACCTGTGAAAAAAGTCGCAGACTCCGCAAGGCTGAGGAAGATACTAACCACAAAATCCTGTGCAGTGGGTTATCTGCAGAATGACTATAACTAGAAAAAAAACAACGAGCAGTCATTAAACGTACTGCTCGACACAAATTTTCCCGGAAACGTCCTGGCAGAACTCGAGGAACTGCAGGACCAACAAGAAAGCGAATAGACCACAAAATCCGCTAAATTGTTGATCGATAAATCCCGACTAATCTGGGCGATTAACAGCCGCTAAAATCGTCGGTTCCAGATGGGATTTCTCCAATAGAAATGCAGAAAATGATGAACTATACTATGTCGTGGCTGGAGAAGATATATGAAGGCTGTATTAAGCTCTCGTGTATCCCCAATCGATGGATAGAGACTAAATTCGTATTCATAACCAAGGCGGGAAATATACCACACACTAGGTCAAAGAACTGCAAGCCAATTAGTCTACTGAACGTTCCTATTTAATGTTCTAGAAAGGCTCTTAGATTATTTCATTAGAGAAAATCTGGATACAAAACACTTGTCGCGCAATCAACATGCTTACAGCAAGGGAAAGTTTACCGTATCGGCCCTGGATCATTGGTAGAGAATCTGTATTTTCTCCATGAAACAAGTAGTAATTCATTAGGTATTTTGATCATTAGATCCTTACGTTGGAATATGATACTGTAACGATGTGTTTTCACTCTTAACCGGGGTAGATATCAGCCGGGCCAGGTTCAGTTACAATTATTTATTTTGAGACGATACGAGATAGAAAGGAAACAATATTATTTTGATCATTAAAGTAAAAATGGATTTCTTTACAAAACAATAAGTAAAAATCTACAAATTCTTTAAGATTAATGCTCTGGATAGTGTATATGATGGACAAAGGATTTCAAATCACGGTGGCAGGATACGACGGCGAGGATTCCAATTCACGATTATGACGGCAATGATAACAGGCTTCGACGGAGCACAGGATGCAACCCCACGCATCTGACGAATAGGCAGAGGATTTAACCTCACACTGACGACGACAGGATTTGACGGAGCAGAGGATTTAACCTCACGCTTATGACGGCAATGAAGACAGGATTCGACGGAGCAGAGGATTCAACTTCACGCTGATGACGGCAACGAAGATAGGATTCGACGGACAGAGGATTCACGCTGATAACGGCAACGACGACGTGATTCGACGCTGATGATGACAACGAAGAACGAATTCGACGAAGCAGAGGATTCAACCTCACGCTTATGACGACAACGAAGACATAATTCGACGGAGCAGAGGATTCAACCTCACGCTTATGACGACAACGAAGACATAATTCGACGGAGCAGAGGATTCAACCTCACGCTAGGACGGTGGTAGAAGATGTTGGAGCAGAGGATTAAACCTGATGCCTAATCACTGACGTTAAATTAAAATTCATACTCACCCGGATATCCGCACTGGTTCACGTCTCCTCACCAACTGGCTCCTACTTGGTCAGGCTCCTCCTTTTATACTATAATTGAGGACCGTAATAGGTAGTACCTATTAATGTCGATTTTTTCTGACACATGCCCGTATTATGTAGTACCTATTACGCTTGATTAAGTACTTTACATTTCTTGTCGAATAAGGTGCTACACGTCCGTAATAGGTAGACCTATTATGGATACCCAAGTAATTCACATTTCATCCAGGAAATGTGAACTTGACCGCGTATTCGAATAGTATTAAAGGGCACAATATTTAATATATTAAATATATCCCTTTAATAATAAAACATGACTGGCTTACTTCAGATATATTTGTATGTGTTTAATTCAGTTATTTCAGTTCAATTCAATTTTATTCTAAAATAAGGTGTGTAAGTAAAAACAAGCGTCGACTTTTACGTTAAAAAACACATGCTGAACCCACGAGGACGGTTCCAAAATTAGCCGACCTTACAAAGGAAACACAACAGATTTGGGAAAATTTTTCTTTATTTCTCAACATAATCTCCTTTTAGCTCGATTCACATTTTCCATAGATTTTTAATAGCTTCGAAACCCTGTTTATAGTAAGAACTGTCTAGCTCCTTAAAATAGCCGTCAATCTTAACCTCCACCTTTTCGTTGCTGGCAAATAAGGTGAGTGCAGAAGATATTAAGGTCTCTCTCCTAAAATCGTCCATTGGAGATATGTATATAGCATTAGTTCACCCAATACTATTGGACGGAACTATGGCGTGTTGTACTGCGACTTATAAGCAATCCATCACCATTGAATTAATAAAGGTTCTGAGAACTGCCTGGCTAAGCACAGGCTGAACTTTACGGATACTGAGTCTCTACTGATCCCCTTCCATCTACAGCCGATTGATTTTGTGGCCAGATAAGTTATAACCAGAATGACATTTAGATTATACTGCCTAGGAATGTGGAGGTACAAGAACTACAGTCACATGAGGATATCACATTGAAGTGCATTGGTAAACGACCGAGTAGACGAAAGGTGTTCACTTTCGAAAGGAACCTTACCACTAAGATACCTGCCAGAGCGAAATGGGATGGCAGAGTACCAGAAAATAGGAACTAGGTTAGGTTCAAGGGAGAAGACGTTTTGACGTCTCATGTCCAGGGACATACACTTAAGGCAATGGATCGGTCTGTTATGTGCTCCTTATTTATGGTAATTGAAACCCTCATGAGTTTTAAGAAATCGATGCTAGACACAAATAGAAACCATGGTTCGAAATTTGATGAGAAGATTGGCTTAGGTATACTCGTACACTGTGCCGAATATATGTAGGTCACTTACTACCAAATACTTGCAGTGTCTAACAAGCTCAAAATAATTGCAATAGGTGAATTTATCAAGTGCTTGATTACCAACATAGTGACCACAATATAGTACGTATCGTCATTTACTCGGTCAGTCAGAATGTCGTTAAATCTCCGGAGTCGACATCCCTAAATTCACAAATAGACGTCGACTGCTGCAGATCTCTTAAAGTGATGGCTGAGCAGTGTAATATAGATCTCCTATGGGTACCTGGGCATAGGAGATATCCTGGGGAACTGGTAAAATTTGTTAGGAAAGCAACGACATTACAAATTCTCCAAAAATTTGCATATATTGGTGCCCCACTGTCCACATACAGGCTTTGGCTTAGACAATACGCAATGAAAGACGGACAGAATTTTACCACGATCAACTAAATATATTCTTTATCGGGTCTCAACCATCAGCGATGGTGGACGGTATGCAAATAAATAAATTTTGGAAGCGACATGCCTTAATTCACAAATAGAACTCGACTGCTGCAGATATCTTAAAGTGATGGCTTACAGTTTAACATAAATTCCATATGGTTACATGGACATAGGAATTTCCCAAGGAACTGCAAAACCGAAACCCAATAACTTTCTAGAAAAGGGAAGACATTACATATTCTCGAAGAATATTCATATATTGGTGCGCAAACTGAGTCCAATGACTACAGCCGAAGATGTGGTGACGAGGAAGAAGTGGAGAGCATTGAGCACCTGCTTTCTTACTGATCAGCACTGAGTAACGAAGTCTGAATATTCTGGGGTCGGCCTTACTAGGAAGTCTGCCAGATCTTTCCGGTAACGATATTCATACTATTGATAACTTTGTTTAACAAACAGGTTGGTTTCGATGAGCGGCATCTGAGGCTGTGGTATCCCCGGGGACCTTAATTGGTCAGAATACGATTTATATTTATATATATAATGTCCCAAACGATCTGTACCTACACGAAATATTTCTGCGAATTTGACATATACTTCACCGAGTATATGTCCATCAACGATGGTCAACAAACAATAAGTTTTGCACGCGAAATCCCTAAATTGAGAAATAGACCTCGACTTCTGTATATATCTATATATCTACCTGGTTATAGGGATATCACGGGACGACATTACAAATTCTCGAAGAATATTCATATATTATTGCGCTACTGTCCATATTATGCTCTGGCATAGGCGGTCCAATTATAGATGTACAGAAATTGACAAACTGAGTCCAATGACTAATTGAGTCCAATGACTTCCGCCGAAGTTGCGGGGACGGAGAAGAAGTGGAGAACACTGTGCACCTGGGGTCGACCTTTCTCGGAAGTCTGACAGATCTTTCCCGTACTTTGTTTATCAAACAGGTAGGTTGCAGTGAGGGACATCTGAGCTCGTGGTATCCCTTGGGACATTGGTCTCTGTGAGCTGGCTGCCACCCTAACCTGAAAACTATAAAACATCACTTGCAAATTAAGCAAATTTATTTCGAAAATCATGGTTCAGTTGCGAATGTATTACCAAACGAGTCGATTCGCTGTAGCATGCAGCATTTGGAGCTTTGGTCATCCACATTATAAAACATTTTACGCAAGTAATGTGACTGCATTTGGAGTAAAGCGAACTCATGAAAGATTATCGACTCTAGGGTTACGAGAAGTCATTGGTTTATGCAAACAAACCGGTAACAGTGGATGTCGACGGCCTTCATTTCTTCAAAAAGTGGTTGGAAATTGGATTCCCAGAATGCGCCACATGTGAGCAAGCTGCGGCGCCTGCATGACTCAAATTACATTCCAACTTTAATGTCATAAAATTATTGTTTTAATAAAGTAAATTTCACTTTGAAATTATGTTATCTCATATATTTCAAATTTTGTTTATCCTACGGTTTGAGCTACTCTACAGTTATAACTGTCAAATCGTATTGAATTTAAAATTTTTAACTGATGGTTAATTCTAACCAGAGCTGGTGAAAATTGGGGATAAAGTTCTCTATCCTCGAAAAACACCCAATAATAATATTTCAGAATTGCGTGACCAGCCAGAACAATTATGGAAATATAAATCACTCGAAACTATTAAAGCACTGTGAACATAATGCGAAAACCCTTCAAATAGTTTTTTAAAACGTGACGAAACAAATAAATAGAAAATTTGTGCAATTTGTTGTCGAAATACTAATATGAAAGTGAATTTAACCCCTCTGTTCTGAGAATGACTCATGTGCATTCAATTGTCTTGCATCTTGACCTTTAACATTACTCACCACCAATTTCACAAGAGACTCTGCCAGCCAAATGATGACATTTGTTTTAACGACAACGGAAACAGTGTAATAAACAGCCGAAATTATAGATAACATTTGGCCCGCGGGTGACAATTTCTGCAAAATAACAAATGTTAACAGTTCCCCACACAAACCACATGAAAGGCTCCCCCAAAAAGGCAAAAGAGAACAATAACAGAGAACAACAAAGAGCAGTTGTTTACATTTGATTGTTACGATTGCAGATACTCTTTGTTATTACTAACAGTTTTTTTTAGGAGGGGGTCTTGTTTTTTACTCTCTCGCCATAATAAAAAGATAAATGGAAGATACTCGTAACTTAAGGGTAAAGAGTAAGCAAGTGGCTTGCAAAAAACACATGGTCTGTAAGAATACTATAAAATGAATTTTTGTTATAATTAAAACAATTTTATTTATATTTTAAATATGAGTTTTTTTGTTTCTTTCTATCGTTTTATTATTTGCAAAGACCCCAAACTTGTATTGTTTTGCGGTTTATCTTCCTTCATCCGTAGCCGCCGTCACCATGTGCAGATTTTGCACATACCCTTTGCATTAACATGTAAATGTTATTGTTAACAGCAGCCAAACCAATTGGATTATTATTTTCTCTTTTAGTTGATTGTTGGCCACAAAAGTCTTTCGGTGTGTGTGTGTGTTTGCGCTAATGAGTTGGAAAAACAGGGGTTGTCTTTCTTATTGCCGAGATAAATTTTGTATTTGCAAAGCCAGCCACACTCTCTGTTTTTCCTGTTTTTTTTGGTTTATTTTATTACTGGTGATACACTCTCACATGGGCTCTCCTTTGGCTTGCTCTCTGTGACATTTTTATTACATTTATAGTAGTTTCCTTCTCTCAGCTCCCAATGTGAGCTCTCTCTAATTGGAAAAAATCCCCAAACATGTTATAGTTTCGTCGACTCTCTCTCCCGTTAGCTCAGACTATTATGCTCTTTGCTTTTAGGGGGAGAGCACATTTATCTTATGTAGTTTTATTGTTAATGAAATTTTTGTGGTTGTAAAGAGCCAAGAAAGCCAGGAAAAATAAATGCAAAAAAAAAAAGAAAAATAAACTCAAGCTACAACAACAATTTGCTATAGTTTAAGAAAACATTTGCCTGCAAATTTTGTATTTTTCTTTTTCTTATACTCGAAATGGGGAGAACTGTGTTTTCATTTTTATTTTCTTTTAGTAAAATTTCTTGTTAAATTTTATTTTAACATTTCGGGTTCATGCTTTAGTTTCCCTCGTGTTTTTCTACTAGAGTAGAACAGTTAGTGTATAGGTAACGAGTGAGTGTATAAATGTTTTTGTTCTCACGTCTATGTTTTGCTTAAAGGGGGGCCCCGAGCACACACGAAGAAAGCAAAACTGGTTGTTGTTTTTGCTTTTTTTGGTGCTCCACAAAAAAAAACAGTCGCGTGTTTTTTCGTTTCGTTGCCATTGCTTGCTTGGGGTACCATTCAGTGTTGCCACTCGAAAACATTTTTTCCGACCAAAATTTTCCTTAAAACCGACCAAAATCCGTCGTAGCCGACCAAATTTATAAAATTAAAGTTGTTGGTATCTTGAAAGGTTTGGTGACAACTTTTTCAGATTTTAACGAAACTTGGAATGTTTCAAAAAATTAATTAACATAAAAAATGCTAGTATTGAATGTATTTTAAAACAAGTAAAAATGTGTCCCGTCAGAATCGTATATACCCAAAATCATGGATCGCAATAAATTATGTATGTAATATAAAAAATATCTATCTAAATGAGGGGAACGTGGCTAAATCTTAATATATCCTCCTTCAGTAAAATTGTTGCTTTTTGATATTTTTGTATTTTAAGAATAAATATCTTCGCCAAATTCCCAAGATAGCCTGAAAACAAAGAAAACGCTGAAGTGGTATGGCCTAGTTTGACAAAGGGACTTGGTCAGTTAAACGACGATATCGATTGTGGATGAACAATTTTACATAGAAAGTTACGATTTCTTGAGCAGACTTCAACGTTAAAACGTAATTTATGACGAATGCCTATAAGTTCTATAATACTAAAGTTCGCAATTTCGTTAATTATAGGATTTTAAAAGTTTAAAAAATTAGTAAAGTTTCGAAATTTACAAAATTTCAGCATAAAACCAGAAATCAAAAATAAATTTTCACCGCTGAATCTACCGGTATTTGACATGCTATACAACTAGTCAAGGATACTAAATGGTAAACTAAAATTTTTACCGATAGTCTATCTTAAATCTAGCTATCAACAGTTGGACTACTATTAATAAAATTAGAGATTTAGTAATAGCCAACAAAAACAAAATTATTCTTTGCTGGGTCCCTGAATACATCGGTCTATAACTGGTAACAATTATGCGGACTCTGCAATTATTTAAAAACAGGATAAAAAAGAAATTGCAATTTTGCTTACGGAACATTATTCGGACAACAATAAATTCATTCAACACCAACATTACAATTATATAAACCCCAAGATCATTGCTCCGATATATCCCACTAATATTGATAAAAGTAAGATAAGAATATTTTCCAACTTCAGATGGGACATACTTTTGCCATACTTCAACACTTTCTTCCTTATTAATCATATTTTTACTAAAGGCTTAATGTAAATAAATAAAATTTCGCAATTATGTTGAGATTTGCCAATCAAAATTTCAGTTTAAATCCGCTCTCAGAATACAGAACAGGAGTGAATTTGTCGAACCTCAAATAAATACTTTCAAACTAATTTTTATTACAATATATTCGTCTACAATTTCGATCGATACTGCTTTCGGCGATCAACATAAATATTGGAATTCACAATCGTCATTTGAGGGTATTCCAAACGGTGAATGGCTTTCACTTTCAGTAATTTACTGTGATATTAAACTTAGAATTATTCTGTATTATAATACGAATTAAATTTTCTAGAATAAAACCGACCAAAATGGAATTGGTCCGACCATCCGACCAAATATAAAAATTCCACATCCATCCGACCAAATTTGGTCGGAAATGACCAAAACGGCAACGCTGGTACCATTGCTACTCTGTGCTGCCGCTGCTTCTTCTTGGTTTCTTAAACGTCTTTTGTATAACAACTACAACGACGAGGAGCCGCCGTGAGTTTTGTGTTGTGTCTTTGCTCTCCCCATTGTTTGGTGAGTGAGTATAGCCAGCCAGCCATTCACTACGAGCACTCGTATGTGGGCTATGCTGAGTAAGGAGTAAATGTGTGATTTTGTTTTTGTGTTTTTATTTGCCTCGTTTTGCTTTTGCCTAGTGTGTGTTGTGTGGCGGCTGAGTGTTTTTATTTCTTTACAGATGACGTTATCTTAATACAAGAAATGTGAAATTTGCGCTCAGTAGTGGTGTGCGGCGCTCTGTGTTGTATGTGTGATAACTTTTTTCTTTTTGGTTTCATGGTAATTGAGAGTTTCAGAGCGAGTCTATGAAATCAGTCTGTGAACAGGCGCTGAGCACTGCACAGCATTTAATTTTTGCCGTAACTCGTTGTTCGTGACGTTAAAAGCGCTAAAGAAAAATAAATAATATTCAAGCTTTTTGAAAACGTTTCATTATTTATTTGTTTGTTTGTGTTTTTTCCTGTAACCAACAACAACAACACAAAAAATAATTTTTAAAACCAAAAAAATTTTGAAATAAAATAAACAAAAAAAAAAATTGGAAACAGAAAAGAATACGCATTGATAAAAAAACCAGAAACGCGGAAAATCTTTAAAACCCCGAAAAAGTAAAGAAAATTAAATAAATAAAATAAAAAATAATTTTTTGCCCAACTTTTTGTTGTTTATTCTTTTAACAAAACTTTCTGTTTAATTGTTTTTTTCCCTACATTTTCTTAATGTTGTTGTAACAACTTGTGATAGCCCTAAGTGTTGGTGTAAGAGAGAGTGTGTGCGTGCGTGTGTGTGTTTAATTGTTAATAACAAAAAAATAATAACAAGAATAACAAACATAGAGTAAACCAAATAAAGTGAAATCTGTCCAGAAAAAAAGCAAAGAAATATTTTTGGTAGTGGTTAAATAAATTAAAAAAAAACGCTAAGGGAAAAAAGTTAAGCCTAAAATGAACCAAATTAAAAATAAAATAAAAAACAAAAATTAAAGAAAAAAATATTTATAAAAAGACACAAAAAAGTCTAGAAAAATTAACATAAATTAAAAAAATTAAAACAAAAATTACAAAATAACATTAAAAAAATAAACAAACATTAAAACAAATAACATTAGAAAACATAAACAAAAATTCAAAAATATGACAAATCACTGAAATATAAGTAACTTTTAAAAAGTTATAAAAAAAGGAATAAAATATTTATCGAAAATCATTAAATCACGTAATTAAATAAATTATTAGAAACAATAATAATTAATAATCACTATAACAAACCACAAATAACTTTAGCATTTTTAAAAAATTTTGATTTTTTATTTGAAATGTTTATCTCAACTCAACAAAAACGCAAATTAATAAATCAAAAAAGTAAAGAATAGCTTTAATTAGCAACGAATATTTTGGGATTTATCACAAAATAAACAAGAATATTTATTATTCTTATTACGCCATAAAAACAAAACAAACCATATGTTACAGTGACCGCCAAAATAAAGTGCAAGGTTTATTTTATTCAAAACAAAGCTCAAGGATTTTTTTAAAAAATTAAATAAACATTTTTAATAAAATTAAATAAATATTTTCAATACAATTAAATAAATATACAAATTTTATGGACACATAAATAAATATACAAAATTAAGTATTAAAAAAAGAAATAAATATTACAAAATAATATAAATACAAAAATTAAATAAATCATTAATATTATTAAATATACAAAAAATTATAATTACTAAAAATTATATAAATACAAAGGCTTAATAAATATTATAAACTAAATAAATATAAACAATTATATAAATATTTATTAATTAAATAAATATTAAGAAATAAATAATATTAAGAAATAAGAAAAAAATAATAATTATTAAATATAAAAAAATTAATAATTACTAAAAATTATATAAATACAAAAGATTAATAAATATTATATATTATGTCAATTAAAGAGATTCAATAATAAACATTAAATAAATTTTTAAATTTTCATAAAAAAAAGTATTACAAATTAATTAAAAATTAAATAAATACTAAAAACTGAATAAATATTACAAACCACATAAATTTAAAAAAAAAATAACTAAATATTAAAAATTAAAATAAACATTAAAAATTAAGTAAATATTAAAAATTTTATAGATATACATATAAATCTTAACAAGAATTTAAAAATAATTATAAAATCTTCTATATAAAAAATCTTCTAAAGAAAATACAAATTAAATATTTAATAAAATTAAAAATTTAGACATTAAATATTGTTTAAATTTAAAAACTAAGTTAATATCTAAATTTAATAAATATAAAAAATAACATACATAATAGAAATTAAATAAATATTAAAATTTTAATAAGTATGAAAAATTAAATAAATATAAAAAATTAGATAATTATTTAAAACAAAATAGACACTAAAAATTAAATAAATACATATAAAAAAAATTAATAAATGTTAAAAATTTACTATTTATTATCAAATATATATTCAAGTAAAATAAATATTCAAAAATAAAATTTAATAAATATAAAAAATAATATACATAATAGGAATTAAATAAATATTAAAATTTTAATAAGTATGAAAAGTTCAATAAACATAAAAATTAGATAATTATTAAAAACAAAATAAGCGCTAAAAATTAAATAAATATCAAAAATTTAATACATGTTAAAAATATACTAAATATATATAAGTAAAATAAATATTCAAAACTATATAAATATTCAAAACTATATAAATATTCAAAAATATATAAATATTCAAAATTAAATGACTATATAAAATTAATAAATTTTCAAAATTTCCAAAGCAAATGATAAAAATTAAATACATAAATATAAAATATAAAATGGATAATAAAAATTTTGGAATCAAATTTTTAGAAGTGATTGATATTGGCTTGACAGATAATTTTGACCACAAAGAATTCCTCGGTTTTTTTAATTTATTCAAAAAAAAAAAACATTTAAATAAAATAAATATAAATTAATTAAAAAAACTGAAAATGTTTAAGACAAATACGATAATTGCGACAACTACATAATTTCGGTTAGCAATTTTTTTTCGACTTTTTGCAAACTGATTGTTTTTGTTGTTGTCACTAATATCCTATTTGCAGATGTAAGCAATATTGGATTTATAGAACTGTAAAATTGTTACTATAGACCATTTGCTGTTGTGCCGGTTCATAAATGGTTACAGCGATTAATAGGTTGATTTGGTTATGACAACTGACATTTTCGCCAACCGATTTTTTTGTGGACCGGACCATCATTTTAGTAGCTCTGACCATCAAATGGTTTGTATAACAATAATATGGTTGGACTAATCATTTTACAGTTGTACACATCAATTATTGGTTACAACTGCATATAAAAGTAGTTGTGACAACTGCAGTATTTCGGTTGGCAATTTTTTCTCGGTTGCAGACAGAACAATATGTTTGCTACAACTATACTTATAAAAGCAGTTGTGACAACTACAGTATTTCGGTTGGCAATTTTTTTTTTCGGTTGCCGAGAGAACAATATGTTTGCTACAAATAAGCTTTTACCCAACGCTATCTTTATTGTATACACAATCAAAAATTTAATTGCTGTAACCATCAATCGATCGGTAGAACAGTAAATTGGCTCTAGCAATTATATAACAGTTCTAAAATTGGACTATTGATCAGAACAGCAAACAAGGCAGAGGTGACAACTGCGAACATTCTGCGAACATTCGAGTATGTCCAATTTTCCAGTCTTAAAGACCTACCAAATTCTCTAGTCAATATTTTTATATATTGCAAATAAATAACTCATTTTGACACAGTTTTGAATTTTTGGAAATTTTTTTTATACCAAATCAAGGGTCGAATCCTGTTCAAGTGGTATGACTAAAATACTTCCAAAGCCATGAGACTCAGAATTTGCGTCCTTTTTGATGTCCTATTTGCGTTTCAAAGAGGACATCGCTTTTAAACAAATTTGAAAATTTAATGTTTCGAATATTACAATAAAACTGACAAACAAACAATTTTAATACGTATATTTTAAAGTCTTTTGACAAAATCAAAAGCCTTATTTCAAGTCATAAAGACCACGTCAATAGCCCAAAATAAATAATTAAGCAAAATAAGCCAAATTCGCAGTTTTTCCAGTCTTTAAATTCCGATATTTCTTGTTTCGGAAATACAATATTTTCTTTTTGGGTATATCTGTTTGTTTTCAAACATATTTTTTCCCAATATTGTTTCATATATATCATTAAATATGAAAACTCTTAAAAGTCAAACGACAAAATTAAAATTCCAGATTTTCACAAAAATGGTAAACAATTTAATAAAAAAGCAAAACAATTCACTCAATATTTCAAAAAAACTGCAGAAGTACACACAATTAGTTTCTTAATCGCCAAAATTGATTCTTAAAATTTTTTTAATAAAGTATTGTATCGCAATCAAAACAATAAATCATTATCATAAAAAATAAATTAACACTATTACTCTAAAAACATAATTCAGGAAAAAAACATAAATTTCAGCTATCTTATAAATAAATCGAATAAAAACATTTATTAAACCAAATACAAACATTTATTAAATCTCTAATCTATTAAACAAAGTTCAAAAAATGTGTTCTTTAATTTGATAATCCCAAAAAATCGTTCAAAATCAATGCAAACAAATCCAAAATTGGTCAAATATATTTCCATCAGCAAAAATCAAGCATCAAACCTATGAACAAGGTAGGCATAATTTTTAAATATTCTACTTAAATTTGTTATGAATAAAAACCCAAACACTTTGTGTTTTAACCAAGTCAGCTTTGAATATGTTTGTCAAAGAAAAATCTCGATTAGTTAAGAAGAAAACAAAACAAACAGAATTTAAAGTGTTTTGAAAATTTACGGAAATAAGTTGGAAAAAATTAAGGATCCTATTCTGAATAGTTTATGAAAGGTTTCGAAAACCAAATTTTTTAAAGAAAAATATTCTACAATTACAAAAAATATTACAGACCGAAATAATAACGGGCAACCGACATTCTACAAACCTGTAATAAGTTATAATGAATTTAATCCTTAAAAACTTTATATTTGTTTGTTTGAAAATTCGTCCCGAAATATAAAAAATACATAATTGGAGCAACTCTATGCTTTAGGAGATGTATTTAAAAAAATATATTTTTAGAGGGAAAGAAAAAATACAAATTAATGTTTTTTGAAACTGATGTACAGAAATAAAGTGGAAGAAATTTAGGGTCTTACTCAAAATTGTTTGGGAGTATAAAACCTTTATAATAAAATTTTTAATAGAAAAACATATTAGAAATCTCGAATAAACTATTATGAATTAGAACTCTAAAACTTTATATTTGTGTTATTTAGAAATAGTACCTGAAATATTAAAAATAATTCGAGGAATTCCAAAATTTACTTACCACAAAAGACAAGGTCGTATTTGCAATGAAATAAAAATAATAACAGTAAAAATATGAATTAAAAAAATATCCTATAACAAATAATGTTATTCTGTATTTCTTCACAGAAGCAACTTTCTGTTGATATTGAAATTCCTACGATTTTAGATTTCGTTAGACCTCAAAAGTGTACCACAAATTGTAGAATATCTTTGCAAAAAGGTACCCAAAGGTCAAATGCAGATAGCTATGTGATTCTGCACTACATCGCTGAAAGAACTTTTCATTGTTATTAAATTTCTTAAGGATTTGGAACATAAAAGGCTTTGAATACATTTTTTGCTTAATTTATACGAATCAATTTTTATGATGTGTTTTGTATTGAAAAGTCAATTTTATTGTTAGAGATTACTTTGAAACATTACCTTTATTATATAAGTATATTTTTTGATAATTTCTGTTGTTGGTCTTCAAAAATTATTAATTACTGCGATGTATACGCAGGTATTTCCTAATTACCTCGTTGCTACCAACACAAAACAGGTTATATCTATTTTGTAATTTTTGTTTTTGGTGAAATCCCAACCATTTAATAGATAACAGAAACAAAATACAATTTGTTTTGAGTTAAAAATAAGGTTTACAAAGTTTTTAATATTAAAAAAATATATTTTTTGTTTGAAACTTATTTAAAAGCCATTTAAAAGAGAAGTAAAAATAATATATACAAAATGGGTAATTAACTAACTCATTACCTTAGATCATTGTCACATCTCAAGCGAAATGAATTTTATAATAAATTTATCGATTTGTTGGAAGCGCAATAAAAACGATTTCAGCTGATATGAATTAGGTAGCTGTAAAATGTGTTCCATTTAATTTGTTGAATAATTTATTTCATGATTTATTGCTACGGTTAATTACACTTGTCTTGATTAATTTTCGGAAGGGAGAGAGATTTTTTTTAGGCTAAGCAATGTTCCTACCTGTTTAAGGTAAAATATGAAGAAACCAATTAAAAAATATGTAAATATAAAGGGTCTTTCGTTAAGCGCTTTATATCTTTAAATTGTGTGAGATATCAAAGAACTTTAGTCGTTTCGTCTGAAAGGTCTATCGATACTATGTCCGCCGCGGCTTCGCTGGGTGTCGC
Source organism: Eudasyphora cyanicolor (assembly GCA_963930755.1). Lineage (NCBI taxonomy): Eukaryota > Metazoa > Arthropoda > Insecta > Diptera > Muscidae > Eudasyphora > Eudasyphora cyanicolor. The sequence continues at coordinate 26,716,518 of OZ005738.1, forward strand.
GAATATAATATTTTACATGACTCTGGCGCATAAATCTGGCTGTATTTGGCCTATGGCATGGGTTATGTTGGCTTTGAGGGCCTTTGCGGTTTGTGGCTTATTCGTATAGAACTGCGTCTTAAGAAAACCCCACAAGAAAAATGTTTACGGGTTCAAATCGCACGATCTTGGTGGCCAGTTCACATCTCCTCCACGAGAGATGACCATGCTCTCATATCGCTCGTGCAGAATGTCCAATGTAGCATGAGCTTGGTGGCACGTAGCTTCGCATTAAAGGGCTATGGTCACCACAATCATATTCGCAGAGCAATCATATTCATTAAATTTTAATAAAATTAACCTCAGTGGATAGCTTATTTTCTAAAGAAGTGCAGAATCGACTTGGTTTGGTAATAATAAGACTCAAGGGTTAGGCTTGGGTGGCAGCTTGTGGAGTTACTCACATAGACTAATTGAGGTACCTAGTTCTACCGTAGGCTCAGATGCCCCTCATCGAAACCCACCATACTAATATCTGTCTCCGCAGATTCTGTCAGAATCACAATTGACAGACGTGTAAAGTCTTTTCCTCCCAAATGCGAGAAGATAATTTTGACCTTTTTAGGTCGTATTTTGGCCGGATTTGTCGAGCTAGGTTAGGTTAGGGTGGCACCACAGGTCTGTCAGACTTCCTTGAAAAGTCGACCCCATTATTACCAGACTTCTTTTACTCAATACGGGACAGTAACAAAGCGGTTTCGAAATGCTCTTCCCCTATTCCTCATCTCCACAGCTTCTGCAGAAGTCATTGGACACAATTTCTAATTTCCTGGCATGTACGCCGATCGTTCGTATCTTGACTAGATTTGTCTAGCTTTCCTGCAGGTGTCGATTTCTGTACATGTCTCAATACCTGGCAGTCTTTTGCCTAAGCCAAAGCTTGCATGTGGACAGTGACGTACAAATTCTTTGAGAATTTGTAATTTCGTCCCTTTCCTAGCAAGATCATCGGCCTTGCAAGTATCTTAGTGGAACTCCTCCCTTAAATACCTACAGATGTAATACAATTTATATCAGTGGAAAAACCTTTTTCTCAAAATGAAATTGCTTCACTGTAATTTTTGTGGTACCATTTTAGAATACTTAATATTCTAAAATTTTAATACACTTTATACCAATAGAAAGCTCTATTTCTTAAGATGTACAGAACCGTAATCTAAACTTATTTCGATAAATTGTAATATCCAATAATAAAATTATTATCATAGCGCTACAAAATGTGTGTGCTATAATTTTAGTATGTCCTTAAATTATAATTTTGGTAAAAACTATACCCAATAATATTATTGCCCTACTCCATTTTTTTAGTAAAATTTAGTGGTACCCCCACAAAATTGACAGATTAACTCAAACACAGCATTCCCATAACTTCTGCAGCAATCGTCTAAATGTGTGCATATTTTGTTTTTTATATATTTATATTTTGTAAATTACACAATCTTTCCAATGACTATATACTGACAAAGAATAAACAACTTTTCTCAACTTTCTGCCATCTCCAACCCGAAGTACCATATTACATTATTCACAAAATGAAGGCATACTTCAGTCAGTTATTGAGCTATACCAATTTTTGTGGTGCAATTTTGTGATATTTAATGCTCTTACTGTATAATAACATTGATGTTAGTAGAAAGCTCACATTCTGCAGATGTGCAGAATTGCATTTTGAACTTATTTTTGTAATAATAATACCCAATCGTACTATTATTAAGCCGCGCGCAATCTTTGTGGTACAGTTTTAGGGTCTTCAGGGTCCTTAAATTATAATAAAATGTACACCAATCAAAAGACTATTTCGCTAAGATGTGCAGAATTTCATACTAAAAATAAAAAACTCAACTAAAATTAAAAACTCCTTTAGCATATTTCATTTGTAATTATGATACTCAAAGTTTTGTGGTACAATTTTGACACTGCAGTGGCCGTTAACTGTATGTCGATACACATAAATGGAAAGCTCCTATTTTGAAGATGTGCAGAATTAATCAATTTAGCCTATTATAATACCCAAATGTATTATTATAATGTTCTTCGACATGTTTATGGTACAATTTGAGGGTCTTTTGGGTCCCCAAATTACAATTGAATATATACCTATTAAAAGATATTTTTCCTAAGATGCGGCGACTAATATATTAACTTTATTTTGCTAAATAAAAAAAACTCAGATTGGATAATTTTTTAATATTGCATATACGCTTCTCACATTTTTGTGGTACAATTTTGTCACTTTTAATGTTCGTTAATTGTAACAAAATGTCTATCTGTGGAAAGCTCCTATTCTTAAGATGTGCAGAATCGCCATTCGAACTTATTATAATAACCAATTAAATTTTAGTTAGCTCTTTGAAAGTGTTGTGGTACAAATTTAGGGTCGTTAGAGGTCCTGCATTGCAATAAGGTTTGAACCAATCAAAAGCTCTTTCTTCGAAGATGTGCGGAATGGTTTATTATATTTATTTTGCCAGTTAAAAAAAATCGGGTTGAATATTAAAAAAAAAATACACTTCTCAAATTTTTGTGGTACAATTTGGGCACTTTTATCGCCCGTTAATTTTAGCAAAATATATATTAATGGAAAGCTCATATTCTTAAAATGTGCAGAATCATCATTTTCACTTATTGTAATAGACAATCATAATTTTATTAAACTCTTTAAAAATTTTGTGGTACATGTTTAGGGTCTTTAGTGGTACTACATTATTTTAAAGTATGAACCAATCGGTAACTCTTTCTTCGAAGATGTGCCGAGTGGTATATTAACTTTATTTTTCCAATTAAGGTTTAATATTGCATATTACTTTTAAACTACTCACATTTTTGGTGGTACAAAATTTGTACTTTTAGTATTAATTTTAACAAAATATATATAATCGGAAAGCTCATATTCTTAATATGTGCCGAATCACCATTTGAACTTATTATTAAACCCAATCATTCTATTATTGAACTCCTCAAACATTTTTTAGTACAGTTTTAGCGTATAAGTGTCCCTAAAACTCAGCTAAGTGGTACTATTTTGGTACGTTTAGTGCCCTTTAATTGTAAAAAAACAGAATATCAATGGAAAGTTCTGTTTCTCAAGATATGCAGAATGGTCATTTGAACCTAATACCCAATAATATTATTATTGCGGACTTCTAAATTTTTGTGGTACAATTTTAGGGTTTTTAATCTCCCTAATTTTCTATAAAATGTACACCAACCAATAACTATTTTCAATAAATGTGCAGAATGATATATTAACTTTATTCTGCTAAACAAAAAAACTCTGGTGGATATTTTATGTTATATTTACGCTAATCTCATTTTTGTGGTACAATTTTCGGACTTTTCATATCCGTTATTTGTAACAGAATGTATATCAATGGAACTCGCTTATTCTGAAGACGTGCAGATCACACATTTTAACTTTAACATAAGCAAATATTATATTATTGAGCATTTCAAGATTTTTGTGGTACAGTTTTATGGTGTAAAGTGTCACTAAAACGCAACTAAATATTTGTGGTACAGTTTTTACACTTTTAATTTCCTTTAGTTGTTACAAAATGTATATCAGAGGAGAAGTCCTATGCTGAAGCTGTGCAAAATCACCATTTGAAGTTATTATACACAAATTTTCACATATTTGTGCTACAATTTTGGCACGTTTAATATCCTTTACAATAGTAATGTTTTTAGTGTCCCTAAATTACAATAAAATGTATACCTATCAAATGATATTTTCCCTAAGATGTGCCAAATAATATATTAATCTTATTTTGCTAAATAAAAAATGTAATAGAATATTTCATAAAAAATTACGCTTCTCACCTTTTTGTGGTACAACTTTCTGCACATTCTTACGATGTGCAGAATCACCATTTAACTTATTATTATACCCAATCATTCAATTATTGAGCTCCTCGATTTTTTTTTTGGTACATTTCAATTATTGAGCTGTCTCTAAAACTCAACTAAACATTTGTGGTACAATTTTGGTACGTTTAATGCCCTTTAATTGTAATAATCAATATATCAATGAAAAGAACACATTCTTAAGATGAGCAGAATCACCATTTGAAGTTATAAGTTATATATAAAACTATTATTCTGCCCATTAAAATACTGGTTACATATTTCATAGAGAAATTTGTGTCACTTTTAATGTCCTTTAATTTCAACAAAATGTATATCAGTGTAAAGCTCCTATTTTGAAAATCTGCCGAATCACCATCAGAACTTATTATAATGACCAAATATAATTTTATTAAGCTCTTCAAAACTTTTGTGGTACAAGTTTAGGGTCTTTAGAGGCCCTAAATTCTGAAAAAGTATGTACTAGTGGAAATCTCTTTTTTTAAAGATGTGCCGAATGCTATATTTATTTGATTTAGCTATCATAAGTTTGTTTTTATTCGACCGACAAATAATATCCAAATTGTTTTAAGTGATACCTAGTCAGGCTCGAAATCATTTTAGATAATTAAAAAAATTATTTAGCATATTTCAGATCCTAGTTACGCTACCCACATTTCTATGGTACAATTTTGACACTATTAATGTCTATTAATTGCAATAAAATGTATATCAATGAAAAGCTCTTTTTCTCAAGATACGTATGCAGAATTGCGAATTCATTTTTTTTGTAAATTCTAGTATTAAAAATAGACATTTCTTCTTCGTTAAGAGGAACCTCCTAATGTTTTTCAATTTTAAATAAATTTGCAAAAATTGTTAAAGAACGTAATTTTTCTGAATATATTTGTTAAAACTCATGCACGTTTTTTGCAAAGTTCTAAAAAATGTATTGTAAGTACATTCGTACATACAAACAACTAGATCCATTTCCCTTTCATCACACCTATGAACATATGCCAGTTTGTTTATATATCTGTCTGTCTGTCTGTACATCCGCCATGTATTCTTAACAACTGTGACAACACAAAACTTAAATGTCAATATCTCTCTAAGTCGGCAAAAAAAATAAAAACACTGACACCAACAATAAAAACAATAACAATAATACAATAAATTAAATAAAAGTAAACCGGCATTTTATGACGTCATTTCAGCAGACTGATGTGATAGCCCCAACGTAAATACTTGTACGTACGTACATTCATACATATTCTCTTACTCTCATTTGGCCCCTCACACAAACACCACAAACAACTCTCATCAGCACAATCAACAACAACAGAGAATAAATACATACACTCGACTGAGTTGGCTAGCCGTAGGAGAGATTCTCGGTGTTAAATGCAGTAAGCCAAATAATAATAATAACAACAACAACATGGATAGAACAGAACAAACAAAGCAGCCATGCCCTCCAACAAAAAGAACAACAACGACCTACAGCATCAACGACTATGGCCGGAGAACCAACGACAGCAATACACTCGTAACAACACCAACGAAAGCAGCAGCAAAGCATTATTAGATAAATTGTGTTAAGAAAATTAATGAAAGTGTTGCGCGCATTGTCTTCTGTCTGTCCGTCCGCCGTCAATGTATCTTTTATTTCTGCTTCTTCTTCTCAACATACATACCACTATAGCAAATTGCTGTTCTCCTACTCTCTGTGGTGTGTGTAGATAAATTTCCTTTCCTTGCCTGGAATCATAAACAAAAATGCTCACACACATTTCTCAGAGTGTCTGGGGCAAAAGGAAAAAAACTTCTCCCCACCCAAAAAAAAAAACCAAGAATAATTCCCCAAAGCATTTCAAGCTAAAAAATAAAACTAAACTATCTGCTAAACAACAACAACTACACACCACAACAAAATCCATGCTTCACCCCTCTACCCATCCCATGATACAGCAAATCCTACCCAAAATACCTAAACTAAACTCTTTCTTTTTTAAAGGTACTACAATTTCATTCTTTCTAATTTTGTTGGAAGTTTCTTTGTCGTTTTTTTATGAATTTGAGTTTTATTTTTATTTTGACTAGAAAATTTTGTAAAACTCTTCCTCGTTTTGTTTCGCCTGGGATATGCAGCATTTTATGATGGCCACCCGCCCACACTGCCTCTCTGTAGCTCTTCTCCAACACATTCACAGTCCTTTTCTTGTTCTTTTTGGTTTAAGTTAATTTTTTTTTTCGTTTTTTTCTGGCCGACTATGTATGAGTATGCCTGCCTGCGTTTATCCCATCCGTCCGTCTGTCGGCATTCATGATTTGTCTGTCTTTGTCCCTCTCTCTCTCTTGCCACTTATTTTTCGTCGTCTTCTTCTTCTTTTTGATGCTGCGGGGGAAAACAGACTAAGGTCACTGGATTAGGGATACTTTGAATATATTTTCGACTGTCTGTCTGTATGTTGTGTCACTTTCTTTGCTGTGGCCAATTAAAATAAGATTATGGTCTTGCGACGGCTTTTTGGCTTTCTCGGCCTAAAATGTGATGACTGATATTTTTTGGAATAATTAAAGGCGGTAGAGCTTTGATAATGATATCTTTGTCAAGGGGGATTTTTATTCGGCGAAAATCGATTAATAATTATTGATTTAATAATGACTTAGGCAAAGAAGTAAATCGTAAATAGATATGTAGGTAAAGAAGTAATCGTAAAAAATTATGTAAAAATTTCACGAAAATAAAAAATCCAGCTTATAATTTTTCTGAAAGCCTTCATGAGGTCTTAATTTACAACCAAGTACGCTAACTTTAAATAAGGAAAATGTTGTTTACCAAATAAATGATGAAAATTATATAATAACTGTTTTTTTTTTGATTATTTGCATAATTTGCGAAAATTTGTTTACGAATAAACCCGAATTATTTGATAAGAAACTTATATGTCATACAAAATAGATGAAACTTATTTCATTTTTGGGTAGAAAAGCCAAAAAATCTTACAATTGTCCCATTGTGTGTGAGGTACCAAAAGGGGCGATCAAATTCGCCCTTTTTTGTCAAGGTGATACCGATAAATAAACTAATACTACGTATAGAATTGCAGAACATTCGGATAGGTAGTATACAAGTGATTGGAGAATCAATATTACACTATTTTTAAACCACGTACCAGAAGGAGTGAACCAATATGGCCAAAATTCGAAATTAGCCAGAGAAAATAATAAAAATATCACATACCAAATTTGAATTCAATCGGTTGCTGTTTTCGAAAATTATCGTGTTTACCAACCATACAGACGACCGACGGACATAGCTCATATGACTTAAAATATCCTTAAACGGGTTTTCGCCGAACATATGGCGATTTTCTTTCTGGGAAAAGTGGAGCATTTTCTTTGGCCTTTTCCCGAAAACAGAACTTTTTTAACAAATTTTTTAAGATTGAAAATTAGAGTTAAATTATATTCGATTTTCTAGTATTTCACGTCAACAGGGCAACATTTTTTTCACAAATGAAATCTCCATTAGTGTCTTAGGCCACTCATTCGATGTATTTTACAATTTTGGCCCCCCCCCAGTAAATGATATGTGCCCCTCGTTCATTGAAGTGAGGGTATCAATATTCAACATAATCTTTGGGTAAATTTTTTCAGAAATTTATACAACACAGTGGTGGTTTAAGAGCATAGGCAGGTTATTTTGTCTCTTTATCAACTTTTTATTACAATTAACTCTTAATTAGCTTAGGTTAGGTTGGATGAGAATGCCGCCAAGAAAATGAAACCTGAGACCATGTATGTTAAATTCTGATTCCTCGCGTTTCGTCTTCTCCAGTGGGCCAATTGAGTCTAAAGCTCCGTTCCGTTGAAAGTCTATGTAGATCCAACCCTGTAAGTCCTCTTATTTGCAAAAAGTTCTTCTTCATATAGGAAATAGTCAGTAGATTAACAACTCAAAGATATTATTAATATCTAGAGATTTTTCCATTGGGACTTGGGCATACTTACAAGTGGTTATTATATCCCCAGCAGTAGCCTAAATATGAAAAATAGTAAATTTCATATAAAGGATAAAAAAGTTCTGAGTTCGTTTTTATGAAAAAGGCATGCCTATCCAATTTAATACATTCGCCTACTTCCTTGTAAAATCAAAGTATTTCTGTACAGTAAAAACTATAGCTTCGTGACTCTTTTTATACCCTCCATCATAGGATGGGGGGTATATTCATTTTGTCACTTCGTTTGTAGCACCTCTAAATATTGCTCTGAGACCCCATAAAGTATATATATTCTTAATCGTCGTAAAATTCTAAGGCGATTTAGCCATGTCCGTCCGTCCGTCTATTGTAATTATGCTACAATCTATAATACTTGAGCTAGGTGGCTGAAATTTGGTATAGATACTTACTATAGCTGCAGGTAACTTGGGATTGAAAATGGGCGATATCGGTCCATATTTAGATATAGCATCTAACTTTTTGTGATTCCTATTGTTCTCATCTACTATATTTTTTTGTGTGTTTCGGTGTTATTTTCTTTAGGTTTAAGTTATTTTGTGTGGTCACATGCTAAAAAATGCTAATAGACAACAAATCTTCTGAAGTTTTCCGTTTCTAAAATATTTAAGATTATGTTGCGATAATTTTCTATTGTCATCAATTGATTTAGTAGTATTTCCCAAATTGTTAATAATCTTTAAGCCTATTTCTATAGTAACTTTGCTCTGTCATACATATGACTGTAGAGGCAATCTTATGCTATTTGTCTATTTTCTCATATTGTTCGAATCGAAATTAATATTTTCACCCTTAATTTTAGAGATGTGTTCCTGTTCTCCACTTCAGTTATATTAATAGTTTCCGATGAGTTCAGGCTACTGTTTGCTTCCCTCTTGCCTAGGACAATCAGTTATGTATTATCGTGGAATTTTGTGCGCTCAAATTTAAGATGAAAGCAGAAAATGCTTGGCGCCAATGCCGCTTTTATTTTGTCGACAGCTTTCAGGAGTTCTGAAGTAACAAAAATATTCAACCGACTAAAACTGTGATCTTAAAAAATCGCGGGAATTTTTTCTGTCTTTAAAAAATATTTTTTAAAAAAATATCGGCTTTTTATGCTTATTTTCCAAAACAAAAGCATTATCAATTGCGATACGATTTCTCGAGATATGTATTTGGTTTACGGGTTGGTTGATCGTTTACTGTTCAACCTCTTAAAGCACTTCCAGTCTGACACTTTCAGTGGGTCTGAATATAAAGTAATAATTTTATGAGAACCTACATCTTAAATCTGTAACATTTGGACCTGTATTTTGCAATTTTTGATGAATTCATAACCATTGAGGAAAAAATATTTAAAGAATAGCTAAAACCACTGATTCCAAAAATAATTTAAATGTTCTGTCCTTAAAATTCCATCTTTTTAAACAAATTCCAAAAAATCTGTTAGGTTTTAATCCATCAAACTTGGATCAGTTGACGCATATCATAAAAACCATTTCTAGGCGATCTTTTATAATAGTATATTTAAATCTCCCTATAAAATGAATGCATTTCGCTTTTAAAAACCCCTATCTTTTTACAATGGTCCCCATCAATTGACCTGAGACTGTCTGTCCTACTACTCTGTGTAGTGTATGTCTGTTAAGGTGCTGTGGCTTCTCCGGCTGCTGCTGCTGCTCTTCATTAATGTGTGTTGTGTATTTGTTTTTTTTTTGCTCGTAATGTTATCGTATTTCTCTGTTTAGTAATTCTTACGAAACTCTTTGTGGTCTTTCAAGTTTTCTGTGCGTTTTTTGTCTATACGAGTATAGTATTGTTGTTGATGATTGTTGCTGTTGGATTTTCTGTATTTCGCTTTTTTTCAAGTTGGTCATATTGTTGTTGTTGCGTCTTCTGGAGAGTAGTAACTCTGTTGGTGTGATATGCGGCGGCGGGCGGTGTCGGCGGTTTTTGTATGGTGGGGATTTCTTTCCACTACATAGTGCTTCTTCTTCGACAACCATATTTGACTCTCGCCTTTAATATCGGCGTTGTATTGTTTTTGTGAAAAGATCAATCATCTCCATACGCCATCGACCAACGTTAGTGCCCAAAGCAAACAGCGGGGCAGCGGCGGCTGCAGCGCAGTTTTCGAGTAATTTGCGCGCACATGTGGGGTGTGTGTGAATGTTCATGAGTGTGCTCGCCTTCTCTTAACCTTTCATGTGTGTGCTTTGTATCTTTCAGTCGGTTTTGTGTATCTTTTTGTATGTTAACGCTGTCCACTACTTGCTTCGGCTGCCATCGCCGTCGCTGCAGTCTGTGGCCGCTGTGCGCTAATGTTACTTTGCGCCTTTTTGCTGCTGTCGTTGTTGTTGTTATTGTAGTGGATGTGTGTTTTAACTATTTTTAGAGAATGTATCTGGTTATTGAAGATCTTTGACATTTCTTTTGGCTGTTGTAAACACTGTTATTTTTGTTGTTGCTGCTGTTGTTTTCGTTGTGTTTAATGATCGTGACTGGGTGAGTGAGTCTGCGTGTCGTGGAAGTGATCTCTTTTGACTTTACATTCCTTAACTCGTAATGAAATCATGTTTTCTTTGAAAGCCCCCAGAGCAAAAAAAAACGCAGCCTAAAAATTTCTTTTGTCAAAAATTAAATATTTTTTAATACCTATATTGTGAATATTTGTTCCTTTGTTGTCATTCGCTACAATATATCAACCTATTTCTTTTCAGAAAACTGGCTTTGAAATAATATTTTTTGTTATAAATAATATATTCTTCTTTTATAGAAATTTTGTCCACATTTAGTAATCAATCTTAAGAAAAACAATACCCATTTTTAGTTGCCGCAAGATAAGTTTTAAAGCTCAAAACTAAAAATTTCACTGTGGGACGAAAAAATCAATTGAGGAATTATTAAAACCAGAAATCAAAATATCAATAATAGTGAAAATAATAAAAATTATAAGTATAATCCTCTTTTTACAAATTGTTGCTGAACATAATTCTAAAAAAAATCATCACTAATATAATTTTTAGAAAGAATTGTCGCTGATAGTTTTCTACAAAAATCGCCACTAATATTTTAGTAATATTTTTATAAAAAAAATGTCGCTGGAATTTCTCTGTAAAAATCTTTACTAATAATAATTTTTATAAAAAATTATAGCTGAAATTTTTTATACAAATTATTACTGGAAATTTTCATATACAAATTATCAGAGAAATATTTCCTAAAAAAAATGGATACATAAAATGTTTATATAAAATTTTTGGACGTTATGTGTTTATAAAAACTTATTGCTACAATTTTTATAAAAAATGTTCGCTGAAAAATTTCTGTGCATATTATCGCTGGAAACGTTCCTATACAAATTATCTAAGAAACTTGTTCTTTAAAAATTGTTGCCGAAAATTTTTCAACAACAAATTTTTGATATAGAATTTTATTTTTAAAATTATTAGTGAACGTGTTTTTATATAAAATGTCACTAAAAATATTTTTATACAAATTACCACTGGGAATTTTGCGTATACAAATTACCACTGAAACTTTTTCTTTAAAAAATTGCAGCTGAAAATGTTTCTACCAAAATTTTTGATACAAAATGTTTACCGAATGTTTTTCTATCAAAATTGTCACTAAAACTAATTTTATAAAAAATTTTCGAGGAAATTTTTCCTATAAAAATTATCACTGAAACTTTTTCTTTAAAAAATTTTAACTGATATATTTTCTACATATATGTTATATAAAGAATTTTTATTTTAAGCATTTTTACTGAACAGTTTTCTATAAAAATCGCCAATAAAAATATTCGGGTTAAAAATTTATATTAGATATACAATTTTTGTTTTAAACATTTTTATTTTTAACCGTTTTCTATCGAAATCTCCAATAAAAATATTTGGGTTAAAAATTTTTGCTGAAATTGTTCTATAAAAGTTATAACAAATTTTTCTACAAAATTTTCCCTGTAACATTTTTGCTGAACACATTTCTATCAAAATATAATATTTTTATAAAAAATTGTCCCTAAAATTTTTCTCTCTCGCTGAATTTTTTTTTTATGAAAATTGAAAAAAAAACTGAATTTTTTTTATAAAAATTATTACTGAAATTTTTATTTCAAAGAACGTCACTGAATATGTTTCTACAATAATGTTTGCTAACAAATTTTGGTTTTTATTTTTTTATACTGAATATTTTTCTGTTAAAATAGTCACTGAAAATAGTTTTATAAAAAAATATCGCTGATATATTTCTGTCTAAATTATATCTACAGTTTTTCTAAAAAAATAGCACTGATTTTTTTTTTTTAAATTTGTACTGAACATCATTCTATTAAAACCGTTTTAATAGAAAAAAATTTAAAAATTGTTTTTAAAAATTTAGCGCTGAAATTTTTCTATTCAAATTATAACTTTAAATTTTCCTATTAAAATGTTCACTGAAATTTTCTCTGAAAAAGATTTATGTGAAATTATTTTTTAACATTTTACTGAACATTCGCTATAATATATCACCCTATTTCTTTCAAGAAAACTGGCTTTGAAATAATATTTTTTGTTAATATTATTCTTTTGTAGTAATTTTGTCAAAATTTAGTACACATTATCGCTGAAAATTTTGTCGTTGAGTGTCACCTTTTCGATACAAAAACATCAGTGTTTTAATAATATTCTCTATAGGAAAAGACGCTGATTCAGTGGACTTGTGTCAATAAAATACGTACGTTTTTCCATAATATAATTGCTGTGATTTATCACTGATCTACAAAAAATTTATTTGATTTAGTGATACTTTCTCTGTAAAATGTTATCACTGATTCAATGGTACCTTTACTTTAGTAAATTAGCTAGGAAAACATCAGGGATTCATTGATAATTTTTCATCAAAAAATGTAACTAATTTAAGACGACTTTTTTTTATAAAAACTAGAGCTTATTTCAAAATAAACTCTACAGGAAAAATTACTTATTCAGTGGACTTTTTTCAGTAAAACAGAGTAAATGTTTTCGTAATATAATTGTTGCAATTCATCATTGTTTCTATAACACTTTTCTTATAAAAATATCACTGATACGTTGATACTTTGCCTATAAAAAAGTTTCAGATTTATTGGCACTTTTTCTATGAAAAACAACACTGTTTTAGTGATACTTCTTCTGTAAAAACGTTGTTGATTCAGTGGTAGTTTTTTTAAAGCAACACTTATTTAGCGATATGTTTTCTATAAAAAATACCACTGACTCTTGCAACTTTTACTTTAAAAATATCATTGTTTTCAAAATATACTTTATAGTAAAAGTAATTTTTTCAATAAATCTGTGTAAATCTCCCCATAAAATATTTGTTGCGATTCATCACTGTTTCGGTAACCTTGTTCTATAAAAATATCGCTTATTCGTTGATAATTTTCCTATAAAAAACATCACTGAGTTAGCGATATTTTTTCCATAACAAATATCACTGACTTCGTACGACTTTTTCTATAAAAATATCACTGATGCCAAGTTATACTTGACAGGAAAAGTCAGTGATTCAGTGCACTATTTTCTATAAACTGAGTAAATTTATAAATGTTTCGGTAATTCTTTTTCTTAAAAAATATAATTTTTCTATAAAAATCACTGTTTTTGCTATAAAAACATAACTGATTTAATAATATTCCCCATAGAAAATTTCACTCTGCAATAAATCTCAACTTTTTCAATAAAACTGTGAATATTTTGTACGTAATTTAATTGTAGTGATTCATCACTGATGCGATAATACTTTCTCTATAAATATGTTGATACTTTTTCTATAAAAATGCTGACTTATTTATACTTTCTCTAAAAAAAAACATCACTGATAAAAAACTACACTGATTGTGTGACGTTTCTTCTTTAAAAAACTTTGATACTGTTTCCATAAAATCATTATTGCATCAGTGACAATTTTTCTATAAAAAACATCTCTGATTACTTGCTACGATTTCCATAAAAATATCTTATTTTGTACTTAATTTTCTATAAGAAATACTGTTGGTCCATTTCCAGTCTATCTCTAGTTGGTCCACTTACAGTCTATCACTGATTCAGCGATATTTTTATATAAAAACAATATCACTGACTTCGTACGACTTTTTCCAATAAAATATCGCTGATTTCAAAAGATTCTTTACAGGAAAAGTCATTGATTTAGTGCACTTTTTTCAATAAAACTGAGTAAATTTTTCCCTAACATATTTGTTGTGATTCATCACTGTTTCAGTAACAATTTTCCTATGAAAATCATCACTGATTCGTTCATATTTTTTTCCTATAAAAACGTTCCTGATTAAGTGGCACCTTTTCTGTGGAAAACTTCACTGATATAGTGATACTTCTTCTATAAAAATATTGTTGATTCAGTGATAATTTTCCTACAAAAAAACATCACGGATTTTTCTCTATATTCGTTGACACTTTTCCTAAAAAATTCTAATTTAGCTATACTTTCTCTAGAAAAACAAACAGCACTGACTAAGGGACGTTTTTCGCTGATTCAGTGATACTTTTTCTATATAATAATTATTGCTTCAGTGACACTTTTCTATAAAAACATCTCCGGTATAATTATATTTTTCTATATTTAGTTATACTTTCTCTGGAAAAAACAATTCTTCTAAAAAAACGTCGCATATTCAGTGATACTTTTTCCATAAAATCATCATTGTTTCAGAGACTTGTTTTGTATAAAACATCTCCGATTTAATGATATTTTTCCATATTTAGTTATACTTTCTCTCGAAGAAACATCACTGATAAAAACATCACTGATTAAGTGACGTTTCTTCTATAAAAAAACATTCAGTGATACTTTTTCTATATAATCATTATTGCTTCAGGGATACTTTTCTATAAAAACATCTCCGGTATAATGATATTTTTCTATATTTAGTTATACTATCTCTAGAAAAAACATCACTGAAAAAAACAACACTGATTGAGGGACAATTCGTCTATTAAAAAACATCACTGATTCAGTGATACTTTTTCCGCAAAATCATCACTGATTCAGAGACTCTTTTTCTATAAAAAAAAATCTCCGATTTAATTATATTTTTCTATATTTAGTTAGACCTTCTCTAGAAAAAACATCACTGACAAAAACAACACGGATTGAGTGCCGTTTCTTCTATATAAAAATCATTGATTCAGGTATACTTTTTCCATAAAATCAACATTGATTAAGTTACTCTTTTTCTATGAAACCATCTCCAATTTAATGATATTTTTCTATATTTAGTTATACCTTCTCTGGAAAAAAAACATCACTGATAAAAAAACCACACTGACTGAGGGACGTTTCTTCTATAAAACACATCACTGATTCAATGATACTTTTTCCATAAAATCATCATTGATTAAGTGACTCTTATCTTAAAAAACATCAGTGATGATTTCTATAAAAAATCTTCACTGATTTCTTGCATCGTTTTCTATAAAAATATCACTTATTTAGCATTAATTTTCCTATAAAAATACTATTAATCTATTTTCAGTGATTCAGTGATACTTTTTCCATAAAATCATCATTGATTCAGAGACTGTTTCTATAAAAACGTCTCCAATTTAAAGAATTTTTCTACATTTTATTATACTTTCTCTAGAAAAAAACATCACAGATAAAAAACAACACTGATCGAGTGAGAGTTCTTCTATAAAAAACATCACTGATTCAGTGATAGTTTAGTCATAAAATCATCATTAATTCAGTGATTCTTATCATAAAAAACATCACTGATTTAATAATAATTTTTCTATAAAAAAATTTCAATGATTTTTTGCATCGTTTTCTATAAAAATATTACTTATTTAGTATTTCATTTCCTATTAAAATACTATTGATCCATTTTCAGTCTATCCATAGCATAAAATATTTTTAAAATATCCCATTATTTATTCCAATTTTTTTTTATTGTTGTATAAAAACGATTAGGTTGTTGACTAGTTTCGTAGGCCTGTTTAAAATCCCCGTTAATGACACATTTTATCTTAACGATTTAAATAATTTGTGGCCTCACCTCACCGTACCGTTACTTGTCGCAAACAATAAATTTTCCAAATAAGATTAATTAGTTGACTTGCCTAAGTTAAACCTCGTAAATCCACTCCATTATAGTTATACATTTTTTAAAGTAAATTTTTTAATTTTTAATGAAGGCTTTTTATGAATGTGTGTTAGTATGTTTATTATGTTTTTGTTTTGTTTTTAAGACTTTTTATTTTTTTTTAGTGAAAACGCCATAAACCTTGTAAACCAGTTTCGTTTTTAACTTTGTATTTGGATTTCTACTTCCTCGAGAAAGACTGGGTTTTCTCGTTAGCAAAAATGCTTTGCGTTTTATCAATACAATTTTGTTGCCCATATTCAACACACAAAAATTAATTGGTTTACTTATTTGAATGTATGTATGTATGTATGCACATGTATAGGCAAACAAACTACAACCAAATATCCATCCATTCGCACCCAAAACAAATTATGTAATTTGTAAATTTTCAAACCAATTTTGCCCACCACCAGCAGCAGTATTAGCATTCATATTTAAAAATATTTGCTATAAATTTGAAGAAAAAAAATATTGCTACTGGTAGTACTGCTCCGCTCTGCTCTGTGTCTTAGTTTTTAGTTCATATCGTGTCTTTTTTTTTATTTGTGGCTTTTTGGCCGAATCTTTGCATTTATCTACAGATAGATACACATCACATCAGTTTTTCGGTATTCAATTTTTCATTTTTTTTCAATTTCAGATTTTTTGATATTTTCAAAACATGTGCAGTCTAAAAATACCTACAATTTTCTCTTGTTGTGTGTATGGTTTTGGTTTTGAAAAAAGCAAAAAAAAAAAAATGAAACGAAAATCTACAACAACATTTTTTGAAACAGCAATCTGTATACACGGGACGTGGCTATAAATATAGATGACGATGTTGTTTTTGTAGATACAAACTATATTTATTTGTGTATGGATGTATAAATAAAATATAGACACATACACACACACACACACCGCATTGAAAATTATAGCAAAGGAGGGGATTTTAAATGTTTTTTTTTTTGGAGGGAAGGAAGGAATGGTGATGTTGATCATGTTTTTGTTTAAGAAAAAGTCATATGTAAATGCTGCGATTAAAAAAAATAAAATAATTAAAATAAATTAAATAAAAATATAGTAACTAACATTTTTAAAAAATAAATGACAGTAAATAAATGACACTAATATTTTTAAAAACTAAATAATAGTTGAAGATTTAGGGTCTTATTCATAAACAGTTAAAAAAGGTTTGAGGAACGCTTTAGCAGTGTTAAAGCTTTCTTCAAACCTTCATTAAATTTTTATGAATAAGAGCCTTAAAAAAATACAAATAATGACACTAATATTTTTAAAAAGTAAGACATAGTTGAAGATCTTAAAAAAGTGTTATGGTCCCTAAAATCTCTTATTATTATTAGAAATTTTTTAAATTATTTGTTGTTTATATTTATTTTAATTAAAAATTTTTATTTTATTAAAAAAAAGATATCACCCTGATGTCTGAAAGGAAAGATCTCCCAATTATTCTCTCCACATTTAAATGTTTCAAAAAACCATGAAACCAACTCATCCTTAACACTTTGAAAATTAAATTGTCCGAAAAACATAAATCACTTTAACAAAAAAAATCTTTTCATTTTAAAACGATCTTAAGAAATTAAAATAATAAATTCAAGCAAATTATCTGCTCATGCATTCAAATTATCACCTATAATCTTGATGACACACAGACACTGTTTCCGCTTAGGTTACTTAACCCCTCTAAGCATTTCCGGTTGACTTGAGATGCTATACATATATAATCTCTGACAATCACAGCGATTAGCCGAAAAAATCCAAATGCATATTTTGTTGGTTTGCAAAATTATGTACGTGATTGATTGATCAATTGCCGTCACGGAGAAGGTTACTCTTGCACTTTTCGGACATTTCCGATTTCTTTCATACGTCTAGCAATACCCTTTAATTTTCGGCTATTATTTTCTTAACAAAAATAAATACCAAACTATAAATATTAATTGCTTATATGCGATTAGATATGATTGCGTTTTTTTGGCAATATTTATGGTTACTTTGAATTTAGTGATTATCTGAATATTACTTTTAACATTGACCCTATTTGCTTCCTCTTAACATTTGTTATGAAAAAAATGCATTGGGTCTGTAATTAATTTTTTAAATTATGTACAATTTGAAGGCGTTAGCAATTTTGAGATATAGCATTGGCAGTTTTGAAAGAAAAAATCAATTATGAATGACTTTTTTATTGAAAAAATGCTACTGTACCAATAGCCTTTTTTACAGAAAAAATGCTACGTAACAGTAGTCTTTTTTTGCAGAAAAATGCTACTGTAACTGTAGCATTTTTTCAGCAAAAATTCCCTTTTTCAGACAAAATGCTACCGTAGCATTTATACAGAAAAAATCATACTGTAACAGTAGGCTTTTTTACAAAAAAAAATCCTACTGAAACAGTAGCCCTTTTTTACAGAAAAAATGCTACTCTAAAACAGTAGCCTTTTTTACAGAAAAAATGGTAATGTAACAGTAGCCTTTTTCTACAGAAAAAATTCTACTGTAACAGTGACCTTTTTTACCGAAAAAATTCATATTTTACAGAAAAAATGCTACTGTAACAGTAGCCATTTTTACCGAAAAAATGCTACTGTAATAGTAGCCTTTTGACAGAAAAAATGCTACTGTAACATTAGCCTTTTTTACAGAAAAAAGCTACTGTAACAGTAGCCTTTTCCCAGAAAAAATGCTACTGTCACATTTGAATTTATTTACAAAAAAAAGCTACTGTAACAGTAGCCCTTTTTTCAAAAAAAAATGCTGCTGTAACAGTAATCTTTTTTTTACCGAAAAAATGCTGCTGTAACAGTAGCCTTTTTCAGAAAAAATGCTACTGTAACAGTAGCCTATTTTAGAGATATCAATAGCATTACAGTTACTGTAACAGTAGCCCCTTTTTCATAGAAAAAGTGCTGCTGTAACATTAGCTTTTCTTCAGATAAAATGTAACGTAGCCTATTTTTACATAAAAAATGCTACTGTAACAGTAGCCTATTTTACAGAAAAAATGCTACTGTAACAGTAGCTTTTTTCACAGAAAATATGCTATTGCAACAAAAAATATGCTACTGTAACAGTAGCCTTTTTTACAGAAAAAATGCTACTGTAACAGTAGCCTTTTTTACAGAAAAAATGCTACTGTAACAGTAGCCTTTTTTACAGAAAAAATGCAGAAAAAATGCCTTTTTTTACAGAAAAAATGTTACTGTAACAGTAGCCTTTTTACAGAAAAAATGCTACTGTAACAGAAGCCATTTTTGCCGAAAAATGCCACTGTAACAGTTTCATTTTTTACAGAAAAAAATACTACTGCAACAGCAGCCCTTTTTGCAGAAAGAGTGCTACAATTAGAATATCCCCTTTTTGCTACTGTAACAGTAGCCATTTTTAAGGAAAAAGTTCTGCTATAACATTAGCCTTTTTTCACAAAAAACTCTTTCTTTTCAGGGAAAAAGTGCTGCTGTAACAGTAGCCCCTTTTTCATAGAAGAAGTGCTGCTGTAACGGTAGCCCCTTTTTCATAGAAAAAGTGCTGCTGTAACAGTAGCCCCTTTTTCATAGAAAAAGTGCTGCTGTGACAGTAGCCCCTTTTTCATAGAAAAAGTGCTGCTGTGACAGTAGCCCCTTCTTCATAGAAAAAGTGCTGCTGTGACAGTAGCCCCTTTTTCATAGAAAAAGTGCTGCTGTGACAGTAGCCCCTTTTTCATAGAAAAAGTGCTGCTGTGACAGTAGCCCCTTTTTCATAGAAAAAGTGCTGCTGTGACAGTAGCCCCTTTTTCATAGAGCAGCAGTTTTTATAGAAAAAGTGCTACTGTTACAGTGGCCTTTTATATAGAACAAGTTCTGCTGTAACAGTGGTCCTTTTTTCATAGAAAAGTGCTGCTATGTCAGTAGCCTTTTTTCATAGAAAATGTGCTGTTGTAACAGTAGCCTTTTTTCATAGAAAAAGAGCTACTCTTACAGTAGCCATTTTACGGAAAAAGTGCTACTGTCACAGTGGCCCTTTTTTCGGAAAAAGTGATACTCTTACAGTGGCCCTTTTTACGGAAAAAGTGCTACTGTTACTGTAGCCTTTCTGTAGAAAAAGGGGTTCTTTTACAATGGCCGTTTTTTATAAAAAAAGGGCTAATCTAAAAGTTGATTTTTTTAATATTTTTAAATATTGATTTATTTTCTAAGAAATCCACAATGTTATCTGCAACCACAAAGTAAAACTCAGCTGCCCCACAAAACTCTTAAATTACCCAACATTCTATGTTTATACGAACAAAAAACCAACTAATGTTTTTTTTTCTTTAATACAAAATTAAACATTTGTTTTCGGGGTGACCCTGTGGATGAATGAATGAATATTTGTACATATATTGTACACATAAACATATTTAACCTCTTCACTTTGCTCTGCCTCCGCTATACCCTCCGCGGGTCTAATTCCCATGTGTAAATATGTAGATTTCACACCAATGAAATTTTGAAACTACCTCAAATACAACAACTATAGAATCTTTGGCTACTTGTCCGCTCGTCAGTATTGAAACTGAAAAATTCAAATTTCTGTATTTCAAAAGGCAGTTTCTGTTTTGTTTTTTGGACTGTTGTTGTATTGTGTGTATGGTTTTTGTTATTATTATTTTTATTTTTTTTTGTTTTAAAATAAATAAACGCCGTATTTACGTAGACAAAATATGTGCAAATGTTAGAGTATTGGGAACTGTTTTGCGTCTATATGTCGTTCATCATAAATACATACATATGAATGTATATATGTATGTACATATATATGAATATCGGTGCGTTTTGTTTTAATTGAGTAAAAAGAATTTTTGGCGTGCAAAATACACAGTTTCATTTTTTCATGTTTTTTTAATACACACATATATAGCCGCCAATCCATTTATTTCAAAAATAATTTATTATAAACATTTTTTGCACAAAAAACAACAGAAACTCACGACCCTAATGAAATTATGAGTGAAAACAAAAACACATAAAATTGCCACTCGCAAACCATTATTTTATTCAATTTCCAAAAATTTGTACTGATAACTGAAACAATTTCGTGTTTAGAGTTTTTAGATTGAAACGAACAGAAAAACAAACAAAAAAAAAGATGATGTTAGATATTTTTGACATTTAAGTTAAACAAACCAGAAAATCATAAAAAAATAAAAATTGTATCTTTATTAATACTTGTATTGAAATTCACACAGAATATATAATTAAATTATTATGATATGTATGTATATAAAAGACAAAAATTATGGCTTGTATAGAAACTAGGAAAAAAATGGACATTAATAATCTACCATTATAAACATAATGACCGGTTTTGTATGTTCATTTTATTAGAAAAAAAGACATTTTTGTCAGTGATATAAATGCATATTTTGTTTTGACATTATGTGATGCTAATGTTTTAAATTATAACAATAATAAAACAACTTTAGAGATGCTAAAAAAAATCCATAAATTAAGTCACAGTTTTTCAATTAAATTTTCACAGTGCCCTGCTATAATAATATTTTGCAAAAATATAGTTATTTTCTGTAAAAAGAAGCCAATGTTGAATTAACAATATTCTTTTAAAAGGGGCTACTGTTACAGCAGCACTTTTTCCATGAAAAGAAACACTCTTTTGAGAAAAAAGGCTACTGTTATAGCAGCACTTTTTCTTTAAAAAGGGCTATTGTTACGAGTACAGTAGCAAAAAGGGCAACTCTTATTGTAGCACTTTTTCTGCAAAAAGGGCTGCTGTTGCAGTAGTATTTTTTTCTGTAAAAAATGCTACTGTTACAGTGACATTTTTTTTTTTTAAAAAGTCTTCTGTTAGAGTAGCATTTTTTTTTTGCAAAAAAGGCTTCTGTTAAAGTAGCATTTTTTCTGCAAAAAAGGCTTCTGTTACAGTAGCATTTTTTCTGTAAAAAAGAAAAAAGCCACTGTTACAGTAGCATTTTTTCTGCAAGAAAGGCTTCTGTTATAGTAGCATTTTTTCTGTAAAAAGGCTACAGTTATTGTAGCATTTTCTCTGTAAAAAAGGCTACAGTTACAGTAGAATTTTTTCTCTACAAAAGTAGCATTTCTTCTATAAAAAAGGCTACTGTTACAGTAGCATTTTTTCTGTAAAAAAGGCTACTGTTAAAGCAACACTTTTTCTATGAAAAAAAGGCCACTGTTACAACACTTTTTCTATGAAAAAAGGGGCTACTGCTACAGACAGTACCACTTTTCCAGAATTAAATTCATTTTCGGTTTGTTAAGAGATAAAACACTTCTAATGTCTATGTTTTGGCATCATCAGTAGTATTGGCGACAAATGATGAGCGTTGATTTGGCGATAATAATTTGTTTGGTTAGTCGAAGACCATTTTCTATACACGCTTCTGAGATGGCGATAAGAATTTAAAGGTGATATTTTGTTTACCAAAAAAGAGCCGACAAATCGTGGGAGAACTGAAACCAAGGTTATTTGAGTAAATTCGTAATTCGGCGTATCTTGAATTCCATTGAAATGGAATTATTGATAGCGGCAATTAATTTGACCATTATCTAATATGTGGTTATTTAATTAAGAAATACGATAGTGGACATTTCAATTTTAAGGAAATATTTAGAAAAAAAGGTGTCTTAAATAAATCAGTACGCTTATATAGTCTTAAAGAGTTTTTTGTTGATACGGCTCTCCGCTAGGTGGCGTTGTGTGTGAATATGTCTTCTAATGTGAAATTAAATTATTTGCAGCGGCGGTTATTTCTGCTTTAATCTGATATAGTTTATTGAATTAAAAATTAAAATGGAATACATTTGAGTTTTTAATAAATTAATATGATTATTAAAATTCAGGTTTAAACAGCTGTAAAATCAGCTCTTCGCTAGGTGGCGCTCTATCTGAGTATATGAGCCTTCAAATGGATTCGTTTTTGTTCTAAGACTTCATTTGTTGGAAATATTTCTGAACATCAAAACTTTTTTTAAAAAAGTTTTGTAACTCTTTTTGCCTCCAGATGGCGCTATATCTGAGTATAGCTTAAAATGGATTCCTTTTTGGTTTAATGGTTATCTTTAAAGACTTCATTTGTGGGAAATAAAGAGTGAATGTTTTATATAGTTTTGTAACTCTTGTTGCCTCTAAATGCCGCAATATCTGAGTATACCTTCATATGGATTCCTGTTTGGGCTAATGGTTACCTTTTAAGACTTCATTTGTTGCAAATATTTCTGAATTCAGTCAGAATTTATTTTGGTTTGAGACCATATGTTTCAGTTACTTTCTGTCTATTGCAAAAAAGTAATAGAAACAAATACAGAAATTGGTAGAGAGTTGTAATTGCTTGGTAGAATTGACTGCAGTTTCGATAGACACCACTCTACAAATCATCTTCAGAATTCACACTGGAAAAAAAATTGTCATAATTTTAAAGAAATGCTCCAAAGACATTCAAAATAAGTAAATTTTGTACTTAAAATTCTGAAAATTTACATAAAATTAAATAAATTATTTAATATTATTGAAATTATCTATATTTTATGTACAAAATGTAACTATTTTAAAAACTAATGACGTCTTTGGAACCATTCTTTAATTTTATGAAAATTTTTTTTCAGTGCAGTCTGAATATCAAAATTTTTAGGAAATTAAAATAACGGCTTTTGACTGTTTTAAATAGTCTTGTAAATTTTTTGCCTCTAGATGGTGCTATATCTTCGTAAATCTTCAAATAATTTAGTTTTTTTTTGAAATTTTGAATTTTTTTTTAAATTTTGAAAAAAAAAAGATTTAAAGATCTTGTTTTATAGCTGTTTATGAAAATTTTTCTTAAAGAGTTTTGTACTCTATGTACTCTCTGCTATTTCTGTCTATATCAGAGTATTTATATTACATGGAAACGTCGCTAGGTGGCGCTCATTTATTATTTTACTTTAGTGATTTCTTTTTAGAAAATTGATTTAAAGAAGTTTTATTATTGATTTTTATGAAAATTTTTCTTAAATAGTTTTGCACTCCATCCTCTGCTATTTGTCCCTCTATCTGAGTGTTTGTACTACATGGATTGGTCGCTAGGTGGCGCTCATTGATAATTTTATTTAGTGCTTTTCATTTCTAGAATTTATTTCTTATTAATATTTCCATATTTTGCATTTTTTTGGGAAAGTAATATATAAAAGAAATTTTTATTATTTTTTAAATATATTTTCCTAAAATTTCGCTCTATGTGTGTCTAATTTCCAATGAATTATTATTTTCTTCGGTTTGGTTTCCTTCCAAAACTTTATTTGTTTTTAATGTTTGATAACATTTTAATTTGCATTCAATTTCAGTTTTAGGAATTAATTTGAATTTTAGATTTTTATCTCTGCCCAACAAAGAACCCACCTGCCTGCCGACGGTCTACCTCCCTCTCTGCACCTTATCCTGGCCACCCCTCAGCCACAACATTTCATCCCTCGGGATAGTCCCATCACCAATTCCTACTACTACTTCTACTACTACTATCTCTGCCACACAAAAGCTGACCTGCACTCAAACTAAATTAATCAAATGTCTACTCAATTCTGGACATTGTACATATTTCCTGCTTTGACCCACCCAAAATCAACAGCAATGCGCTAAGGCAAATAATTTTATTATAGTTCTTATCTCACGCCAGAAAACCAAAAAAAAACGAATCGCTGAAATAAAATTGACAAAGAACGAACCTAAAATTATACATTTCATTCAAAAAACCAGCAACGACAACAATACAAATGGTGCAATATAAACACAGAGAAAAAACATTAAACAAATATTTAAGACTCGTGCATTATTCATGGCGGCAAAAGTTAGGGCTTCAACACCCCCAACCTTCATTCCCTCACTACCTCCTTCCTCAACGCCCCCCGCCAAAACAACAACATTGGCTATTATTGATATGAAGTGCCAACTTTAAGGGTGTGAGGCCCAACCCATAAATTCGTACATAAAAAATCCCTTAAAATTCCCCCCTAAATTGACAAACGACTACCCCTCCTGGCAGCCGGAGTAGCACCTTTGGTTCTTTGGAAAATGTCTGTAAATACCGCACAAATTTCATTGACTACAAAATAGTCCATCACCGCAACTCAATTACAGCAACAAATTCATCAACTGATATCTAGGAAAATAAAATATTATCAATAGAGTTTACCACGATTAGATAATAATTTTTTTCTTTATTTCTTTCCAATGAGGCAATAACAAAAACTAGACCTGTGTGCACTTATACCTTTACCATGTCCCATGTCGAAGAGACCTTAACTTTATGAAATCGTCGCTATATTGTTTTGTGGAGAAAGAAGAAGAAGAAAAAAATAAAATAATAATAATGACGCTAAATACACCTGGAGGTGAAAACAAAAATTTCTGTTGTTAATTGAAAAGAAAAAAAAAATCAATAACAATTATCGCCGAGTTGAAGAAATTACGAAGAAAATGAAACACATAACTCTGCTGCGGCGGGTAAAGAAATGCTACGAAGGTAGAGTGAGAAGTTTTTATTTTATAAAAATAATGAGACAAATTTTTTATAGAAAACCGAAATCACTGTATTATAGTTTTTTGGGAAAAATTAAAAATTTGAGACTTATTTTATAAGGAGGTGTCACTAAATAATTTCATAAATTCATTAATTCATTAGTTATAAAAAGAATTAGAAAACCTACAACATTTTAAATGGTCTATTTAGACACCATGTACCATATTTTTTCCCCAAGCTGGGTGATTCTGAAAGCTTAACTCCTTGCCTACAAATGTCTAGCATATGTCAGAACTTTTTGATTAACAGTTTAGGAATTCTACTATTATTTCGACCTGTTTTGCAATCCGCCCTAATAGGGAGAGTGTCTCTTACTTTCAAGAGTTCTCAATATTTCGCTTATAACGGTTTATTTTTACGAAATGGACTGAAAATACAAGAATATATGAGCACAACAAATGTGGTAGACATATCTTCTACTTCTGGGCATTATCAACAATTTACAAATCCATAGCAGATGCTCTTTATTAGAAAGTGGCGTAGGTTTTAGAGGTTTATTTGTTAATGGGAATTGATCTGTTAAAACTGTATAGCACAATTTTTTAAGTTTTAATTCAACTATCCGAAAATGGTAGCCCCGATCTTGGGTGCATAGTTAAATGGGCCGCAGCGTGTCCTAGATTCTAGGCATTATTTGATAATTTTTATTCGTATTCAGAAAAAAATATTTTATTATTTGTAATATTTGAAGAGCTTTCCAGCTTGTGCTATTAGAAAAACTTTGTTAATGGGAATTGATCTGTTAAAACTGTATAGCACAATTTTTTAAGTTTTAATTCAACTATCCGAAAATGGTAGCCCCGATCTTGGGTGCATAGTTAAATGGACCGCAGCGTGTCCTAGATTCTAGGCAATATTTGATAATTTTTATTCGTATTCAGAAAAAAATATTTTATTATTTGTAATATTTGAAGAACTTTCCAGCTTGTGCTATTAGAAAAACATCGTCAGATGGATGGACAACATACAATTGTTTAAGATTTAAATTTTAAAATTAAAGAACTTTTGCCTAATGTCTTTTAAATTAATTTTTATTTTAATTTTACATTTTGTTTGTATGAACTGTTGGAGTTTTTCCCAAATTCCTACTCTTTAATACAAATTTTAATTAAAGTGAAAGTTGAATGTAAACATATCTATTCAAAATGCAGTTTATCTGCTGTAGTTACAAATTATCTGCTGTAGTTTCTGATGATAAGCTAAAATAGCAAAACTTGGCACTAATGACAGATCCTTCTGTTCTGTAACTGTTTGCTGATATAGAAAACCAACGGAAGCAACCATCAGGACTTCTACTATAAAACAGAAATATCTGCTACAATAACAGAACATTCGCTATAATAATGGACAATTTGCTAGAACAGCGGAATATATGCTTTAACAAGTAGCAAAAATATCCCTGTCGTTACATACAACAACAATTATTTTAATACCTAGTGGAACATCTGCTCTTTACCAAAAATATCAGCTACTGCAGCAGAACATCTGCTATAACCGCAGAAAAGTTACTGAAGTAGCTGAACATCTACAATGCTTGTAATAAGAGATTTTTTTTATAGAAACATTTTTTTTAAATGTACTAATTGTTGTGTATGAACTGTTTATGAATTCAAATTCCTCCTTTTAAAAATATTGAAATTAATCATGTGTGTGTGTGTGTGCCAGTTCAATGTATACCTCTGTATATCTGCTGTAAGCGTAAATTCTTCTGCAGTAGCAGATCATCTGCTCTACAACGACAGGCTACTATTGTATTACAACAACATAGAGTAACGTCTGCTATAATCAAATAATATAAACTAAATCTTCTGGAGTAGCAGAAGATCTGTTTTTTTTTAATAAAATTTGCATTTTATCAATATGCATTATTTAAATAGTTATGTGTGAACTGTTCAATAACAGATTATCTCCAAAATGTGTGGATTCTTAAAAGAAAAAAATTGAATTTAAACTGCCAAATTAATGTAAATACGAGTATATCTGTTGCTGTAGCAGAACATCTGTTGTAGTTAATAACAATTTCTGTAATGACATATATTAGTTTTAATATACTTTGTTGATGTAGAAAACCACTGCTGGAATACATAACTGAACATCTGCTAGAAAGGAGGAAAGTCAGCAACAGCGGCAGAACTTCTGCTCTAACAACAGAAAATTTGCTGGAGTATCAGAACATCTGCTAATAGGAGATTTTTTTTATAGAAATCGTATTTTTTAAATATACGAATTGTAATTTATGAACTCTTTACGAGTAGATTCTTTCCCAAATTCCTTCTTTTTATTAATATTGAAATTACGGCTGTGTGCAAGTTTAATGTAAACATATATGCTGCAGCAGAAAAAAATTTCTGCAATGACAGATTTTAGTTTTGATATAGAAAACAACTGTTGCAAGGCATAACAGAATATCTGCTATAAACAAAGAATATCAGCTACCGTAGCGGAGCATTAGCTATAATTACAAAAAATTTGCTGAAGTAACACATCAAATAATAAAATTTTTCTATACAAATTGTATTTTTTAAATACACGAATTGTTATGTATGGAACTGTATACGAATAGATTTTCTCCCAAATATAGCAGAACATCTGCTAATAAGAGATTTGTTATAGAAATTGTATTTTGTTAAATATTCGATTTTTTTTGTATGAACAGTTTACGAATAGATTTTCTCTCAAATTCCTCCTTTTTAAATATATTGAAATTAAAAGAGTGTGCAAATTTCATGTAAATATATTTGCTGTAGTAGCATAAAATATGCTATAGTAGAAAAAATCTCAGCAATGGTAGATTTTGTTTTGATAAACTCTGTTGATATAGAAAAACAACTGATGTGATACATAGCAGAGCATCTGCTATAAACGAGGAAAATCAGCTACAGCAGCAGAATTTCTGCTATAACAACAGAATATTGGGTGATGTAGAAGAATACCTGCAATACGAGTTCTAAGTGTTTTTTTATAGAACAATATTTTTAAATTGATTGAATTATTATACAGATTTTCTCCCAAATTCGTTCCTTTCCAAAAAATTTTGCAATTAAAAGTGTGTGCGAGTTTAATGCAAATATATCTGCTGTAGTAGCAAACAACCGTTGTAATGACAGAATTTGGGTTTGATACACTTTGTTGATATAGAAAAACAACTGCATAACTGAACATCTTCTAAATAAACGAGGAAAATCAGCTTCAACAGCAGAACTTCTGCTTTAACAACAGAAAATTTGCTGATGTAGCATAATAAAGGTTTTTTTATATTATTTAAATGTACAATGAAATGATTTTCTACCAAATTGCTCCTTTTACAAATATTGAAATTAAAAATTTGTGCAAGTTCACTATAAATATATCTGCAGAACATCTGCAGTAGTAGGAAAAAAATTAAGTTAAGTTACGAAGAATATCAGCTACAGTAGAAGACTGTCTGCTATGCTAATAGAAAAATTGCTGGAGTAGCAGAACATCTGCTATAAAAACAGAATATTTGCTGGAGCAGCAAAACATCTGCTAAGAAGAATTTATTGTCATAGAAATTATTTTTTATACGAATAAACCGTTTACGAAACCGATTTTCTCCCAATTTTCTACTTTTTAGAAATATTGAAATTAAAAGTATGTGCAAGTTGAATGTAAATATATTTGCTGCAATAGCAGATTTTCTGCGGAAATAGCACAAAAATCCTTGTAATGACAGATTTTTGTTTTATTACACTTTCCTGATGTAGAAAAACAACTACTATGATACACAACAGAACATCTGCTATATACAAGGAAAATTCAGCTACAGCAGCAGATCTTCTGATATAACAACAAAATATTTGTTGATGTAGCAGAATAACTGCAAGAACAAGAGATTTCTTATAGAACAATATTTTTAAATTGACGATTTGTTATATATGAACTATTTACAAATAGATTTTCTCCCAAATGTAGCAGAACATTTGCTGGAGATTTGTTATAGAAATTGTATTTTATAAAATTATACGAATTGTTATGTATAAACTGTTTAAAAAAAATTTTCTCTCAAATTCCTCCTTTTAAAAATATTAAAATTCGGAGTGTGTGCACGTTTAATGTAAATATGTATGCTGCAGAACATCTATTGTAGTAGAAAAAATCTCTGCAATTGCAGATTCTGGTTTTATACACTTTGTTGATGTAGAAAAACAACTGCTGTGATACATAACAGAACATCTGCTATAAACGAGGAATATCAGCTACAGTTGCAGAATACTTATCTGCTTTAACAACGAAAAATTTTCTGATGTAGGAAAATACTTGAAATAATAAGAGGTTTTTCTATAGAATAATATTTTTAAATGGACGAATGAACTCTTTGCGAAAAGAATCTATCATATATTCATCCTTTTTACAAATATTTAATTTAAACGAAGAATAGCAGATACACTAGAAGAGCGTCTGCTATAATAACATAATATTTGCTGTAGTAGCAGAACATCTGCTAATAAGAACTTATTTTAATAGAACTAGTGTTTTTGGTATATAACCAATGAACTATTTACGCAAAAGTTTTCTGCAGTAGCAGACCATCTGCGGAAGTAGCTTTCCTGGTTTTATTAAATTTTCCTGATATAGAAAATAACTACTGTGATACATTGCAGAACATCTGCTTTAACATCTGTAATAACAACATCAGAATATCTGTAATAATAGAAAATTTGGGACAGTAGTAGAACATCTGCAGTAGCAATAGCAGTTACAATAACAGAAAATTTGCTGTAGTAGAAAAATGTATGTTAGAACAACAGAACAGCTGCTACGGTAGCAGAAAATGCGACAATAACAGAACAGTTTCTGAAATAGCATTACATCTGCTACTGTAGCAAAACTTATGCAATAGCAGAACATTAGTTACAATAACAGAAAATTTGCTGCAGTAGAAAAATATATGTTACAACAACAGAACGTTTGATACGGTAGCATCTGCTACAATAACAGAACATTATCTACAGTAGCAGTACATCTGCAGTTATAGCAAAAAAAATAATATTTTGAGCGATATTTTTATTAATAATATAAGTTCGACCATTTTTAAAGTACATTTGTCCAAAAATAATTCGCATTTCTTTGCAGAACATCTGCTATAATAAATCTTTTAACAGTTTTTGTTCTTAGCAGTATTTTTAAAGAATTCTGAAGTGAATTTTGCCAGTGAATGTCTTTAATTCCACATTTATTTCTATTCTTTTAATTTTTTTCTTTATCTGAATTTTCCTTTTTAATTTACAGAGAATATTTACCTTTAAAGAAAGACCAAGGACTTGGCCTTGAGAGCAGCAATAACCCGATTTTATTAATTAATCAATTAAACTTTAAATGTTGTCCCTTTTAGGAGTCCCAAAATATTTTTTTAGAGCGTTTTTAGATGTATATTTAAAATGAAAATTCCATTTTAGAGGACCTTTGTGAGAAATTTAAAAACTATCTTTTGAGATCTGTTGAAAGAAGTTTTGTCATGAAAACTAGAATTGATTGTGCTTGAAAAAATCTGTGCGAGCTTTCTGTATGTTGAAGCTTTCTCCTTTCCCTCTTGAAGAGAAAGAAGGGAAGTGCGAAAAATGAAGTCCTTTAAATGTCTGCTTGCCATAGCTTTTAAGAAATAAACTGCTTTTTTGTTTTGGGAAAAGAAAAAAACTCGCTTAATGAAAATGTTTGCTGGGGAATACTTATTTATACTCGTACATATGTAATGAATGCTTACCAAAAAAAAAACCAACCAACAACAACTACTTAGTCATAAGAAACTCCATACTATCTGCTTTCTTAAAATAAAAACCAAACATCATTTAGTCAATATACATTTTTTGTTTATTTAGTATTGTAGTCCTATATCTATATATAATCGTACATATATATCTAGTTAATTAAGTAATAACTTATATAAATGCTAACTTGTTTTTGTATTTTTCTCTTGTTCTTTTCTTTTCTCCCCTCCCATCTATTTTCAGATAAAGTACAACAACAACTACTACTACTACTACACAAATGAAAAAAATATGCCTGTAGAGCTTTTTTGTTAGACTAAAGAAAAAGCTGGATTCAAACTGAATTCAATTTTCGCAAAATTGAAAATCAAACGAAAAGTCTGCTGCTTTTGAAAGCCAGTTGTTAATTGTCTAGATATTTGCCAGTTTAAAAAGCAAAAAGCTGCTGTTTGTTTGTTGCGCTTGAAATGCTAAAGACTATATAAACTATATCTCTACCCCTTCAACAAAAAAAAAAAAAAAACAAAAGAATTTAAAATAAATTAAATCCTTTTTAAGTTCACCAAATCCACCACTCCAACCAACACCACCACCTCTCAAAAAACCTCTCTTTAAACTATATCCAAATTTTTGGCTGTCAATTTTCAGTTTTGACTCATCAGTTCTGGTTATGGTTTTGATTTTGCTGGATTTATAATCTATCTCTCTAGCCTAGCTACATTGCTCATTTATAAAACGAATAAGTAAAACTAGAGAAAAGTTTGGAAAAACCCCGCTCGCAAGTTAAATCCAAGAAATATTCAAAAAACCCCGGCTGGCTATCAAAAGCTTAAAACGCTCCTCGTATAATCTAGTCATTTATATATTTGCCTAAAAAAATTAAATGTTAGTGTTTTATATATAGTTAATTTTACCATTTTTTATATTCTAAAGCAAAATATTCTAAACTAAAAGAAAAACTGTGAAAAGATTTGTTTTTTACTGATATATAAAAAAGAAAGAAAAAACCGGAATATTTTGAAAATTCCCTAATTTGGCAACCCTTGAAAAGAAAAAAGATATAACAAAAAAAGTTGACAGAAATTCAGAATTTGAAAAGCAAAAAAGAAAAACTAAAAGTCAACTTCGGAATATATAAAAGAAAAAGAAAATCGCTGGAAATTAACAACAAAACGGATTGAAGAATTACGATTTTCATATATACATACGTCCTTAAAATAAAAACACCGCAGGATTAATTCAAAGTCGTTGCGTTAAAGAAACCATCAATTAAAACACCCTAGCCCTCATAAACACATCAGCAAAAGAAGGACAACAAGTGAACCAAAGGAAGCAAGAAAAAGGACCTAAAACGCCCCCGGAAAAAGTGAAGAGACACCAAACATCCTTAAACTCGGTCTGGTTAGACATTCTCCTTTTCCCCTCAACTCGTTTTATCTCCTTAAACTCCAACCCCGCCCCAGAAACAAATCCCTCCCGGCCAGTTTCTATTATCAACATCAACACCACCACCACCACTTCCTTCATACTATACGGCAGCTTTTTTGTATAGTCAGTCAGTCAGTCAGTCGGTGTCACTCTACTGATAAATTAATATACACATCCCAGCAAAACAATTTAAGCAAGAAGCGCTAGAAAAATTTTCTTTGTTATTGTTTTGTAAAGCTGAGCAGCCAAGAAAAGCCTGACAAGAAAAAGAGCAAGCCCAGCAAACAGCAAAACCCACACATCACGCAAAACATCATCCCCGAGATATAAGTTTTATTAAAATCCAGTAAAAATCCGCAAACATGGCCGCTATGGTTAATATGACCAGCCTGTTGAATGGCAAAGATTCTCGTTGGCTCCAGCTAGAAGTATGTCGTGAATTTCAAAGGAATAAATGTTCCCGCCAAGATACCGAATGTAAATTTGCCCATCCGCCTGCAAATGTTGAAGTGCAAAATGGCAAGGTGACCGCCTGCTATGATAGCATTAAGGTTAGTAGGCTTTTTTTCACATCACAAAACCAGAAATATACCTAATTTTAGTTTCACTTAAAAAAAATCAAATGAATTCGCATGTCTTACGCCATAATCAAATCATTATTCATAATACGCACGCTAAAAGGAGAGACAACCAAACAGTTTATAAAAACAAAAATCTCATAATTACATATATATAAACTTTGGTTTTCCCCCTTCCAAAGCACCTGCTCTCGTACATATATCTGCCTTAATTTTAATCTTTGTTATCATTTACATTTTACCTATATATTTATTACTACATATATATTCATCTGCTTTTTTTATTAGCATCTAGATATAACTAGTTTTTAGTGTCTTTGAAATTCCCCCAAAAAAACAGCTTCACTCTCTAAAATAGAGCTTCTCCAAAAAGAGAAAAACATCATCCGCAGAAATCTTATAAAAATGTTAATTAAGCTGCTTTTTCTACATATCTACTACATATATAGCAAATCAAAATGGTAAAGGCTAAAATGCAAAAACAACAATCAATAGTGAAATAATCCGCCAAATCAACAAATGACCAACAAAATGCAGAATTTTAATAAAAAACAAAAGAAATTCGTGAGAATAAAATACAAATTCATCAGGTGACCAAGTAGTCGAGACATATAACCTATTGCACAAACATAAGAAAGTCATCCGGGACATAATACGTGGAATAGCTAAGACATCATTCCACTTGTAGCCAATAATTTAAATGAAACAATAGGAAATTTTTAGGAATTAAATACTAATTCATCAGGTGTCAGTTAGCCAAGACATATAGCTTATTGCAAAACAATAAACTAGTTAGATCCAAGGCATCATTCATTCACATTCAATTAATGGCGATTTCTTTTCTGCAAAAAAGTGCAACATTTCCGTTGCCCTTTTCCCGAAATCTGGAGTTTTATGCCATATTTTGGAATTATTAAACAGGAGCTGAGTTTATTTCGAGGGACTGCATATATTCCACACAAAAAGGGCAAATATTTTTCAGAATTTCGAGTCGACGGGGCAACATTTTTTTCAGAATCGAAATCACCATAAGAATTTTATTGAAAGAATAGAAAATTCTTAGGAATAAAAAACGTATTCTTCAGGTGTCCGTTCGCCTAGACATACGACCTATTCCACAATAAGAAGATGGTGCCAGCTATCTATTAGCCGATATACCTTTCCCAGTATAGCTAAGATAACATTTCACTTGTATTCAACAATTATCTGGAGACATCGTTGTCTAGACACACAATATGGAAAATAATACTCATATTCAAACGGGAACATAATAACCCGGCCTCTTAAAAAAATATAACTGAACGTTTCTTTACGTGGGCGCTCCCAATTAGCCGACCTAACATAGAAAACACCAAAAATTTGGGAACATTTTTCTTTATATCTCAGCATAATCTCCTTTTACCTCGATACGCTTATTCCAGCGATCTGCAATAGCTTCGATACCCTGTTTATTGTAAGAACTGTCTAGCTCCTAAAAATAGCCATCAACCGCAACCTCCACCTCTTCATTTCTGTCAAATCTTGTTCCGACGAGCCATCAATTTGGAAACAAAAAATAATCCGAGGTAGCCAAATCTGCCAAATAAGTTGCGTGCTGAAGCAATTCGAACTTTAGATCATTGATATTGACCATCGCAATAGTGGATGTGTTAACTAGTGCATTATCTTGATTGTGAGCCAACGCAGCACACATCTTGCGCACAGCTTTCTCATCAAAATCAAATTTTCCGTCAATATGCGATGTAAAGCACTTTTTGAAATGCCTATCACTTCAGCTAGCTCACGAACCTGCAGCTGACGGTCATCCAATACAATATTGTGAAACCATTTTCGAAAACTAGAACAAATCATGGAAAACGAATCCAGGATTCGAATTCAGCGAACATGTGATTTGTTCAATTATGATTTGTTCTCATCGGTTCTGATCCAAAATTTTACCATAATTTGTAACCTTGTAATATAAAAAAATAGTAGGAAATGGGATTTACCAACAACTAGAAAATTTTATATTTTAACGGCCAGTTTTACCGCCTCCAGTTAGCCTGAAGTTAAATCTAACCTATAGTTATAACTGTGGAGTCGAAACAAATTTTAAATTTTTAACTGTAGATTAGCTCTAACAAATGTTGGTAACAGAGGGGGGTAAATTGTCGAAACGTAATACCTCAGATAGCTTAAACTTCACACCAGTTTAAGACAAATTACCACTGAAGGGCCTATTCCAAAGAGAATGGAAATAAATTTCGTAAATAATACTCATACTTCAACTGAACCATAATAATTGAATATAGCCAAGAAAGGCACTGAATCTTTAACAAGCAATGCCCTAGCCCTATAAAAATATCTACCCAGTAACTAACGTAAAATTTCACCATCTTTCACAAGCAATTAGAGCTATCAAATCGTATGGAATTTAAAACTGTTAACTAGCTATAACCAGATGTGGTGATAGGGGTAAATGAAAAGAATACCCTCATTTTTAGAGGAGGACTGATCCCACATCATTAGCTAAGAAAATATCTAATCATTAACTAATAGAAAATTTCACCACCTCTAGTTATCCTAGAGTTAAAGCTAACCTACAGTTATACCTACATAACAAATCGTATGGAATAACCAGAGCTGATGAAACATGCAAAAAATAACTTTCACAACAATAATAAAGAAACGTTTTATTAATAAAAATTTGGACAAGCCCTCATATCACTTGGTCATCATACCCCTCTTAGCCTAAATGCTATAGGAGAGCTTATCTCAGGCTGTAAGCTTGGAAATTCCAAAATTCAACTGAAACATTTTTACGGTACCTAAACAGGTGCTCAATGCTCCCCATTTCCTCCTCATCCCCACAGTTTCTGCAGAAGTCATTGGACTCAATTCCCAATCTCCTGTCGTGATCGCCGATCAGTTTAAGTAACGTCAGAGCTGATACTAACGTAGACTGTCTTTTCCTCTACAGAGCGAGGAGATATTTTGACCATCTTAGCTACCCTATTATATTTATTAATAAATATTAGGGCAGGCCCTCATATTACTTAGTCATGGCATTATACCTAGGATAGCTAAGACATCATAGCACTCTTAGCCAAAATGCTATAGAAGAGCTTATCTGAGGCAGTAAGCTTGAAAATTCCAAAATTCAACTAAAACATTTTTACAGTAAGAAAACAGGTGCTCAATGCTCCCCACTTTCTCCTCATCTACACAGTTTCTGCAGAAGTCATTGGACTCAATTACCAACCTCATGTCGTGTTCGCCGATCAGGCAATGTCCCGTCAGAACTAATACTAACGTAGACAGTATTTTCCTCTATAGAGAGAGAGGAGATATTTTTACCATCTTAGCTACCCTACAGGTTTCGATTTTGGTCCATCTTCCATTGGACTGCCTCTGCTTATGCCATGTGGACAGTGGCGCACCAATATATGCAAATTTTTCGAGAATTTGTAATGTCGTCCCTTTCCTAGGAAGTTCATTGGCTTTGCAGTTCCCCGTATTATCCCTATGCCCAGGCACCATAAGAGGTACCTGGGCATAGGCTCAGCCATCTCGTTGAGAGGTCTGCGACAGTTGAGGTCTGTTTGTGGATTTAGGGATGTAGCTTGCAGAGATTTAATGGCAGCCTGGCTGAAGAAGTAAATGATGACGTCAGTGTTGGTCTCTATTTTGGGACTAAGCCACTAGGCGATTTAGCCAATTGCCGTTGTTTCAGCTTGATAGACAGTGCAAGTCTCTGGTAGTCTGTGGGCTATATCAACCATCTATATATAACCATCCATTCATCTGCATAGAAGTGGAGATAGTTAATATTTCGTCAGTGTTGGTCACTATGTTGCGACTAAGCCACTTAGACACTGCAAGTATCTGGTAGTCCGTGGGATATATCAAACATCTATAAACATAGAACCATCCATTCATCTGTATTGAAGTGGACGTAGATTATATATCCTGGTATCCAACCAAACCCCGTTCTCTCTGGCAGGTTTCATAGTAGCAAAGTTCCTTTCGAAGGTGCAAATACAGTCCACTCAGTCGGTTACCATAGCACTACATTGTGACATCCTAATGTGGCCATAGTTCTAATACCTCCACATTGATAAATAGTTTAGCTGAGCGAGGTTTCCATACAAGAAATCACTCAAATTTCAAATATTCTCTTCAATGAGTTATAACAATTTGTGGTACACTTTTTAGTCTTTGTCGTCCTCATTTTGTAATATAGATTGTATCACTTGAAAGTCAATTTCCCAGAGATATGCAGAATCGTATTCTTGATGTATTTTTGTGAAAAATGGCTATATTCAGCAAAGCAGTTTTAAGATACATACCACTTTTCTTGAGGAAATTTCCAATATATTTTTTTACAATTCAAGCTACATCATTTCGTGGTACATATTTGAGATCTTGAGTATTCTCAAAGCATGATAGCATTCATATTATTTCAAAGCTCGGTTCCCAAAGATATGCAGAGTTAGAGTTGCATTTTATGAAGGGTTTTCCAATAAGAGTAATATGATTTCTTTGAAAAAAAACACACTTATTGTTACGGAAATTCAAAAGTTTTTAATTTAATGAGAAGTACAATCGATACAATAAAGTTCTTAATAAAACGTCATTTAAATAGCCTCCAGGACTTCTTCTGCTTGAACGAATTCGATGAACCCAATTTTCGAGCACTTTTTTCACTAAATCAAGTCATATGTCATGAATGACAAGTTCAATATTGACTTGTAAAGCTTGAAGAGAGTCTGGTTTATTTCGAAAGACCAATGACTTCAAATAACCCCACAAGAGATAGTCGAATGGTGTTAAATCACAACTTCTCGGAGGCCATTCAATATCGAAATTTCTTGAAATAATCGAATCTCCAAACTTTTCTCGCAACAATTCAATTGTTTCGTTTACAGTGTGGCACGTAGCCACAATCGGTCAATGGCAAAAAGATAGCTCTTAACGAGAGCGAAAATATTGCTCATGGGTGCCAAGGTCGTGGGTGCGTAGGTCGACTGGAAAGAGTTTTTTTTTTTTGAATTTAAAAAAAAAAAATGACAGCATCATTTTCAAATGTGAACGGAAAGTTTACTTTAGCTCTAGCTTCTTAACGGTATGCCGGATCGGGAATCTGTCAATTGCAAAATTATAGCTCTTAATGTGAGCTAAATGTGGCTCATTGGTGTCAAGGTCTTAGGTCAAATGGAAAATGTTTTTTTTTTTGGATTTAAAAAAGTACTTAGCGCATGAAAAGTTGCAATTGGAGACCCATTACTTTGATAATAAAACTGAATAATTTGTAAAAGTTGTTCTGCGTATATCTCTCCATGATGAGATATCATATCATCCGTATTGGAAAAACCGTTATTTGCTCAACAAAAATTTTACCAATTTCAGGTATTTAATTTTTATAATTCTAGGATCTAAAATAACCTCAAAATGCGATCAAATGTAAACCAGTAGAAAGCCCAGCCCTTAAAGTTATTACGAGTATAGTCTTGTTCACTTAAATATCAACAAAATCCTTTGACCCTTTCGGAGTTGAACCTGACTTCTCAGGATTGCAACACATCCATTGCCTGCCATTTCACTTTCGTCCATTCTTTTCCAAATATCTTGTCTCATAAATTACCAGCTAATTTCAAATAGTTATCAGAAACGTTTCTCAAAGAAATAAATTTATTCGCAAATTTGATTTAAACTTGATTGGAGCCGCCCTTTCGTTGTAAAAATATCAAAGTCGGAAATAAGTATGCTTTACTCTAATAGCCGTAACCGTTTTTTTGATTGATAGTTGATTGACTTTGACTCAGCTACATTGAAATAGCAAACTATCCTTTATTGGGTATTTGCTAAAAAAAATACCTCTCACATTTACCCTACAAAACCACTGTAGTTTCAACCCCCTGAAAAAAAAAACAAAAAACACTTCAATTTCAAAATTTTGTTTTCCTAAATTTCATTTGAGGTAGGCTTTGATTTCCTATTCCCATATTTCATTGGAATATTTTTTCAAACAATTCAATTTTGTTCAGTCTCTGAAAAAACCTCAAAAGCTGTTGAAGAACTTTCACGAAAAAATATACATACAAATACATACATATATTTTCGAGAAATAAAACAAACTGAAATATCTATTTCAACGAATTTGGAGACAATTTCAATTTACGGAAAAAGAAAACGCTAAGATGACCAACGATAGTGCTGCCTATTCAACTCTGATGGATGGCGAATCCTCGGGATATGTCTGGATTGGGGCCTGGTCGCTATTTTGTGCCTCGAAGATGGTCTGGTCCTATTTGGATAGATATGTGAATCAATTGCTGAAATAAGGAAGAAAAATGTAGAAGATGTGGCGGACGTTTTCTTTTGGCCATGTGGAGGGCACTTTCTTCTGTAGATTTGGATTCGAAATTTGATGGTTTTGTGCCCTCCCTCGTGATTTTACTGTTAATGGATTTTTATGGAGATTTTGAGATTTTTTGAAGATTTTTTTAAGACTTTTTTTTTTGGTATGACAGTTGAGAAAATTTATGGAAATAAATTGTCTTTCTAGAATTTGTATTTTTTTCTTGGAATTTTTGAGCATTTTTTCTTTGGAAGGATTGAGATGGGGATTAAGATTCATTAGTGAATATTTTAAAAATTGTGAATTTTCGTATATATTATCTGGCCGATTCTGAATACTCCCGGGGAATAAATACCCGGGGAATTGTTTTTTCCCGAGAATAAAATTCTCATATTCTGAATTATTGGGAGAAGGCAAATGAGGGAGAAGGAAATTAGCTATTGTGTTGGTGATATTTCATGCCATGGTAACATAATTGTAAGGTAATGCCGCTTACCCAACAACGGGAAAAGGGAAAACATTCCCGGGGAATTTTATTTAGAATCGGGCTGTATATATTTTTTTATTTTATATTGATATTTTTGTATTGGAAACATTATGTTTATTAGGTCCATTTCTTTTGACCAATAATTCCAAAAAGGTTTCCATATTTAAATGGGACCCAGAAGATTCTGTGAGCCTGCTATCCATTCAATATATTCAGTCCATTTCTTTAGATCAAAACATTCGAAAAGATTCTAATTTATGTTCACTTTTTGACCTCAAAGATCTAACAATTTTTAAATGGAACCTTGAGAAAATTCTTTGTCTTCCAGAGTTTCATACCTCGAAATTTCTCGAGTCTATATCTCTTGATCAAAAAATACCGAAAAAATATTACCTTTGGATATTACGTGGAGGCTTTCTTCGGTATTTTTCTCTTAACCAAAAATGCCGAAAAGAATCTAAATTTTTGAGCTTGGCCTTTGAAAACCTCAAAGGATTTGTCGGAAGATATTTTTCTGGTTAGTGGAGTAGTGTCTATTCCCATCTTATCTTCTTGCGTTGGGGAAATTGCCATCCCATTTGACTATATTCAAATTCCATTTGATTCCCTTTGATTGAACTCCTGTCCCTTCCCATCCTGATAATTCATTTTATCTTCTTCATTTAGCACTTTTTAATTCATTTTCTATTTTCTAAGAAAGCAAAAGGCTTTCTCGGAATCTTATGGCACTTGTGCTGCTGACAAGTCCTTTTTTTCTGTGCGCTGAAATGCTGCCTTCCTTAGCCAAGAAATTAATGAAGTTTCCTTAAGCGGAACCGAGAAAAAAAAACGAAAGCTAGCAAACGGCCACCAAATGACTCCTGCAATTGATATCTATTATGTAATCTTAGTTCTATAATCATAAGTAGTTCTTTCCCTCATCCATTCCTTTGCTGCCACCCATAAAGGACTAAAGGGGTTTCCTCTTTTTTTTGCCTTTACATCCTTCAAAACCACTTCAAGTTTAAATGATTTAAGTCATTTGCATTAGATGCTTTTAGAGAGATATCGCAAAAGGAACGCATCTAAAGCGAACAAATGGACAGACAGACGGAAGGACGGACGGACACAGAGCAACCCATCAACACGGCTCAATGAACTGTAAAACAAGAAATGGCCACAAACGACAGCTCGCTCAGCCAGCCTATACTCTATTGCCTAGGTTTGTGGTGGCTTCCACTTGGGCGGGCGTTTTTCTTTCTTTCTATTCCCACTCTTGTGGTGCTCCCCTTTTAACCAGCATTTGATCCTTATCGATATGACATCCTTTATGGGAACTGCTTTAGCAGCCTTAACGGTTTGGTTTTGATTCAGTTCAGTTAAGTTTTTTTTGCTTTTCCTTAGCTTTTCTTAGGCGAGTCAGGGGGGACCCCATTCTCCATCCCACCCAACCAGAAGCGCCTTTTGGCTTCTTGGCAACCGAGCAACGGAAGTGTAATGTTGTTCATAATTTATGCCAATATTTTTTTAAGTAGCCATTCATTGATGATGTACAAAAGGAAAGCCAGAACATGGTTAACAGAAGAGCAAAAAATCCCTTTCCCATTCCCATTCTGAAAGCAATAAGCGAAAGCCAATAGCAGCCAAATCGTCTAAGAATGCACAGAACGCGGAACGCTAAAAAATATAGAACTCGTTTAGCTGGAATGGTGAAATAAAATCAATGGTTGTATGGGGAGTTCTAGAATTTCTTGTCGAGAAATCTCTAAGGATTCATTATTATTGTTTCTCTTTCGGTTTCTACACTTTTTAGTTGAAAGAAATTCTACATTCCATTCTTTTTGGAGCGGCAATGTCTCTGCAAATCCTTTGTCGACCCTCACTCT
This sequence comes from Eudasyphora cyanicolor, assembly GCA_963930755.1. NCBI lineage: Eukaryota > Metazoa > Arthropoda > Insecta > Diptera > Muscidae > Eudasyphora > Eudasyphora cyanicolor. The sequence goes on from OZ005738.1 coordinate 26,758,509, forward strand.
TGAATTGGGGGGCGGTGGTTTTTCTTGCTGTAACATTCACATTTCACTACAACTTTTTTATTGGCTGTAAAGCTTTGAAGTGTAAATTTATTGTTGAATTTCATTGTGCTGGTCGTTATTCGTTTTCTGCGTTTTTTTTTTTTTTTGTTTAAGTCATTATTAACATAAAAATTACTTAATAACAAAGAAAATCGCTTTTTTGCGGGACTCTCCTCCCCACGATTTCAGTAGAGACTTCCCTCAACTCAGCTTCCTCCCTCTAGTACCCACTGTCGCCATCTTTTTGTGTAAAGTTTCCATGAAGGGGCCACAAAGAATCGTTTTTAAGTCAACAACTAAGCCAGCCAAAGGATGATGAGAAAGGACATAGCTTATAGCTAAGATATGAATGTAAATTTCGTGTTTGAAAAACTTGAAGCTTTGGCACCCTCTTCACCAAAGCGTTAGAAGTTACTTTCAAGTGACCTTATGGCAGAGAGGGAGAGCGAGAGAGAACAGTTTATTTGGAGCTACTAAATTTATTACCAACTGAATTATTCAGTTGTCAGTTTCATTAGAATACTATGGGAATAATGAAATTTGTCTTTGCGAATAACGGTAACTTTAAATGGGAATTTGAAAATTAATTTCAGATAATGAAATAATCTTCCGGTTTTCTATAATAAAATTGCGTTTAAAATATTTAAATGAATTAACTAGAACTGCAGCAAAATCGGACTTGAACCTTGGCTCTTGATATATGTTAGAAACATAACATGAAACACCAACTCTGTTATCAGAATTATGTAGCGGTTTTATAGAATACAGAGTTAGTTCAAGAGTATTAATTGAAACGATTAAATGTTAAGCCGGACCTGAACCAAATCGGACTCGAACCTTGGCTCATAATATATGTTAAAAACATAACATTTAATACCGAATCAATTGCCGGAATAAACTTCTTGTGTCCTGTGGTACCAAAATTTTTTTACCGGAATTATAATTCATAGAATTCATAGTTTTTTCAAGAGAATTAATTGAAAAGATTAAAAATTTAGTCAGAACTGAAACAAATCGGACTCGAACCTTGGCCCTAAATATATATATAAAATTCATAAAATGAAATACCAACTCAATTGACGAATAATTTCTTTGGTTCCCAGTGGAACTCCATTTTTTACAGCAATTAGAACTCATAGAACACAAAGTTTGTCCAAGAATATTAATTGAAACGATTAAATATTTAGTCGGACCTGAATCAAATCGGGCTCGAACCTGTTCTCTTAATATATATTACAAGCATAACATAAAACCCAACTCAGGTTCCAGAAAAATCATTTGTTTCATAGAAAACAAAGTTTGTACAAGAGTATCAATTGAAACGATTAAAAATGTTGTCTCTCTTGAAACAAATCGGACTCGAACCTGGGCTCTGAGTAGATGTTTAAAACATAACACGAAACCCCAACTTAGTTGACGGAATAATCTCCTGGTTTCCTATATTTTATAATATCTTATTTTATAGAATTAAGCAAATCGATTTACAATTGAATCAGACCTAAACCTAAAAACATGGGTTCAATCCCTGACGACCAGTGGGTCGTTCAATTTAGAGTACGGGACACAATGAGTCGTCTACTTTAGAGTAGGTGACCCAGCGGGACCTTTTCTTTAGAGAATGGGCCCCTATAGTTCGTCTACTTTATTGTATGTACTGTATGAGACACAATAGGCCGTCTACTTTACTGTGTGGGGCCCAATAGATCATCTACTATGGACTAGGTGATCCAATGGATCATCTATTTTGGAGTAGGTGGTTCTACTTTAGAATATGGGACCCAATGAGTCGTATCCTGTGGAGTGCGGGACCCAATGGTGAGTCTGTATTATTGTATGGGACCCAATAGGTAATCTACTTTAGAGTATGGGAACCAATGTGTCGTCTAATTTAGAGGAGGTGATCCAATGGGTCGATTATTTTAGAGTAGGTGACCCAATAGATCACCTACTTCAGAGTAATGGACCCAATGGGACGTCTACTTTGGAGAACGGGACCAAATGGGGAGTCTACATTACTGTAGGGGACCTAATAGGTCGTCTACTTTAGTCAAGGGGACCAAATAGGTGGTCTACTTTACAGAATGGGAACCAAATGGTCGTCTACTTTACTATGGGACACAAGAAGTCCTCCAGTTTGTAGTAGGTGACCCAAAGGGTTGTCTACTTTAGCATAGGTGATCCAATGGGTCATTTGCATTAGAGTAGATGACACAATAGAACATCTGCTATAGAGTTTAGGACCCAATGGGACGTCTACTTTAGTGTACGGGACAGCATCGGGAGTCTCCCATCCTTTAGGGACTCAATCGGTCGTCTACTTTAATGTATGGGACCCAATAGGTCGTATACTTTACTGAATGGGACCCAATTGATTATGTACTTTACTATGGGACTCAATATGTCGTCTAGTTTGCAGTAGGTGATCCGAAAGGTCGATTATTTTAGAGTAGGTGACCCAGTAGATCATCTACTGTAGAGTATTGAACGTCTTCTTGAGAGTATGGGACGTCTACTATATGGAGTCTTCTTTACTTTAGGGGAACCAATAGCTCGTTTACTTTACAGAAGGTGATCCAAAGGCTCGTCTACTTTACAGTAGGTGACAAAATAGGTCGTCTACTTTACTTTAGGTGACAAAATGGGTAGTCTACTTCAGGGTAGGTGATCCAATGGTTCGTCTACTTTAGAATAGGTGACCTAATGCGTCGTCTACTTAAGAGTAGGTGACCTAATGCGTCGTCTACTTAAGAGCAGGTGACCTAATGCGTCGTCTACTTTAGAGTATTGAACCCACTGGGTCTCTACTTTAGAGTATGTAACCGAATGGTTCGTCTACTATAGAGTATTGGACCCACTGGGTCTTCTACTTTAGAGTATTGGACCCACTGGGTCTTCTACTTTAGAGTATGTGACCGAATGGTTCGTCTACTATTGAGTATTGGACCCACTGGGTCTTCTACTTTAGAGTATGTGACCGAATGGTTCGTCTACTATTGAGTATTGCACCCTCTGGGTCTTCTACTTTAGAATATTGAACCCACTGGGTCTCTACTATAGAGTATGTGACCGAACGGTTCGCCTACTTTAGAGTATTGGACCCACTGGGTCTTCTACTTTAGAGTATGTGATCCAATGGATCGTCTACTGCAGAATATGGAACCCATTTCTCTGAATTTCGATTACATTGTAATATGCATTCGACGAGTAGTTGGTAGTGTATAATCTGACCTTTCTGGAAATCAAGGTTCAAGCCGTTCAGATAATATAAAATTCTATGTCTCAAATCCCATAGCTCTCTTGGACAATTTACTTACAAAATAACCAAAACCACTTCAGATTACATTTTGGTTTTCCTAAACATTAACTCAAAGAAAAATCTTTGCAATCCTCTATTTAACACTACAAACAATCTTGTCGATTTACTGTTGTCTTCTCATTTCCCATTAGCTAATTTAAAAGTTGGTAGTGTATGAACTGACCTTTCTGGAAATCAAGGTTCAAGCCCGGTTAAGATAATATAATTTTCGTTTCTTATTCTCAAATCCCATAGCACTTCATCGACAATTTGCTTACTAAATTACCAAAATCTCTTCAGATTACATTTTGGTTTTGCTAAACTTTAACTCAAAGAAAAATCTTTGCAATCCTCTTTTTAACACTACAAACGGACTTATCGATTTGCTGTTGTCTTCTCATTTCCCATTAGCTAATTTAAAAACTTACCCCCCTCAAGGGAGAACAAACTTTAATTGCTTCAAACCTATCCCCACTCGATCCTTCCGAGTACTGCCACGCCATGCCAAGCCACCGATGTCAAATTGAACATCAATGGTGCATGACAAACAAAAACGGAATGGAAAAACATGTTAGACGTTCAATTTTTTTTGCCATCATTACAATCAGACTTTTGTCTTTATTTTTGCAAGGATATTCAAGCTAACGACAAAGGCAAATAAACTCCTAGCAAGAATATCGGAGAAGAAAAAACAAAACGACATAGAATGAAGGACGACGACGATATGAAAGAAACAAGCGTCGAAAAAAGAACATAAAGAAATAGTAGAGGAGGAAAAACAACCAGCGATTAGACTGTATTAAGTTAATTACAAACAATAGTTAAATTTCCACTGAAGTGCGGGTGCGGTGTGGGGGCAAAAAGGGACCCGCACTACAGCAGGACCATAAACTACTGCTGCTACTAGCAAATCCACCCCATAAAACGTTCCTAGTCTCTCCGGTAGTTTTGGCTAAAGCTCTTCAATATGTTATGTGTTGTAGTTGTTGGTTTTTGTTTCTTTTGTTATTGCTAGTGCTGCACGCTTTCCTGTTTGGCTTATAAGGCTCGGGCTATCAGCAGTATTAGTGGTAGTTACAGTCGATAGGAATTGGTTAGGAGCGCTGGAACATGAAGATCTTGTCGATACTATATTGAAATGGGAGAAAGGCAGAACATTTTTAGGCGTTAATATATGTACACTTACCAATTTACATGAGTCCACTGAACCCAGTACTGGTTAAATTTTGACCTATCACTGATTTTAGCACGTAGACAATGATTGGTATTAGTTAACTAAGTTTAAATGCAATAAACGATATGGCTGCATGTGGTGTGTCATCATAAGTTTGCATCAGTAAGATCTACTCCTTAGTAGACGTCCAGTTGGGTTATCTACACCTTAGTCGAGGACGATTAAGGTTATCTAAACATTAGTAGAAGACGATTTGGGTTGTCTACGCCACATCTGACGTTATCTTGCGTTATCTACTCCTCAGTTGATATACAGTTGGGTTATCTACTCCTTAGTAGACGACCAGTTGGGTTATCTACTCCATAGTAGATATACAGTTGGGTTATCTACACCTTAGTAGATGATGAGTTGGTTTATCTACTCTTTAGTACACTACCAATTGTGTTACCTACACCTTAGTTGTATTAGTTGGGTTATCTACACCTTAGTCGAGGACGATTTGGGTTATCTACACATTAGTAGAAGACGAGTTGGGTTGTCTACGCTACATCTGACGATATCATGTGTTATCTACTCCTCAGTAGACACACAGTTGGGTTATCTACCCCCTAATAGACGACCAGTTGGGTTATCTACTATTTAGTAAACGACCATTTAGGTTATCTACACCTTAGTTGAGCACGAGATGGGTTATCTAACCCTTATTAGCGGAGTTGGATTATCTACTCCTTAGTGGATATACAGGTATCCGAACCTGAGGAATCCGATGACGATATGAGCTTCGCTCTCTTCGACTAAATGGACAACTATTTGTTTTTATATCCACCATGTGTTATCTAACGTAATCCTGTTGGGTTATCTACACCTTAGTAAGGACGAGTTGGGTTATCTACTCTTGAGTACATGACCAATTGGGTTAACTACACTTAAGTAGAGTACGAGTTGGGTTATCTACACCTTAGTCGAGAACGATTTGGGTTATCTACACATTAGTAGAAGACGAGTTGGGTTGTCTACGCTACATCTGACGATATCTTGTGTTATCTACTCCTCAGAAGATATACAGTTGGGTTATCTACTCCTTAATATACGACCAGTTGGGTTATCTACTCCTTAGTAGAAGACCAGTTGGGTTATCTACTCTTTAGTAAACGACCATTTAAGTTATCTACACCTTAGTAGAGGACGAGTTGGGTTATCTACATTTTCGTAGAGGACGAGGACCCTTAGTAGCGGACGAGTTGGATTATCTACTCCTTAGTGGATAAACAGGTATCCGAACCTGAGGAATCCGATGACGATATGAGCTTCGCTCTCTTCGACTAAATGGACAACTATTTGTTTTTATATCCACCATGTGTTATCTAACGTAATCCTGTTGGGTTATCTACACCTTAGTAGAGGACGAGTTGTACTTTCTACTCTTTAGTAGAATATCAATTGGGTTATCTACACATTATTAGAGGGCGATTTGGGTTCTCTATTGCTTATTTTATTCTTTCCTAAAAATTCGCATTTTTTTTAAATCTAATCCTACTCGAATCAACACGACTGCAGTTATCTTTGTCTATACGTAAAATTTCCATAAAGCCAGAACGGTTCTAAGATATCAGAAAACTCGACACCAACCTAACCCATTCATCCGCTACACCCAAACTACTCCTACCGCCACTGTCATGACATATTTATGTTCATATGTTTGAGTAGAGTCTAGTTGTAGTTGGCTATTTTTATAGCTCTATGTTGTTCCTGCAGTATAGTCGAGTATAGTGTTGTATATTAGAGTACTCGTACTCATATTCGTAGTGGTATTCCCAATTGTATACAGAAGTTTTTGCGTGCATTTATAGCTTTTGTTTCAATCCACCAAAGAACAGTGAAACGCTGGTCGTACAAGGAATCATAACAAAAGCGTTAACTCTACCTATATCGTCACCATTACCGCTACCTTCAGCTCTGTTCCGTGTTGTATGATGGTGCTGTTTCATGGAAGGGGAAGTGCACTGTAACTCATAGTGAGGCAGGGAAATTGATGGAAAATTGCTTAGAGGGCGTTGTGTTATATTGTGAGCAAGCGCGGCACCCATCTGGCGCGCTAGCTTTGTCATCATAAATTTTTTGGTCTTTATGCGATATATGGCAATTTTTGAAATGCCTCTTATTTTAGATAGCTCACGCACCTTCAGCTGATGATCATCTCATAACATTTTGTGGAGTTTAACCGTTTCTGGTGAGAACGTCACAATTTGTCGAACACTACGGTAATAGTCTTGGGAGCTCTTATGGCCTTGTTAAAACTCTGTCATACAATATTTTTTAGTTGTTAACGAAGGAGCAGACTTATGTGAAAAATGTCCTAATGTGGTATTCATTAAACTGCACTAATGTGCACATATCGAATTCACATTCCTGCCTAATGTGCACTTAAGCGAAATATTCCTGTTGATTTAGCATTTAAATGTAATATATTGTATGAATAATGACCGCAAGTGAAATTTCCGAATATGGTATTCATTTAACTGCACAAATGTGCACTTATCCAATTCACATATTTTGATTCTTCATTTAAAAGTAATATATTGTATGAATAATTATCGCCAGTGAAAAATTTTCCAGTGTGTGGTTCATTTAACTGCACAAATGTGCACTTACCCAATTCACATACCTGCCTAATGTGCACTTAAGCGAAATATTCATGTTTATTCTGCATTTAAATGTAATATATTGTATGAATAATGATCTCAAGTGAAAAATGTCCTTACTGGTATTCAATTAGTTGCACAAATGTGCACTTATCCAATTCACATATCTGCTAATGTACACTTAGGCGAAATATCCATGTTGATTCTGCATTTAAATATAAAAAATTTAATGAATAATGAACGCAAGTGAAAAATTTCCCAATGTGGTATTCACTTAACTGCATTAATGAGAATTTATCTAATTCACATACCTGCTTAATGTGCACTTAAGCGAAATAATAATGTTGATTCTGCATTTAAATGTAATATATTGTATAAATAATGACCACAAGTGAAAAATTTCCTAATGTGGTATTCACTTAACTGCACAAATGTGTACTTGTCCAATTAACCTATCTGTCGAATGTGCCCTTAAGCGAAATATTCCTATTGATTATGCATTTAAATGTAATATTTTGTATGAATAATGACCGCAAGAGACAAACAAATAATGCTATTATCCTAATTGTGCACATAAACGAAAACATCTTGCAAAATCTTTTAACTTTTGTGCAGGTAATGACAAAAGAAACTTAAGCTCAATGCAGCTAAGCGAAAAAATAATGTACTTAACAGTTTTTCAAGTTTCTTTACATTCAGATAGCCTTATGGCTTTATAATAGCTCAAAATCACTGTACTTTTGTCCATTCAACTCCATAACGGGAAAGCAAAACCAGGCGTCTCCCAATCAGCCAGCTTGACGCTCCCTTTCAAAAACCCCTCCGTCCCCCCATTCCCCTTTCGCTCTGTAAAAGGAGATACTATCGATATATCACTCGAAAAACGTCCGTGTGAAAATGGAACAGAGCAGAAAAAAAAAACCAAATCGTAATAGAAAATAATGACAATGACGCCATGTTGTCCAATATACATAGTTTTTTTGCTGGAAATATTTTTGCTCCTTCTCTCCCTGCATTTGACATTCTTTCGCCAAACGAATAGTATTTCCGTCATTTGGTTTCACATTCTACTGTTTGTTGTTTTTTTTTCTGCTCCTTCACTATGTTTGGTGTGTCGTATTTTTCATGTTTACAAGAATTTACTGGGTGAAATTAAAAGTACATTAACTGACAGTTAAATCGTTACAGCGTCGTTTCAAACTCTGTGGATGGAGTGATGGAGATACGATATATAGGGATGGATGGGGTTGGGTAAGACCCTAGCAAAAGTCCCGGGCAAAAGGAATGATGTTTTGTTTTTCTTCTATGTGTTGAATGATGATGAACAACAAAAGAAAAGTGTTTGTGTCCAGAAAAGGACGTAGCATTCGGACTGAAGGACACTTGGGATGACGTCAAGTCTGTGTATACGACGAGTATATTTACGTGACATTTCTCGTATTGACACGTGCCCAGATTGAAGTTTGTGATATTTTACATATCTTTGGTTTAGATGTAATGAAAACAAAGTAAATGACTCGACTATATGTGTACGTATGTGAAGTATGCCAAAGGGATTCATTGTTTGACAAAAGGATCATCAGTAGGGCACACACACACACGAACGCACTCAGATTTTATCGCACTCACCTTTATTTGTGTTTATGCGACAATTATGGAAGACCTTAATTTTGTTTTGATATCAGGGAAAATGGGGAAATAATTATATTGTTCTAACTTAGGAGCTGCAATTAAGTCGTTGACTTAGAGATTTGATCTAACACTAATATCTTGTCATAGGGAAACACCCCATAAATCAGAAAAGTCATCCTGTTATAGCTCTTTAATTTATACTATGTCACTCTGTACATAGTTAAAGGTCCAAAAATTTTTTTTGGCTGAAGTAGAGACATGAATTTTTCCCCATCCCTCTTATTGAACCAATTTGATTGCTTTATAAAGCCTGCCGACATCTAGAGAGAGCAGGTTACAGACAACGAAGCTTCTACAAATGCCATTTCGCAAGACCATCATCTCTTTTTACGTGCCGTCCAATAAGGCATTGATCCATCAAGGCAGAACCAATAAGTGAGGCGTCCGGTCTCGAAAACGACTACAAGGTGTAAGTGCGTTTGGAGTTTAGGCAGGCCAATGTCAGCCTGGAATGTATGCAGTTCCTAACCTAACCTAACCACCTTCCAGTTACTACCGGGCATTTCCCTGCTGATAAAAGTATGGAGGACAGATGACCTGCAATTTGAAGACCCCCTCTATATCTAAGAAAGCTACCATGGTATAATCCTTAACAGAGAGAGAGAGAAATCCATCCTTCAGTAGAGCTGAATAGATCATGCAGGGCGGTTTCGAAGGATTTGCTATGTGCTATTGATTGGACAGTAGTTTGTGATCAATTTTAGTTATAAGGTATTAAATTTCTTCAGGTTTTAAGGAGAAATTACGATGGACTAATCGGTCGGAAATCCTTAGCTTCTGAGTGGGATTGAATTCTCTCCCATTTGTTTCTAGATAGGACTAGATATAATAAAAAAAATATATACAAGTATAGATCTCTCTGAGCCAGTGAGCATCAGCCAATGCCTGTATATATTGTTATTGAAGGCCCCTTCTATATCTAAGAAGCCTACCATAGTATATTCCTTAAAGGATATAGATGCTTAAATAATGCTATGTAGAACATGCAGGGAGGTTTTGGTAGATCTGCCCCTGCTGTAGGCGTGTTGTTGACTGGACAGTAGCTTGTGATACATTTTACTGCTAAGGTATATACATATATATTAATCTCTTCAGGGTTTTAAGGAGAAATAACGATAGACTAATCGGCCTGAAATCCTTAGCTCATGTACGGCACGATTTTCCCGCTTCTGGGATAAAAACAACCTTATGTTCCCTCCATTTTGTTGGTATATCAAGTTTTGTGATTTTGGAACTCAATTCTGAGAATTGGACGTGAAAGTAGCCCCAAAAATCAGAACTTCTGCATCATTCGTTTAGTCAAGTTGGCTCAATTTATAATTTACTGGCCATATGGATTTTTTGATCACTTTTTTTTTGCACTTTTCTATATATTAACTCGGTTATATCTCGGTATACCGTACGGAATATTTTTTTGTGTCTGAAGCAAAGTGATAGATATTAAATAGGAGAAAAAAATGCGGAATAGTACTATCCGATTTTAAGGCATCCATAGCCTTAAAAATCGCAAAAATACCCATTTTTTTCCCATATATTTCACATTTTTTCCCAATAACTGGAGCAACTTGCACTTGTTATTTTCCATATTGAAATTTGGAAGCTTTTCTTTTTTTTAAATGTATTTCCATATCGAAATTTGGAAGCTTTTCTGCTTTTTGAAATGTTTTTCACTTTAAAATATAATTTAAAAATTGTACTTTTCGCTTTCGTCGGCACTCGTTGAATGACAAAAATCGATCAATGAACACCTATTAATACTACATATTTTTCAATATTTGGTATTTTCCAAATTCTCAGAATTGTGTCTGAAGCAAAGTTGTAAATATTGAATAGGGGAAAAATGCGGAACAAACCTACCCGAAAAAAAGGGCGTCCAGTGCCTTAAAATCGCGAAAATGCAAATTTTTCCCCCATTTTTCCCAATGTCTGGAACAACTTGCACTTGTTTTTTTCCCTATCGAAATTTGGAAACTTTCCTGCTTTTTAAAATGTGTTTCACTCTAAATTATAATTTAAAAATTTTACTTTTCGCTTTCGTCGGCACACAACAATCTATCAATGAACACCTATAAATACTACATATTTTTCAAAATTTTGTATTTTCCAATTCTCAGAATTGTGTCTGAAGCAAAGTTGTAGATATTGAATAGGAGAAAAAAATGCGGAACAAACCTACCCGAAAAAGTGCATCCAGTGCCTTAAAAATGGGAAAAATTCATTTTTTTACCAATTTCTCACATTTTTTGCCCAATAACTGGAGCAACTTGCACTTGTTATTTTCCATATTCAAATTTAGAAGCATTTCTGCTTTTGTTGTTCACTCGAAATTGTAATTTAAAAATTTTAACTTTTCGCGTTCGTCGGCTCTTATTGAATGACAAAATAGATCAATGGACACCTATAAATACTACGTATTTTTCAATATTTGGTATTTTCCAATTCTCAGAATTGTGTCTTAAGCAAAGTTGTAGATATTGAATAGGAGAAAAAATGTAAAACACACCTACCCAAAAAAGGGCCTTAAAAATCGCAAAATTGCTAATTTTTCCCCTTTTTTGCCCAATAACTGGAGCAACTTGCACTTGTTATTTTCCGTATTAAAATTTGAAAGCGTTTTTGCTTTTCAAAATGTTTTTCATTTTAAATTATAATTTAAAATTTTAAAATTTTACTTTTTGCATTCGTCGGCACTTGTTGAATGAGAAAAACCGATCAATGATCACTAGGGCGGGTCGATTTAAAAATCGCCCATTGCTCAGTGAAAATCGTATTCTAGGGATCAAAATAAGAAACTTTGCCGAAGGAACCATACCTCTAAAATGAATTCTGATGTCCCGGAAAAAATCCCACTTTGACCCATTTAGAGTGCTCCAATCGAGTCCAAATGTATGACCGACCCCCACTCAGTGAAGTGCTCAGTGAAAATCGTATTCTAGGGATCAAAATAAGAAACTTTGCCGAAGGAACCATACTTCTAAAATGAATTCTGATGTCCCGGAAAAAATCCCACTTTGACCCATTTAGAGTGCTCCAATCGAGTCCAAATGTATGGAACCCCAGGCGGTTCCAGGGGGTGTGCCACTGGCATGGGTGGGTCGGGCCTCCAAAGTTAGTGGGGGTTGGTCATACATTTGGACTCGATTGGAGCACTCTAAATGGGTCAAAGTGGGATTTTTCAAAATTTGCCCCTACCCAAAAGTTCGAGTTTTAGAGGTATGGTTCCTTCGGCAAAGTTTCTTATTTTGATCCCTAGAATACGATTTTCACTGAGCAATGGCGATTTTTTTTGCCTCCCCACAAATCGACCCGCCCTAATGATCACCTATAAATACTACACATTTTTCAATATTTTGTGTTTTCCAATTCTCAGAATTGAGTCTCAATTCAGTGAGCTGAAAAATGCTGTACTGTGATGTACTCGTATATGATTGATACAACATGTGTACAACTCTCTGGCCTGGGATCAATTGTATCAGCCATTGCCTGCAGCTTCGCCGGTCGGACATTGTCTGGTCCTGGCGACCTAAAAGGTTTAAAGCCTTTGATAGCCCTAAGACTTCTATTTATAGTTTCGGTTACAATCTTGCTGGTGACCTCTGATGGCTGCACTTCAATGGAATCCTGTGTTGAAGCATTCAATGACATTTCAGAATTGCCCGGGAAATGTGTATCCAGGAGCATTTCTAGCTAATTCTCACAGGACGTAGCACAAGAACTATCATGTCCCCAATAATCCAAGGTGTTGAGGATAAAATTGTTTGAAAACCTTGTGGCTTCTGATGAGCTTTCTACGCTATTGCAGAACTTTATGCAGGATTTATTTTGTGCTTTTCTCAACACTTTTTTTGTACTGCTTGAGTTCTTCCTTGAAGTTCGTCCTAGTCCGGTGGGGCACTAGAGCCATTGGATGAGATTTCTACGACATTGCAGAACTCTATCCACGATTTATTTTGAGCTTTCAGCTCTTTTTAATACTGCTTCAATTCTTCCTTATAGGTGTCTCAGTCCAGTGGAGCTTTTGTGGCCTTTGCCTCAAAGATTAAAGAGCTTCCTGTAGCACTTACTCAATATAACTAATTGAGACGACCACCATTTCGGACATAGTTAGCCCCTTACCTGTTATTAACGACTGAACTTGGTAAAAATTACAAAGTTTTTTATTTCTGTTTAAAATCATGGTTTTTTTTAGAAAATCCACATGATTTTAATTTAACGACTGGTGGAATAAGCCAAAATTAAGGAATATATAATATTTTATTAATTTATTTGTAAGTAAAGGAAATCTATAAATATTTTTATTTAAGGATATCCGTCAAAAACAAAACTTGGTAAAAAATTACAAAGTTTTTTATTTCTATTTAAAATCCTAGTTTACATACACAATTATGGGCATACTCCTATATTTCCTCATAAATCTCAGATTATTTTGTTTCCTCTGAAATAATTCTATTCCCACATTATTATTCTAGTCACATTGTGTCCTCATGTAAATAATTCCAATAATTTTGGTCACTTTGACACCCTGTAGCAGGGTGTTATGGCCAAGTATCGAATGTTTTCAATTATATCATAATTATTTCCTGGAAATGTATTCCCAATAATCGCTTTATGATGCCATGGTGTTGTTTTTTTATTGATTCGCAAAATTTCAAGAACAAGTAGAGGACTTTGTTTTTTTTTTTTTTGCCCAAGAACTTCTTCTTCCATTTCACCCATATACATATGTGCATATATGGCTTTCCAGTGAATTGTTTTCTTCATAAAAACATTTGCCGGACCATGACTTTTTATGCGATGGAGGGTATTAATTTCATTGTTTTTTTTTTCATTCTTTCATTTCTTATCATACGCAATTTCCGCTGCTTCGTGGTTTAATTTTCCAAAGAAAATTGTGTAATTTAATATCATACGAGTATGTCCATTTCAGTCCTGAGGCCTATAATAATTAGTTGCTCTGTTCGGAGGCAAGAAGAAGGCGACTAACCCAAAAAAGGAAATTTTTTTTAATCAATTTCATATGACTTTTTGTCTTCAATAACCGTTATTTTTAATTGACTTGAAATCAATTTCAAGCTATGAACTTTTTCCTTTTTTTTGAAGAAAAAAAAACATCGAACCAAGTCTAAAAGTCATAAACACTTTGTTGTTGCAATTTTCTCTTTCCCAGCTATTTTCTTTATTATTAGTACAATCCCTTAAGCTTCTTTCCTCTCTGTGCCACTGATTCTGAGCCCCCTACATACTTCCGTTCATCCGTACTTTACTGGTCGCCGTGGTCAATATACTTTTATTGGCTTAACCGTAATAACCATGTTTATATACGTTACCCGCCCACGTATGTCTGTATAAGTGATTGTTATTGGTGTTGTTGTTGCTGTTATTTGTTGGGGCTATCCTCCGCTTCCCCCCAGAATACTTAGCCATATTCTTTGGATTTTCGTTATCGCCTTTTTTGTATGTTTTTATAAGATTTCTTTTTTTATGCTTCTTTTTTTCACACTGAGTTTCCGCTACATTTTCTTTAATTAGATTGTTTTCCATTACATACAATTTCTTTTGAGTGTAAGTATGTATGTATGTGTGTGTCTGTAAGTTCTTCAAATTTGTGTTGGCGTCTTCCTTGGAGAATAAAAGGAAACGGATATTAATTACCTGAAAAATATGTAGTATATATAGGAGAAAAAAAAAAGAAATAATGAAAATTTATATAAAGTGTTGCTGGAATTGGGATTGAATTTTTTAACAGTATCATTAAAGCAGGGCAGAATTATTTAGGAGCGGACACAGGTGCTGCTGAAGCATCTAAGGGAGGGGGATTTAAAAAGTCTGGAACAAAAAAATAATTGAAAGGATCCAAAGCTTTAGTTGGTCATGTTATTTTTCTAGCCAAAATCAAAGGAATTTTATGAAGTTTACACATTGTAAGATATACCCTGTAATGAAGAAATCCATAAAGCTTAAGGAAGTGCAATGCAAATGATTGAAACAGGAATATTATGCGAGGATTTAAAGCTATAATTGACATTTTTGGCCTCCATCATAGATATCGAGAAGTATTGGACGTTTTTATGCATTTGGAGGACACCCTGTAATGTAGAAAATCCACAAATATTACGGAAGTACATTATAAATGATTGTAAATGACTTTAAAGCAAAAAAATATATGTGTCTGTAAATAAAGAATAGCCGAAATATACTTAAATATTAATAACTTAGAAAAATATTAATTAAAACATGAAACTTAATTAAAATGTTTCCTTATTTTGATGACACCCTGTTATGCCAAAAATTCAGAAAACAATGGCTGGGATAATGAAAAGGCCTGAAATGTAAATTTAATTTGTCAACCCAAATATTTTTTGGGCCTCTTTTACTTTTTTCAACTTAAAAAGAATGCAAAAAATGAAGTTACTGATTTATATGTGACACCCTGTTACACATAATACACTCAATACACATACAATGCTTTTTTTGGCCTTTTTTTACTTTTTCAACTTTAAAAAATACAAAGGATGAAGTTTCAATTTAACACTCTTAAAAAGACAAAATCACAAAATAAACTTAAAGATCTCCTTATTTAGCTCATGTTTTTCTCCTTCCAATTCTTACTAGAAACAGTTTTTGAAGATTTAGATTTTTAATGACGCCTTGTCATAAACAAATATATTTCAAATAGTTCTATAAATGCCAAGCAGTCAATGTAGACGAAAAAATATAACTTTAAAAGTTCTGACAAATCTCATTGATTTTCATTAATTCGTTTTTTTTGTTAGTAATTTTAAAAACACTACAGGGCCATTCATATGTACTCAAATATTATACAACAATTTTTATATATAAAAATTTTTTAAATTCATTATTTTATACATTTTTTTAATTTCTTTGATAAGATTATTGCCTATTCCAAAGCTGCATTCCTCTTTTAATACAAATTGCAGTTAAAATTATTTTTACGTCACCCTGTAAAAAGGTAAAACATGTTCGTTTGAAATGCTCTGAATAATTAAATGCCTCTAAATCGGTGTTTCTCATTACGTTTGTCGAGACGATGAGTGATAAGGAGTCATCATTAGGCTGATCCTAAGACCAAGGTTTAATTTAAAAATTTTTAAATGTCACCCTGTGCTTAGACAATACGCCCCAAACATGGTTCTTGGTGGAAATTGCAATTTATACTAGTCCTATAGCGTGAGATGAAGAAAAGTTTTTATTCTTTGTACTTTATGAGTCACCCTGTACATAGTCAATACATTCCAAAGTATGTTTTTTTCAGAAGTTTTTAATAATTCAAATTTTAATTATTTTTTCAATACGATGAGTGATAACGAGTCGTCTCCAGGGTTAGTTTAAGAGTAAATTTTAATGTATACTACTTTATGTGTCACCTTGTATAAGGTAATAGGTTCTAGAAATGTTTCTTTGTGGAAGTTTAATAGGAGCTATTCGTATTAGGTTGAGATTAGGAGCAAATTATATTTTATTTTACTGTATATGTCACCCTGTACATAGTCAACAGGTCCCAACATAGTTTTTTTTAACGGAAATTGTTCATAATAAACTGTTCATTATTTTTTTTGTCTAGACGACGAGTCATAGCAGAATGAGTTTAAAAACTGATTTTAATTAAAACTACTTTACGTGTCACCCTGTATATGGTAATAGGTTCTAGAAATGAGTCTTGGAAGATATATTAATTAAAGCTGTTCGTAATAGGTTGAAAATAAGAGTAAATTGTGTTCTATTATTTTTTATGTGTCACCCTGTGCAAAGTCAATAGGTCTCAAAATACATTTTTTGTCGGAAATTGTTCATGAGACATTTTTCTCTATTTATTTCAAGAGGATAATTGATAACGGATTCCTAAGCAGACTGAGTTTAAGAGCAAATTTTAATGTTCACTTTTTTATGTGCCACCCTGTACATAGTTAATAGGTCCTAAATATATTTCACTGTAATTAATGACATTGTAATTAATAATATTCGTAATAGGTTGAGATTAAAGAGCAAATTGTGTTTTATTCTACTTTATGTGTCACCCTGTACATAGCCAATAGGTCCCAAAATATTTTTTTGTCGGATATAGTTCATGAGACGTTTTTCATTATTTATTTCGGGGCAATGAGTGATACCGAGCCATCCACAGGGTGAGTTTAAGAGCTAATTTTTATGTATACTTCTTTATGTGTCACCCTGTGTATCGTATTAGGTCCTAGAAATGATTATTGAAGGACATTTAAATTAAAGCTATTCGTAATAAGTTGGGATTAAGAGAAAATTGATTTTTATTCTACTTTATGTGTCACCCTGTGAATAGTCAATAGATCGCAAAACATTTTTTATCGGAAATTTTTCTTAATAAATGTTTCATTATTTATACCAGACGATGACATTGACAGTGTCACCCTGTCAATGAAAAATCGTTTATTTTATAGCTGAATTATTTTTCTAGACTGTAATTGATCACAATAAATGAATTTAAATCATATCCCATGATTCTTATGTCCCTTTGTAAACTGATTTAGGAAAAATATAATCGCGCCCCCCTGTAGATTGATGATCTTTGAGTTGTATAGTCCATAATTTAGAAAAAATCAATATCTTTGTCGAAAGTATAAATAATATTTGATTTTATTGTATGTGTTTAACCCTGTTAATAGAGACGGTGACGGACTTCCTTGGAATGCAAACTCTGAAATCTTCAAGTAAACATCTTAATCTGAGCATTAACATTTAACCTAGTTTATGGGTCACCCTGTTATTGATTAAAAAACATGTAAAATGCGCTTGATGTATACTATTTATATAGTATTTAATTAGTTCAAATCGGTAATTGATATTTCCTTATAAAGGGCAAACTGCATTTTATTTCCCTTTTTCCGGAAAATAAGTATTCTCTGCAGTGAATTTAATCTTATTTGCAATACAAGTACTTTCTCCCATTTTTTTTTCTTCTGCTAAAAGTAATTCCTGATTATTTTTTGCTGGATTCCCAGGAATCTTTTCATAATGCAAAAAATCACTCATGCGTTAGTTGCTTTTATGGCTATCCGCCTGTCTGGTTTGTTGGTTGGTTGGTCGGTCGATTATGCGTCTGACCTGCCCTCAAACTCTGCTAATATCACAGTTTTATTTTTTTGCCATTGCGGCCAGCATATTACCCCTTTAAGCTTGTTATATTTCCCAGCTTCCTCGTTTCGTTTGTGTTAAATCATTTTAAAGGTTAAAAGCATTAAACATTTTCTCCAACATAAGTGTATGTAGTTTGTTTTCATCTTGTGCCGTTTGACGCAGCTAGCCTTTCCTACTGCTGCACTGTTGCTCCTGCTTGCTACTGCGGCTCCTGCTGCCGCAGTTGTTGTTGTTAAGTAATTTTGCTAATTGAAAATTTTAATAAGCCCAGCGGGTGGTGGTCGTCTTCTTTTGAAAATGGACACATACTACAGTTTTGCGCAAACACTCATATATGGAATTTCTTCCTATTTGTATTGGGGTGGAACGATATAAAGAACATACAAATATTTGTAGGTATAATGTACTACGAAGAAAGTGTAGTAAAACAAAAGTATAGCTAGTGGTATCAGGATATTTTTGTGTGTCTATATTTTCCCCAGCCTTGCTGTGAGCTCGAAGGACCAAATAAAAAATGCTTGAAATTAAGACTGATGTATTGAATGTGTCAATCTTTTAAGTTTGGTAAAAATATATGCTTTTTGTAGAAATCTGTAATCAATTTACAAAAATATTCATGGCATTCTCTCAGATCGAAGGACCAAATAACAACCATATGTATATGAAGAACATTTTTTGAAGGTATTAACCAAGTATTTGGAGGCAATTAAGACTCTAGTGGCCTCTTATTATTTTCCAATAGTAGTCCAGTCTTTGTCATTTTCCAAGCCTTGCTATGAGCTCGATGGACCAAATAAAAAATTCCTAAAATTATGCCTGATGTATTGAAAGTGTCTAACTTTTTTATTTGCTAAAAATAGATGCCTTTTGTTGAATCCGGTAGTCAATTTACAAAAATATTCATGGCATTTTTTTAGATCGAAGGACCAAATAATAAGCATATGTATATGAAGAACATTGTTTGGAGATATTAACAACATATTTGGCGGCAATTTAGTCTCTAGAGGTATCTTTTTACTTTTTATCTGACAGTTCAGTTTGGTGATTTTCCAAGTCTTGCTGTGAGCTCGAAGGACCAAATAAAAAATACCTACAATTGAGCCTGTTGTACTGAAAGTGACAAACTTTAATATTTGCCAAAAATGTATGCCTTTTGTTGCATTCTGTAGTCAATTTACAAAAAAAATCATATCATTCTTTCAGATCGAAGGATCAAATAATAGGCATATGCATATAAAGAACATTGTTTGGGGATATTAACAACATATTTGGAGGCAATTTAGTCTCTAGATGTATCTTTTTATTTTCCTGACATTTCAGTTTTGGTGATTTTCCAAGTCTTGCTGTGAGCTCGAAGGACCAAATAAAAAAATGCCTGAAATTAAGACTGACTGACACTGAAAGTGTCAAAATTTTATGTTTGCTAAAAAAAGTTTGCCTTTTGTTGAATTCTGTAGACAATTTACAAATATATTCATCACATTCTTTCAGGTCGAAGGACCAAATAGTAAGCAGATAAGAAGAACATTGCTTGGAGGTATTAACAGATTATTTAGAGGTAATTACGTCTCTAGTGATCTCCTCTTATTTTTCTGACAGCTCAGTTTTGGTGCTTTCCCAAGCCTTGATATGAATGATATATTGAAAGTGTCAAACTTGTATGTTTGCTAAAAAATAGATGCCTTTCGTTGAATTCTGTAGCCAATTTACAAAAATCGTCTTCGCTTTCTTTCAGGTCGAAGGACCAAATAACAATAATATATGAAGAATATTTTTAGAGGCATAAACAAAATATTTGGAGGCAATTGAGTGTCTAGTGGTCTCTTGTTATTTTTCTGACAGCTCTGTTTCGGTTCTTTCCCAAGCCTTACCATGAGCTCGAAGGACCAAATAATAAAATGCCTGAAAGTAGGACTGAAGTATTGAAAGTGTCATACTTTGTTAAAAATTTATGACTTTTGTTGAATTCTGTGGCCAATTTACAGTACTATTCATATTATTCTTTCAGGTCGAAGGACCAAATTAAAAGCACATAAGAAGAACATTGCTTGGAGGCATTAATAACTAATTTGGTTGTAACTGAGTCTCTATATCTTGAGTTAGTTGTTATTTTTTTGACAGTTCCGTTTTTCCAAGTCTTGGAATGAGCTCGAAGGACCAAAAAACCCTAAAATTAAGCCTGATGTATAGAAATTGTCGATCTGTTAAATTTGCTAAAATTAGATATTTTTTTTTGAATTATGTGGTCGAAGGACCAAATTATAAGCATATAAGAAGAACATTGCTTGGAGGCATTAATAACTAATTTGGTTGTAACTGAGTCTCTATATCTTGAGTTAGTTGTTATTTTTCTGACAGTTCAGTTTTTCCAAGCCTTGGAATGAGCTCGAAGGACCAAAAAAACCCTAAAATTAAGCCTGATGTATAGAAAGTGTCGAACTTTTAAATTTGCTAAAATTAGATATTTTTTTTTGAATTATGTGGTCAACGCCCCAAAAATATTCATAGCATTCTTTCAGATCGAAGGACCAAATAATAAGCATATCGCGACCTAAGAGTGTAAAGGCGCTAAGTCCAATATTTAGAATTTTACAGGAGGGGCAAAAACTTACTGTAAATGAATGTTTTTATAAAGGGTATATGGACTTAGCGCTTTTAAGATTCAGCTTTTAAAGATGACAAAGCATGATTTTTTGGCTTTTTGTTTTCAAATCGATGTATAACCAACTTATCTTTCGTTCCGCTTCAAAAAATAAATTTTGGAAAAAAGTGGACTTAGCGCCTTTTCACTCTTAGGTCGCGATATGCATATGAAGAACAGTTAAATATGAATTTTTTAAATAATTTTTTTAGTACATTTAATTATTTTTATATCTTCCCAAGAGTATGGGGTCAAGTTTTTATTTTTGAATAGAAGTTTCCTGATTTGTCAAACATTTATATGAGCTCGAAGGACCAAATAATAAAAAAAAATCTTTGAAAATTTTAGAAAAATAATAAAAAGTGTAAAATTTTGTTATTTGCCATTAAAATATACCCTCGGTGTATATTAATGTCAAATTCCGCTTCTTGCGGAGAATTATTTTCTATGGCCATATCATCCTGACACTCCCTAATATACATACATACATTCCTGTGTGGCATGGCACTGCCACTGTGCAGGGACAAGAGTGCAATAAATGTGATAGCTCCTCTGTGCGGGTGCATATGTATAAAATGCATTGCCTTTTTTTTGCGAATGTATGTAATGTAAACGGACATATGGATGGACGGACGGATAAACCCACACAACCATTACTTTCAACATACGTTCAACATGAACACAAAATAATTTCGAAATTGCATTTGTATTTGTGCACGTGGACACGCAAAAACGCTCACTTTTTATATGCATACATTCACATTCAAGGGACGCAGGGATGGATGTGCATTTGGGCTGAGTGGGAGTGGTTGACTAAAAGTGGAGTAGTTTGAAGCAGTTGCCTGATGACAGAGGGAGGGAGGGGTAGGTATGGTGCCTTGTTTGCTGATACTTAAAAATTGTTGTTTAATAAACACTCACACATTTACACAGAAAAGTACACAGCAAATCCCTCCCCTCGCCGACCAAAAACAAATCGGTAATTTGATTAACAAAACAAAAAGGACTAAGTCATTTTATAAAATAAATAATATTCTTTGGAATTAAAAATATTTATTAAATTTTAAAATCGGATAATTCTCCAGTTGTTGTTGAAAAAAAATTTATTTAATAATAGACTTAACCCTTTTTGTGTTGTTTGTGTGCACTTGATGCATTTTTCGAATTTTCAGTTTCACTTTGGCCATTTTGAGAGTTCGTTTTTACCCATTCATTGCATCAAATGAAAATTTGAGGTAAATGTTCAGTAACGAATTTAAAAATCATCAAAACCCAGAAAAAACAAATGGTAAAGGAAAGGAAAACGTTAAAAACACGTACATCGTTTCCACAGCATTGGTATTTATTTGCGCATTGGGGGTGTATTTCGTTTTCTGTTTTTTTTATTTTTTGGTTGGCAATTTGAAAAATGAAAAGCTTTTTGAAAATTTAACAATTTTCAAAATAGCAATTGCAGATGTACCATTAAAACACTTGAACAATTTCAAAATGTTTAGATAATTGTTTGGTTTAATTCTCTGCATCGGTTCAGTCGATAAGAATGCTAAGAGTTAATGGAGGAGAATTTGAGAATGTCTTTAAAGAAGAAAATTTTGAAAATATGTGCATATTTAATTTCAAGGATTTTCTAACTCATAGGTCACAAAAAATTTAAAAGAGAAAATGTATGTATGGTTGACGAAATTAAAGAAAGATGTGTAAATGAACAGTATCTGCCTTTATTTATTTATATAATCAAATTTCATTGAGTCTCTAATTATTTTTATAAGCTCGAAGGACAAAATAAATAGCATGGCAAAATTATTTATATACATGTATATCGATTTGATATGATTTTCCAATCTAATATATGAGCTCAAAGGACCAAATAACAACGGAATAAAAAATAAAAATAAAAACTATATTCTAATGCAGAACAGTTTACGGTTGATGGCCTTGCTAAACTCTGGAGAGTTTCTAAACTTGACGGCACCTAATATTTGTCATTGGTCATTGATACCTCCGATCAATTTGATATTATTTTCAAATCGAATATACGAGCTCGAAGGACCAAATACCAAAGGAATATGTTTAAGAATTATTATCTGTTGACCATTCTAGAATAGTTTACGTTTACTGTCCTTGCTAAACTCTGAATAGTTTCTAAGCATAACTGCAATTAATATTTCTCTTTGACATGATACTCCCATTTCCTTAACACACACCTTTCCCCGAATTTTGTGGCTATTAAATTTTAACTATTTTGCTATTTAAATACGGTTCTCTTTGTAATCATTCGGTCGTTATTACTCCACAAAAGATTCCATGAAAAGATTACATTGTATAATGGGAAAATATTCATATAAATGTTTTTTTTGTTTTTCATAAAGTCCATTTTCCTAGTCATTTCTTGTTTTTTTTTTGCCATCCGTCCATTCCATTGCCTTTCTTTTCATTTTGTTTTGTTTGTGACATGACATGATGATGGTCATACTTATTTTCGTTGTCCACGGCAACCACATAATTCATAGTTACTTATTTGCCTTAGTGCTATGCTAGTACTAGTACTGGTATTAGTATGAATTATGTATATTTTCTAAGTATATGTATGAATACTTATGTATGTGTCCACCAGGACTATGAGGGGTAGAAATATTAATAATTAATGAGATTTTTCATAATACTTATGTATGTATGTAGTATAACATTAACTAATTCTTCCCCCTAGGTGTTGAGGGGCGAAGTTGACGTATAAAGCAAACAAGTTTTCAAGGACTTTTTCCCAGGGGGGAGAGGGGAGAAAATCAATAAACCAAATAGGATTTAAGGTCCTTGCTAAGTGGACACTTGAGGGGTCTTGATTTCTTGTTTATTTTTCCATGTTTATTCGGAGCTTCTCTATTAACATTTAAAGTAAATAATTGAATTTGAAATTTTGTAATGATTTGAGGGTAAACTTTCAAAGATTATACGGTTATATTAGGGGAGCAGATGAAGAGGATTTGCTAGCTAGTTTGACTTTGTATTTATTATGTAAACTTTTCTGTTTTTATGTAATTATGTATACATTTTAGACTTATTCCCAGCCTATTAAGTGTGTTGGAAGGACCAAAATATTAATCAAAATAGTAAAAAATCTTGCTCTAGCCATATTTTGATATTTTTAACTCAATTCGAAGACCTCTAAGGACTAAAAAATAATGAATACGCGAAATTACCTTTATCTAGGCAAATTTTTTCCATATTCGAAATAGACAATGGAGCTCGAAGGACCAAAAAAATAAATAACGAAGAAAACGATTTCCTTCTGTGCAAATTTTGTGTCATGTTTCAATTAAATCTTCCAGCTCGAAGGACCAAATAATAAATAAAAATTCGAAAGAACTTCACTCTTTGCGTTTTTTAATAATTATAATTGATTTTATGAGCCGCAAGGACAAAATAAGAGATTAGTAGCAATAAGATAGCAAAAATAAAAAACCTGTACAGCTCTGTGTTATTAATGTTTTGGTCCTTCGAGCTCAAAAGCCTTTTTTGCTATTTTCCAGTCCATTCAATGAGCACGAAGGACCAATAAATAAATAATGGACGAAACTACTTTCTACTCAGCAAATATGTTTAATTTTTCAATTAATTTTGTGAGCTCGAAGGACCAAAAAATGAATAGTAAGGAAAACATCTTCTTCTGGCAAAGTTTGTTTGTTTTCAATAAAGTATGCAATGGAGCTCGAAGGACCAAAAAAATATATAACACGGAAAACGATGTTCTTCTGGGCAAATTTTGTGCCATGTTTTAATTAAATCTTCAAGCTCGAAGGACCAAATAATAAATAAAAATTCGAAAGAACTTTACCCTTTGCATTTTTTGAAATTTATAATTAAATATATGAGCATATACAGTACCACAATTGTATGAATAGGTTACTATGCTTAAAAATTGCAATATTTGGTATTTTGAGTATATATTTTCTTATTTTTATGGTCCTTCGAGCTCATTGAAACGATTACAATAATTTCTGAAATTTTTCTGGAAGGAAATTTATCATTGTTCTTTGGTACTTCAAGTTCATATATTTTCTTGTAAATTTGTAAAAAAAAATAGCAATAACATCCGCTCCTTACACTTTGTCAGACATTTTACTCATATTTTTTTAACATTTGGTCCTCCGAACTCGTAGAATGTAGAGGAAAATTGGATAAGATGTGGAAGTAACAATTTCTATAGAAAATATCAATACAATATGCTCCTTTCAATTTTCACACATTATTCTAGCATGTTTTCATTTTTTGGTCCTTCGAGCTCACGTGTGGATTGAAAAATAGTACTATTGGCTATGCTTTATAAAGCGATCTATTTCCAAAATAAATGTTTAACACTGTTCACTCCGATCGTTCTGAAATTTTGCAGTTTAGAGTATTTCGCGGCTGTTAAGATCGCTATTGAATTTGGTTGAAATCGTTTCAGATTTAGATATAGCTCTCATATATATCTTTCGTCCGATTTGGCCCTTTAGTCCTATAGAAGCTGTATTTTACATCCAATCGTTTTGAAATTTAGAATGGTAGAGTTTCTTGATCCATGAACCAACACTACCGAATTTGAAGAAAATCGGTTAAGATTTAGCTATAGCTCCCATATATATGTTTCGTCCGATTTAGCCATTTAGTCCTATAAAAGCTGTATTTTACATCCAATCGTTTTGAAATTTAGAATGGTAGAGTTTCTTGATCCATGAACCAACATTGCCGAATTTGAAGAAAATCGGTTAAGATTTAGCTATAGCTCCCATATATATGTTTCGTCCGATTTGGCTCTTTAGTTCTATAGAAGCTGTATTTTACATCCAATCGTTTTGAAATTTAGAATGGTAGAGTTTATTGATCCATGAACCAACACTACCGAATTTGAAGAAAATCGGTTAAGATTTACCTATAGCTCCCATATACATGTTTCGTCCGATTTGGCCCTTTAGTCCTGTAGAAGCTGTATTTTACATCCAATCATTTTGAAATTTAGAATGGTAGAGTTTCTTGATCCATGAACCAACACTGCCGAATTTGAAGAAAATCGGTTAAGATTTAGCTATAGCTCCCATATATATGTTTCGTCCGATTTGGCCCTTTAGTCCTATAAAAGCTGTATTTTATATCGAATCGTTTTGAAATTTAGAATGGTAGAGTTTCTTTATCCATGAACCAACACTACCGAATTTGAAGAAAATCGGTTAAGATTTAGCTATAGCTCCCATATATATGTTTCATCCGATTTGGCTCTTTAGATCCAATCGTTTTTATACCCTACACCACACTGTGGTACAGGGTATTATTTAAGTATAAAATGTCCCAAAAGTAAATTTATGTAAACAATTTATACATGAATTACAAAATTTATATATCAGAGTTATTCAATATTACGAGAGTGGTGTAGGGTATTATATAGTCGTCCCCGCCCGACTTTAGCCTTTCCTTACTGGTTATATTTTGATTTTAATATATTCACTAATTCCTACACGAGAAAACATATTTATAAAATTTTCTTAAAATTTGGTCCTTCGAGCTCAAAGCGATCCGTTTCCGTAATAAATTGTCAGCACTTTCAATATATATACTATTTATATTTTATTCTATAAAGTTCCTAGAAATTTTAATGTATAAAATAATATTCGCGATGATTCCCATGTTTTTAAATATATACATACATATTTATTACTATTTCGTATAATTTGGTCCTTCGAGATCAAATAACGAGTAGAAAATTTGCTGAAATTGTACTATGCAAATATTTGTAAGAATATATATTTGTAGAATTTGTAATACAAAATAGCACTGAAATGTGCTCCTTGCTATGTTTGTGACACGTTACTTAAATTTTCCTAACAAATGGTCCTTCGATTCCACAAATAGTTAGAAAGCAACAACAATTTGCTGTACTTAACAAAACGATCTGTTGTTAAAATACATGTTTAGAATTTTAACAAAATTCTGAAATTTGAAAGGAGCTTTCTGCATTGCTATTTTTAATACAGACTGATCGTTCAACAGGTTTTCATAGTCTAATTTCAGCATATTCCTCTACATTCTACATATAAGCTCGAAGGACCAAATAGTAAGAAAATATGAGTAAAATGTCTCACAAAAAGCAATGAGCGCATTCTCTTGCTACTTTTTATACAAATTGCATCTTTACATAGTCCAATAAGTAAGTCCAAAAGGACCAAAAATTATAAAAATGCTGCAAAATTGCAAGCAAAGCATTGTATTGCTATTTTAGATACAAATTGATTTGGAATCTTTTCTTAGTCAAAATTCAGCAATTTCCCTCGAAGAATAATATACATACATAAATAAGCCAAAGTAATAAATTTTAATTTCTTGCAGGCATTAGTGACTTTATTAAAATAAGTTTCTAATGAACGTCTTTACCCGCTTAAAATCGAACGTTGTCCCAACCCTTATAAATTGCATATTTTCAATTTCTTTAGTGTTCAGCCTTTTAAGGACTTCTGTCAACATTTCTATGGACGACCTTTTTCTGCCTCATTATCTCTGGCTGTTGTACAACTACCCCCCACCATCCCCGTCAACGATAATCTCTTTGGTTGCCCCGTATTCAACCATCCATGCATTTGTTCTGTTCCATTTCATCTCTAATCGTTTATAGCCATTATGCATTATGAGACATCGTAAAATGCAATTGACACAAATAGATTTTGTAGTTTTTTTTTCTTCTTCTGTTATTATTTATTTTCATATTCCTTCATATGCATGTCTTTGGGCCATTTGATTTTCAGAGAGAATAATTGAAATTTGGCAACATTGTTATAAATAATAATTTTGGCTGCCAAGAAAGTCATCATCAACTACCAACAAAGCACATTCGCACAATATTTTGTTTTTTAAATATGAATTTATCTATACGTTCAACGCAAGAGTGAATATAATGCATCCATTGAGTGTTTTTCGACAGAGGGTTGGGGTTGAGGGGTTAAATACGAAACGAGAACAAAAATCAAACGAAACGAAATTATCTTGCATGCAATATTAGAGCTAATAAAATTGTGACATACGTGCATAAATAAATTTTGCAAAATATAAACGTTTGTTATTTTTTCTGGTGGGGTGAAGAAAATAGGGTACACCATTAGGATAGAGAGAGAGCATATGGTACAAAAAATCGGCAATTTGTAAGTAATAGCATAGTCCTTTGCATAATCTGCGATTTGGTTCATAAAACTTTAGGACATTTACGAAATTATTATATTTCGCCGAAGGACCGAAAGATAAATGAAAATGTCCTAAGCAAATTTGAGAATTTTTCCAAACGGATCTCTGAGATTGAAGGATCAAATAATGCTTTCTGTAGTCATAGTAACCTATGTATACAATTGTAGTATTGTACTTATACATATATAGTCGAAGGACCGACAAATAAAAAAATCTGAAATTATCTAACGAATTCTATGAGCTCGAAGGACCAAATGTTGCAATTTTTTGCCATAATAAGCTATTCATAAAATTGTAGTATTATATATGGTCGAAGGACCAACAATAAATAAAGGTTGCCTTTTTAATTTCAGAGGTTGTTGTCAATCAGTTCTATGAGGTCGAAGGACCAAATAATACTATTTTTACTCATATAAATCAATTTATAAAATTTTAGAAGTAGTATATGAGCTCGAAGGACCAAAAAACAATTATGAATTTCCTTCAACAAAAATGTCAGATATTCTTGTAATCGATTCTGTGAGCTCGAAGGACCAAAAAATAAATTTCAAATATTTTTGTTTTAACGATTTTTTCAATCTTTTGTTTGAACTCGAAGGACCAAATATTGTTATTTTTAGGCATATTAACCTATTCATAAAATGTTTGTATTATATATAGTCGAAGGACCAAAAACTAAATAAAAAAAACTAGATTTCAAAATTTTTTTCAATCAATTCTATGAGCTCGAAGAGCTATTTTTGGTCATAGAAATCTATCCATAAAATGTTTCACGTACAAGAAAATATATTAGCTCGAAGGACCAAAAAACAATTATGAATTTCCTTCTACATCAATTTATGAAATTGTTGTAAATGGTTCTATGGGCTCGAAGGACCAACAAATAAATTTAAAATATTTTTGTTTTAAAGATTTTTCAATCTTTACTTTGATCTCGAAGGACCAAATATTGCTAATTTAAGTCATAACCTTCATAAAATTGCTGTGTTATATATGGTCGAAGGACCAAAAACTAAATAAAAAAAACTAGATTTCAAATTTTTTTCAATCAGTTCTATGAGCTCGAAGAACTATTTTTGGTCATTCAAATCTATCTATAAAATTTTTCACGTATAAGAAAATATATGAGCTCGAAGGACCATAAAAAAATTATGAATTTTCTTCTACGTAAATTTCAGAAATTGTTGTTATTGGTTCTATGAGCTCGAAGGACCAAAAATATGTTTCAAAAATTTTAGTTTTAAAGATTCTTTAATCTTTAATTTGATCTCGAAGGACCAAATATTGCTAATTTAAGTCGCAGTAACTTCATCATAAAATCTTAGTATGGTCTAAGGACAAAAAATAAGATTCTGAAATTTTTCAATCAGTTATATGAGGTCGAAGGACCAAATAACACTATGTTTAGTCATAGGAATCTATTCATAAAATTTTACAAGTACAAGAAAATATATGAGCTTGAAGGACCAAAAATAATTATGAATTTCTTTCTAAACAATTTCAGAAATTCTTGTAATCAGTTCTATGAGCTCGAAGTACAACAAAATAGATTTCAAATCTTTTAGCTATATAGATTTTTCAATCTTTTCTTTGAACTCGAAGGACCAAATATTGATTTTTTAAGTCATTGTAAACTTCTACCTATTGCATATGGTCGAAGGACCAAAAACTAAATAAAAAAGTTGTTATAGATTTCAGAATTTTTTCAATCAGTTCTATGCGGTCGAAGTACCAAATAATACTCGTACTATGTTAAGTCATAGCAATCTATTTATAAAATAAAAAAATTAAAGTTCAAGAAAATATATGAGCTCGAAGGACCAAAAAATACTAATGAATTTTTTTTCGCAATCTTTTCTTTGAACTCAAAAGACCAAATATTGTTATTTTAGTCAAAGTAACCCATTTTATAAAATCGTAGTATTAAATATGGTCGAAGAACCAAAAAAGAAATGAAAATTTCTCTCTAAATTTCAGAAATTTATCAATCAGTTCTGTGAGGTCGAAGGACCAATACTGCTATTTTTAGTCATAGCAATCTATTCAGAAAATTTTACAAGTACAAGAAAATATATGAGATCGAAGGATATATTCCTTCTCTATGAGCTCGAAGGAACAAAAATAAGGAAACGTATTCTAAATATTTTAGTTTTAAAGATAAATAAAAATGTCCAAAGCGAATTTTAGAACATTTTCTAACTTTTCTTTGAACTCGAAGGACCAAATATTGTTATTTTTAGTTAAAATGAACTATTTCCAAAAACGTAGTATTAAACATGGTCGAAAGACCAACAAATAAATAGAAAATGTCCGAAAATTTTCAATCCATTCATCTATCTATTCATTAAATTGTACATGTTCAAGAAAATATATGAGTTCTAAGGACCAAAAAATAATAGTGAATTTCTTTCTACATAAATTCCAGATTTTTTCTAAACGGCTCTATGAGCTCGAAGGACCAAAAATAAGGAAAAATATTTTAGTTTTAAAGATAAATAAAAATGTCCTAAGCTAATTTTAGAAATGTTCAAATTCTTTCTTCGAACTAGAAAGAACAAATATTGCTATTTTAGTCAAAGTAACATATTTATAACTTTGTAGTATTAAATATGATCGAAGGACCAAAAACTAATTAAAAGGTCGTTCTATGAGGTCGAGGACCAAATAATACTAATTTTAGTCATTGCAATCTTGTTATAAAGTGTTAAAAGTACAATAAAATATATTAGCTCGAAGGACCAAAAAATAATAAGAAATATCTTTCTACATAACTTGCAGAATTTTGTCTAGTCGACTCTACGAGGTCGAAGGACCAAAAAATATGAAAATATATTTCAACAGTTT
Source organism: Eudasyphora cyanicolor (assembly GCA_963930755.1). Lineage (NCBI taxonomy): Eukaryota > Metazoa > Arthropoda > Insecta > Diptera > Muscidae > Eudasyphora > Eudasyphora cyanicolor. The sequence goes on from OZ005738.1 coordinate 26,789,168, forward strand.
TAGTTCGAGGAACCCTACAATAAATATTATCATTCTTAGCAAACTCTATAGATTTTCTGAACAATTCTATGAGCTCGAAGGACCAAATAAACAAGACAAATTTAAATCTAAAGTTTTTTAATCTCAATTTTTTTTAAATAAGTATGTTTTCCAATTTTTAAAAAAACGCCATCATCCCAAATGCATTACCCTTTTTTTGCCAAAAAGTACAGTTCACATTTTCATTCATATCTTAAAAAAGGACCTTGATGTTGTAGATACTACATTTCCAATTCTAGTTTTTTCTTTCACACTCATCCCCCCACAAATAGTTTTTTTCTCTTCAAATCGTTTTACTTGCACTTAAAGCGTCAACATTTGTGTATTTCGTTTTTTTTTTCGTTTGGTTCGTTTATTATTATTATTAATAATTGCAGCAAAATGTTTTTGACACAAATGAAGAAAAACATGCTGAAATTATGACATGTGACAATTTCGGAAAATTGAAAAAGAGACAGAATTGCGAGCGTGTGAACTGTTTTTCATTTAAAATTAGCATGCGAAGGATGATCGATAAGTTTGGGCTGTGTCAGTGTAGTGAATTCTGATTTTTTTGTAGAGGTTTTTTTTTCTTAAGAAAATATTTCGAATGGTCTAGAATTGGTTTATTATTAGCAGATGGTCATAGTAATGATTGATGGGCATTTGAGGAGGTCATTGGTTTAGGCCTAAATATGTAAGAGAAAAAAGTCTTTGAATATTTTTTGTAAGCTAAAAAAATTCTTTTTGTCTGTCATTTTGAGATAATTGCTTGGAAATTGTAATTTTTCAATTAAAAACATTTCAGGGATTGTAGAAGAAAATATGCAACTAAAAATCTATGTATATCTAAGTAAAGAATGATCCTAATTAAAAGACTTTGTCTATAGATATGTTAATGTACAAATACATAAAATAACACGAATTCAAATATGAGCACCCTAAACGCTTGGAGATTTCTAGTTGGCTACGTTCTAACTTTAGATTCTATCATCTATAATTTTGCTTGAAGGACCAAATAATGATCACATATAAGGAATATCATTGCAACAGAGCTACATATGAATAGCTCAAATACCAAATCGATTAAGTCCACTTTTTTCGAAATATAAAAGTCAAAGAACTTGATAAATGCCAAATTTTTTACTATTTTCTCAACTAAATTTCCTCAACTATTCGATTTATTGAGTTTATCGATCTGTCATTTAGCCATTCATATAAAATACTGAAAATATTATATTGTTCTTTGTTCGATAATGTACTCTTTTTCAAGGAGAATTACAACTGTTTTCCAATCAACTTATGAGCACGATGGACCAAATTATAAGAAAAACTATTTAGTGTCCAGAATTTGTATTACAGCGATTGAATGCTTCCTCGTTCCCTATTTCACTATACTTGACAAACTTAAATTTTTTCATTTTTCCGCCCTTCGAGCTCGAAGGACCAAATAGTAAAAAATTGGATCCTCATTTAAAAATATGAAATTTTGAAACAAATTGCAATTTTAAATCTGGCAATTTTAAGGATATTTCATTTCGTTCTCTGATCCGTGATCACGAAGGACCAAAAATTTGCATTGATTTTATTTTTTATCAGTTTCTGTAAGACCTATCCTACAACTCGATGGTTCTTTTCTTGAAATATTGATTTTATAGGTTTTTTCTGTAACTCGTGATGTATAAAAAGCGCCAAACAGCCGAACCACTGGCTTAAGTGTATGTCCAAGGACATGAGACGTTTAAACGTCTCCTCTCTTCTACCTAAACTATAAGTGTTTCCTGTAGTCAAATGTTAGCTATTTAAAGTCGTTTCTGTGAACTCGAAGGACCAGATAATCAGAATAAGCAAAGTCCCTGAATAAATAGGTTACCCTGTACAAATTTATACGTGATATAAATGAGTTCGAAGGACCAAAAAAAAACTGAACTCAAAATTCATGTTAGATATATTACTGAGATTTTTAAATCCAAAATAATAAGAAAATACCTTATACTTTATTAGGTCGACGGATCATGTAAAGGAATTCATAGATTCTCTTATCGGTTACACGGATCATATAAAGGAATTCATAGATTCTCTTATCGGTTACATGAGTTTGAAGGACCAATATTTTCATAATATAAATTTCCAAATAAAATGTGTAAACTTGAATAACAAAAAGAATGAACACTTCATAGATTTTGTAATCAGTTCTATGAGCTCGAAGGACCAAATAAAACGAAAATATATGTCAAGTAACCCAGTTCAAATTTTATTCCAAATATTTAAATTTTAAAGAACAAATAATAAATAACAGCACTTCTAATCATATCTAGTGATTTTCTAAGCAGTTCTAATAGCTCGAAGGACCAAATTAATAAGCAAAAAAAAGAAAGAGTAATGTATTTCCACAGTTTACCTATATTTTAGCAATTTTTCCGCTCTCGAAGGACCAAAAAGTATTAAAATAAAAATAATTGTTGCCGCCAGGTTTAAGAATGCTCTTGAAGGACCAAATAGTTATAAAAAAAGGAAGTACTTGTTACCGCCAGTTTGGGAATGTTCTCGAATGAACAAATATATAGTATTAAAATAAAAATAATTGTTGCCGGAAAGAACCATGATTGTTATCGATGATTCTTTCCTTTAACAGTTTTTTTGTCAGTCCTAGGTTTCGTTAAATGTATATCTAGTTCATTATCTTTTTTTAGTTATTCCTGTGTATCCAATCCTATTCCCGTATAAAAGGCATTTACCCAAGGGGATAGGTCCTAGGCTTCACACTCACAAAGGAAATTTAAAAAAAAAGTTGTCAAAATGTCCATGTTTTTCAATAGGGCCTTTCGAACGAAAATCCTGGTGCATTGGTAATATCCACTCTAGCATTGTTCCAAATTTTTAGTATTACTCTCTAATTAGATAAGCCATCCTCATTGGTCCTTCGCTTCAACTCATCAACCAATTCAGATGATTAGTAAGCGTTACTTATAGGTTTTTTGCCTTTATTGCAGGATTTGTCTATCCTGCTATTCTTATGAAATAATATGGTAGCCAAAGATATTTTATATGATTTGTTATAAATCTATTAAATTCATTAGATAAATGTTTGCTCTTCGTTAGCTCATCACTCCGTTAGTTCTCTCTATAGGTTACTTCCCATTTATACATGTATCTCGATCTATGGTTAAGTTTGTCCATCCTGCCTGCACTTCATTCCTATAATTTTGATATTTGTAACTGTTATATGGGATATTTTATATAATTCCCTCATTTGTTCAGTTTATTGATCATATAATTTTTTGGTCCTTTGATGTGCTACAACTATTCAGTCTATTGAGTTTTTCATATAAGATATCTGCCCTTCCAAAGATTTCTCTCGATATTATTTCTTCAGTTTATTGAACCAGTCATTTGTGGTATTTTGATGTAAATTGAGCTTTCCTTAAAGGTTATCCGTCATTCTATCCATAACTCCTGACCTTCGGTTATATTTCTCCATCTTACTAGTCCTTCATTCCTATAATACTCCAACTAATAAATATGATCCCCAACGATATTTTATAGGATTTTCTTATGATCGATCTATTTAATTCATAACCCAATGTCGTTTTTGGTCTTTCGATACGCCTTCGATCATCATTCCTTTAATTCTCCTTATAGCTTATCCCCCTTCGTTCGATATCTCCCGACCTACGGTTAAATAAGAACTTCATTGCTATTAAATACTTATTAAGTAAATGATTTTTTTGGGTTATTTAATAGTATTCCCTAATTTGTATCTAATATTATTCCCCAATTTGTGCAATTAATAGATCAATTCATTTTTGTTCCTTCGATGTACTTCAACTCACCCCATTGAGCTTTCCTTATAATTAAATGCCCTTCCTTAGATATCTCTCGATCTTATTTGTTCAGTTTATTAAACCTGTCTGTTGTGTTCTTTCGATGTCCATTGAGTATTCCTTGTTTGATCTTCGTCATTCTATCCAGATCTCCCGACTTACGGTTACGGTTTGTCCATCCTACTATTACTTGACTCCTATTATATTAATATTAAAGAAATAGTTTACTTGGAATATCAAACATTATTCCCTTATGTGTTCAGTTTATTGATTCAGTAATTGTTGGTCCTTCGTTGTACTACAACTCTTTAGTCTATCGAGCTCTGCACATAGGTGCTCAGCTCTTCCCCGCGTATCTTTCTATCTTATTCCTTATTATTGATATGTTTTTCACTCCGATGCACTTCAGCAGTCTATAGAGTTTTTCTGATATGTTATCTGCCTTCATATATAGTTTATCCGATCTACCAATATGTTTGTCCACCCTGCTAGAACTTCATTCATACAATATATAAATACATGCGATATTAAAATTATTTTCTTGAGATAACTTATATCATTCCCTTACTTGTTTAATTTTGTATCCAATAATTTTTGGTCCTTCGATGTGCTACAACTCTTCAGTCTATTGAACTTTCCCTATAAGTTATCTGTAATTTTTCAAGTATCTCTCGATGTTATTTGTTCAGTTTATGAAATCAATCTTAATTGGTTCTTGGTTGTGCCACCACTCGAGCTTTCCTTCTATGTTATCAGTCCTTTCATCTACAGCTAGGAAGGACTGCACGGGGCAAAATCGCCTTTTTTGATATGTTTGAATCGAAAGAAAATATATTTGGACACAAATTTTTAAATATTATATATTTCTTAGCAAATAAATTTTATTTGAAAATCAATAAAATATATTTGGAACGCATATATTAATATATTACAACAAATTATATTTGCAAACTAAATTTCTCAAATAAAATATGTGTTTAAATACAAATAAAATTATTATTTAGGATCTTTTCCAAATATATTTTATTTAAAAAATATTTCTAAAACTTTTGCTGAGTTTTTGATATTTCAATTTCAATTTTTCTTGGGTTTCGAATGATACCATATGCAGCATTACCTTCTGTTTTAAATCAATCATTTCAAATTTCTGAGTATTCCAAGTCATCATTAGTTGTCAATCCTCTAAGTACTTTATATTGATCCAAGTTTATATGATTTCAATTATTATTTTTTACGAACATTAAAAATTTCTAAAAATTTTACTTTGAGTTACTGAAAGAAAAATTTGACACAATTTATGTATTTTATGAATACTTAAATGCAAATAAATATTTGTTCCGGAAATAAAGGTCCCAAATAAAAGCATATTGGAATGTAAACAAATACTTGTTTAGAACAACATCTTCCCAATTACACAATTTTTGTGTGTACCAAATATTACATACTTAGAGTCTACCCCAAACATATATATGTTTCAAGCCGAATATGTTTGGGAGAATATACTACAGAAGCGATTTTTTTGCAGCGTGTGTGATTAAGTTTATCCATCCTGTTAATACTTCACTCTCTATTATAAGTTATCTGTCCTTCTACACGTATATTTGAATGTTTTAAATTCAGTTTATTTAACAAGTGAATTCGGTCCTTCGTTATGCCACAATTAGAGCTTTCCTCATAGATTATCAGCTCTTCCATCCACATCCCCCGATCAATGGTTAAATTCACTTTCTTTTATATACAGTTTATTTAACAAGTGAATTCGGACCTTCGTTATGCCAAAATTAGAGCTTTCCTTATAGATTATCAGCTCTTCCATCCACATCCCCCGATCAATGGTTAAATTCACTTCCTTTTATATACAAAACGCCTTCATTTAGAAAGGAATGCTGATGAATTTCTTTCCTTTATCCAGTTCGGCTTCATTTTTTCCTATCCTTACCGACTGTTCTGTATGTTCCTGATTTTCTCTCTCAATATCTAATAGCATTTCCTTATTATCATTACTTATTTATCATTTTGCCTCATTATCATTTCTACTTTGATTTGTTTAGTTTATTAAATAGGTAATTTTTGCTCCTCGATATGCTTCAACGCATCAGTCAATCGAGCTTTTCTTATAGTGTATCTGTACCCTTCTGCCCTTAACTCGCTCAAGCTATCGGTTGCGTCTGCCTATGTAAGGAATTCAGCCATCCTTGCTTTAATTTAGTCTACCATTCATTTTGGTATAACTCTCCTTTTCCTCTCTTTGCAATTTGAGAGTTTATTAGTCATTTATCCAGATTTACTTCACCAAACCATAACAATTTTTCTTTCTTTCATAATTTCTTCTCCATATGTCCTTCCTTCCTCCACCCTTATTCCTTAGATCTGATCCAGTTTCCTTGGGCCTTCCAAATTGCTTATTTTCCCATTTCAATTCGTAAATTACTTTCTTCATCTCTGTAGATTACTTTCCCTGATGAAAAAATGCAAACAATTCAAAATTTTCCTACAATCTCATTAATTATAGCCTAAAATTTATGACCACCTATCTTGTCTTACACAACAATTCGACAATTCTGCTAAAGTGAACTCATACGCCACAACTTGCCCATGCGGCCGACCAACCAACCAACCGAATGACTGAACAGAACCGACATTAGTATGTTTAGCCTAAGAATATAATTACAACGGAATAAATTTGTCGTTGGGATCTTGTAAACTCTAATAGCAATAGCAATAGCCAGTCAGCAGTAGTCAGGCAGTCGGTCGGTCCTTCGCACAGCGAGTGAGTGAACTGGCTGTGATATGCTGACAAAACAGACACAGTGGGCTAAATTAAATTATGGTCATTCATGCTGTCTCTGTAGCTGGGCGTTAAAAGGAATGGAATGAACAACGGCAAGGGTCGTGGGGACGTTGGAACATTACATTACATAGCCTCGGTCCCAGAGACAGAGGAGGCACAATTGTTCGCGTGGTTGTAGTTATGGTTTTCTGGTTTGCTTTTATTAACATCTGCTGAAATTTATAGCCGATGAAAGACATTTTTGCATTGGCAATATGTTGGCAAAAATTAAGTTACAAATGGGAAAAAAGGATTGTTGACATAAAGGCAGCGCATACGCTATATGTTTTGGTTGGTCGTCACCGTCGTCATTGGTTGCGCTGTTGTTTTTTTTTTATTTATGATTGACACTCAGCTGCTGACGTTTTGCAAGCGTTGATGGATGACTCATATTGGGCCAAGTGCTAGATTGTCTGTTTCGGTTTTTTTGGTAATAACAAATGTTCTCTTGTTTTTTGCGCTTTCGACTCTTGATGTTGTGAAACTCATTAAAAAAATATTCAAATTGCTGCATTTGCTGCTGCTGTTGCTGCTAGTGTTATGTCATCGATGACATCACAGTCCTGTCATCCGCTTATGCTTAACTCCAGAGTAGATTCATTTAATTGCTTTTTTTTAAGTCTTATGATATCTTTTGCTTCATCATTTCTTAGTTTTATGCTCCGCCAGCAGTTGTTGTAGGTCTCCCTTTTTCCACTTCTTGAAGAAGAACATCTGAGCGCCTTCATCTTTACCACAGCCACAATCCTCTGCTATGGTGCTCATTATATTTGCGTCTTCTATTTCTTTATTTTTAGTTGCACAATATCTGCGCAAAAAAAGAAAAGAAAGAAAAAACCGCAACAAGAAAACATCAACTGTAACACGCACATGTCTGACATCCAGTCTATAAATTAGTGCGTTGCAAAAAGTTTTTTTTGTTTTTGTATTATTATTACTGCGAAATACTCTACTCACAAGAAGAGAGGTATACATAAATGGACTAATCACATGTGACATTCGGTAAAATTTGAAAATTTAAAAATATTTATTGTTAACTTTAGATTTTTTGGAAATCGAATGCTTTTGTCCTTGCTTCCAAAAATATTTCCCGAATTACATTTCAGTATGACATTTTCTTCCTTTCATAATTCCCCAACCCCGTTTCTGTTTGTCCATCCTTGCCTCATTATTTCCTGAATTCCGATTCGGTTTGACCTTGATTCCATTATTGATTGCGGAATTATTTTGCAGCTCATCCATCCTTCCTTTCAAAATCTCCATTCTATTATTTTTTTGTATTCCGATTCGGCTTGACCTGGATTCCATTATTGATTGCTGAATTATTTTGCAGTTCATCCATCCTTACTTTCAAAATCTCCATCCAACAATTCAGTTTGTTTGTTCTTCCTTTAAACATTTCCGAGTTAGGATCCTGTTTGTAATTTTCCACATAACAATTACCGAAAAACGTCTCCGTTCGTCCGTCCTTCCTTTCAAACTTTTTGCAGTCCATCCATCCTTCCCTTCATAGTTCATGTTATTATTCAATTTGGCAAACCCTCTTTTAATAATTTTCGAAATCTCAGTTTTAATTTGTCCGACCTTCTTTGCAAAACTCCTGAGCTATATCTCAATTTGTCCATCCTTCTTGTCAAAATATATTAGCCAAGCTTCTGTTTGTCCATTCTTCTTTTAATAATTCCCGAGTTACAAGCCAGTTTGTTCGTCCTTCCTTTAAAAATGCCCGAGTTGCGATCCAATTTCCAGATTTAGATCCAGTTGTCCTTTCTTCCTTCTATTCCTAAGCTACCATTCAGTTATTTTGTGTTTGCTTTCCATCATGTTAAAATATATCAGCCAAGCTTCTGTTTGTCTACTCTTCTTTTAATAATTCCCGATTTACAAGCCTGTTTGCCCGTCCTTCTTTTTATAATCCTCATCCCACGGCTCAGTTTGTCCGTTCTGCCTTTAAAAATTCCCGAATTGCGATCCAATTTATCAATTTTTCCATAAGTATTTCCAAGATTTAGATCCTGTTGTCCTTTCTTCCTTTTATTCCTAAGTTACCATTCAGTTATTTTGTTTTTGCTTCCAAGTTTCGAGTGTACGATTCAGTTTAGCTATCATTCCTTTCGAAATTTTCCAATAAAGCTACTGTGGGTCCGTCCTTCTTTCTATAATTCCCGATTCAGTTTTTCTTACTTACCTTTCATTATTTCTATAGCAAGCTTCGGCCTTTTCACCCTTCTTTCTTTATTTCCCGAGTTACGATTCAGTTTGTCCATCCTTTCCTTCGTAGTACCCGAGCTACAGTCAGTTAGTCCGTCCTTCCTTTAAAAATTCCCGAGTTCCGATCCAACTTATGAATTTTTCCATAAGTAATTCACAGATTTAGATCCAGTTGTCCTTTCTTAATTTTATTCCTAAGCTTCCATTCAGTTATTTTGTCTTTTCTTTCATGATTCAAGTTCTACGATTCAGTTCAGCTATCACTCCATTCGAAATTTTAGTTTAACAATTTTCATCTTAAAAATTCTCGTATTCAGGGTTTGTTTGTCCTTCCTTCCTTTAATTCAGTTTCGGAATTATCATAATTCCCACCCTACGTTTCAGTTTATCTTCTGCCTCTTCGAAATTCCCGAACTACACTACTGTTTGTCTATCCTTCCTTCCATAAATCCCTAAGGTATGATTCAGTGTTTTTCGTCTTTCCTTTTATTCATTTTTCCTTTACTAAACTTCTCTTGGTCCATCCTTCCTTTTTTAATGCCCATCCTAAGGTTCTGCATGTCCGCCCTGCCTTTCAAAATTCCCAGTTACAAACCTGTTTGTCAATTTTTCACTTAACAACATCCTTCCCTTCGCAATACTCGAGTTGCAGTCAAGTTTTTCCATTTTTCCATTAGCTTTTCTCAAATTAAAGTTCAGTTTTGGCTTTCTTGCTTTAATTTCGGAGCTAAGATTCGGGGTTTCCGTACTTCCACTCAAAATTCTCGTCCTATGTTTCAGTTTAGCCATCCTTCCTTTTAAAATTCCTTAATAATGTTACTGTTTGTCCTTTCTTTTGGTGAAGGGTCAATGCAAGCGGAAAGCGGCGCGGCGTGTCAAAAAAGTTGAATAAAATTCTCCTGATCAGCTTTTCCATCATTCTCTTCGTGATTCCCGAGTTACGTTCCTGTTTGACACTTTTTCCCTTAATAATTCCCATATTTCGGTTTAGTTAGCCATCATTCCTTTCGAAATTTCCCAATAACGCTACTGTTTGTCCATCCTTCCTTCCATTCAGTTCAGTTCATTCAGTTTTTCTGTCTTTCCTTTAATTATTCCAATTCCCAGCATCGGTATTTTTAACCTTCCTTTCATAATTCCCGAGTTACGATTCAGTTTGTCAATCGCCTCGTAATAACGATGCAGTTTGTCAAATTTGCATTAACAATTTCCGTCCCATGATTTAGTTTAGCCATCCCTCCTTTCGAAATGCCACAACAACGCTACTGTTGGTAAATTCTTCCTTTCATAATTTCCGAGTTGTTATGTAGTTTTTTCGCCCTTCCTCTTATTATTCCTTTACCAAGCTTCAGATTCTTGGTCCTTGGTTTCATTAGCTAGCTTCGGTTTTTTAATCCTACCTTCAATAAGTCCCGAGTTACTATTAATTTTGTCCATCCTTCCCTTTATAATACCCGAGTTACGATCCAGTTTGTCAATTTTTTCCATTAACGTTTCTCAAATTTGAGTTCAGTTTGTCCTTTCTTCAGTTAAGTCCTCAGCCTTGATTCAGTTGTTTAGTCCTTCCTTTCACAATTCCCGTCCGACGATTCAGTTTAGCCATCCCAACTGTCGAAATGCCACAACAAAGTTACTGTTGATACATCCTTCCTTGCATAGTTCCCGAATTATGATACAGTTTTTCCGCCCTTCCTTTCATTATTCCTTGACCACGCTTCGGTTTGTGCATCCTTCCTCCCATCCTAAGGTTCAGTTAATCCGTCTTTATAATACCCGAGTTACGATCCAGTTTGTCAATTTTTTCCATTAACGTTTCTCAAATTTGAGTTCAGTTTGTCCTTTCTTCAGTTAAGTCCTCAGCCTTGATTCAGTTGTTTAGTCCTTCCTTTCACAATTCCCGTCCGACGATTCAGTTTAGCCATCCCAACTGTCGAAATGCCACAACAACGTAACTGTTGATACATCCTTGCTTTCATAGTTCACGAGTTATGATACAGTTTTTCCGCCCTTCCTTTCATTATTCCTTGACCATGCTTCGGTTTGTGCATCCTTCCTCCCATCCTAAGGTTCAGTTAATCCGTCTTTCCTTTAAGAATTCCCGAGTAGGGATCTTTTATCTCAATTTTCCATTAAAAATTTTTAATTTTGGCTCAGCTTATCCACCCTTTTCTTCTTAGTTCCCGAGTTACGATCCTGTTTGATAAATTTTCCATTAATAATTCCCAAATGTCGCTTCAGCTTGGCGTTTCTTCCTTTAAATGCTGAGCTACGATTCAGTTCTTCCGTCCTTCCTATCATAATTCTCGCCCTGTGATTCAGTTTAGCCATCTTTGCTTTTGAAATTCCCCAACAAAGTTGCTGTTTGTCCATCCTTCCTTCCATAATTCCCAAGTTACTATTCAGTTTGTCCACCCTTCTCTTCGTTATTCCCGAATTACGATCCTATTTGACAATTTTTCCATTAATAATTCCCAAATGTAGGTTCAGGTTGGCGTTTCTTCCTTTAAATCCTGAGCTACGATTCAGTTCTTCCGTCCTTCCTATCATAATTCTCGCCCCGTGATTCAGCTACGATTCAGTTCTTCCGTCCTACCTATCATAACTCTCGCCCCGTGGTTCAGTTTAGCCACCCTTCCTTTCCAAATTCCCCAACAACGCTGTCGTTTGTCCATCTTTCCTTCCAGAGTTCGCGAGTTGTGATTCAGATGTTCCGTCTTTCCTTTCATTATTCCTTTACCTAGCTTCGGTTTGTTCATCCTTCTGGCAAAAGGTCCTCCCACGGAAAATTCGATTGTTTTAGGCGTGCGTCATTATATGTGCTACCGACCTACGATTCATTGTGAACTTTCTTGCTTAATCCCAGATTGTTGGTAGCTCCTTTACAAACTCTTAAGCTATGATTCATTTTATTCGTTCATCTTTTCGGGATTCTCGTACCATGGACGGATTGTCTAGCTCTCCATTCCAAATTTTCGATATAAGGTTCATTTTATACGCCCTTAATTTTAGAATTCCCAATCCACAAATTAGTTTTTCTGTCCTTCCCATCTTAACTCTCCCAAGACGTTTCTGCTTGGTCGTCCTACTTTTCTCATTTCCCGGTCATAATTTGGTTTATCCCATCTGTCATTTTAAATACCCGATATAAGATATCGTTTATCAGTCCCTCACCTTAAAATTACCACTTTCTGATTCCGTTCTTCCACGTTTAACTCTCGAACTACGCTTTAGATTGTCTGTCCTTCCCTTCCTAAATCCCCAACTACCTTATGATTTCCTCTTAATTAGTTTGCCATTCTAGAAGTGAACCCCTTCAATTCGTTGTGGCTTACCCACAATGTCTTTTGCACTTGTTTTTTTTTTTTTTTCTTCTTTTCTTTTTTCCTCTTCTCCTTCCGCCGGCTGTAAGACAGATTGCGAAATTGTTCGCATATTTTACGCTTTTACGCACCGCAAGGCATCGAAGAAGAGCACACAGACATGACACAAAAAAAAGAATATACTCTTACAACAATTCCGAAATGCTGTAGAGAATTTAAAGCATTGCACTCAAAAGATCAAATGTCGCGCACTGGGTTGAGCATGAATTTGTCATGGGCGACAGAATCTGCGATGCGTTATATTTCAATGAGGAATTTCTGTATATTTCAGGGACAAAATATTGGCACGATTTACTGGAAGAATAAATAAAAACGGGAAAATGATAGGCAGATCATGTGGCAAATTTTAATAAGAGGAATGCAATTCGAGTACATATATGAGTAGGTTCTAATTCCCAACAATCTTTAGCTTAAAGGTCTAGCGCTTGGTGATTTGTCCTGGTTTCGATTTCGGGGTAGACCCACATCCTAAGTGTCCTCAACATCTGTAACTCTTTACCTCACAGATTTTCCTTCTTTTGTGTAGTTTTAATGCCCTCAGCCCTTCCTGCTGAATGTCTCTCTGGAGCAGGTTCAAATTCCCAAACAATCCCTTAGCTTCAAGGCCTTGCATTTGACTCCTTGTCCTGGTTTCGATTTCAGTTTCCCCCCTATCCTAACTATCTGGGACTCTTTCCCTCACAGTGTTTACGTTATTGCCCCAGTTTAAATGTCCCTCTGTCATTTCTGCTGAATGTCTTTCCTTCTGTTCATCTTATTTGACTTGGGTTTCTAACCTTCCCCTTATTTTTCCTTCTTTGATTCCCTTCACCATTATCCCCCCCAAATTCCACTTATTTATATTAGACTGTAATGTTCAAAATAAGGCATTAATTTTTAAAATGTTACTTTTCCAAAAACATCACTTTGCCATTAAACCATTTGATACGACAGCAAATCTTCTTTTAACTTTCCAATCAATAGCATCAATATGTTATGTCCTTGTCATGCTATTGTTGTTATCATTCAATTTCTCCTCTTTTGGCAGAGATGCCCTCCCAATGCGAATGGTTTGTGTTTTTGTGCGTTACTTCACGTAGAGCACCCTAACGAGTATTCATTTAAGTGCGCGTCACACACAGAAATAACAATCCTTATTTATTAAACATTTCGTCTCGTCCTTTTGCAATTCGTTGCTCCTGCTCCAGCTAGCTTCTTTGTCTTCCTGGAGCGCTCGTTGACAGTTTTGCGATTGTTTGTTTGAATTTAATAACAATTCTTCCACCCGGAATGAGCACATTTTGTGCTTTGCTCATTCTGAAATGGGACAGAGGAAAAAGACAATAAAAATAAATCCTAACAAACCGCAAAAAGTCACGTATCCTGGTTTTGTTCGTATTTATTACTGACAAAAGTAGTCACACGGCATTGTCTGATGATGGCTTTCCAAAAACAACTTCATGCCGCGTTGTGCCATGGAGAATGAGGACAGGCCAAGGCAGGGCGGCTTCTTAGGGTCCTGCCCTACGCCTCTGCTCCTGTCCTCGTTCGGCATAAGTGTGCGCTATGCCATAAGTATTTAACTTTACTTTCAAGATTGTTTAACTATTGTTTACTACTAAAGGACTCTTTGTTGTGTGGTTACACTCATTGTGACCGTCGTCGTCGTCATAGTCGTAGCCGTCATCGTTAAAAGCATGATCAAGCTGTAATGGAAATAACGTCCTTTTTATGCTATGTTTACCCAAAAAGGAGCAAAAGCTTTTTACCGGATTTATATATAAAGTCCTACAATCAAAAGAAATGATTTTTTGGTGTTAAAATATGTATTCTCGGTAAGAAGTAGGCTGTTTATTGACCAATAATATTTAGGCGAAATGAAAAGGACAAATAGTTTAAGCTATTGGGAAATGGAAATGGAAAATCACTTTAGTGTGCAGAAAGGAATGCTGCGTAGTAAGAGCTAAGCTTCAGTATACATTCTTACCTCTGACTGGCTACTACTTGTAAATAGCTTTGCTTTCTTGTAAAGCCTAGCACTTAAGAACACAAGGTTTTGCTATTCATCTATTAATACGGGCAAAGGCGTAAGACTTATGCCTACATAGTTCACATACTCTCACAGGTATTTGCTGGAAGCAGTTCTGTACAAAATACTCAGGAAAATTACAGTACTCAACACATACATACTTTTTTACTTTAAATCGAATCCATCGCAGAGAATTCTTTCCAGATATCAACTGGAATACATATCGACTCAGTTTTACATTTTCAATATTCCTAAAGGCAACTTTCAACAAAAATAATATATAATATCAACACATACTTTACTTTAAATCGAATCCATCGCAGAGAATTCGTTCCAGATATCAACTAGAATACATATCGACACAATTTTGCATTTTCAATATTCGTCTGCCCGCCTTTATGGTTTGCTCAATATCACTTTCACTCGAAAATTATATCAGGTTTTGATTTCCCATCGTTACTTTGTTTTTCCTTTTCGGTAGCAACTGGAGGACCTAACCTCAGCATTCTTCGTTCATCGATCAACCACATGTACTTCTTTGATCACTCCGAATACGGCAAAAATTGGAGAACCTTCCTTCAGTATTCTTCGCGTATCAATCACTTCAAATTCCTTTTTTCACATTTAGTTTGTCTGTCTGTCCGGGAATTCTTCCCTTCCCTTGAAGTTCGTCAATCTAAAGGATTTTAGTTGCCCGTCATCAATCTGTTTGTCCTTCCTAAATTTGTCATTCAATCCTGTTTGAATTTTTTCTTTCCAC
Organism: Eudasyphora cyanicolor; assembly: GCA_963930755.1. Lineage (NCBI taxonomy): Eukaryota > Metazoa > Arthropoda > Insecta > Diptera > Muscidae > Eudasyphora > Eudasyphora cyanicolor. Next base: position 26,804,199 of record OZ005738.1, read on the forward strand.
CTATTGTCGATCCTTCTTTGGATTCCTACTAATCTAAAATTCGATCTGATTTTGATTTTCCATGACGTCCACTTACCATTAGCAATTAGACGACCTTCCTTAAGTATTCTTCGTTCCTTCTTTCCCTCCTCCTGGAGCCTACAAAACCTTCATTCGTCGATCTTCCTTTTATCTGCATATGATCGTTAATCCGGCCGTCCATCGTTAATCCGGCCGTCCTCCATTCTCTCCGGCAGCAATTGTAGGACCATCCTTATTTTTTTTATGATCAACTTCCTAAAATGTTTTTTTCCACGTTTAGTTTGTTCGTCCGTCCGTTATTCTCCCCTCCCTTTGAAGTTCGTCAATCCAGGAGCTTTCGTTTTGAATTTTCCGTTATTCAATCAGTCCGCCTTTTTAGTACAATACTGTTCCAACCTAATGGTTCATTCTTTCATTCGTCGACCTTCCTTACATCCCTGGAATTCTACCATTCGAAAATTCTATCAGGTTTTGATATTCCATGGTTTATCGGAAGTCCTACGATCAAAGATCAATACCCTCGACTTATTTTTTCCTTGGAAGTTTGTCCGCCCCTTCGGTAGTTTAACTTTCTTTAAAGTTCTTCAATCCAAAGAGCCTTCGCTTTTTTATTTTTCGTCGTTCAATATCTCCGACCTTCCCGACATCTTCGTTCAATACTGTTCGACATAATATTTTCTTTCCATTTTTCCTTTTCTCAAATGTTACTATTGCCCTTAAATTTTACCATTATAAACGTCTATTTGGTTATGCTTTTCCACCGTTCTTCGTTTAGTATTTACGTTCCTCAATCAATCTCATGAACTTCTTTCTATTCACCAAGGTTTGTCCGACCGTTCCTCCATCAATCTATCCGTCCTTCCCGAATTCTTCGTTCAATACAGTTGAACTTAATATTTTCTTTACATCATTGGTCCATGTTCATTCGTAATTCTTTCCTTCCCATGAATTCTGTCATTCTAAACTTCTATCTGGTTTTGATTTTCCATCCTTAAACTGTCCGTCCGTTCATCCTTTCCGGCAGCAACCACCTTAAGTTTTACCTTCCGTCCAGGATTCTTCCCTGTGAAGTTCGTCAATCCAAAGGGCCTTCTGATTTAAATTTTTCGTCGTTCGACGTATCCATCCTTATCCAATTCTTCGTTTAATACTGTTCGACTTAATATTTTCACTCCATCTTTCACCCATCCTTCTATTGGGAAGCTATCTTTCCCTGCAATTTTAAATGTCTAAAAGTCTAACTGCTCTCCTCTTCGGTTTCAATTAGGGAATCTCTTCGAAAAGTATTTCCAAAACAATTAAATTGAAATCACGTTCCTTTCCATGAATCGGTCTTATCTTCGGTATCAATTAGTATCAGTTCTGTGCGAATATTACCCATCTATCAGCCTTTTTGTCCGTCCATCATTTGAACGATCAGTTTTAGCTTCTCCTTCTCTAGAATTATTCATTATTAAAATTCTAACTGGTTTAGAATTTTTCTCTTCAGTCTGTTTATACTTTCTGGAATCAATTTGAGGATACAATCGATCTGTATTCTGGTATCAATTAGCATCAGTTATGTTTGGCTGTCCGTCTATAGATTGATCAATCGGGTTTAATATCTCTCTTCAGTCTGTTTATACTTTCTGGAATCAATTTGAGGATGCAATCGATCTGTATTCCGGTATTAATTAGCATCAGTTGTGTTTGGCTGTCCGTCTGTAGATTGATCAATCGGATTTAATATCTTATCATTCTGTCTACTTGCCCATCCGAGTATTTCCGAATCGAAATCCCTTCTGATATAAGTTTTTCGTCTCACATAGTGTCCGTCCTTCCGGGTTCCTTTTCTTCAGTTGATTTTTATTCCAGTATCAATTACTATCAGTTTTGCGCTAATACTACCCATATTTCCATTGGTTTGTCTGTCTATAGATCAGAACATTCTCTTTGTTCGCCCATTCGATTATTCCAAACTATCAATCCGAAATCCCATCTGATGTAGATTTTTCGTCACATAGACTGTCCGTCCCTCCGGGATGTTTTTCTGGAGTCGAACTTTCTTGCAGTATCAGTTACATCATACTCATATAACGGTTACATAATAGTTAATATCGTCCTTCCGGGTTCCTATCCTGCACTCGATATTTATTCTGGTATCAGTCAGTGTCAGATCTCCGAGAATAGACCCCATTTTTCTACCCAACAATTGATCACTCAGGTTAAGCTTCTGCCATCAAAATAAATATTTCCAAACCTTCAGCTCGAAATCCCATCTGACGCAAATTTTTCGTATCAAAGACCGTCCGTCCTTCCGAGTTCTGCAGCCGATCTTTGTTTTAGCATCAGTTGTCTGGGTGTTTCTCCATCTATCGATTGATCGATCAGCCTTAGCTTCTTATCATTCTGTCCGCTCGCCCATCCGAGTATTTCCTAACCGAAATCGCATCTGTTGTAGATTTTTCGACTCACAGACTATCCGCCCGGGTTCCTTTGCTGCCGCCAGTTAGTAGAGAATTGTTCAGTTAGTAACAGATCTGTCTGTCCTTCCATCTGTTGAACGATTAGGTTTAGCTTCCTATCATTATGTCTCCTCGACCATCTAAACTAATCTCCTTCTTTCCTTCTAATCAATTGTCCTTGAATATTTTATTTGTCCTTCTCGCATCTCTTCGTCTTTTTGGGGTTCTTCTCCTTCCTGGATGTTCATAACTATAAAAACCTTATATCATTATCTTTCCTTCTAAAATTTAAAAAAATATTCATTTTGTTTGTCCTTCGATTTCCGCTTCCGTGTTTTTCCTATGCCAATTAAGGGATAGCTACAAGTATAAATTAAAAGACTCCAATTGAACCCGAATTCACTAGGAGTCTACCTATTTTTCTCCGTTCAACACATTACAAATTGAATATGCTGGTCCATCGAGTCGAGAGATAGGTCTGGCATGTCCTGCTGTTGATTCTGTTCCTATATCCGAATCTATTCCTTCATATTCATTTAAATGCTTGTCTTTTATCATTTGCTGCATTGTTTTTGGTCCTGCGATCTAGTTCTTCGTTGGCTAATTCCTTTGCTAGCAAGCTTCATAACCGAAATAAAAATAATTTGACATTTATTAACAATTATTACATTTTAAATCATTTCGGAAATTCCATTTTTTGAGTGGTATCATTGTTTTTTGTTCCTTTGATCTAGTCCCTAGAAGTTTATTTCTCTCCTATCATAATTCCATAACCGAAATAAAATTATTTTTTCTATTTATTTAAAAATTTTAATATATTTCGTATTAATTAAATTTGTCTGATGCCATTTTTGTATCGGATTGATGCTGCATTGTATTGTAGGTCCTTCGATCTAGTAATAATTTAGTATATTATTCGACTAGACTAACTTTATAACCGAATTAAAGTTAATTTGGGATTATTCACTTACTAATTATACTCATAATGTATTGTCTATGAATTTATTACCTGCCTAAAATTTTGTGTTGTGTCTTTTGCTGCTTTATAATTTTGGTCCTTCGACCTCGTTTTGGCCCACCTCTATAAGTGATGTACAATTATTTTGGATTATTTACTACATTTAATAAGTTTCCCTATCAAATCATTTATCTAATTCCATTTTGGTGGCGTATGATTGGCTTTGGTCCTTCGATCAACTTATTTATAATATATATAATATCTAATTTATTTATTTATACAGCAATGTAAATCTTCTATGAGCTTAACTAATCTCATATTTTTAAAATATATAATCATTATTACAATTCTTGATAAATTCAGCATAACTAACTTGTCTCATTCCCTTATTTCATTCCAGGTAATTAATCTAAATCTTCTTTCCAACGTTCGAAAAACATTTTTTTCTAATGTTTCTCTTGTAAGTATAAATTAAAGTTTATTTGTGTGTCTAAGCAAAGTCCATACCACCTCCCCGACAGATCAAAGCAACAATTTTCCCCTGAGGCTAAGCAATCATTTATTATTATTGCTACTTTTTACATTTTCAATTAGTTAAGCGTTTGTTTATTAATGTTGGAGCATAGGAAAAAATCAAACAGGATTTCATCCAATCCTACCCAGTCTCTTCCACAAATTTCCACAAAATTTTTCTCACAATTTTTCAATTAGAGTTGAAACAGACCTAAACAGGGTGGTTGGGGTATTAAAACAGGCAGAGAGTTATGGATGAAATCAAACAAACTGGAACGGTAGCATCAGGCTGACCATAAGGTTCACAATCGTCCATCAACATTACCCATTACCGTACGGCGTCATCATCATAATCATTATTAACACACACTTTATAATAAAAACCAATATAATACTAGTAATTTTATGCTTGTACATCTGACTCTTGGCTATGTCTATGTGAAGCTTTCAGCAATCATCCTGCTCTTCTATCATCATAAGTCCTGCACATTATCCTCTGTCTGTCTGTGTGTATGTGTGTGTGTGTGAGAGTGTGTTTGAGTTACTATTTGTTTGTTTGCCTGTTTGTTAGTTGATTAACAACTTTGAAATGGGAAAAATGTGTTGATGTAAAAGGACTTTATTGAAATGACCGCAAGTCATTCCATCATCCTTGTCCTCAGCCCCGTCGCCTTGATTTCATCCTCACCGCCTTGTGATGTCAGCCAGGGATTAGCAACTGAAAGATGAGAAAAGCTTTAACAACTGCATTCATACCCTTTGCAGCAGCCCCGCCATCAAGGTTTACATTTGATGTTAAATACTCGTTTTTTTGTTGCTCAACTGTTTTTCGTATCCACTCCTAATGACTTTCATAGACAAAGACCTCTCTTAATCAGTGGTTGCAAGGAATTAAAAAAGTGGATGGAAAGGAATAGTTTAGAAATTAACCCTTGAAAGGTATTAAAATATAGATTATCTTTTCTCTGAAAATGTCATTAACGACGACTTTTTCTTATAGAAAATGTCATCGTTGATGACTTTTCCTATAGAAAAGTTCATCGTTGAAAAATCATCAACGATAAACTTTTTTAGAAAAAAGTCATCAACGATATGGTTTTCTAAGACTTTTGTTCATTTTTTATAGAAAAGTTGATGACTTTTCTCATAGAAAAGTTCATTGTTGATGACATTTCTTCTAGAAAAGTTCATTGTTGATGACTTTTCATCTAGAAAAGTCCATCTTTGATGACTTTTCATCTGGAAAAGTTCATCGTTTATGACTTTTCTTGTAGAAAAGTTCATCGTTGATGACTTTTCCTATAGAAAAGTTCATCGTTGATGACTTTTCTCATAGAAAAGTTCATCGTTGATGACTTTTCTCATAGAAAAGTTCATCGTTGATGACTTTTCTCATAGAAAAGTTCATCGCTGATGACTTTTCTCCTAGAAAAGATCATCGCTGACGACTTTTCTCCTAGAAAAGTTCATCGTTGATGAATTTTCTTGTAGAAAAGTTCATCGTTGATGACTTTTCTTCTAGAAAAGTTCATCCGTTGATGATTTTTCTTCTGGAAAAGTTATCGTTAATGAAATTTTTTCACGAAAAGGTCATCGTTGATAATTTGTCTTCTAAAAAATTCATCGTTGATAGCTTTTCTTCTAGAAAAGTTCATCGTTGATGACTTTTCGTATAGAAAAGTTCATCGTTGATGACTTTTCGTATAGAAAAGTTCATCGTTGATGACTTTTCGTATAGAGAAGTTCATCGTTGATGACTTTTCGTATAGAGAAGTTCATCGTTGATGACTTTTGGTATAGAGAAGTTCATCGTTGATGACGTTTCTTCTAGAAAAGTTCATCGTTGATGACTTTTCGTATAGAAAAGTTCATCGTTGATGACTTTTCGTATAGAAAAGTTCATCGTTGATGACTTTTCGTATAGAAAAGTTCATCGTTGATGACTTTTCGTATAGAAAAGTTCATCGTTGATGACTTTTCGTATAGAAAAGTTCATCGTTGATGACTTTTCGTATAGAAAAGTTCATCGTTGATGACTTTTCGTATAGAAAAGTTCATCGTTGATGACTTTTCGTATAGAAAAGTTCATCGTTGATGACTTTTCGTATAGAAAAGTTCATCGTTGATGACTTTTCGTATAGAAAAGTTCATCGTTGATGACTTTTCGTATAGAAAAGTTCATCGTTGATGACTTTTCGTATAGAAAAGTTCATCGTTGATGACTTTTCGTATAGAAAAGTTTATCGTTGATGAATTTTCTTATAGAAAAGCTCATCGTTGATGACCTTTCTTCTAAAAAAGTTCATCGTTGATGACTTTTCTTCTAGAAAAGATCATCGTTGATGACTTTTCTTGTAGAAAAGTTCATCGTTGATGACTTTTCTTGTAGACAAGTTCATCGTTGATGACTTTTCTTGTAGAAAAGTTCATCGTTGATGACTTTTCTTGTAGAAAAGTTCATCGTTGATGACTTTTCTTAAAGAAAAATTCATCGTTGATGACTTTTCTTCTAGAAAAGTTCATCTTTGATGACTTTTCTTCTAGAAAAGTTCATCTTTGATGACTTTTCTTCTAGAAAAGTTCATCTTTGATGACTTTTCTTCTAGAAAAGTTCATCTTTGATGACTTTTCTTCTAGAAAAGTTCATCGTTGATGACTTTTCGTGTAGAAAAGTTCATCGTTGATGACTTTTCTTCTAGAAAAGTTCATCGTTGATGATTTTTCTTCTAGAAAAGTTCGTTGTTGATGTCTTTTCTTATAGAAAAGTTCGTTGTTGATGTCTTTTCTTATAGAAAAATTCATAGTTTATGAATTGTAATTAATTTTTGCCTTTTAAGGGTTAATTTCTGCTCATTTAAACCTAACGATTTTCAAATTAAAGGGATGGTTTTTATTTTTGCTTTCAAACAAAAAAATGCTCAACAATTTTTCAACTTTCTTAAGAAAAATCAATCAACTATTGTGTTGATTCCAAAGAAGATGCCCTGGCCACAGCACTGCTCATAAGGGATGCTGTTGTCAAAACTAGTTACATTTTTGAACAGGCCACAAAGCTTCAATGATTGTTTTTTCCTTAAAAAAAATCCATCTAGTTTTTTCCTTTTTTCTATAGACCAGTTTTTTTTTAGCTAATTTATTTCCTCTACTTTGATCCTCTTTTTTAACAAAATTATTTGAAGGTCATGTGAACTATTTTGTATGGCTTTGTTATCCTGTTTTTTTTTTCTCAAAATAAACTCGTTTGTTTTTTCAACGGTTCAAACCTTTGTTTCGTGTGTTCTTTGTGAGAAATAACCTAAAATGGCAAATATTTGGCCAGACACTTCATCATTGGCCCATCAAAAACGTTGTGCTCTCTAGTCACCATAAGCCAAATGTCCGGAAAAAGGTTACTAATTGTGTGTTTAGCTAATATTTTGTTATGGGACACCTTTTATGTTAACCTTTTTGACCTCAAACACGGAGCAGCACCACCACCCTTTTTCTCGTTTTGTTTATGGCCTTTGCCAAGAGATTGAGATGTCCTAGTCGAGGATATATGTATTTTTTGTGTTCAATAGAAAAAGGGGGTCTTTGGTTGGTGCCAACGTTTGTCGGTCACAATTCTGTCGCGTGTCCCATATTGGAATTAATTTTTATTTTTATTATTCATATATGCGCCAGACTCTTGTGCCGTGTGGCTGTTGTTTTTGTTGGAGGGCAAAGATATAAACTCGCCTTTTATGCTCCCTTGCCATCCAATTTGTCGGCTGAATTTTTTTTGTTTTTCTTTTGCTCGGTGTCGATTATCGCTGTGCCATTGTTCTAACTCAATATTTCGTATTCATACATGGGACATGGGTCCCCTTTCGTGTTCAACGAATATGTGAATGTAGATGCATAATGTAATAATATTTATATGTGAAACGAAAGGAAACAACGAACGAACGAACGTATGCAGGATACCGAACCGACTGCGACAAACCCTCCTTTAACGGGCCGTAAAAACGGTGCCTATTCGCACTCGACAAATTTCCATTTATTCCTGGGCTAACTATAAAAAATTGCTCATTCAAGTTGTGAACATAAACCGAGTGGGAAAACGAGCAATTCACGAGCCGGCAACTTGTCCTCCAAACATTGGATGATAACACGAACATTTCACATTCCCTTTTCGGGGGGTAAGAAGTGATGTAAAACTTTCATAAATTAGTATAAGGGAGAGAGAGTGAGAGAGGGTGAGAGAGGGGGGCAGGAGGGGAGGATGGTGTAGCTTGCTGTCAGCCAGTCATCCTTCCAATGCGTGGGGTGGGGGTGTAAGCCATTTATTATCCCATCGTCTCGTGTCGTCTCGTCTCAAACCCATAAATTATGATTTACAACACTCGACATTCGAAATCAATGGATTTCTCTTATCTTTTTTTGTCGTCCTGTTTGCCGCCGTCATTCTTTTATCACAACTTCTTTATTCCGGAGCTAAGAACTCCCCCTCCCCAAAAAAATTAATACGATTTTGTCAACAACCACTTTATGTCTGAATCAGTCTGAATCCTAGAGGAGTATGTCATTTCAATTATGCAATTACTTACATCATTATGCTGCTTTGACTGGGGGAGGGCGGAAACGGAAGTATCATGAGGAATGACCTCATGATGAATTTGTTTTGTTATTTTTAATAGCTTTCCTTTTGAAAGATCAAACAAAAAATAAACTATCCATTGCGGAAAAGTATATATCTTGGGATATAATACATTTTCAATTGTATATCATAGCAGGCGGTCATTGAAAATGTCAAAAAATAATTAAAATTTATTAAAATAACCATTTACCAATTTTGTTGCGGCAATACTCTAATAGTTCTGAGTAGAAATTTTTCAAAAACTTCCAAAAATGTTCAAAAAATTTGTGATTTTGAATTGCCATCTAAAAAGTGATTTTTTTGGAAACTTTCCTTTTGGCAACACTGTTTTTGGCAACTCAGCTGTTTTCGTGATTTCATCTTTAAACATTGTTTTTCAGCTTTAAACATTGAATTATATAGACCGTTCTATCAATTCAAAAAATGATTTCATAAATTAAAAAATTTTAAAAATCACTCGTTATAACAAATTCTATTTCGCTTCCTATAAAAGCTGTCATACGCTTTTTATGTTAAATCTATGTATATGAATTGAACATTATCGCTTCGACCTCTCCCTCTTCTTTTACTCATCTTCTCAGGACGAACACAATGGACCAAATGGTCTCCGAGTGAAGTAGTGCACGCCAGCAATGATTGTGTGCGGCGCGTCCTTAACATAACCCTAACTAACATTAGCGCCATCTATATGTCAGTTACATAGTTTTCATATGGAGATGACATTGATACAAGACTACCTAAATTTTAATTTCATTCTTAATACGATTTAATTAATTAATATCATCCCCAATAGAATTGATTAATTCTCAAGGCAATTGAACATTAGCGCCATCTCTTTGTCGTTTGTGTATACAGATACACTGATCCATGGGTGCAGAAGTTTTACTGTAGCTTTCAGTGCTCTTTTTTTTTCTTCTCAATTAAAGTGTTCATGTTAATACAAAGACCTAAAAGTTATAAAGACACAACAGAGTAAAAATGCCTTAAAAAAATGAGAACTTGACATGAAGATGGCGTTGCAACGAAAACTTATATTCCAATTTTACGGTCCAGGGAAAAGTCGGGAGACAAAGACCATGTTGATTGTAATATTTTTGTAGCGACCGACCGGCGCCTCTGGTGGGAATCGAACCCACGACTCTTAAATTCATAGGTGACCACACTACCAACGCACATAGTGGGGCACTTCTCGCCCTGTTTTTTTAATATTCAATGTTTTTTTAAATTTTCAATGATTAGTCGAAACATCTGGCACGACAGCCTTCTTTTCTTATACATACGTTAAATTCTCTTAACGTGTAGATTCAGTTTGTTAAATTATAGATCTCCACCAAAGCCTCTGCTAGGAATCGAACCCACGACCCTCAAACTCATAGGTGAGCATCTTCTGGGGAGCTTCTGATGCTGTTTTTTCAATATTCAATGTTTAGTCGAAACATCTTGCCCGACCGCCTTCTTTTCTTATACGATACATACTCTTAACGTGTGGATGCAATTTTTTAAATTATAGATCTCACGTATAGATGGCGCCGTTTTCTATAATTTTCTATTCTATTATATGATAAACACATATATGATAAATATCTAATTTTCTTTTTCACCGATTTGCTGTCTGGAAACCTGGTTTATATGTTAGTTTCTCAGTTGAGTAGTTTTAATGTATAGATGGTGCTGTGTTTTTGGACTTTCACGGTTAAGCAGTGTACCATGAATCGGCCTTGGTGTTTCTTCTTAAATTTTGTAACAATTTTATCAAAAGAAAATATATGTCCCTCCTTCTTGCTTTATGTACTATTGCCAATGTCAATTGAGGAATTTCCATGTATAGATGGCGCTGATTTTTCTCATATTCTGTGGTTAAGCGTTATATTGTGGGGGGATCTGGAATTGTTTCCTTTAAATTCAAAATATATATATTAAAAATTTTGCCAAAAAAACAGTTTATAGATTATTTAAAAATATCATACATTTCTCTAAATTGTATGTGGTTTTTTAAATCAAATCCAAAAGCTCTTAAAAAATTACTTGTTCAATCTATATATTAGTTGGGAATTCTGCTATACGCATTCTTCGAAGTTAAATTTGTCCGTCCTTCTGTGTCACTTCTGCCATCCTTCAGATATATAATATCTGTACCTCTAGGGAGTTTCCAACTCAATAACCTTCTTCAGGACTTTTTGATGTTATTCTACAGAAAATATTGTCTCAGATATTCCAAAGCATTCGCTGAAACAATTTTCTAAATTCGTCGGGACGAAAATTTTTTCTTTCGTCCGTCCATCTGTTGAATGTTCTTATTTATACAATTAATCGAGTCCTCTTATTTTTGTACGAAGAATGCTCCCTCAAGTTCTTCTATAGTTTTCACTAAATAATTTCAACTAACTAATTTTTATTAAACATTTTCAGTCCCTATTAGTTATACTTTATTATAAATATTTGAATTAATATATAAGTTGAGAGTTCTGATATTAGTAGTGCTCTTCAAAGTTGAATTTGTCCGTCCCTCTTAGTCACTTCACACTTTCCTCAGTCATTTAATATCGGTCTCAAAGGGCAGTTACCCCTTCAAAAGTCTCCTTCAGAACTTTGTTGTTGTTTTTCTAAATAAAATGTTAACTAAGATTTTCTAAGGCATTCACTGAAACAGTTTTCTAAATACGAAACATTCTTTCATTCGTCCGTCCATCTGTTGGATGATCATATTTATACAATTAATCGAGTCTTCTTATTTTTGTCAAAAGAATACTCCCTCAAGTTCTTAAAAAATTTTCACTAAATTATTTTCCAAATTTTATTAAATATTTTCAGTCCTTCTAATTATCTATATTATTGCCAATTTCCAAAATTCATCTGGTCCAAAACTCTTTCTTCCGTCAGTCTATCCGTTCGTTCATGTGTTGGATGATCACATTTATAAAGTTAAAAGAGTCCTCCTAATTTTTTCTTTCTAAAGAATGCTTCCTTGAGTTCTTCTAAAGTTTTCACTGTATCATTTTCCAAATTGGGTCGTCCCAGAAATTATTTCTTCCTTTTGTCCGTCCATCCATCTGCTTTATACAATAAATCGACTCCTCTTAAATTTTGTTTTCATTTTTTACTAAGACTTCATATTTTATACTCGATAAAGATTTTGTATCAGCTTTAGAGCTCTGAATGATATTTACATTTATCAAATTTCAAAAGCAGCATATTTGTTAACTCCTGCTGAAACCTTTTATTTATCCTTTTGTCACTTAAATAAATAATGATGACGACTACCCCTGCCACAAAATTCCCTCATGGGCAATATTACTTAATCCCTTAATCTTAAAAATCTTAAAATACTGATGATTCACACTCACCCTCTAGCTCTCTCCCCCTCTGCTACCCAACTTCGTCATTGTTGACTTGCTACTGTCAACATTTATTTATCAATTTTTGAAAATCTCAACTGCCAAGGCTTTTGAAATTCAATGCTTCTTTATATCAACAACATTAAAACAAAAACAAAAAATCAAAATTTCGTCCTTCCAACAACAACAACGACCAGTCAAGAGCATTTAAAACACTTCCTGTTGTAATTTGAAACTTTTGAGGCCAAATGAGTTAGTTGCCTCTTGGGTTGAGGGATTTGGTTGGGTACAAAAACTTCCGCCACAACTTTGTTGTGGTGGCTCTAGTTAAGCTTGGTCCCGTTTTCTCCTATTCCTTTTCTATATCGGTTTCTCGGGGACAAGTCCGTCCCCATCGTTGAGTAAGCCAATTAATATACATGTCACTTCATTTCATGTCGTTTCATTTGATTTCACTGCTGCTTTTTTTGTAAAAGAAAACCTTGTTAGTTTTAAAACGACACCAATTCAAACAACACCACCTTTACACTCCCCCGCCCGGCTCTTCTGCTTCTCTTTTACCTCTCATCCTCCTACTCCCCAAACATGCCGATACACAAATTATTGGCTTTGTAATCCAATTTAAAGCAATAATGAAATAATGACTGAAAGAATGAACCAAATAACAAAACAAAAAATATAAAAACAGAGAAATCGACAACACAACAACCTGGTGGTAGACCAAGCAAACGACCGACCGACCAACCTACCGGGTGTTTCAACCCCTACCCAGACAGAACAGCCAAAGCAGCCTTTGCAATTCTGGGGCCCTTTTCAGGTAATTTCTCTCACCCCTCAAAGCGCGGACGTGCCAGGGAAACGAACTTCTATTATCCGCTTAAATACTTATTGAATCATACGCATGTCCTACTAACAGAAACGAGCCGAACCCAGCCGAGCTAAACAATACCGTCATCATCATCTCTGAGGGTTCTTCACCCTCGCTCCCCTCACCGCCGCCCCACACCTTGTTTTCGTGTCATGTTGGAACAACAACCAGAAATTTGTGTAATACAATATTTGCTGAAAATGACCTTTTTCGGTTCGAACAACAACAGCCAACCATGGCTATGTTTACTCGTTGTTGTTGTTGTTGTTCTTGTTACCGCTTTTAGAAACACCTGTCACAAGCATAAATACTTGGCAGCAGCAGTCGCAACCAAAAACTGAGCAGCAAACAACATAATTTGCCTTTGCCATCACTGTTGTATGGATTTCTAACAAGAACCGAAAAAAAACGAAATTTTTATGGTTGCTCAAAATGTTCCAAACAACAATTTCAACCATATGAATCCACCTTAACATTCTGAACAATAAGGTAAATAGGTAGAAGACTAAATAGACTAACAATATAAAAGTATTTCAGATCATTTGAGTAGCATTGCCTCAAATCATGCAATATTTGGTTGTGACAACCAATTGATTAGTTAAATTACTCCCAAAGCTAGGAGAAATGTTGCAGTGGATCTTTACTCTTTTACAATTATAGTAGCGACCACCATAGTATTCTTAGGACAAGCAAATTACAAACAATTGTTACTTTGGTTATGACAATCAATTAATGAGTTACATTACTTTCAAACAAGGCCAAACAGATTAACAATAAAAAAGTATTTCAGATCATTAGAGTATCCCAGTATCATATCATACAATATTTGGTTGTGACAACCAATTAATTAGTTAAATTACCAAATTGCAAACCTACTCAACCACAAATATAGTTTTGATTGCCATATAATTTTTATGATTAACAAATGAATGTTACATACAATTTGGTTATGACAACCATAATTACATATTTCTCCTCTTTCAAACATAGGAGAAATGTTGCACTGGTTCCAGCTCTATCAAAATTTTAGTTGTGACTACAATAAAGTTCTTAAAACAAACAAATGAATGCTATAAACAATTACTACTTTGGTTATGACAACCAATTAATTAATTAAATTACTTCTGAGTCTTTGGAAAAATGTTGCACCCGTTCCCTACTCTATCCCAATTTCAGTTGTGACTACTATATAATTCTTAAGACAATGAAATGAATGCTACAAACAATTGCTACTTTAGTTATAACAACCAATTAATAAGTTACATTACTTTCCAAGAAGGATAAATGAACTAATAATAAAAAAGTATTTCGAACATTTGAGTATCCCAGTATCAAATCATACATTATTTGGTTGTGACAACCATTTAATTAATTTGATTATTTTCAAACATAGGAAAAATGTTGCACAGGTTGACTACCAAATTATTCATATGACAGACAACTGAATGCTACAGAAATTACCATTTTGGTTGTGACAACCAATTAATTAATTAAATTCCTTCCGAACCCTTGAAAATGGTGAAGTAGTTACACTCTTATATTCCTATTTTGGTTGTGACAAACATATAATTGTTCTGATAAACAAATGAATGCTATAAAAAAATAATACATTGGTTATGACAACCAATTAATAAGTAAAAATACTTTCAAACTTAAGAGAACATATTCAATGATTCCATTTATAAATCAAATTTTAGCATTAATCGCCATATAATGGTTATGACACAACAAACAATTACTTATTTGGTTGTGATAACCAATTAACATGTTAAAACAACTGCAAGCTTAAGAGAAAGAGTACTATTATTCAATGATTCCATATATAATCCAAAAGATAGCTGTGGCCACCTGATTGCTACCTACTTGTTATGGCAAAGAAATTATTACTACAAACATATATTATTTTGGTTATGAAAACCAATTAATAAATTAGATAACTTTAATACTTAAGGAATAGTTTCAATGGCTTTTTATATAAACCACATTTAGCTAACACCATATAATTTTTATGACAAGCAAATGATATCCACAAACATATTTCAAATCAAAGAGATCTTTAAAATTGCTACAAACAGAAATTTTGTTTGTCGATACCACAAATATAGTTGTGATATCCAAATAATGATTTAAACTACTTTCCAATTTAAGAAGACTTACTCAACAGTTCCCCCTACTGTTCTAATTTTGGTATGCCTATTAATTGTAACAAAAAATTGTCTACAAAATAAAATTTGTTTGTCGGTACCGATTAATATGGTAGTCGTAACCAATTATTTTGTTAACATCACTTTCTCCCACACCCACAAAACAATTCCCGACTGTATTTCAAACTTAAGATATAGAAATATTGTAGACGGCTTAAGTATTTATCATTAAGTTGTGACAAGGAACTAATTAACAAAACTACTTCCAAATTGAAGAAAATACACGATACAACAAGAATTCTGTTTTCGAAAAATATATTTGTCACAAGCAAACTCTTCTATCGAAGCAAATAAGTTAATATTTTTAACTTAAAATATTATTGATAATATACAAACTTGTTTATGTAAAAAGTTATAGTTAACCTCTTCTACATTTCACTCGCATCGACACACATGCCTCTCTTTTCCTAAAAATTATGAATAATGTCATAATGTCTTCAACATACTTACAGGAGTTATACATACCTATCTATACACATTGCTTAAGAATTCTTACAAGTACCCATATGTATTCCCATTCCCCACCCGAAAAACCTAAAGGCAAAAAATAGAAACTCACTCATGCCTTGAGAGAAAATGTCAGATTTTGATTAATTTGTTTTACTTTACGACGACGACGACGACGACTTGACGCAAAAAGGAATGTAGTTTCTTATTCTTCTCTGGTATATCGTCATGTCTTGTCAGGGTAAATGCTGATAAGAATGATATCCTTCGAAGTCAAGAAAATAGATTCAATTACATGAAAAACAAGCTGTCGTAGCTGACACACTAACTGACAATCACCGGGGCGGGGATGAGGTGGAGAAGAAACGTTATTAAGGTTCAAAATCAAATGTTAAAAATAAATCTATCATTTTTTATTAGAATAATCTGAGAAAGGTAGTCATTTGTCAATTATCTTTAATTTCCCATTGAATTCTCTCAGAACAATTATAATGGTGAATGAAGCTAATACCGCCATCTACACGACAATTATATTGTATTTGAATTTCTTGTTAAGTTATTTATAAAATCGCTGGTTGCTACAACCTTTTTTTGCTATAGAAATAGTCTGAACATCCCCATTTAATATCCAATTTTGACATCATCTACTATTCTGAAATACCAGTCATTTCTCAAATATCTTCTATTTCCAATAAAATTCTCAGAATTCTGTCTGGAACATTATAATGATTATTAGAAACGTATAGCGCCATCTATACATCAATTTTATTGTATCTAAATTTATTTTAAGTTAGTAAGTATCTGTCAGGATTATTATAATGATGATTAGAAACGTATACCGCCATATACATATATGTCAATTTTATTGCATCTGAATTTATTTTGAATTATTTGTAAAAAAAAAACTCTCGATTGCTTATTTTTGCTAAAGAAAAAGTCTGAACATGTCCACAGAGTATCGAATTTTGACATCATATAATATTCTACAATACCAGTCATTTGTGAATTATCTTCAATTTCCAATAAAATTCTCAGAATTCTGTCTGGAATATTATAATGATTATTAGAAGCGTATAGCGCCATCTATATGTCAATTTTATTGTATCTGAATATAGTTTTAGTTATCCGATTACTACACATATTTTTTGGTAAAGAAACATTCTGAAATATTCTCAGATAGATGGCACTTAAGGTAGTGAACATTTTTGTATTCAAAATTTAGTTTTTAAGAATATTTATGATCACAACTGGAAACAAGTACTGCTATCTCTATGTCGATTACGTATAATAAATCTTAAATAGTTTTTAAGTTATTCGTTAAACCCTTAAAAAAATATATACAATGTTCATAGAAAAACCAATATTAACCTCAACTAATTGTCTATAGCATTCACAGATAGATGGATCATGAGGCAGTGAACCACCTATGTTATAGAAGTGCATTGTTCGTGGCTTTTATAATAATAAGAATGTTGTAAACGGTGTTATCCATTTTTATGGGCCATCAGCTTTTCCTACTAAATCCTCATGGTCTTAATAATATAGCATTCAATAACACCATAAAATCAACACCGCCTCCTATATGTCAATTTCGTTTAATCTGATACATTTTCAAGACATTTTTTTCAAATCATCGTTTAATGTTACCATCTCTACTGCGGGAAAGGTAGGAAGATGTCATAGGAACATCGAGAAGCTTCATAACACAATATTCCGCAGTATTCACGTCTAGATGGCGCTACATCAGGTGAATCCTGTCCTTATAAGAGAGACTATTGATGAAGTTATTCTCTCTCGATTACAATGTTACTATTTATTGCATCCATTTGTTTTATTGCATGAAAGGATTTCTATTAAAAAGGGCCATAATACGATATTCCTTAGTACTCAAGTACAGATGGTGCTTCATCAGTTCAACGCTTTTCCTTATAATAGAGACTAATGTTGAAGTGATACTCTTTCGCTTACAATACCACTATTTATAGCACGGGTTTTTTTTTGTAAAGAGTGACACAGTTGGACAATTTCTATAGAAAAAGTCCATAATACGATATTCTATAGTACTCACGTATAGATGGCGCTTTATTAGTTGAAGCTTTTTCCTTATAAAATAAACTACTGATGAAGTGATACTCTTTCGCTTAAAATATCACTATTTATAGCATCCATTTGTTTCTAAAGAGTAATACAGCGAGACGATTTCTATATAGAAAGGTCATAATACGATATTCCATAGAGCTCACGCATAGATGGCACTTTATCAGTTGAACCTTTTTCCTTATAATAGAGACTACTGATGAAGTTATACTTACAATATCACTAATATAGCATTCATTTGTTTCTAAAGAGTGATACAGTGACATGATTTTTTATAAAGAGGCCATAATACGAAATTCCATAGTATTCACATATAGATGGCGCTTCACAATGTGAACCTTTTTCCTTATAAAGACTACTGATGAAGTGATTTTGCTGACAACATCACTATTTATATCATCGATTTGTTTGTTTCTTAAGAATGATACAGTGAGACGATTTTTATATAAAATGGTCTTAATACTTTATTGCATAGTATGTTTTCACGTATTGATGGCGCTTCATTAGTTGAACCTTATTCCTTTTAAAATAGACTACTGATAAAGTGATACTCTTTCGATGACAATTTCACTATTTATAGCAACTACTTGTTTATGAAGAGTGATACATTAGTACGATATCTCTATAATAAGATCATAATACGATATTCCATAGTACTCACGTATAGATGGCGTTTCTTTAGTTGAACCTTTTTCCTTATAAAATAGTCTACTGGTGAAGTGACACTCTTTCGCCAACAATATCACTAATTATATCATTGATTTTATATAAAAAGGTCAGGATACTATATTACCTAATATTCACATATAGATGCCGCATCATCAGCTGAACCTCTTTCCTTATAAAATAGACTATTGATAAAGTGATACCCTTTCGGTGACAATACAATTCTTTCTTAAGATTGATACAGTGAGACAATTTTTATATAAAAAGGTCATAATAGGATATTCCATAATATTCACATATAGATAGATGGTGCTTCATCAGGTGAACCTATTTCCATATTAAATAGACTACTAATGAAGTGATACTATTTCGCTTACAATTTCACTACTTATAGTATTAAGTTGTTTCTAAAAAGTGATACAGTACAGACGATTTCTATATAAAAAAGGCATAATATGATAATTTATAGTTCTCATGTATAGATGGCGCATCATCAGGCGAACCTTTTTCCTTATAAAAGAGACTACTGATGAAGCTATACTTACAATATCACTATATATCATTAATTTGTTTCTCAAGAGTGATACAATGACACGATTTTTTATAAAAATGTCATATTACGACATTCCGTGGTATTCACATATAGATGGAGCTTCATTAATTGAACCTTTTTTCTTAGAAAATACACTACTGATGACGTGCACCTCTTTCGCTTACAATATCACTGTATATATAGCACACATTTTTTCTAACCAGTGATGCAGTGAGACGATTTCTATATGAAAAGGTCATAATACCATATTTCATAGTCTTCACGTATAGGTGGCGCTTCTCCCATTGAACCCTTTTCCTTATAAAAGGGACTACTGGTGAAGTGATACTCTTCGCAGTATCACTATTTATGTATAGCATCGATTTGTTTCTAAAAAGCTATACATTGAGATGATATCTATATAAGCAGGACATAATACAATATTCTTTAGTACTCACGTATAGATGGAAATTCATCCATTGAATCTTTTTCCTTATAAAATAGACTACTGATGATGTGTTACTCCTCCAGCAAAGGATGAGGGGTATTTTCATTTTGTCACTTTGTTTGTAACACCTCTAAATATTTATCTGAGACCCCATAAAGTATATATATTCTTAATCGTCGTAAAATTCTAAGACGATTTAGCCATGTCCGTCCGTCCGTCGTCCGTCAGTCCGTCTGTTGTAATCACGCTACAGTCCGTAATAATAGAGCTAGGTTGATCAAATTTGGTAGAAGTATTTCTAATAGTTGTAGGGCCATATCGGTCAATGTTTTGATATAGCTCCCCTATAGAGGTCTCTCCAACATACTGTTTTGATATATACCACATTTTTAAAGCAATTAAGCAGAAACTTTGCAGTTTGTATTTTATCTTGAGAAGAATTCTTCACACCAAATTTTTACAAATCGGTTCATATTTTGTTATAGTCACCATATAGAGGTCGCTCCAAAATATACGTAGGTTCGCCATAAATACCATATTTTCTAAGCATTTTAACTGAATCTTTGCAGTTTGTATTTAATTGAGACAAGAATTCATCGATGATTTTTAAATCATTTCATATTTTGTTATAGTCCACCTATAGATGTCGCTCCCAAAAAGGCTTATTGAAGCCAAAAAAAACACTTTTTTTAAGAAATTTTACTGAAAATTTGCAGTCTCTATTCTCTTTTTGCAAGAATATATCTCAATCAAATTTATACAAATAAAATTTTACTTTGTTGTAGTCCCCGTGTAGATGTGGCTTTCAAAAAAGCTATTTTAAACCATAAATTCCACAGTCTTCAGCTGAAGAGTTTGGCTAAAGAATTTGCGCCCTAAAAATGGCAGCGTTCGTTTTATTAATAATTTACTTAAACAAAAAGGATCGTTTCAGGATTTGCTCCATATCCAAAGATTTTTCCAGTAATAAAAATTTAATGCAATCCATGGTGGAGGGTATATAAGATTCGGCATGGCCGACCTTAACGCTTTTACTTGTTTTTTCTAAAGAGTAGTAAAGTGACACCTTTTTTATAAAACAGGCTACTCTTGAAGCAGTACTTTTTCTATAATAAACTACTGTTGTAGCAGCACTTTTTTATATTCAGATTAAGATGGAGCTTGATGAAGTGACACTTTTTCTACAAAGAAGACCAAATTAGGGAAACTTTTACAAAATTATTATATTTTTTAAAACATACTATTAATAAATATTCACATATAGATGACGATTGCGACGTGAAAAGCAAAATCTGTGGTACTTTTTTCTTAAAAATATTGATTTTATTTATACAACAAATTACTGTTGCTCATCTAATGTAGTTTAATGTAATTCTCCCCTATTCTCACAACCCTATATATATACGAGTATTTATATATTATCCGTCATTCTTGTACATTTATCTTCGGTTAGCCCACAATAAAGTAAATGATTTCCGTTTACTGCTTGTCAATTTTTAACATTTTCTTTTTCATTGCCAACTTCCGCATCCGCATCATCATGCTCTTGCTCATCGTCTTCATCGTCAGCATCATCATCACCATGGCCTGTTTTTGGCTTGGCTTCGGCTTTGGCTATGACCCTTGGAAGAGCCAAGAGCCAACAGTGAGAGCAGACTAGTGATATCATGGAAATCAATAAGCAATACATTTACTATTTCCACTTAATTTAACAGCAATACGAACATTTATTAAATCATGGCAAAATGTATATACATATATATACAATGTATATATATTTTCTCTCTGAGCCCTATGTATGGGCGTAACAAGGACGGAAGGAAGTAGATTGAAAAAAAAACGAATATATACGAAATCATTGAAATCAATTTGGTTAAGGGTATAGCATAGAAAAAAATCCGCACTTTTTCTTTCTCTTCTCCGGGAGAGGGGGGTCTTTGGTATTGGTTTAGGAATTGGTACTACTGCTATGCAGGACCACCCAACCGCCTTTGGACTAATGTTGGCTGCCATCAAAGCCCGGATATGGAGAATGGCAGGATTGTGAAACGCCCACCACATACTGTGACAAGTGACATTTATGCGCATTTAAGAAACACTATAAAAATAAATACGATAAATCCTTAGGAAAAATATATTTACTCATTGGCAGCAGTGGCGTGTTGGCTCGTGTTGCCTTTAGGCACGGAAGAAAAGGACATGCGAGAGTGGTACTGGCTGACTGACAAAGGAGGAAGTATTCGAGGGTGGTGATCGTCTGATTGAACTGAACATTAATTGTTGAATTTGGTACTGCAAACAAATGTATTCCTCCAAACTAATCAACATAAAATCTAGATAAAGTTTTTTTTTTTCAAAAATGCCCGGAAGTCGTGCTGTGTTAGCCATGTTTAGAATATTGTTTTTTGCTCTGTGATGGCAAAATGATAAGGCATAGTAATAGAGATTAATGGTCATAGGAAACAAGGATTTTGGGAAAAATGTTTGCAAATACATTGAAATCGTAAAAAGTGCTACTGTAACAATGACACCTTTTTAATAGGAAAAAAAAGACATTGTAACAGTGGTCTTTTTATAAAAAGGACACTGTACAAGTGGCTTGTTTCTAGAGAAAAAGTGACATTGTAAAAGAGGCCTTTTATTGTAGAAAAGGTGTCACTATAACAATAGCAGTTTTTATAGAAAAAGTGTCACTGCAACAGTATATCAGAATAAAAAAGTTTCACTGATACTTTTGTAAAAAACAATTTCATTGATACTTTTTTATATAATAGTTTCACTGAATCAGTGATACTTTTTTATAGAAAAATTCACTGAATCAGTGGTACTTCTTTATAGAAAAGTTTCACTGAATCAGTGATACTCTTTTTATCAAAAAGTTTCACTGAATCAGTGAAACTTTTTTATAGATATTTTTTTTAAGAAAAAATGGTTTCACTGATAACTTTTTATAAAAACAATGTCAGTGATACTTTTTTATAGAATAGTTTCACTGAATCAGTGATACTTTTTTATAGAAAAGTTTCTCTGAATCAGTGATACTCTTTTTTATAGAAAAGATTCACGGAATCAGTGATACTTTTTTATAGAGAAGTTTCACAGAATCTGTGATAATTTTTGTATAAAAAGTTTCTACGAATCAGTGGCTATTTTTATGGAAATATTTTCACTGAATCTGTAATAATTTGTATGATACATTTTCCCTGAATCTGTGAAATTTTTTATAGAAAAATTTTCTCTGCATTTGAGATATTTTTATGGAAAATTTTTCATTGAACTTGTGATATTTTTTAGAAAAAAATTTAACTTGATATTGATATTTTATAGAACAATTTTCCCCGAATATGTGATAATATTAATAATAATTTTCACTGAATCTGTGATAATTTTTATAGAAAAATTTTCACTGAATCTGTGAGAATTTTTATAGAAATTTTATATATGTAAAAAAATTATCACTGAATCTGTGAGAATTTATATAGCAAATTTTTCACTGAATCTGTGATCATTTTTATAGAAAAATTTTCACTGAATCTGTGATCATTTTTATAGAAAAATTTTCACTGAATATGTGATAATTTTTATAGAAACATTTTCACTGAATCTGTGATAATTTTTATAGAAAAATTTTCACTGAATCTGTGATAATTTTTTTAGAAAAATTTTCACTGTATCTGTGATAATTTTTATAGAAAAATTTTCACGGAATCAGTGATAATTTTTGTTGAAAAATTTTCACTGAATCAGTGATAATTTTTATAGAAAAATTTTCACTGAATCAGTGATAATTTTTATAGAAAAATTTTCACTGAATCAGTGATAATTTTTATAGAAAAATTTTCACTGAATCAGTGATAATTTTTATAGAAAAATTTTCACTGAATCAGCGATAATTTTTATAGAAAAATTTTCACTGAATCAGTGATAATTTTTATAGAAAAATTTTCACTGAATCTGTGATAATTTTTTTTTGAAAAATTTTCACTGAATCTGTGATAATTTTTATAGAAAAATTATCACTGAATCAGTGATAATTTTTATAGAAAAATTTTCTTTGAATCAGTGATAATTTTTATAGAAAAATTTTCTTTGAATCAGTGATAATTTTTATAGAAAAATTTTCTTTGAATCAGTGATAATTTTTATAGAAAAATTTTCTTTGAATCAGTGATAATTTTTATAGAAAAATTTTCACTGAATCTGTGATAATTTTTATAGAAAAATTTTCACTGAATCTGTGATAATTTTTATAGAAAAATTTTCACTGAATCTGTGATAATTTTTATAGAAAAATTTTCACTGAATCTGTGAGAATTTTTATAGAAAAATTTTCACTGAATCTGTGAGAATTTTTATAGAAAAATTTTCACTGAATCTGTGAGAATTTTTATAGAAAAATTTTCACTGAATCTGTGAGAATTTTTATAGAAAAATTTTCACTGAATCTGTGAGAATTTTTATAGAAAAATTTTCACTGAATCTGTGATAATTTTTATAGAAAAATTTTCACTGAATCTGAGATATATTTTATAGAAAAATTTTCACTGAATCTGAGATATATTTTATAGAAAAATTTTCACTGAATCAGTGATAATTTTTATATAAAATTTTCACTGAATCTGTGATCATTTTTATAGAAAATTTTTTCACTGAATATGAGATCATTTTTATAGAAAAAATTTTCACTGAATCTGTGATCATTTTTATAGAAAAATTTTTCACTGAATCTGAATTTTTATAGAAATATTTTTCACTGAATATATGGTAATTTTTATAAAAAAAATTTTCACTGATTCAGTGATAATTTTTATAGAAAAATTTTCACTGATTCAGTGATAATTTTTATAGAAAAATTTTCACTGATTCAGTGATAATTTTTATAGAAAAATTTTCACTGATTCAGTTTATGTTTTCTATGGAAAAAACACTGTAAAATAACTAATCTGTGATACCTTTTGATGAAAAAATTTTAAGAATCGGTAATATTTTTTTCAACAGATTTTCACGCAATCGGTTAAACATTTTAATAACAAAAGTTTTATTGATTCGGAGATAATTCATAAAAGGAAAAACTGTCTCAAAACCCGACAGCTTAATAGATAAAATACAAAAAGGTTTTATTTGCCATTTTTCCTCTTTTTTTGTTAAATTAAATCAATTTGATAAGGATTGGCTGATGGCTTTCCTACTTATCACTCCCAGAAATTGTTTTCAGGTTATGTGTAGAAAACAATTCCTATTTCCCCTGTTTCCCCCTCAAAAGTCTTTCTCAAATTCACAGATATTTTAATATCCCTTTCAACAACACATAAAATGCCTTATCAACAACTCCATACTCAGTCCGCTTTGTGGAATTTTACGTACTCAACACTCACCCCACAAGAGTGCCTGACGGTATGCCTTAATAAATTTGCCTAAACTGACACAAATTCCAAAGCGTGTGTCAGGCGTTTGATTAAAAACACATTTAAATTGCCATTTATGGCACATTATAAGATCTTAAGGGTGTAGATGGGGGGAAGAAACAAAAGAGGCTCGGCCTATATCTTGACACGGGACACACGTCCAACAACTTTGCCCATTTTTAATGCAAATAACGCTGATGATGCTTTGCCTACCGATGATAATGACAATGGTGATGATGTCAAGTTATCCGTCCGTCCGTCTGTCTGTATATCAGCTTGTCGTTAAGGGAAGAAAGGGCATTCTTTGAAAAAGGAATGCTACTTTAGAAAACTTAGATTCTGAAATTAACATAAATTAACACTAATGCATTGAGATAGAAATGGAGAATACCAGAGTTTAGGGGGAAAAGTATTTGTTTGTCTACACCCAGAGGACCTTGAGGATGGGTCATAAATAAAGGTAAATAAATAAGAATACAAAAACTAAACAATTATCATTATAATAAATTATCAAGAAAGAGAGGAAGAAAACAAAAAAATAAACGCCACCAGGAACGTGTTGATCTGACGTCTGGCAAAAATCTGAAAATTCGTTTTTGGGATATACGATATAAACATTATGAAAAAGTTTCACACTTTTTGCTGGAACTTATGAATTTATCACCTTTTTTTTTGGTTGGCGTGCTAAGGTTAAAGGTTAACACTATAACAATGTACTGTGAAAAGACAAAATTGTAATCTCACAATACGCTAACGTTCCGGCACAAACACACACACACTCACAGACAGCCGGAAAATCCGACGGCACTGACAGACACACGGAAGAACGGAAATACAGACAGTCGGACGGACGGACGGACAGACAGATATCCACTTGAAATACATAGTCTGTTGCCATTCAAGGCTCGGAAGCGAGAATGAAAAAGGTACTCGCTGCGGTGTTATCTCCCAGATATTGTCAACACAAATACAAAAGCATTTTGTCTTCAACATATTATGCGGTATGTAAAAGTGTGACACTGGGAGACAGTGGTTGGAAACCAACAATATAGCAATGAATGGCATATGTTTCACATAAAAATATCACAGATGGAAATGATCACTTTTTCTAAAAATTTCACAGATCCAGTGAACATTTTTCTATGAAAAATAAATATCACTGATTCAGTGATAATTTTTCTATGAAAAATGCCACTGATTCAGTGTTAATTTTTCTATGAAAAATGCCATTGATTCACTGACAATTTTTCTATGAAAAATGCCACTGATTCTGTGATAACTTTTCTATGAAAAATGTCACTGATTCAGTGATAACTTTTCTATGAAAAATGTCACTCATTCAGTGAACATTTTTTTATGGAAAATGCCGCTGATTCAGTGGAAATTTTTCTAGGAAAAATATCTCTGATTCAGTGAAAATTTTTCTATAAAAAATATCACTGATTCAGTGGAAATTTTTCTATAAAAAATGTCACTGATTCAGTGGAAATTTTTCTATAAAAAATATCACTGATTCAGTAACAATTTTTCTATGACAAATATTACTGATTCAGTGAACATTTATCATTTATATTTTTCTGTGAAGATTATCTCTGATTCAGTGAAAATTTTTCTATGAAAAATATCACTGATTCAGTGAAAATTTTTCTATGAAAAATATGACTGATTCAGTGAAAATTTTTCTATGAAATATATCACTGATTCAGTGACAATTTTTCTATGAAAAATATCTCTGATTCAGTGAAAATTTTTCTATAAAAAATATCACTGATGGTATGACAAATGCAACGAATTCAATGACAATTTTATTATGAAAAATGCCACTGATTCAGTGACAATTTTTCTATGAAAAATGCCACTGATTCAGTGACAATTTTTCTATGAAAAATATCACTGATTCAGTGAAAATTTTTCTATGAAAAATATGACTGATTCAGTGAAAATTTTTCTATGAAATATATCACTGATTCAGTGACAATTTTTCTATGAAAAATATCACTGATTCAGTGAAAATTTTTCTATAAAAAATAGCACTGATGGTATGACAAATGCAACGAATTCAATGACAATTTTATTATGAAAAATGCCACTGATTCACTGACAATTTTTCTATGAAAAATGCCACTGATTCAGTGACAATTTTTCTATGAAAAATATCACTGATTCAGTGACAAGTTTTCTATAAAAAATATCACTGATTCAGTGACAAGTTTTCTATGAAAAATGCCACTGATTCAGTGACAATTTGTCTGTGAAAAATGCAACATTTTTCTATGAAAAATTTAACTGATTCAGTGAACTTTTTTCCATGAAAAATATCACTGATTAAGTGAACATTTGTTCAGTTAGGCATTATACCACTGTGAGGTTTTCTGAATGACTGTTGTGTTGGTGAGTCTGTATGACACCCACACACACACACACGCATTGTCTCATCCAAACACACCTTAAGCTATCCCATTAGGGATATGATGATAATATGATATGCTCAAGTTCAAAATTATTGTCCTTCTTCAATGTGGTGAAGGGTGAGCGTTTGAAGGAGAGGCAGGACATGGCGCCAAGGGAGGGAAGGGGGTTCTTCTGTGTGGATCCCCTATCAGAAAATGTGACAAGGGAAAACGAGACGAGGAAACGACAATATGAAAGCAGCAGCAACACAATAAACAAATTTGTGTTCTTGGGTTTTTTTATTTCACTTCTCTTCTTGTTGTCTCCTGCATTTCTAACTCTTATTGTTTTCTGTTATCCTTAGCGAATTGAAGGTGGATAGAAAAGGCGGCGGGGAAAGCGGAGGAGAAAGAAAAGAAGCAACAACATTATTGTATTTCTTTTGCCTCGGCAATGTTTGTTAACTGTAAAGTGTCATCCCTTTTTTTTATTGGAGACGCATTGTCACAGTCCTCTTGTGTTGTGTTGAGTTGAGTTGTATTCCTTAGAAAATGTGAAAATGAAAAGGATATGGATACACTCACTTAGAAACTCAAACTCAAACACACACATACATATATACATAAATAAAAATAACAAATTGTTATGGTAACCGTATTATACATACGAACGAATCAAAATATAAAAAAGGGGTGCCATTGTCTCATACAATGACATCCAGAAACCCATCCCATGTCATGTGGGCTGAGACTTGGACTTGATGTTCCTAAATTGTGTGAGAGGACGAGTGAAGAAAAGGAGTATGAGAAAGGGTGTTCATGTCCCAACAGAGTATACAAATACTTGTATCTTTCTTTGTATCTAAAAGTAAACAGTTTGTTCATTTTGATGAAATGCTATACGGGGGAGGGGTAAAAAGGATGCGGTTTAAGAATTGTGTTAAAATTGTTTTTTTAAAAACCATTGTTCTCTTAGAAAATAACACCAAGGACCATTAAAACTATGGACACCTTATATCGGTTTGTTGTCAATTTATCATGAAAGCTTTCAGACAAATCAGTCACAAAGTTTCTGTATTTTATTTGTTTCTGTTGCCTTTCAGGGCATCGAGTCTTATTATTTATGAAATCACGAAAAATGTAATTTCATTAAAAGCTCGTGACATCAGAAACTGCTTTTGAAAACTCGTTTCATATCTATTTCTTCATGAAAGCTCGGATAAGCTCATTTCATGAAAATCTTGTGATATCAGAAAAAACGTTTAAGTCAAATCTTGGTCTTAACTGCTTTTGAGATTTGTTTTGAAAAGTGAAAGCATGATAATTAAATAGAAAAAAAACTTAGGTAAAGCTTAATGAAAAGCTCATTTAATTATTTTATTTAAAGAACATAAAAAAGTGTCGTCTATAAGATATGCATAAAATAATGATAAAGCTTTTTCTGCTTTTGTTTAATTCATCATTTAAAAGCTTTCAGTCCTTTGCTGTAAGTTAGTTTGGAGCTATATAAGAAGTCTCTAATTTAGCTTCTTAAGGTTCGCTACTCAAGACTTAAAGCTTTGGAAAGCATTTCTGAAATAGAGACTTAATTTAAATCATAATAAAGGTTAAGAGCTTTCAAATTCGACTTGCACAAGCTTTGACATTATTGTAAGTTTGTTTAGAGCTTTACTAAAGCTTTCACAAAGGTATCCTCAAGACTTATTGATTAAAAATTAAAGCTTTATACAATATGTTTGTAAAGCTCATAAGCTTTCCTATAATCCACAATGACTCCTAGAGTTTTCCAAAGTTACAGTAAAAGATTTGCAATTTCTTTACCTTTCCCCTAAGCCCTCGTATTGGTCCTGCTGTGTAGCTAAACTTGCTTTGTTGTTGTATTTGATATTTTTTGCGAAACACATATTTCGCTTTTATTTTAGACATTTCGTTTTCCTCTCACTTGCGCTTTAATTTGCTTGTGGCACGCTTGACTGCTGTCAAATTGCTGTCAACAATGCCACTAAAAACCCTCACTCGCAGAGAGATACAGACAGGAGCGGCATCAGAATCACGCCTACGAACTCACACTACCGCAATGACACTTTTGTCACATACTGAGTCAGTCAGTCAGACATTCACTCCTAGACCCCATAGATCTCCCCGTAAGTCAGTTCAGTTTAGAAAGTATACCTAGAGACCTTAAAGAAGTCATTCTATCTTAGCAGCTACAAAAAAAGTACTAAAGTAAACTTTTCCATTTACCAATTGCTGCCACAATTTGTATTGTTGTACTTGTTGTTGGTGTTGCTGTTGCCATTGTTGCGGTCGGTTGAGTTTTCCTTACGGCCCTTAAGCGGGGCTGGGGGGTCTTCACCCAGAAAAGTATTGATTATTGAAAAAGTTATTGGCTGCAAATCATTGTGTGTAAGCCGAAGGCGAAATGGAAAATCCTTTAAATTACCTCCAAGCAATCATGACATTTTATTGATTGAGTTTTCTTCGTGTTTTTTTTTGCTAGTGAAATAAACGAAAATTTCGTTTTCGTCCTTCTGTATATCCTGGAAATGTTGAGGAAATGAATTTTATATTAAATCGTCATAAAGAAAAGAACACCGAAAGTGTTCCATGAAATGGGCTGTTTAATGGGGAGCCAACAATAACCTTGACATGGTACACCACCGCATCACACGGAGAAGGTGTCAGGGGAATGTCGAGCAAAGTGCCAATAGGTTGTTAGATGGAGATATGTGTTAAACATTTGCGCTTAAATAAAGCAAAGTTTTCTGTAATTTTTTTTTGCAAAAAACTGCCTGACATAAATTTTATAGAAAAGTTGTCACAGACACAGACTTTTTATGGAAAAAAAACAAAGACTCACATTATTTATAAAAAAAAAAATTCTCTAAAAAGTGAAATTTTTTCTGTAAAAAATATCACTGATTCAGTGAAAATTTTTCTATAAAATATATGACTGATTCAGTGAAAATTTTTCTATAAAAAACATTCAGTGAAAATTTTTCTTTGAAAAATATTACTGATGCGGTGGAATTTTTTCTACAAAAACTATCCCTTATTCAGTTAACATTTTTCTATAAAAATATCACCGATTCAATGCATTTTTTTTATAAAAATATCACTAATTGAATGAAAATTTTTCTATGAAAATATCACTGATTCAATGAAAATTTTTCTATGAAAATATCACTGATTTAGTAAAAATTTCTTAAAGAAAAAATGTCACAGAAACAATTTTTAATCGAAAAAATGTCACAGACTCACATTTTTATAGAAAAATGTCACAGACTCTCTTTTTTTATAAAAAAAATGTCACAGACACATATTTTTTATAGGAAAAATGTCACTGACTCATATTTTTTATAGGCAAAATATCACAGCCTCATATTTTTTTACAGAAAAAACTTCACAAACACACATTTTTTATAAAAAAATTTCACAGACACACAATTTTTTATAGAAAAATGTCACATACACACATTTTTAATAGAAAATATAGAAAATGGCACACTCATATTTTTTTTATAGACAAACTTTACAGACCCCTATTTTTTTTAGAAAAAATGTCACAGACACACATTTTTTATAGAAAAAAATTCACAGATACACTTTTTTTATAGACAAACTTTACAGACCCCTATTTTTTTTAGAAAAAATGTCACAGACACACATTTTTTATAGAAAAAATTTCACAGATACACATTTTTTATAAAAAAAATTTCACAGACACACTTTTTTTTATAGAAAAAATGTTACAGACACACTTTTTTTATAGAAAAAATGTCACACATACTTTTTTTATAGAAAAAATTTCACAGACACACATTTTTTTTATAGAAAATATGTCACAGACACACATTTTTTTATAGAAAAAATGTCACAGACACACATTTTTTTATAGACAAAATGTCACAGACACACATTTTTTTTTATAGAAAAAATGTCACAGCCACACATTTGTTACAGACAAAATTTTACAGACAGACATTTTATAGAAAAAATGTCAGACACACATTTTTATAGAAAAAAATGTCACAGACTCGCATTTTTATGGGAAAAATGTCACAGACTCACATTTTTTATAAAAATGTCACAGAATCACTTTTTTTTGTAGAAAAAATGTCACAGACACAAACATTTTTTATAGAAAACATTTCACCGACAGAAAAAATGTCACAGAAACATATTTTATAGAAAAGAAAAAAACAGACACACATTTTTTATAGAAAAAATGTGACAGACTCATATTTTTTATAGACAAAAGACACATACTCATATTTTCTATAGGAAAAATGTCACAGACTCGCATTTTTTATAGCAAAAAATGACACACGTTTTTTATAGAAAAAATGGCACTGACACACGTTTTTTTATAGAAAAATGTCACCGACACACATTTTTATAGAAAAAATGTCACTGACACACATTTTTTATAGAAAAAATGTCACTGACACACATTTCTTATAGAAAACATTTCACTGACACACATTTTTTATAGAAAAAATGTCACTGAACACATTTTTTGGAGAAAAAATTTCACAGACACACATTTTTTATAGAAAAAATGTCACAGACACACACTATTCATAGAAAAATTGGTCTTCTCTAAAAAATCTAAAAATATCTGAGATTTGTTTCTGAAATCAATATCTGTGGTATTTTTTAGAAATCAATTTCTGTGATATTATTTAGAAAACAATATCTGTGACATTTTTCTCAGAAAATTGCAGGCTTATTTTGATTAAAAAAAATAACATTAGACAAAAAGTCAGTGACATTTTTTCCCTAAAAAATTTCTGCATATTTTTCTCCAAAAAAATAACTATCACTTTGTTTCTAAACAAAAACGTTACTTGTTTTTTGCTTTTTAAAAAAATGTCTGTATCATTTTGAATCTAAGGAATGTCTGCGACTTTTTTTCTTAAAAAATATCTGGTATTTGTAGCAGCGATTTTTTGTCTCTGACATTTTTTTAAAATGTGTGACTTTTTTTTAGAATGTAAATTTTTTCTAGAAAACGATATCTGTTGTGATATTTTTTAGAAAAAAATATTTGTGATATTTTTAGAAAACAAAAATCTATGATATTTTTTCTAAAAAAAATACAACTGTTTTAGACATTTTTTTCTTTTGCAAACATTCGGTGCCATTGATGACTCTAGAAAATGTCTGTGTCAATTTTTCTTTAAACATTATCTGGCTTTTTTTAAATATATTGTCTATGACGTCTTCCTAGAAAAGATCCAAAAATCTAGAGATGCTAGAGATTTTTGGAAAAACATGTGAAATTTGTTGCAGAAAATAACATCTGTGAAATTTTTTTAGAAAACAATATTTGTGATATTTTTTCTAGAAAACTATACCTTTGACATTTTTTTAGACAACACTATATGTGAAATTTTTTCTAGAAAATAATATGTGTGATATTTTTTATAGAAATCAATGTCTGATATTTTTTTCTAGAAATCAATACCTGTGACATTTCTTAGAAACAATTTTAGAGAGTATTATCTGTGATATTTTTTAGAAACCCATATCTGTGTCATTTTGTGGAACAAAATATCTGTGATATTTTTCTAGAAAACAATGTTAGTGATATTTTTTCTAGAAAACTATATTTTTGAAATTTACTACATAGACAACAATATATGCGATATTTTTTCCAGAAAACAATATGTGTGATATTTTTTCTATAGAAAGCAATGTCTGATATTTTTTTCTAAAAAGCAATACCTGTGACATTTTTTAGAAACAATTCTAGAGAAAAATATCTAAGATATTTTTTAGAGAACAGTATCTGTGATATTTTTGGAACAAAATATCTGTGATATTTTTTGGAACAAAATATATGTGTTGAATAGTATCATTGACTTTTTCTGGAATATCAATATACCTGACCTATTTCTGAATATAATATCTGTAAAATTTTTTCTAGAAAACAACTTCTGTGATATTTATTCTAGAAAAAATATGTGTAATATTTTTTTGAAAAGAATAACGTTGACATGTTTTCTAGAAAAAATAAATGTCCACAATATTTGTTCATCAATAAATATGTGTGGTTTTCTCCAAAGAATTTCAGACTTTTTTCGCAAAAAATATATATAAAATTTGTTTTCTAAAGAATGTTTATGACATTTTTCTCTCCAGAAAATATCTGTATTTTTTGGGCATTTATTTCCTTAAAGCTAATATTTGTCTGTTTAAAAAATGTCTGTGAAATTTTTGACTCTAAGAACTGTCCCTTACCTAAAACATTTTTTATAATCATCTGTGACATTTCTTCTAGAAAAAAATTTACCCGACAGTTTGCATCCTTTAAAAATTTTCTTGGATTTTTTTTTAAATTTCTGGCATTTTTCTCAAACGTAATGAAGTAAAGGATTTCTTTTATAAAAAACAATCTTTTAAATTATTTTTACAAAAATATTTATAATCATTTCTCTAGAGGTCATTATTTTTGATTTTTTTTTTTCAAAAAACTAGTTTAGCCCAGTTCTGCATTTTCAAGAGCTACATATTTTTTATGAAAATGTACTACAAAAATTGAAGACTGTCATTTATTTTTTCTTTTTTAAAAAAAAACTTCTTTTAGTAATTATAACTTTTCACCATTTTTTGAGACATTTTGTCCTCCATCATCATTATTTTGCAATTGCTTCTATTAATTCCCATTTGCTTTGAGTATTTAAATGAAGTGCCTAACATAAATGCAAACTACTCAACTTCTCCTTCGTTCTCTGCCAGAAAGCTCTTCATTTCCAGTGAGTGAGTACTTACTGTGGCTCGTTTTGTTGATTAGTTTCATGGAGCACCACTCAGAATTGAAGAACTTTATGTTTATGAACTATCTTGTATGCTTCAAATGAAAAATCAATCTGTAAATATTCACGAACTATCTAGCTCGATGCGAATGAGAATCAATCATTATAATTAGTCTAGAAGTATGCTTTACTTATTACTTTTTCATTTGAGGGTCCACAAAAATTAGATTTGCCTTTTTCTAATCATTTAATATATAAATGAAGAGTCTTTGATTTTGTTGTCCTTTATGTCTAATTATGCCGATTATTGTTTAAAATTTTTTTGGAAAATATTCCGAAATGTATCCTTCAATCACCCACCGGACGGACATAACTTTATCTGCTCTTTTTAAAGGCATTTTCCTAATAATCGAAAATAATTGCTGGTATCATTTACTTGGTCTTCAAACTATTATTAAAGGACTTCTCCTTCCCCCAATTCCCATTTTTCATTGTTCCTCTATGATTCCCTTGTCTCCCCTGTAACAATAAAAGATTATTTCTTTTCAGTCAACATTTCATTTGGTTTCCTCTCTAAAAGCTATTACTGTTAGTCTTTTTCATTTTCATCGTCATCAACAGCAGCAGTAGGAACATCCTCATCAGCAGCAGTAGCAAAAGCGTTCTGATGATGATACGGCTATTGTTACAATTTCTCAATATTACTGGAATTATTTTCTTTTCGTCTTTTTTTTTTGATACTGCGAACCATAGAAAAAATCCATTAAATTCTACAACCACTAACTATGCTTTACATTTATAAAAGAGAGGAAAAAATAGGATTTTTATATCTAAAATCTATGTGTATGTTCATATATTTATATAAACACAACTCGTATGGATTTTTTTCACTTCGCCTGGATGAGGGGCATTCCCCCGCTCCTTTTTTATTGTTGGAAAAAGAGGAATATCGAGTGGAATGTTTGTTTGGAGAGACGTTTGAATGTATGTCGTCGTCTGAATATCCTTATAATACACAAAATTATGTGGAACAAAATGTATATACAATTCTTTATTTTTTCTGCTGCTGTACTCTCACTGACTCTATGAAAAATAAGGACAATAAAGCCTGAAAACGGGTAAGGGATTTGCCAGAGAAGTCTAGAGGATGAAGGCTAAAGGGGGAGCTAGGAGTAAAGGGGACCTAAGGACAGAATATCGAAACGTAAAACGGACGGAAACTAGTGGACAAACAATTTTCAAACAATACATTCAAAAGGAATTTATACAATAAGGATGTCTTTTGCAACAAGGACAAGAACAACAACGGCAGCAGCAGAAAAATCCCCCACATATTTCTAGACCACACTGAGAAAATTATCTTACCAGAGATGTCATAAAAACTGTAGATGATTTCTATAAAATACATAAATTCACAGAAATTATGAAAACATTCCTAGAATTAATGAATAATAATTGAATAATAAAGTAAATTTTTATTATATAAATAAAGAAGTTAGTCTTTAATCTGGCTTTGGAACAAATTCCTAGTTCATTCTGTAAAACATATGAGAAAATATATTAATTTTCATATTTATATGAACACTTTCATAATATTTATGAAATAATTAAATCCTAAAATTAATGAAATGTATCATAGGATTCAGCAAATCTTTCCTAGAACAGATGAAATTACCATACACATTTTAATGCTACATTTAAGAAAGTTTTTCTTTAATCATATCGGCAATATTCTTAATTTCTACGAATATTCCTAAAATCATGATTAATTTCCATATTTCTCGTAACAATTTCACAATATTTATAAATTTTTATATCTATTAAGAGAAAATAAGTTGAATTTTAATTTATAATTATAAAACTGTAAAATTGAAAAATTTTAAAATTAAAAATTATAATATTATAAAATTATAAAATTATAAAATTATAAAATTATAAAATTATAAAATTAAAAAATTAAAAAATTAAAAAATTATAAAATTATAAAATTATAAAATTATAAAATTATAAAATTATAAAATTATAAAATTATAAAATTATAAGATTATAAAATTATAAAATTATAAAATTATAAAATTATAAAATTATAAAATTATAAAATTATAAAATTATAAAATTATAAAATTATAAAATTATAAAATTATAAAATTATAAAATTATAAAATTATAAAATTATAAAATTATAAAATTATAAAATTATAAAATTATAAAATTATAAAATTATAATATTATAAAATTATAAAATTATAAAATTATAAAATTATAAAATTATAAAATTATAAAATTATAAAATTATAAAATTATAAAATTATAAAATTATAAAATTATAAATTTATAAAATTATAAATTTATAAAATTATGAAATTATAAAATTATAAAATTATAAAATTATAAAATTATAAAATTATAAAATTATAAAATTATAAAATTATAAAATTATAAAATTATAAAATTATAAAATTATAAAATTATAAAATTATAAAATTATAAAATTATAAAATTATAAAATTATAAAATTATAAAATTATAAAATTATAAAATTATAAAATTATAAAATTATAAAATTATAAAATTATAAAATTATAAAATTATAAAATTATAAAATTATAAAATTATAAAATTATAAAATTATAAAATTATAAAATTATAAAATTATAAAATTATAAAATTATAAAATTATAAAATTATAAAATTATAAAATTATAAAATTATAAAATTTTGAAATTATAAAATTATAAAATTATAAAATTATAAAATTATAAAATTATAAAATTATAAAATTATAAAATTATAAAATTATAAAATTATAAAATTACAAAATTATAAAATTTTGAAATTAAAAATTATAAAATTATAAAATTATAAAATTATAAAATTATAAAATTATAAAATTATAAAATTATAAAATTATAAAATTATAAAATTATAAAATTATAAAATTATAAAATTATAAAATTATAAAATTATAAAATTATAAAATTATAAAATTATAAAATTATAAAATTATAAAATTATAAGATTATAAAATTATAAAATTATAAAATTATAAAATTATAAAATTATAAAATTATAAAATTATAAAATTATAAAATTATAAAATTATAAAATTATAAAATTATAAAATTATAAAATTATAAAATTATAAAATTATAAAATTATAAAATTATAAAATTATAAAATTATAAAATTATAAAATTATAAAATTATAAAATTATAAAATTATAAAATTATAAAATTGTAAAATTATGAAATTATAAAATTATAAAAATATAAAATTATAAAAATATAAAATTATAAAATTATAAAATTATAAAATTATAAAATTATAAAATTATAAAATTATAAAATTATAAAATTATAAAATTATAAAATTATAAAATTATAAAATTATAAAATTATAAAATTATAAAATTATAAAATTATAAAATTATAAAATTATAAAATTATAAAATTATAAAATTATAAAATTATAAAATTATAAAATTATAAAATTATAAAATTATAAAATTATAAAATTATAAAATTATAAAATTATAAAATTATAAAATTATAAAATTATAAAATTATAAAATTATAAAATTATAAAATTATAAAATTATAAAATTATAAAGTTATAAAGTTATAAAATTATAAAATTATAAAGTTATAAAATTATAAAATTATAAAATTATAAAATTATAAAATTATAAAATTATAAAATTATAAAATTATAAAATTATAAAATTATAAAATTATAAAATTATAAAATTATAAAATTATAAAATTATAAAATTATAAAATTATAAAATTATAAAATTATAAAATTATAAAATTATAAAATTATAAAATTATAAAATTATAAAATTATAAAATTATAAAATTATAAAATTATAAAATTATAAAATTATAAAATTATAAAATTATAAAATTATAAAATTATAAAATTATAAAATTATAAAATTATAAAATTATAAAATTATAAAATTATAAAATTATAAAATTATAAAATTATAAAATTATAAAATTATAAAATTATAAAATTATAAAATTATAAAATTATAAAATTATAAAATTATAAAATTATAAAATTATAAAATTATAAAATTATAAAATTATAAAATTATAAAATTGTAAAATTATAAAATTATAAAATTATAAAATTATATTAGAATTTGTTTTTATTCGACCTTTTGATATGAATTAATAGCCAATAAATAGCCAATAAAAAATTATAAAATTATAAAATTATAAAATTATAAAATTATAAAATTATAAAATTATAAAATTATAAAATTATAAGATTATAAAATTATAAAATTATAAAATTATAAAATTATAAAATTATAAAATTATAAAATTATAAAATTATAAAATTATAAAATTATAAAATTATAAAATTATAAAATTATAAAATTATAAAATTATAAAATTATAAAATTATAAAAATTATAAAACTACAAAATTATAAAATTATAATAAAATAAAAAATAACAAATTAAAAAATAAATAATTGAATAGACATTTCTCTCTCAGTGTAGTCCTTCTTTCCAAACCAACCAACCAACTAACCAACATCATTGACATAGTAGTGGTAAGGACTTTAGGTCCTTGCTTGTTATGCTCTTACACACTTAGACATACCAACACCGACAAAACCGAATGGGGAAAAAAACCCAACGATAAACAGCCAACATTCTTTGAAACCATATAAAATTTCTGAACATATAAATTTGATTTTTATGTAAATTTCAATTTAAAACTCAACCTCCACCTCTGGCTCCCTTCGCACCACCTCCACACATACTTTTTCCAACAAACCAACATGAAAATACTTGAACTATAAATTCATATACATACACTCCGCCCGTCCCGGCTCCCCGGTAGCCTTAACTCCTTGTACAAAAACAACAACTAGACCGGGAGCAAGTTGCAAGAACCCATTATATTACGGTTGAGGCAGTCGGATGGCCAGAAGGTCCCATATATTGTAGTCATAGAGCTAACACAAGCTGTCTTAAGATGCTGACGACATTGGAACAAGGACCACTCCACTTCGACGGAGACTGTGGCTACTCTTTTCCACAAAAGCTTTACTTCGAGTCTATTTCTAATAATTTCTGATGATGTTGAGTGCCGTGACCAACGTTGTCGTCGCTG
Organism: Eudasyphora cyanicolor; assembly: GCA_963930755.1. Lineage (NCBI taxonomy): Eukaryota > Metazoa > Arthropoda > Insecta > Diptera > Muscidae > Eudasyphora > Eudasyphora cyanicolor. The sequence goes on from OZ005738.1 coordinate 26,843,042, forward strand.
ATGATGTTGCTGCTGTTACTGCTGCTTAAGTTGAGGTTTTGTTGAAGAGCGAAGGAGGTGTGATAAAGCGGATAAAAATGACTGATGATTAGACCACGAAGTTTTGCATATATATTTCGCATTTTTCAGGTGGTTAAAAACAAAAATTTGCATTTAGGTGTTTTATTGTTCAATTTAAGGTCTAATTTGTGTCCGTCCGTCTGTATATATCTTTGCATATTGGCTTATCTGTCTGTTTATCCATATGTCTATCCATATATCCCTGTCCTTAATTAATCTTAATTATCTTCCTTCTCTTTTGGAGTCCTGATGCCCCAAACTTATCAAACCACTCTTCCCCACAAAGTGGTGGCCTACACACAAGGCTCTTTTTTTTGCTCTGACTTAACGCAATATTGTTCTATTCTCTACTTAAATGAATGTTGAACAACACCGGCAACAATGGATAAGGACGAATAGACGACTTTTGTTTTCCTTTCGACAAATAGCCAAAGGGTAGCTGTTGGACGTTTTAAGAAAGAACACAGAGAGCGAGAGATGATTGTAAACAACAAAAGCTGGAAAAAAATTAAAACTTTTTTGTTGTTGTGTGAGACGGATAATTTGTCCGAATAAAGCAAAGTATAGGCAAAGGACGGAAGGATGGACGGACGGACTGACAGAAGTTTGTATGCATGGACGGACTTTGCAAGTAGTGTCAAACATATTGTTGAACATTGCCTGGAAAGTAACACCACCAAAGCCAGGTGCTGCTGTTGCTGGACAGACATTCTTCCTCCTGCCTTGGCCACTCTTTGGGAACGGAAAATAAATTTACATACCCCTTGGCTGCGCGGAAGTTAGGTTTGTCTTCTTGGGTTTTCAATATTCTTCGTTTCTTTTTGGTAGCCGCCAGCTGACCCTTTAATCTGCATAATTTGTGCAATATGTTGAAATTCTATACAAGACCTGAACAGAAGGCCCGGAAGCAACACGACAATATATTGGAAGGCATAGTTTTTGGTGTGTTCAGTGGGTCCTTCTCTTTTTTGTCTTTCACTTTTGTTGGTGTATAAAAATCTGCTTTGTCCCCCTACTTTATCACTTAACAAAAGCTTAGCACAAACGTTTCGAGATGTTTTTCGTGCAGTTCCTTCCTGCTGACTACCTTTGAAGAAGTGCGAGAGGAGGAGAAAAAGCGTCATTCCTCTAATGGTCATCTAAGCTTAATTTGCATAAATATTTATTAAAAACGGCCAACATTGAGGGTTCTTTGTTGTGAACGAACGCATGCCGCTTCCAATCTCCGGCCTTGCATTTTGTTTGGAGGTCCGAGGAATGTATGAATGTACAGCCGAATGAATGGTCCTTCGTGCTGCTGCTGATGGTGGTGGTGGACACAAAGGAAAAAGTAATAATGAAAACTAAGCTTTGACTTTTTTTTATAACTAATTTTATGCTTCGACAAGGATATGCTGGCGTTTTTGTGGGACGCTTATTAAACTTCTATTGTTATGCCAAACTGATGAAATTGATTTTTATTCCCGGAGTTATTAAATCTAAAGGACTTTAAGGAATTTTTAATATATTTTTTGTTTCTTCCCACTTTCACCTCCTGAAAGTATGCCAAACTTATTTACATAAAAATAAGCCAGCAAAGAAAAATAGTGAAACTAATCGTTTAAAAATTATGGGTATGACCTAGATTGTGGCAAACAAGGCGCATGGAGTCCATTGTTATTTATTTTACATTATCTTTTACTGCAAAGGCTTTAAAATTCGGAATTTCTATAGAGTCCAACACACCACATACACAGATTTAGGGTAACATGCAAAATAAAATAAATATGTTGCTAAAGAGAGGGGGGGGGGTTATTTGTCTTCGTTTCCCAAAAATATCTGACCACTTAGAGAAAATAAAAATTGTTATGTTTAAAAATTAATAAAGCTTACTTTGCTCGTTTTAGAAATGAAAGCCTATTTTAGGTTATTACATTTTGTTGATTGCCTACTTTAGGGCATTGAGGTTGGATTTACCTACTTTCTTGCCCACAATTTGTATGCTATTAAATTCTTTGACCAGTTTTGGCAACTAAAAATCATTATACTTAACAATTAATAAAGCTTACTTGGAGGTGGAGGCATTCTTTAGCTATGATGGCCTATTTTTGGGGCTTTAAGATTGTTTTACAAGTTGTGGCCTATTTTTAGGCAGAACATTAAGGCACAATGTATTACTACTTTGAAAAGAAGAAAATCTGCAGTTGTAATGGCCTATTTCAAAGCTATAAGATTGCTTTGCAATTTGTTGGCTATTTTTGGGGAATCACATTAGGTCACCACATATTACTATCATTTAGGCTTTTGGGATTTCTCTTAAGCTTCTTATTTGTAAGCTATACCATATATTTTGCTTTTGAACCATTTTCAAAATATTTTTCATGAGAAATATCTACAAATGAGAGCTACATTTCTATTTAACAAATCTTTTCTTGCATTTTCGTCAATGTTTTAACAATTATAAATATTTTTCAATAATATAATATATAGATTGAAAAATTTAATGCCTACTTTTGGACATTCCCATTAAGGTACAGTATATTACCAACATTTAGGGTTTAGGGCTTCACTTAAGCTTCTTATTATACCCTACACCGCACTGTGGTACAGAATATTAAGTTTAAGTTTGTTTCATGGCAGAAGTTTGCAACACCTAAAAGTACTGCAGATAGAACAACTTCAAAGTATACCGATCGATTTAGAATCACTGGCTGAGTCGATTTAACCATGTCTGTCCGTCCGTCGGGCCATCTTATGTTGTTCGTTGAGTACAGGTCCTAGTTTCACTCCGATCGCTGAAATTTTGCAGTTAAGAGTCTTACGCACCTGTAAAGAAGCCTATTGAAGATGGTTGAAATCGGTTTAAATCGGTTCACATTTAGATATAGCTCCCATATATATATTTCGTCCGATTTGGCCCATTAGCCCTATAAAAGCAGTAGTTTACGTCCAATCGCTTTGAAATTTAGCATGGTAGGGTTGTTTGATACATGGACCAACATAGCAGAATTTGAAAAAAACGGTTCAGATTTCCATATATATATTTCGTCCGATTTGGCCCTTTAGCCCTATAGCAGCAGTATTTTACATCCAATTAATTTGAAATTTAGCATTGCAGAGTTTCTTGAACCATGGACCAACATTGCTCAATCTGAAGAAAATCGGTTCAGATTTAGGTATAGCTCCCATATATATGTTTCGTTTGATTTGGCTACAGAGGCAGAGACATACCAAATATAAATTGTGTAAACAAAATTTAGTTGATGTATAAATATGTACATTGGATATTTCATTGTTGTACAATGGTGTTTAATAGCTAGCCATTTTCTTGTGAACTATTTTCAGAGTTTCTTTTCTTTTTATATATATTTTTTTTTCTGGGATCTTTTAACAAATGAAATAAATTTAATTTATGTTAGAAGGATTTCATTTCAAAGAAAAAGCTTTAAAAGAATATATTATTTGAATATTTTTTGCTGGATTTAATCCCTAGACCATTTATAGCAATTTAATACTTTTATCATTAATGTATTTTTCTTCTGTCGTTTTAGAAGTGAAAGCATTCCTTAGTTTATTATATATCGTCATCAGAAACGAAAAGGGCGTATCATCATGTTTGAAAATTTTACAGGAGAAGCAAAAAACTAAATAAAATGAAAAGTGTTGCCGTTAGAAAAACGTGGTTTTCAGGATAATATCTAAACGTAATGATGCATGTATAAAATCACACAAACATGATTTATAACTTGTTTGTGAAAATTGCGTGAAATAGGATTTTTTAATTATGAAAAAAGAAATAATTAGTTGTTAGGCCCTTTTGAATTTCGTTAATAAATTCTCCATTTTTAATATTACGCCGCTAAAAATTTGTCAGGATGTGTGATTTGATGCAGGGTAACGAAATCCATCAAAAACTGAGTTTCCATTTTTCTTGTTGTTACGCCCCTTTTCGTTTCTGATGACGATATGTATTTCTTAAGGCTTTAATATTGTGGTATAATTAGTTGCCTACTTTCGGGCAAAACATTTGGGTCACAATATTTTACTATCATTTACGGTTTGGACTTTTACTTAAGCTTCTTATTATTACTTTTAATTAAATTAACAATTTTTTTTGTGATGTGAACTATTAAAATATTGTCCCTTAGGAATGCGTAATATTGAGAGCGAGAGAGAGGGAAAAAGGAATGGTCTTTTGAATTAATATATCTTTGTGTAGCTTTTTGCAGAGTCTTTTTAATAATTGCTGGTATGTTGAAAATAATTTAATTTATTGTAAAATACTTATAACTCGTAGAATATGATTGAAAGGAGTTGCTTATCATTTATCTAGCCTATTGTATGTAGTATTATATTTCTTGGTCATTTATAGAAATTAAACCCTTTACTAAATTAACTCATTACCTGATCCACTGACTTAGACATGAGACGTTGAAACGTCTCCTCTCTTTTAAGTTAAGTATAAATGGCGACATGTCAATATTTTTCCGCTTTAAACCCGTCAGTGCAGTGAATGCCAAATAAAACATGTCTAATATATTGTACTTTGGCAGTTTTATTTATGCGAGGGGCCGCCCAATATTAGTCCACCTAACATTGTTGGCAAATCTTTTTCCGCCGAGTAATTTTTTCAAGTTTGGAAACAAAAATTAATCCGAGGGAGCTAAATCTGGCGAATTTGGTGTTGTGAGCAAACGCGGCACCCATCTTGCGGACACCCTTATCATCATCAAATTGTCCGTCAACATGTGATGTATAGCCCTTTTTAAATGCCTATGATTTCAGCTAGCTCACGAACCGATGGTCATCCAATATCGTTATGTGTATTTTTTAACCATTTCTGTCATGGACACCTCAATTGGTCGATCACTACGGTGTTGGTCGTGGCAGCTAGTACGTACCCGTATAAACTCTGCCACCCCAACTTTATAGTTGTAAACGAAGGAGCAGACTTCTCCGAAGTAGAATCTAGCTCGGTTTTAATATTGGTTGGAGTGAGACCTTTCTAATGAAAGTATTGTTTTACATATCGGTGACCAAGCTTTTCCATGTTAACAAATTCATATTAATGTCAATTCATATCAAAAATTCGTTTAGTTTTGAGTGCTCCAGAAAAAAACTAAACACTGAAACTTAAAACATATGTTTTAGAAGGTTGCCACTTTTTACGAAAGTAATTTTTCAATCTACTACCGCCATCTATTCTACGTCATGTCGGCTAATTTTGGCACCGCCCTCTAATGCGAAGCTATTATTTAGATTATAACTTGCATGTGATGGCCTACTTTCAGGCTTTAAAATCCTTCACATTTGTTGCATACTTACCGGCGTAAATATTAAAGCATGATATATTTCTATCAGTAATATTCATCTAGGCTTCATAATATTAATAGTTTTATATGCATTCCAATTATTTTATTTTCTTCGTAAACAACTTCGTATTTTCTTTTGAAAAAAAACATCATACATTAAGGGTTTTTTCTTGTAATGCATACGTCTCTGCACGTCTCTCAAGATCAATGAAATAAATTTAGCATATTCTACAGAACTAGGAATATTGAACCAATTTGACGTACGTATTTTGGGAGACTTTTTAGATAGGACCATCTAAAGATTATTTTTACTAGACCCAAATTGAAGCTAAAGCTCTGGGAATATATAAACTTATGTCTCATTAGTATTTATTAAAATGCTCTTTGTTGAAATTAGAATTTTGAAGAGGTTTTTTACAGACTATACTTTAAATTCTAGACTCTCAAAGAGAAAAGTGAATCTCAGGTTATAGCTTGGTGATGGTTGCCTATATTAAGGATTCATAATCCGCCGTCCCAATTGTTGCATACTTTCGCGCTCTGATATTACCATTTAACAATTCTTTAATGTTGAGGGTCTAGTTTCAGTAAATTTCGCTATTTATTGTTTCTCATTTCTAATAGTTGTTTTTTTTTTGTTCGACAAATCTAAAAAGATTCTTTAAAAATCTTTGTGAAAGTGTAAATTTAAAGCGATTTTTCTAGACCCAAATTTAAGCTAAAGATATAGGAATATAGAAACTATTTTGGCATAATTATTAAAAACGCCTATTTATTTAATGTAAAAATTCGAAGAGGTTTTTCTAGATTCAAACTAGAGACTTTAGTTCATAATTATTTGGTTTTATTTCCTCAAAAAGAAAGGACTATCTCAGGTTGATTGCGGTTGCCTACTTCAAGGATTCAAAATTGACATCCAAATTGTTTCATACTTTCGGGCATAGACATTAATATATAAAAATTTTAAAGTTGATATTTAAAGAGAATTTGTTCTAGACTCGAATTAAATCTAGATTCCTTAGCTTAAAATTATTTGGTTTTGTTGTCTCAAAAGGAAAAGAGTTGCTCTGGATTTCGGTTGCCATCTTTAAGGATTCAACATTTCCGTACCATCTGTTGCATTCCTTCGGCCTTAGACGTTAATATATAACTATAAGTATTATTCAAAGTTGAGAGATGTTTAAAGAGGCTTAGCATAACATTATTTGATTTTAATGTCTCAAAAAGAAAAAAAGTATCTCAGGATTTTGGTAGCCAATTTTAAGAATTCAATATCTCCGTTCCATCTGTTGTATACTTTTGGGCTTGAACATTAATATATAACTAGTATTTAATGTTGAGGGTCTAGTTAAAGTACATTTGGTTATTATTAGCTTTCGGTGGTTTCTCAATTTGGGCTGTTGTTTTCTTGAGAAATCTAAAAATACTTTATAAAATGCTTTGTTATGAATAACATACTTTTAGGGCCATTTTCTCTGTGTGTTTCTTCTCAAACGTGTTTATCGATATTGAAAAGGTTTTAAAATTGTATAAATATTTCGTATATGAAAAACTTCTAATTCATTACTGGTTTTTGTTTTCTTGCGAAATTTAAAACTATTCATTATTGTAACGATTTACATACTGCTAGGGGCCATTCTTCATAATTTGCTTCATACATTTATACACTAAAAGTTTGAGAGGTGCTTATAGGGCTTAGGGTGAAACATTCTCTACCTATGTATGACGCAGATGGAGACTATAAAATTATTATCACGTGCAATATTATGAAAAATTATAAAAGGGGGACATACTAGAATTATCTAGGATTGGGCCGATATGTTCCATTTTCGAATATTATCCAAGTTTATAGAAAATATTACCCCTTGAGTCATTTTAAGCGTCTTCGTTTGAGAGCTATCATTCGTTGTTAGTATCATATATATATTACAATTATTATTTTTCATTTCTATATTATATATATTTCAATTAATGCAAAAATCGACAATCTAACAATTTCTCTCTTTTCTTTCATTTCAGGTAATTACAAAATTCTATTACTCTCTCATTCTGATCGCTTGATCAAAGAAAACAAAGACAAATGTATTCGGCCGTAAGTATACACCGACTATACAAATATCTTGCTTTGCTAGCTTTTTAAAGGAAAAATTAGGGATTCCAATATAATAAGTATTAGTTAGATGAACATTATTTCGTAGAAATATACGTAGATAACTATAATCAATAAAAATAAATGATAGGCAATACAAAGCAATTCTCAAAATGTGTTATACTTTTAGGCACATTTGCTCAAATTTTTTATATTATACAGTTAGGCTTGATGTTAATAAAGTAAGTATTAAGGCGCTGTAGTTTAGTTATAAATTATTCAATATATAGAGGTCCCAAATATATATACGAAATTATTATGTGACTTACTTAGGGATTCCAAAAATATATATTGTGTAATAGGCCGATTTAGTAGAAATATATATATACATAGCTCACTTTAACCAATCAAAGTACATTAACGGTAAACATTATTAAACTGTCTCATATTATGTTAAAATGTCTTTAAGTGGCATTTTCTTAAACGTATTATAGCATACATTTAGGCTTATTTGTGAACAATGTAAGTATTAAGGCGCCGTAGTTTATTTGTAAATCATTAAATGACATTACTGCGTTGTATGGGATTTGCATTTTATTCAATTGCTTTTAAATTAGTTCGAAAACTTCTCCCTAACACATCTGCAAAACCAACAGGATTGTACTCAATATAAACCCAAGTAAGAATTTAGTTGAGCTAACAACCAAAGTCTACCTTTAGGCGATTACTTAGCGAGACTAAGGCAAAAATATGCAATGCTCATCGAAAGTTTTCAAGAAACTACTTGAGAACTTTAAGCATTCTTCTAAAGCTTACAATGTTGATTTAATTAAAATTTGGTGTTAATTTCTTCAAAATTCTTCGTCTCGCTCAATAATAAGTTCAACCTATTCGAAGGGTTGGTCTTTAAGCTGTAAGGAAACAATTTCCTTTAAAATTCCCTTTCTTGCTCACATAAAGACCGCCTTAATATATGCTAAGGTTATGTGGTGGCAGCATGTGTGAATCATACGTATAGAGGCACGTACAGTGTTTATATGAGTACACAAAAACCTAGCCTACTTTTAGGGTAGGTTTTTGATTTTGCCGTTTGTATTTTTTTTTTTCATTTTGTTTTATAGGTTCTTTGTATACTAGACATTCCTTGTTTTTGTTATGGCCAACACTTACACAATGGCCTTAAGATTACACATACAAGAAAAAAATCAATATTTAATAGTAGTCGGTCTGCGTATAAGAAGAATGAAGGGTTTTGCCATTTTGCATAAAAGCAAATGGAAAATGTTTCCCTTGGAAACTAGGAAGTAGTTTTCAGGGAAGGATTGTAAATTTAAATTTAATGAGAATATAATTATTTTTTGTTGTGGTATGCCTTTATAGCTTAGACTTTATTAACCCCTAAAGAGCACTATTAATTTCCTGCCCACATTATGTCATTTATTTGTCGTCCCCTGAAACGTGCGGGCATTAAATTAAAGCCTCGTTAATACAAAACTTTAACGTCATCATATTGAAATTAAACATTTAGCTGAGAACGTCGGACAGAAGTGTAATAAAACATTAGTAATAGGTGGACGTGAATGTATTTTTATACCCTTCAGTAAAGAAAAATTACAAACACACGTCAAAACAATATCCCTCATATTATGACAAAGAGTCCAAATGGTGAATCTCTCCCTTCCAACCCCAAAGGTTGCCATAACAACTGTGGCGGCGGCGGCGGCGCCTACAAAGCTATCACCAGCACCAACAGTCACACATACTTGGCCACAAAGCTTTAACATTAAGCCAGTCAGAAAAAGGTGGCCCTCCTTCCGTTCCCTCGCTACCACCACGATAATGGTTACAACGCTTTAATAATGAGGGCAAAGTATATAGTAACAACGACGATAATGACAACGACAATAATGAGCGGCGGAAGACGAAAGGCAAAGCGAAAATGGCGTGGCACTTGGAAAATTAACAAAATTTGGCACGATATGCTGATATCTAAAGAAAATCAGAGCATTTTTTTCAAAAGATGACCCAAAAAGTAGGCAATAGTTTAAGTGTAGCACTAAAAGTATGCCATACAATTGGTATTTGCATAGATTCACTAAAAATTCAAAGCATACATTGAGGCAGTGGAATAAAATATTGGGAAATAAATAAAATTGAGTTATAAGCCTAAAATTAGGTTATAAGCCTAAAATTAGGCTTTTCTATTTCAATAAATTTCATAGTTTTACATATTTTGGGCTCAAAGTAGTGCCTGGAAATATACACTGTTCTCTATATCCTTTACACAGCAAAAGAGATCATATTTTTAAAGATTACCCCAAAAGTATGCAATATTTTTTGGGTGCAGCACTAACATATGAAGAATTTTTCTATGGTTAAAGAGATAAAACCTAAAATTTTACTTTCATATACCAAAAAATTTCTTAGTTACATATATTTTAGGCCCAAAATAGTGCCTGAAAATATACACTGTTCTTTAACAGCAATTACATTATTACGACTCGAAAAGTTTGCAATTTATTTGGGCTTTGTAAGATTTTCCTAAAAATGCAAAGCATACAATTTGGCGACACGGAAAAAATTGGGATATAAATGGAATTGTATTATTTAAAAATCTAAAAAGTCGAGAAAACCTAAATGTTGAGAAAACCTAAAAGTTGGCACTGTTATTTCAAAAAAAAATATTGGTTACATATTTTTTAGGCTATAGGTAGTGCCAGAAAATATACACTATTATTTAAAAGCAATTACAGAATTATGGTATGCACGGCATCCTGAAATCTAAAGCTAATCGGAATATTTTCTTAAAGATAAGCCAAAAAGTATGCAATAGCTTAAGTATATCACTAAAAGTACACAACGCATTTGTGATTTCTATGGGTTTAGGCAGTGATATATTCGGAAATAAAGGAAATTTAGCTATTTCGAAATTTAAACAAAAGGATTTTTCTATTGATTTATGTCGGAGCTGGTAGAACCTAAAATTAGGCGCTATTAGTTCAAGAAATTTCTGAGTTATACACTATTAAGGCTCAAAATAGTTCCGGAAATATTCACTACTTTTAATGAGATCTAAACAAAAATAGGAATTTTTTAGAATGGCCCAAAAAAGTATGCAATATTTTAAGTACAGCACTAAAAATATGTAATGCATTTATAATTTCATTGATTTTGCAAATATTTAAAGTATACATTTTAGAGACGGAATAAATTTATAGGAAATAAATGGAATTGATTTTTTTAAAAATTTAAACAAAAGGATTTTTTCTTGTAGTTTATTTATGGTTGAGCCGATAAAACCTAGAATTAGGCCTATTATTTCCATAGATTTCTTAAAAATGTTACCTGGTAATATGCACTATTGTTTAAAATTAATTATATTCTTTTTCTAAGACAACTGGCTATATTGTTAAGAATTTTGTGCTTTGCAGGTGGTGGTGCCTCAAAGTAGGCACTATTATTTAAATAAATTTATTCGTTACACTTATTTAAGGCTCAGAAGTGTACCGCGAAGTAAATACTATTATTTAAAAGCAATTATATTCTTTATGTCAAACACAGATGGTCGTTCCGTTATGCATTTTTGATTTGTAGGTGACGTTACCTAAAAGTAGGTATCATATGTTTACATATATTACAGTTTAAATTGCAACGGGTATATACAAGTTTATTTTATTTTCATAAGTGAATCAAAACCTTTAAAATCCCTTTGACTCCTTTTGAATTTCTTATTAATTTGTCTTGCCTCGAATTTACTGATAACAATCTCATCTCATTAAAATTAAATTAGGTTAAAATCAATAATTTGTCCTCTCTTTTCTTCCTCCCTCTCTTTCCTTCCTCACACAAATAAACATAAAAATAACTAGTTCATGGTTTTGTTTCGAAAAAATTCATTAGAGCCAAAAATAAATTTGCCAAAAAATGTCCATGCTTCCGTCCATCTAGGCACCGCACTTCCCTTATGTTTTTTGTCTCTCTCTCTCTCTCTCCCTATCTCTGTTTCCCCCTCCACATAAGCACCCACATATTATGTTGTTTATAAACTATATGTATATGGCAGCAGGAACGAACTTTTTGGGGGGAAGTGAAAAGAAATACTAACATTTTGTGTATTTCACATTTATTTATCTTATGCCATAACCAAAGGTTAATGTTTTGATTGTAAATATAGCAATATATCGCACACTAACAAAACAAAACAAACGAAACGAAACGAAAAAGATAAATGAGCCAACAATTCTATGGAGCGGTAGAATGGCGGCGACGGCTTCTTTTAATTTCTGAAATGAAACCAAACAATATGCGGCGGCGCCTTAAAATCCATCCCCACCACACACACTCACCCAAAATAGGGGGCCTTCCTGGTATCACCATTTGAACTTTTGCCAAAAATTGTAGAAAATACTGTAACCCGTTTTTTGTTGTTGTTGTAATTGTTATTGTTAGCAAATAAATACTTATAATCAGCCGGGCAGGAAGAAGAGGAGAAGACAAAAAGCTTTTTTTGGAGGGAGAAGAGAATTGTGAAAAACATTAGGGAAATGGTTATTAAAACAATGGAAAATATTTATAAAGGAAAGGCTGCTCCAAAACTGAATGAGTAAATAAACAGTAAAATTTAAATTTTAATCACTAATTTTCAAATGTCCTTAGTTTAGTTACCAACTAGGAGCTCAGTTGGACTAGCATATTTTTAGGGGTTACTTAAACAAAATCCTACATTACAAATGAAAAATATTATAGTCTATTTTTGGGAGATGTGAAATTAAAAGAAGTTAGTGAGCATATTTCAGGGTATATTTTTTAAAATGGCCAATATCAGGGATGAGTAGAAATTATGATCTATTTTGGGAGATGTGAAATAAATTTTTCAAATGCATATTTTAAGGAGATATTTTCCAAATTGCCTAAATCAAGGATGAGCCAAATACAGGCCTATTTTTAGGAGCTCTACTTGAAGTTACCAACTAAGAGCTACGTTGAGTTAGCATATTTTTAGGTGTCATTTTAAAAAATCCTACATTAAAAATTAGAAAAAACTATGGTTTATATTTGGGGGATGAAGGAAATATTTTTAATTAACACAATATGAAATATCTTATTTTCTTAGTTTCGGATATATTTTTAGGGGATATTTTCCAAATTACATAAGGTCAATTTTTGGAAGATCTTATTGATATTACCAACTAGGAACTCAGTTGAGTTAGCATATTTTTAGGGATCATTTAAAACAATCCAACGTTATGGATAAGACGAGTAAAATGAAGGCCTAGTTTTATGAGATATTCTTCAAGTTATTAACAAGGTTACCATAGTGTTAGGTATCATTTAAAAATCCAACATTATGGCCTAGTTTTAGGAGATTTTCTTGAAGTTGTTCAAAACATGTAGAAGAAATTTTGAGATAGCATATTTTGGGGGATATTATTAAAAATTCCATATAAGTATTAAGGGTGAGAAAACATTTTGAACTATTTAGGGAGATATTCTTGAAGCTGAAAAAATTATGGTCTATTTTTGGGGGATTTGAAATTAAAATTTGTATCATAAATTTTCAAATATCCTTAGATTAGCATTTTTTATGGTACTTTTACCAAATATCCTACATTAAGGATGAGCAAAATGAAGGCCTAGGAGATCTTGTTGAAGTACCAACTGGAGGCTTTGAAATTAAAATTTTAATCATTAATTTTCAAATGTCCTTAGCATTACATATTTTAGGGAATATTTGCCAAATTGCTTAGATCAATGATGAATAAAATTATGGTATATTTTTAGGAGATCTTGAGGTTTTCAAACTAAAGGCCTCTTTGTTAAGAGCTCTTTGTGAAATTACCTTATTTTCAAGAGGTATTTGTAGCATATTTTTAGGTGATATTTTTCAAATTGCAAAGGATGAGCAAAATGAAGGCCGATTTTTAGGAGATCTTCAAGATACCAACTAGAAGCTCAGTTGGGTTAGCATATTTTTAAGTGTCATTTAAAAAACTACATTAAAGAGGAGGAGGAGGACCATATGTTATTTTTGAGGGATGTCAAATTAAAATTTTAATCATCAATTTTCCAATGTCCTTAGCATTTTTCTATATCAATGATGTGCAATATAAAGGCCTATTTTTGAGAGATCTTCTTGAAATTACCAACTAGAAGCTCAGATGGGTTGGCATATTTTTAGGGGTCATTAACAAATTCTACATTAAAGATGAGAACAATTATGGTCTACTTCTGGGGGATTCTATCATTAATTTTGAAATTTCCTAAGCACTGCATATTTTTAGGGAATATTTGCCAAATTTCTTAGATCAATGATGAATAAAATTAAGGTCTACTTTTAGGAAATTTTCTTGAAGATTCCAGGATTTTCTTTGACTAGTTTTCCAAATTGCCTATATGAGCAAACTGAAGGCCTATTTGTTGGGGGATCTTCGTGAAATTGCCTTCCTAGTTGGTAATTTCACGAAGATCAGTTGTGTTAACATATTCTTAAGGGTCATTTAAAAGAAACCCTAAATAATGATAGAAAAATATTTTTTTTATTTTTGAGGGGTGTTCTTTAATTTGTTTACAACAGTTGTAAGAAGAAGTTGGGTTAGCATATTTAAGGGGATATTTTTAAACTTTTCTTAAATCCTAAATAATGATAGAAAAATATTTTTTTTATTTTTGAGGTGTATTCTTTAAATTTTTTTACAACAATTAGAAGAAGAAGTGCGGTAAGCATATTTAAGGGGAAATTTTTAAAAATTTCTTACACCAAGGATGAGAAGAAATTATTAGCTGTTTTAGTAGAACTTCCTGAAGTTTTCCTTAATCGAAGAGGAGATATTTTTTAACGAAATAAACTTTTGCATATTCTTAGTTATATCTAAGACTACCTACATCGAGGAGAAAGTGGGACATATTTTAAGAAAATAATATTTTTTAATAAATATTTTTTTTTCTTTAAATCAAGGAATACCTCCTCTGTAAATATATGTTTAACAAACCATTAACATCATTAGTATTCAAGTATTTTCTATTCAATAATTCATAGTAATGTTGCGCCTAACTGTATACAATATAGGGCAGTGATACCAAAAATGAATGAAAAATATGCGAAAATGCTAACTTGCCCTATAAAACACAACTTGTATTCACCATTTGTCTTAGACAAAGGAACGTCTACTCGAAGGACAAGAACTTATTCCGATAATGGCGGTCTTTAGATTTCTCTAAGGGAACCTATGGAATGTGGGATTTTGTTTGGCATAAATTCAGGAAAAACCACAAAAATAAGGTCCATCGATTTGGTCAAGACAGCAATGAAAACCAAACGTTTACTCGAAGAAGCAATTTGGAAAACTAACTCTGATAATCATGGTCCTTCGACTTCCGCTAAGGGAAGCAATAAGTACGACAATAATTTCAGTTTAATAAAAATTGCATACTTTTGGAGATCTTATGGAATGTGCGATTTTAAGTTGCATATGTTCAGGCAAAATTACAAAAATATGGTCCCTCGATTTGGTCAAGACAATAAACACTAATATCCCAATGTTTACTAGAAGAAGCAATTTGGAAAACTAACTACGGTATCGATGGTCCTTCGACTTCCTCTAAGGGATGTAATAAGTTCGAACTTAATTTTTTCAATTCAAGAGAAATTTGATACTTTTTGGGATCCTATAAAATGTGGATTTTTGAGCCGCATAAGTTCAGACAAAATTACAGAAATAGGGTCCATTGATTTGGTCAAGACAGTAGTTAAGACCCAACGTTTACTCGAAGAAGCAATTTGGAAAACTAACTACGACATCGATGGTCCTTCGACAAGGGAAGCAATTATTTCGAAAAATTTTTTTTAAATTAAAAAAAAAAATGCATATTTTTTGGGACCATATGAAATGTCCGAATTTGAGTTGTCCAGGCAAAATTTCCAAAATATGGTCCTACGATTTGGTCAGGACAGTACTGAAAAGCCACCGTTTACTCGAAGAAGCTATTTGGAAAACGAACTACGGTATTAACGGTCTTCCGGCTGGAGTAAAGCCCTAGGCGAAGCAATAAATTCGACAATAATTTCTAATAGAGGCAATTCATAATTTTGAGGTTCCTATGGAATGTGCGATTTTGAGTTGCATAAGTTCAGGCAAAATTACAAAAATAGGTTCCATTGATTTGGTCAAGATAGTTCTAAAGAACCAACATTTACTCAAAGAATAAATTTGGAAAACTAACTTCGGTATCGATTGTCCTTCGACTGGAATGAAGCACTAAGCGAAGCAACAAGGTCGACTTTAGTTTCTTGTATAGAACAATTCAAGAAAAATTGCATACTTTTCGGTAACGTATGAAATGTGGGATTTCATACTTTTGGGGATCCTGTGGAAAGCGAAGCAATAAGTTCAACGATAATTTCTTGTATAGAGCAATTCAAGAAAAATTTAATACTTTTTGGGAAAGTCTAAAATGTGAGATTGCATACTTTTGGGGATTCTGTGGAAAGTGCGATTTTAATTTGCATAAGTTCAGGCAAAATTACAAAATGATAGGCCTTCAATTTGATAAAGACAGTACTGAAGAACCAATGTTTACTCGAAGAAGCAATTTGGTGTCGATGGTTCTCAACTGGGGTAAAGCCCTACATTTTTCATTTGCATAATTTTAGGCAAAATTACTAAAATAGGGTCCTTCGGCTTTTTCAAGGCAGCTGTGAAAACACAATGCCTCCTAACAAAATTAGGTATGACAATTTACTTAAATTTACATAAATGTAAAGGCTATTAGAAGAATTTGTATTATGTTCAAGTAGAAAACCTAATCTAGAATCTATTGACTCTTCTGGGCAACAGATCCTTGAACTTTCTGAACTATTCTGCTGGATTTTTCCCCATTTATTGTAGTCAATTTTCATATTGTATATTATAAAAAAAAAATTATCAATATTGTTTGTCGACATGTTTTGCTCTTTCTGTTTTTTTCTTGTTGTCTTTTGCGGAAAATTCTTTATCCTTTTTCTAGGTTTGCACAAATGCTTAAAGCTGTTGTCCAACAAGATGTGAAAGTTACAAAACCCCATAGTAAAACAGACCTCCGAACAAACAGACAGACTTAGTATATGTGGTAAATCAGAAGAAAAAACATGACTTGAAAAGACTTGAAATTAAAAAAAATAAAACAAAAAAAAACTTACGAGAAACTATTGCAACATATGTTGTGGAACAAAGCACAAAAACCCACACACACACGGGTGCACATATGTAAAGAGCGATAGCCTGACACTAACACAAGGACAACGAATCGATGTTTGTTTGTGTTTATCCAAGCTTAGGTTGCTAATACTTGGAATTGGAAAAAAACGGCACCAGTCAATGTGTGTACGAACAGACCTGGCCACAGGACATAGTGATATAAAATAAAATCAGACACACGCACACATGCATATTACAGGACAAACCAAAGAAGAATATGGTGTCGAGCGAATGTCCTTTTCCTAGCTGGGTTTTTGCTACATGCTCTGCCACAACGAAGGACAATAAAACATGTTGTAATGAGCCTTGTTCAACATAATATCAATAAAGTTGTGTTCTTTCTTTTTTTGTCTTCTGTTTTTTTCTCAAGTCCTTATGTTGCTGCCTCGTCCTGACAATAAGTCGGAGCAGCAGCGCTTTGAAGACGAAAACGACGACGACGAAAGCTTTGCCGAGATGAATCTTTTTGAACAAACATTGTCTTTTGACTTTGATATTACATCATATCAAATATACGATGAACAATTCCCTTATTACACACTCAGGCAAACCTTCAAACACACCCGAAACACACACATACACCCTCTCGCCTGGACTTCCTTGACAAGTGAATTGAAAGGGAAACAAATCGTCCTTCGCCCCTTTTGGCAAAAAGTGACTGGTTCAACTAGTGTGCGTGTGTGTGTGTGCGTCCGTATGTGCAGAAAGGCTAACAAGGATGCCACAGACATCGCATGTTGCACGTCAACATATTGACAATTGAATTATGTTTAGATTTTTTCTCAGTTCATCCTTTTGCCGTATCGCCTGAGTGAATCCCTCTAAAGAGTTTTAATGCGATAATGTTGGAAAATTTATTTCCGCAAAAAAGATTCAGCAGGAGAAAAAAAAGCAGACCTTAGCGATGATAATGATAAAGTGGTCAATAACACGTTTTAAGCTTTTTAAAGATTTGCCAAGGATTTACGCTTGCTGGTTTTAGGGGGAAAGGATATGTGTTGCTGTGTGTTTTGTTTTGTGGAAGGGGAATTCGCGAAATTTCATCATTGTAAATTGTATTAAATTTTTGCAACCAATTGCTTTGTAGTTTTTTATATATTGTATATATTCTCCGGAGAAATAAAATTTGCTCGAAGGACCATTAACCTTTGTAGTTTTTTATATATTGTATATATTCTTCGGAGAAATAAAATTTGCTCGAAGGACCATTAACCTTTAACAACAATAATAATGGAGCATACTTTTAGGGATCATTTTGCATGAACTGCTTCTAACGATCTTCGGAGTCGTATTAATAGAGAAATGGGGGGGAATATGTAAAATCTAACTACAAAGTTGCATATTTTCAGGAGTTTATTTGTAATAATACTTTTGTCTATTTTGAGGATAGCCCTTAAGGTATTTTGGGATTAAAGTCAATGAAAAAATTACTGGATTTTATAGATGGTCTCCTATTTGCCTAATTGCATCATATAGATTTCACTTTTATTTAATAGTTTAGCGTTCTCTGTAATGACCATAGCCCATTTTCTCAGTTATACGAGTACATCCTTCCCTTTATACAATTTTAAGCCATCATTTACTTTGAGATCTCTCATTCTAATTCTTAAAAATTCACAAAGGATAAACTATCAGACATTTAAAGCGACCCATCCTCCCTCTCTCCCCAACCCCCCGAATTTACCAACCAATTCATCTGCTATACATTGACAAACCTAGACAAACACACACACACACCAATCTCTTATATTCGTTTATGTATACTGCGCTTATGGTTTTAGCCATACGAGCACAAAAACCGAAACAATTTGTTGATGAAGGTAATAAAACTTGGCTAAGGAAAGGGAATTTGCTGGTATTGGTACTCTGATACAGTTACTTTTACTGTAGGTGGTTGAGCAGAGGACGGGAAGGGGGAGTTAGAGCAGCAGTATAAGTCAGTCGAGTACGTGGTACTCCAAAAGTGGTTATGGATATGGATATGAGCAAAAGTAATAATTGTAAGTGCTGGCATATGTTTGTGTGTGAGAGCGCGCTCACAGACAAATAGAGATCCGCAGCAAAAAAATAGCAAAGCGGAACTCGCATAGAGTTTCAGCTATCCATTTACATATTACATTCGTAGATATGGTAAATATGAGGGAATGATACATGAAACATGAACAACATTGGGATGTATTGGAAAATTGTGAAGGGGAAAATATAATTCTTAAAAATTAACTAAAATTATGTTTTGGCACTTACTTGGGAAGAGAGTTTTCTGCTCACTTGAGTTTTGTTGTATTTTCAAGATTTCAACAACCTCAAAAGTGTACCACAAACAAAAAAGTAGCAGATTTTTATGCTGGCTATGATTCTGATATCTATGAATACAAATAATTCTCTACCTAGTAGTGCAAAAATGTAATATTTGAATTATATATAGCCTAGCATTAAGAAAACCATTGGTGTTTTCTTAAAAAAAAGATTATAAGGAAATCGAATAAATGCAGATGTTTTTAGTTCTTATTTTATCAACACTTTATATGTCCAATTTTTGTTTTTCTTAGTAGGCCAAATAAATAAAAGTTGGATTTGTGCACATCCTTGGTATCAGTACTTTCTACTAACATACATTTACTTATGATTTGAAGATACTTAAGATCCCAAAAGTGTACCACAAAAAATAAGGTAGCGTATTTATAATATGACGAGGATTCTAAAGTCTATGACATTAAAGAATTTGATTCTTTGTAAAAATAACTCCATATTTAATTTATTTTAATCAAAAGCTACAAAAATCCGCCAATGTTTCCTTCGAAAAATAGGCTCTTCCGTTTAGAAAAAGTGCAGATGTTTTTGGTTCTTATTTTATCAACACTTAATATTCTCAATTTTAGTCTTTCTTATTAGACAAAATAAATCAAAATTGCGTTCCTGCACATCCACGGTATCTCAGCTTTCTACTAACATGCACTTAGTTCTGATCTGAAAATATTTAAGAACCCAAAAGTGTACCACAAAAAATAAGTAGCGTTAATTTAATTCGATGGGGATACTGATGTCTATGCTTTTAAAGAATATCCCTTCTCTTTGTGAAAATAACTTCATACCTCATTTATTTTTCTCAAAAGCTACAAAAAAGTCGCTAATGTTTCCATCGAAATCCTTCCTTTCAGAAAAGTGCAGATGTTTCTGGTTCTCATTTTATCGACATTTTAAGTGCTCGATTTTTAATAATTTTTTTTGGAAAAATAAATAAAAATTGCTTTTGTGCACATCCTTGCGATCACAGAATTCTACTGACATACACTTAGTTCTGATCTGAAAATATTTAAGAACCCAAAAGTGTA
This sequence comes from Eudasyphora cyanicolor, assembly GCA_963930755.1. NCBI lineage: Eukaryota > Metazoa > Arthropoda > Insecta > Diptera > Muscidae > Eudasyphora > Eudasyphora cyanicolor. The sequence continues at coordinate 26,863,047 of OZ005738.1, forward strand.
CCACAAAAAAATAAGTAGCGTTATTATAATTCGATAAGGATACTGATGTCGTATGTTTTTAAAGAATATCCCTTCTCTTTGTGAAAATAACTTCATACCTCATTTATTTTTCTCAAAAGCTACAAAAAAGTCGCTAATGTTTCCCTCAAAATCCTTCCTTTCAGAAAAGTGCAGATGTTTCTGGTTCTCATTTTATCGACATTTTAAGTGCTCGATTTTTAATATTTTTTTTTTTTTTTGAAAAATAAATTAAGATTGCATTTGTGCACATCCTTGTGATCACAGCTTTCTACTGACATAAATTTAGTTATGATTTGAAGATATTTAAGCAGCCAAATGTGTACCACAAAAAAGATAAGGTAACGTTTTTATAATATGATGAGGGTTCTAATGTCTGTACCCGTTAAGAATTTAATCTTTCTTTGTGAAAATAACTCCATAATTAATTTATTTTACTCCAAATCCGCCAATATTACCATCGAAAAAAATTGGCTCTTCCGTTTAGAAAAAGTGCAGATGTTTTTGGTTCCTTTTTTATCTACATTTTAAATGCTCGTTTCTTTTTATTTTTTGTTAAGCAAAATAAATTAAAATTACACTTCTGCACATCCTTAAGAACAGAGCTTTCAACTAATATAAATTTTATTTTAATTTGATGACACTTAGGATCCCAAAAGTGTACCACAAAAAATTATGTAGAATTATAAAAAAATATAATTATGTTGCTGATCTCTATATATTATTGGGATTTGCTGTCTTTTAGTTCACATTTATAATTATTTTTTATCTATAGATATCAGGAGCTACAGAAATCACAATGGTGCCGTCAAACAAAAAAAATGGGTCCCTTCTTTTCGAAGGAATGTCGAGAAATAATTTTGATTTTTTGTCAACTTGCCAAATTATCGATTTTTGTTTTTCTTATTAAGCAAAATGAACTAAAATTGCATTTCGGCACATATTTGGGAATAGTACTTTCTATAAATATAGATTCTATTCTAATTTGAAGTCACTTAAGACCACAAACGTGTACCACAAAAACAAAGGTAGCATTATTATAATATATTCTTTTTGCTGATCTCTTTACATCTAATGGATTTATTGCCTTTTAGTTCACATTTATAATTACAATTTATTTATATATATCTGGAGCTAAAAAACACCAATGATGCCATTGAAAAAACTAAATTTCGGCCCTTCCCATTTGAAGGAATCTAGATAAATATTTTAGTTTTTCTTGACATTTTTATAACATTTTAAATTCTCGATTTTTAACAATTTTGTTAGGCAAAATAAAGTGAAATTGCACTTCGGCACATCCTTGGGAACCAAACTTCCTATAAGTTTAGATTTTATTTTAATTTCAAGAGTCCTAACACCCCAAAAGTGTACCACAAATAAGGTAGCATTATTAAAATGTAATTATTTTGCTGAACTCTATAGACTTCAATGGATTTCCTACCTTTCGGTTTATATTTACAATCCTTATTTCCATAGCAGCTATAAAAATCTCAGAGGAGAAAAATTATAGTATTCCATGTTCCTTTATCAACATTTTAAATTTTAACTTTTCGTTATTCTGATTAAGCAAAATACAATAAAATTGCATTTTGACACATCCTTGGGAACCGAGCTTTCTATAGATATAGAATTTATTCTAATTTGAAGAGTCCTAAGATCTCAAAAGTGTACCACAAAAAATCCAGGTAGCCTAATTAGAACACTGTGTTCGAAATGGACACTTTAGGAGACCCTATGGATATACCTACTTCGACCGTTTTTTCAGGTTAGGTCTTATTTTCGGGATATTCGCCCACGCACTGTGCGAAGAAATCAGAGAGGTTAGTTATCTCGGAGGTTATTCCGAATATTTCGGAATACACACTTAAGTCCTAAGAACGAAATAAAGGGAACCCTTGGAGAATTATTTCTTTCAAAACAGTCACCCACGCTTCTCACCTCCCTTACCACTAAAAAACACCTGATAGTATCCCACTTCATATTTTAAAACAAGCGCCTGAAAGTATACCTCAATGTAAAACTAAAACAATTCACTTCTTTATTCTTATAATTTTTAATGGATGTTACAGAGAACTTCTAAGAAAAGCCTACGACAATATAAAACAAATTAGGGCCTTCCCGCTCCCTTTGCTTTTTGAAGGTGTGAGGAAGGTCTAATCGATCTCCCCTATTTTCCTTTCCTTTATTTCATCACAATTTATTGTTATTATTTTAAAGAGATTTCTTCCTTTATTTTTTAATTTTTCTATCTCAAAGCGAAGCATTTTTCTTTTCATTCCATCCCAATGTCCAATGAAATCATATTTACAAATGTAAAATTGTATGAGTATATATAAATGCATATATATATATATATATATGTATGAGTATTTTTAGTTGTTATTGTTGCTATATTGTATGAGAAATGACATTGCTCTTTTATGACCAAAACAAAAATATTAAAAAAAAGAAAATTGGCTGAAAGCGAATAAATGTTTAAAGCCCGAAACTGTTGCATGCATCGAAAACGGGGAACTCTTGTGGCTTCCATTTGGAGGATGTGTGGCATTTTCATTAGACCTTTAAAAAACATATTTTTAAGCATCTTTTAGTGGCTTCGCCGATGGGTTGACTTTTTGTGCGGTTTTTTTTGGGGCGTTTAGGGAAAACAAAAAGGAAAATTAAATACCGCAAATTTTTTTAAAGAATTTTTAAGGATTTTGAAGGAAGTGGCATTTTCATTAGACCTTAAAAAAGTATGTTTAAGCATCTTTTAGTTGCTTTGCTGATGGGTTGAGTTTTTGTGCGGTTTTTTTAGGAGGAAAATTCAATTTAGCAATTTTTGTAACGGATTTTTAAATTTCGGAGAGTAGAAAAATTAGATATATATATATGGCAAAAATCCAGGATTTTCAAGCTAATTTTAATGATATATTACTTAAAGAAAAACCCATTATAAATATATTTTTTAATTCTTAAATACTTCAAAGACTTCGTTTTATTAAATGCTTCAGAGTGTTTTCAGTGATCAATAAAACAGGCCATAATTTTGTTGTTTATTTCTCTATAGTCTTAATAAATTTCCAAAATTTCATTGTTCGTTCACTAATTTTCTTGTGGACATTTCCCTGATTCCATTGTGAATTCCTTGATTATTTATTGGACATTCCATTTCCTTTAATTGTCCAGTTTTGCATTTTCGATTTCATTTCGTTATACAATAATGTTTTTAACACTATATTTTTAAACTCTCTTAACTTCTCAATAACTGTTTAATGAACTTTTGTGCGGTATAATTTCACAGTTTTCCCTTTATTAAATCACCGCGTTTTGTTCGTCATCTCAAATGTCACTTCATTCACAGCGTAGCGTTCACATCTGTTGTTCATGTTTTTTTTTTTTGCATAAATTGCGGGAGGTATAACGAGAGAAAAAACCTCACACTTAATTATTTAAAACAATAAACTGCAATGAAAGTAAATCGTTAAAACAAAGGCGGCAAAGCAACAACAGTGCAAAAATTTGCACTATGAAAAAATCATTAAATTTTATAATTTCATTAATGTCAACAAACAACGACAGTTAGTAGTAAAGCATGACAACTGAAATGTACTCCAGAAAATCTGTCTGTCCGTCTGTCTGTCTGTCATTCATTCTTTCATTCAATTCCTTCGTTTAACCAGAGTGAACATAATTATGGCATACAAGAGAAGCCTTCATAGCTATCAGAACAATTTCTGATGAAATCCTTCAAATATTCATAAATGCACGTTCGACAATGTCGAACAGTCACACATACATCTGCCCTACTCGTGGTTACACATATACACAGATTTATGTACTCGTACATATGTATATGAATCAGACATATATAATTCACACAAAAGGATATTATATTAAATAGTGAAATATCAATGTGTATATGTGTGTGTGTTTGGGTATACGTTTGTGTGGGTGGAGAGTCATAAATCGTTCGTTTATATTTCACCTTCAACGTAGATTAATCACTGAAATTATGTATGGCCCTAGGGCATGATTTTCAGGGCTAGACCCAAAGGAGGCCTTTACAGAAGTTGCATAGATTTTTTCTCAAAACGGGATATTGATGCTTTCCTTCATTTACAAAGTTCTGAAAAAGGTCCAGAAGTTCTTTTCTTGTTTTTTGTACTTACCGCTTAACTTGGAAAGACGGACTTAGTTGCAATAAAAGGAACTACTTCTTATTTTAAAACAAGCGCCTGGAAGTATACCCCAACATTAAACCTAAGGCGTCTGATAGTAACTACTTCGTATTTTAAAACAAGCGCCTGGAAGTATTCCCTAAACTAATACTAACGCCTGATAGTATACTTTTTCATATTTTAAGTGAAGCTCCCAAGTTGTATCTTAAACAATTCAATATTTTATTTATCAACTTTAGTTTACACGAAACTTTATTTTTTATCAAGAGCTCCTTTTCCGCATAATTTCTTTAATGAGTCTCAGAGGTGTCTATGTAAATAACAGCATCTTGTAATTTACCACAAGTTATGCCTCAGTTCTTCTTTACTAGAAAACATTGGTTCCATTCAAAAAATCTTTCGAAGGAGTCTAGAGAAATATTTTAACTTTTTCGTGTTATTTTAACAACATTTTAAATTCTTACTTTTGGTTATTCTTATTAAGCAAAATATAATAAAATTGCATATCTGCACATCCTTGGGAACCGAACTTTCTATAAATATAGATCTTATTCCAATCAGATGAGTCCTAAGACTCCAAAAGTGAACCACAAAAGAATGGAAGTATATTAATTATAATTTGATGTTGATTCTGATTGCTATATCTTCAAAGAATTTTCTTTCTCTTTGGGAAAATAATTCATTATTTAATTCATATTACTCGGGGGTTACGAAAAGGCAAACAATGTGTTGGTGGAGAGTCATAAATCGTTCGATTATATTTCACCATCAACGCAGATTAATCACTGAAATTGTTTATGATCCTAGGGCATGATTTACACGGCTAGACCAAAAGGAGACCTTTATAGAAATAGTAAAGCTTTTTTCTTTAGGATCATAAACCAAGTCCTATCAGCATTCTTTCATTTATGCCTGAATAAGGTACAGAAGAAGATAAAGCAAGCTCCTGTAATTATACTACAAATACCTAAGGCTGCTGATATTATACTATACGCCCGAAAGTATACCACAAAATACCTAAGACGCCTGATATTATACTACTACTATATATTTTAAATCAGGCGCATGGAAGTATACCCCAAACTAAATCTAATATCTGATAGTATACTTTGTCGTATTTTAAATGAAGCTCCCGAAAGTATACCTTAAACAATTCATTATTTCATTTATTAATTTAAGTTTACACAAACACTTATTTTTTCTGGAAAAAACTCCTTTTCCGTATAATTTCATCAATGAGCCAGATGTTGCTCAGCTAAATAACAGCATATTTTAAACTAATTGGGTTATTGCCACAAAGTACGCCTTAGTTCCGCTTTACTAGAAAATCTGGAAATTTTTCAGTAAAATGAGCGCTAGATAGTATACTACATTGTATTTAATAAAAGCTCCCGAAAGTATACTCCAAATGTTTTTCAAATTTGTTCTTTAAATGAGACTCCTGAAAATATACAATAACATTTCGCCCCAAAATCCTAAAAATCTACATTTTAACCTTAAATATCGACATCTCCCTCTACCCTCTCTTATACTCGCATACATATAATTATGGCAATGATGTATAGTTTATTGTCATTTGCCCAAAAACAAAAATCTCACCTTTTGGCAAATGACTTAAATCGTGTCATTGTTTTTTTATTATTTATTTTGTTAATCAACTTTGTTGGCATTTATGGCCCGTCATATAAGGAATACCAGAGAAAGAGTAATGTGTGATAATGATGCCCGTATCTTTATTAATAAGAATTCTGACTAAATTTCCCCCGAAAAGGCAACAAAGAGTTAATCACAATTAATGACAAAATTTATACAGAAATTTCTTAAAATAAGTAAACAACACAAAACTGAACTAGCTGCATAAATTGCAAGAATTTGTATAAAGTTTAAGAGACTTTAAACTTTGCAACTTTTACGGGGATTTCATTTTATACTATTGAATTTTGAAGATTTGTGTCTTTTTTTATTACAATTTTCTTTTTATCTTCCAACGCCACCATTTCCTTGATTTCTCTAATGCTGTAAAGCAAATAAAACACCGTTTTTTTATTGCAAATATAGACAAACCGCAAATAAAAATAAGATTTATTTCGTTACTTTTGAAAACTGTCACTATTATATTGAATAACTTTTGCTCCCTGATTTAAAATGCATTTGAAAAATTCCCCCCCAAAAAAAAGAGAAACGAAAGAAGAAACGTAAACATAAGGACAAAAAATAAATATTCCTGAAAAAAATGCTGTCATAGAGGAGTTGAAGAGCCAAGTTCCTTTTCCCCCCCAAAACATGATGATAATGATGTTTTCCCGAAAAAGTTTTAATATTTTTTTCTGAACTCTAAAAATTCAATATATTGGCGATATTTATTTATACCTCAAACAAATATATTTTAAGAGGGACAGCAGGACGACGGACGGACACAGGCAGAAAAGCGGTTAGACTGCCACAGACACGGCCAGAATGGTTCCTGCCAGTCTTGCAGGAAATGTCTACGTTTGGTTTGTTACTTTTTCAATATCCTTGCCGAAGAAATCAATATTGATGTTGTCAAACAATGCTAAGAGGCTTAGATTTTTAAAGGAGTTGGAGGACAGTTTTTCATAGGAGTGTAATCCATAAAAAAAGTTATTTGTTAGCAAATATTCATAGTCTGAGGGAGGATACGTAAATTATAGCTATAAATAAATATAAAATTAAATTTTCAAAAATGATCTTTAAAGTTGAGAATATTATAGATTTGGAAATGGACCTATTATATTATATAAAATGCAGTAAATAAACTACTGAAAGTATGCTAAATTATAGAAAATTGCCACAGAAAATTTAACAATTCATCTAATTTCATAAATTTGCGAATATGTTCAAGAAGATATTTTTTAATGCCTAAAAGTAAATCATTCAATAATTAAAACTAAAAAAAAAATTAATTTTGAATTAAAAGAACTCCTGAAAGCATGCAATAATATAGATTTTACTAACGCCCCTAAACATATGCTATAAAAATTACCAATTTCTTAAATCTCTTACATTTTCAAATATGTTTAATAGGAGAAAAGTAAACTACTCAATGATCATAATCAATGACCACAAATATTCTGCGTAAAATGTATAATTCCTTTTGAATTAAAGTAACCCCTGAAAGTATGCAACATTGTGGATTCATCAAAAGCCCCCAAGTATACCTCGACAAAAATATTTCTTAGCAAATATTCATAGTCTATGGGATACTTAAATTATAGCTATAAATGAAAAATTATTGCGGTTGAAAGACTCTTTAAATTCGAGAAAAATATAGATATCGAAATGGGCCTATTATGTTATAAAAAAGGCAAAAATTATTTTTGAATTAAAGAAACTTCTAAAAATATGCTACATTATAGAATTAACAAATGGCTCCTAAATATTCCCCAGAAAATTGCAAATTTCCTATTCTAATAAATTTACATCCCAAAAATTTACTGCGGAAAGTAAATCCTTTTGTATTAAAGGAACTCCTGAAAGTATGCAACATTGTTGTTTCAGCATAAGCCCTCTTAGTATTCCCCAGAAAAATTATAATTTCCTTAAACTGTTTAATTTACGAAATATAATCAAGAAAAGAAAGAATTCAAAAATCTCAAAGTAGAAGAGGAGTTTTAGAGAAATTCCGAAAAAAATGCAGATAATATATTTTTGTAAATTTTTACTTAAATTTTTACATTTTTACTTAAATCTAAAAAAGTTCTGTGAAAAATGATAAATTTTAATTTATTGCGTTTTATTCTGCTGAAAACATTTTGTTCTGCATTATGATGATAACGTTTTCCATAAATAGTTTTAGAATTTTTGTTGGAATGCCCGAAAGTATGCAACATTATAGATTCAGCAAAATCCCCTAAGTATACCAAAGAAATATAATAATTTCTTAAATTTTCGAATATGATACGAGAGAGTTTAAAAGCCTATAAGTGTACTACTCAACGATATCTCCATCTCCCCGAAATATACTCCAGAAAATAAAATTATTATTTGTCCATAGTCATATATGAGATATTCCAAATTTTATTTCAGAGGAGTTAGAAAGAAACAATATATTACTCAAGAGTTTAAATAAACTCTCAGAAATATTCTGCGGAAACTACACAATCCCTTTTAATTAAAAAAGTAACTCCTTGAAGTATGCAACATTGTTGATTCATCAAAAGCCCCTAGTTATACCCCAGAAAAATAATAATTACCTAAAACTCTTTAATTTTCGAAATATGATCAAGAAGAGAAAGAGTTCAAAAGTCTCAATGTATATAGAAAAGGACTTTGAGAGAAATTCAGAAAAAATTTAAATAATATATTTTTGCAAATTTTTACTTAAATCTAGCAAGATAATGATATATTCCAAATTTTATTTCAGAGGAGATAGAAAAATTATCCTATTCAAGAGTTAAAATCAAGCAGAAATATACTGCGGAAAATAATTCCTTTTAAATGAGTAACTCCTTGAAGTATGCAACATTGTAGATTGAACAAAAGCCCCTAAGTATCCGCCAGAAAATAATATTTTCTAAAATATCTTAAATATTCTAATATGATCAAGAACAGAGAGAGATAGAGTTCCAAAGCCTAAAAGTAGAAAAGGAGCTTGAGAGAAAGTGAGAAAAAATCCTTATATCTAAAAAAGTTCTATAAAAAATTGATAAATTTGAATTTGTTTCGTTTTATAGATTTTTCGCCGAATCATAATGATGTTTTCAAGAAAAAAACTATATACCCCAGAAAAATAATTATTTCTTTGAGACCCCAAATTTTCTCTCGAGAAGAGAGAGAGAGTGTTTACGGCCTAGAAGTATGCTACTCAATGATTAAAACCATCTCCCAGAAATATACTCCAAAAAATAAAATTATTATTTGTCTGTAGTCATATATGAGATATTCCCAATTTTATTTCAGAGAAAAGAAAAAAGTCAAGAAAATAAATTATCTTAAATTTTGTTTTGTTTTCACTGAAATCTAAAAAAAGTTCCTTAAAAAATCGCAATAAAAAAAGTATTTTTGTATAGAAAAAAAGAAAACATATTCTCTTAAATCCCCGGTATCCTTAAACGATTTTCCAATTTAACTTAAATCTCTGTTTTATTAACTTTGACCTTTTTTCTTTGACATATTGTCCCTATAATTTCCTGCCGTGGTGACCTTTAAAAATGTTAAAGGCTTTAGTTAACAAAAACTCAAATCCATTTAAATACATATAGTATTTTCATTCGCCTTCAACATTCTATTTTTAACGAATTCCTTTCATTCTTCGGCAACAACTGTTAACATTTCAAATTCTTTTTTATTACAGAAAAAATTGTTTCTCTCCTCCTCCTCCTCCTCGCCTTCATCCAACCAATTCACTTCAATAAGGCTTTGCACTTTAAAATTTGATAAATTGTATTTAAACAAAGATAATCCGTAAAGCAACCAATAGATGATTTAATCATAGCCATAAAATTAAAACGTATTCGACCATTTCAAATTCCTCTACCGCCTCTCACAATTCGCCCCCGCTTGAAATACCACGTTTGACTTGCTCTTTCGCTGTGTTTTTGCTGTATGTGTGAGTAAAACATTTAAATAAAAGGTTTTCCTTTTTAACCATACCCCAGTGGTGGTCGGTTGGTCGCCCGGTCAGTCGAGGCTATTAATGCCGCAGAAAAAAATTACAGCCATCAACCTCCTCGGGGGCTATGCGGCGAGGTTTAGGGCCAAGAGAGGGCCGAGCGGCTGTCAGTCAGTCAGACTGGCATTAAAGCTTAGGGAGGAGTAAAAACGCACTGAAATGAAAAACCTCAGGTATTATGTGAAAATAACCTAAGGGTAAGGTTTTTTTGCAAAATACTAGTTCCCCAATCCCCTTCAGTCCTTTCAGTGGTCAAAGTTTTCGTTTGGCTAAGCGAGTAAAAACTGTTAAATTTACTACTGGCGCACTGTATGTGGTCAGCATAGAACAGTGGCAGACAAATGCAAAAATATTCAGACAAAAAGTAATGAAAAATATAATTAATTTATATAATTCCAAATAGTAGAAGATTTCGAAATGAAAACAACTTTACTTCACATCAACCTTTCTATAAGAAAAGTGATCAACGATGAACTTTTCCAGAAGAAAAGTCATCAACGATGAACTTTTCTATAAGAAAGGTCACCAACGATGAACTTTTCCATAAGAAAGGTCACCAACGATGAACTTTTCCATAAGAAAAGTCATCAATGATGAACTTTTCCATAAGAAAAGTCATCAATGTTGCAATTTTCTATAATAAAAGTCATCAACGATAAGCTTTTCTACAAGAAAAGTCATCAACGATGAACTTTTCTATATGAAAACTCATCAATGATGAAAGTCATCAATGATGAACTTTTCTATAAGAAAACTCATCAATGATGAACTTTTCTATAAGAAAACTCATCAATGATGAACTTTTCTATAAGAAACGTCATCAATGATGAACTTTTCTATAAGATAAGTCATCAATGATGAACTTTTCTATAAGAAAGGTCACCAACGATGAACTTTTCTATAAGAAAAGTCATCAACGATGAACTTTTCCATAAGAAAAGTCATCAATGATGCACTTTTCTAAAAGTCATCAATGTTGCAATTTTCTATAATAAAAGTCATCAACGATGAACTTTTCTATAATAAAAGTCATCAACGATGAACTTTTCTATAAGAAAAGTCATCAACGATGAACTTTTCTATAAGATAAGTCATCAATGATGAACTTTTCTATAAGAAAGGTCACCAACGATGAACTTTTCTATAAGAAAAGTCATCAACGATGAACTTTTCCATAAGAAAAGTCATCAATGATGAACTTTTCTATAAGAAAAGTCATCAATGTTGCAATTTTCTATAATAAAAGTCATCAACGATGAACTTTTCTATAATAAGAGTCATCAACGATGAACTTTTCTATAAGAAAAGTCATCAATGATGAACTTTTCTATAAGAAAAGTCATCAATGATGAACTTTTCTATAAGAAAAGTCATCAATGATGAACTTTTCTATAAGAAAAGTCATCAATGGTGAATTTTTCTATAAGAAAAGTAATCAATGATCTACTGTTCTACTGTTCTATTAGAAAAGTCATCAACGATTAACATTTCGAGAAGAAAAGTCATCAACGATTAACTTTTCGAAAGAAAAGTCATCAACGATTAACTTTTCGAGAAGACAAGTCATCAACGATTAACTTTTCTAGAAGAAGAAAAGAGAATGATGAACTTTTCTATAAGAAAATTCATCAATGATGAACTTTTCTATAAGAAAAGTCATCAACGATGAACTTTTCTATAATAAGAGTCATCAACGATGAACTTTTCTATAAGAAAAGTCATCAATGATGAACTTTTCTATAAGAAAAGTCATCAATGATGAACTTTTCTATAAGAAAAGTCATCAATGATGAACTTTTCTATAAGAAAAGTCATCAATGATGAACTTTTCTATAAGAAAAGTCATCAATGATGAACTTTTCTATAAGAAAAGTCATCAATGATGAACTTTTCTATAAGAAACGTCATCAATGATGATCTTTTATACAAGAAAAATCATCAATGATGAACTTTTCTATAAGAAAAGTCATCAATGATGAACTTTTCTATAAGAAATGTCTTTAGCGAAAATCGAATATGCATCCAACTCCAGCATAACAGCAAATGTTTCCACCCCTTATTGAAATATCAGCCACTGTGCGAGCTATACACCTCACCTGTTTGTGTCAGTTAGTCAGTCAGTCAGCCAGCCTGTTTGCCTGCCTTTTGCACACTAAATATTCTTCGCTCTCCCCCCCCCCCCCCCCCACACATGACTCTTTCCCCCAGGATAACATAGCCAATTCAGGCGAAACTCCCTATTTGCTGCAATTCACCTACACCTTTTCAAGGAGCCAAAGAGAGCGGAAAAGAGATGTGCCTGCTGTAGTACGTAGTAGGTGTAGATGACGTTGAATAAGAGGGGTGTTTACTGTTTGTATGCCAATGATTTAAAATATACAATGAAATATAACGTGACTGACGGACAGTAGTAGAATATACTCGTACACACATGCCCAGGCTCTCTCTGATGCCGAATATATGTTTACGTGTGTCTACAAGTGTCGCTTACTTGTGGTGAAGGTGGGTAGAATATGCCACCGTCATACTGGATGGACTACTCATTCTCTGCTCATCAACAAAGCCCACCACATGCACTCGGCAAAGAGACAGGCATGCACATTCATGTGCATACGAGTATACTACTCTTTCATAATAAACAGTGGTCAGTCAGTATGTTAGTCTGTAATTTAAAATCAACGTCGAGCTGTCTGGCGCCAAATGAATTGCGGGCCATAAACTTTACTATCCATTTGGCATGTATGTGTGTGTATTCCCTCACTTCTCGCACTCTCTCTTTTCCATTCCCTGTTTGTGTTTTTATGCCAAAACCACGGCAAGTATGTGTGAGTTTGTCGGAGGATATAAATGGACGTGCGTTTTGCAATGTATCTGTGTGTGTGTACGTGTGGCGGTAACAAGACAAACATATAAATTCTGAAAAACCTACACACACGGATGCAACAGCAGTAGCACCGACAGCAGCAACAGCAAATGTCTGATGCATGCAACAAAAATGTGCATACACGCTATCACGCTATAAACAACCAACCAGCCATTCAAGCAACATTATAAAGATATAGAGATATTGTCAATGTGTGTGTGTATGAATAGTAAAACAGAAGAAAAGGAGTGATGGGATTTAAAAATGTCGTAAAATTCCTTTAGGAAAACAAAAACCTTGTTTATCTTTCTTCCAAAAAAGATAATTTCTTCTACAAAAGTTCATCGTTGATGACTTTTCTTCTAGAAAAGTTCATTGTTGATGACTTTTCTTCCAGAAAAGTTCATCGTTGAAGACTTTTCTTCTACAAAAGTTCATGGTTGATAATTTTTCTTCTAGAAAAATACACCATTGATGACTTTTCTTCTAGAAAAGTTCATCGTTTTCTTCTAGAAAAATACACGATTGATGACTTTTCTTCTAGAAAAGTTAATTTTTGATGAACTTTTCTTATAGAAAAATTCATTTTTGATGACTTTTCTTCTAGAAAAGTTGATCGTTGATGACTTTTCTTCTAGAAAAGTTGATCGTTGATGACTTTTCATATAGAAAAGTTCATCGTTAATGACTTTTCGTATAGAAAAGTTCATCGTTGATGACTTTTCGTATAGAAAAGTTCATCGTTGATGACCTTTCTTCTAGAAAAGTTCATCGTTGATGACCTTTCTTCTAGAAAAGTTCATCGTTGATGACTTTTCTTCTAGAAAAGTTCATCGTTGATCACTTTTCTTCTAGAAAAGTTAATCAGTGATCACTTTTCTTCTAGAAAAGTTCATCGTTGATCACTTTTCTTCTAGAAAAGTTCATCATTGATGACTTTTCTTCTAGAAAAGTTCATCGTTGATGACTTTTCTTCTAGAAAAGTTCATCGTTGACATTTTTTTCTAGAAAAGTACATCATTGATGACTTTTCTTCTAGAAAAGTACATCATTGATGACTTTTCTTCTAGAAAAGTACATCATTGATGACTTTTCTTCTAGAAAAGTTCATCGTTGATGACTTTTCTGCTAGAAAAGTTCACCGTTGATGACTTTTCTTCTAGAAAAGTTCTTAGTTGATGACTTTTCGTATAGAAAAGTTCACCATTGATGACTTTTCTTCTACAAAAGTTCATTGTTGATAACTTTTCCTCCAGAAAAGTTCATTGTTGATGACTTTTCTTCTAGAAAAGTTCAATGTTGATGACTTTTCTTCTAGAAAATTTCACTGTTGATGACTTTTCTTCTAGAAAAGATCATTGTTAAGGACTTTTCTTCTAGAAAATTTCACTGTTGATGACTTTTCTTCTAGAAAAGATCATTGTTGATGATGTTTCTTCTATAAAAGTTCAATGTTGATGACTTTTCTTCTAGAAAAGTTCATTGTTGATGACATTTCTTCTAGAAAAGTTCATCGTTGATGACTTTTCTTCTAGAAGAGTTCATCATTGATGACTTTTCTTCTAGAAAAGTTCATTGTTGATGACATTTCTTCTAGAAAAGTTCATCGTTGATGACTTTTCTTCTAGAAAATTTCATTGTTGATGACTTTTCTTCTAGAATATTCGATCACTCTTCCATATAGATTACCCTATTGTATGTTTTATATATGTAGTCCTATAGGTACGAGTATAATATGCTTAAATATTCAAATGTGTTTGCCTAGGACAACGTGCAATGCAACACCATTCAATATCATTCTATTAAAATCCATACCCAAATGCACAAATCCACGTTCGTACACTTACTTTCTCCCCGCGCCAGCCTGTGCTCTGCCTTGCATGATGGCACTTTCTCACCAATACTTGTTCACTCCACTCACTCCCGGACATATGTATTTATTTAATTGTCTTTCTTTTTGTTGCCTACATTTAGGCTGCAAAGTATTTTTATACTTTGCCGTCGTTTGTTTCTCTTTCTCTTGGTGGTTGGTGTTTTTCTTGCTGTAGTTGTTTTTGCTGTTGGTCAATGTGTGGTTGTTGCTGTTTATTTTGCTTTACTGGACTTTTAAGCCTTCTGCAATGCGTACTACTGTTTCAGATGCCATTTAAACATACATACCAATAGCCACTGACACGTATGCTTTTAGCCACAGTTATAAATATACATACGAGTATACATGTGTGTGTGTGTGTGTGTACAGTAGAAAGCACACCTACATACTTTTTAAACTGTGATACGCTACTACACATTCAAACAGTTTACGACTTTATTGAAAATTGGATTTTCAATTGGTTTGCAATAACGGAAATTAATTCGGAAAAAGTGAGAATTATACCATTTTATACCTATCTGTCTACTCATATACATATGTATGTTCATACTCTGTACATGTGTGTATTTTCACTACATATGTACATTTGTATAACATTCAAATGTATACAAAAATCAAACTAAAAATAACCCACAAAAAACCAACATTCCCTCTTCTCTTGCTGTCTGTCCTGCACGTTCGTTACATTTGTATGTTTATTTTTATACATATGCACAAAAAAAATATTGTTATGGTAAATAGGGAAAAATAGTTACAGCGGAAACATCAAATAGTAAATCTAAAATTGTTTATTATGTACGATTTTGTTGTTTTTTCTCTTGTTTGCTGTTGCTGCCGCTGCTATAGTTTTTTCTTCCTATTTGATTTAATTAAATTAAGTGGTTTCAAATCAAAAGCCTGCAAATTAATCATGGAATTTATTGATGGAGAACAAATAGTTCACTTTAGAAAATGGATAAACAAGTAAGCTTTTCAACTGTATAATACATATATAACAAATTTATTTGTTTGTACTTTGTATTCAATAATAATATAAAATTGTTTAATAGCAGCTACAAGTGCTAATAAATGAGGATTTAAAAGTTGAATGCCCCTAAAAGTATGTTAGGTGAATTAGAAAATTGAAATAAAGGAAGGTTTATTATGAAAAAAATTAATAGGATGTGGATGAAACTGGAAATGTCTGTTCTGATTTCATGAACTTAAGAAACATTGAAATCATGACAAAATTTATAACATTTTAGATGTTGCCTGTTGTTTAAATTGTACACCAGCATGTATAAGTATACCATCACCTGCTTCCGAGAAATCCCTATATGTATACACTCCAGAATATCTACTGCCATCTGATAGGAAAACCCTAAATGTATGCTACACAAAATATTTGTTAAAGTTTATCAATTCCGACATAAAATGCCAAATGAATGTTTTCTACATCTGTTTTCACATCCTGGAAATATATCATCTCATACCAAGAAGTGGCTCCAGGCTTTATATTTAATTTTACGACTACTTTGATATTACTTACATCCCTCATCTGAATGCCTAAAACCTTTTTAAAGGAATCAGAGATTAGATATTGTTTAATTTTTAATGAAGCGCTTTGTATTATTACCAAAAATGATTGCAAATTATGTTTTAATATCCCAAAAATATACAGTCCTTGAAGTATGCTATATTTTCCTAAAAAGTTACCGCTTAAATATAGGATTTTTAGTACATAATTTATTAATTCCTTCTTAAGAGCTGCACTATGTAATGAAACTGTAATTATACAAACTCCCCGAAAGTATGCCAACAATTAGTGATGCAATTTAAAGAAAATCGGTCTTAAATACAGCTTTTCAATTTCCGCCATAGGATCTTCACTTGTCGGTACCAAATCTAGTCACATGGGTTTGTCACTGGACTTACCCCTTGATCTGAAAATGTTAAACAAAAACAAATATTTCATATATTATAAAAAATATATTATATTTTATTATAAATATAGAATTATTTTTTTTTTCATAATTTCCTATTAATATGTGTTTATTTAAAATTATTATAAGTCATGTTTTATTACTGCTTTTTGGCATTATAATACGCAATACTTTCCGGTATTGCCTACATTTAGGCGCAAAAATCGATACCTCCATTCTAAACTATGCTATGTGCATAAAGGCAGTTTTTCAGGAGAGGCGATCAAAGTTTGATGATTCTTTTAAATTTGTGTGGAATTCCTTTGTAATGCAAATCGAATGAGCTGTACTATTTTGTGAATAACTTTTGATTGGTTTGACGGATAAACACCAAATTTTGAATGAATATAATATGGAATATTTAGAAGTTTAAAATGCAATCTCCCTAAAAACATGCTAAGTCGACTTAGCATGTTTTAAAATGGAGGTATCGAAATATTGAATCGATGGCGTTTGTCTATTTATCAATTGTTAACCTGCCAAATAAAATACAATATTTAAAATATGCAGCCACCAAAAAGTAAGAAAATGTCAGTATAGTAAAACGACTGTAATATGGAATATATGGGTTTTCCAACAAGAGGTGTTATTTTGAATCACCCGGTATTTCGGTAGCTCTCACTTTTGAAGCTTTTTGTCATTTGACAAGTAGAAACTACACCATTACCAAAAATGGAACGATACACGATTCAACAACGCATTGAAATTATTAAAATTCGAAAATCATCGAATAATCATCCTGACTGATGAGGCCCAATTCGTCAACAAACAAAATTGTCGCATCTGGGGCTCGGAAAACCCAAGACTTATTGCTGAGAAGCCTCTCCATCATCAACGTGTGACTGTTTGGTGCGGTTTATGGTCCGGCGGTGTCCTTGGACCTTACTTTTTCGAAAATGAGGTGGATCAACAGTTACGGTGAATGGATTGCGCTATCGAGAGATGATTAATAATTCTTTATGGTCGGAGTTGGATGGTATTGATCTGGACAACGTTTACTTTCAACAAGACGGCGCTAACTTGCCACACAAGCAACGAAACCATTGCTCTGTTACGGGAAAAGTTTCCGGACCGTGCTGTCTCTCGAAGAGCTGATCACAATTAGCCTCCGAGATCTTGTGATTTAACATCTAGCGACTTCTTCCTTTGGGGCCACGTGAAAGATAAGGTCTACGTCAATAGCCCAGCGTCGTTTGTAGACCTCAAAGATAGAATTCGTGAGGCTATCGAGGACATAGGGCAGCCACTTTGCAATTTGATTATAGAAAATTTCATGAAAAGCATATGGTCCTGTATGCGTGGCCATTTGGCTGATGTTGTTTTTCATTATTAACGGCATACCTTCTTCCTCTTTATTATGAAATAAACATCCGATCATTTATCTCAAAAAATTGTATTTTTCTTTGAAAACCAAAATGACACCTCTTGTTGGAATACCCCTTATTACCACTTACTCTCCTTTTGAGACTTACCGTGCGTATCCCACTAGACAGACGGACGGATCTAGCTCAAATGACTTAAAATGTCCTAAAACTGACTTGTGCCCAACATATTTATGGTCTTAAGTCACGACTACGATGTGTTACACTTGTGGACCGTTGCAAAGTGAGTGTATAATAATATATCTAGGACAATTTTTCATTGTCCGTCCATCGATGTATACAGTTTTATTCAATATATATTCAAAGTTACGTATGACAAAATGTATTTACAGCTATAATAAAAACACTTTTCATGTCGTTTGCATTATTAGTGGAAAATATTGCATACTTTTGGGCTCTATCTGGAGATTAACAATCTACTTGCGTTTGTTCTCTCTATTTGTATGTCTCTACATATGTAACTTTTTTGTTTTTGAATAAAGTAGTGTAGCCCCAAAACAAAATGTTCAGAATTTTTTAAGGGCTTTAATTTTATAAATATTTTCAAACTTCAAACTACCACATACGAAATTTGAAGTCAAGCGGTTACTCCTTTCAAGAGTTATAGTGTGCTCCAATCGGACGGATGGACGGACATATCTGAAATTGCACAAAATGTCCTAAAACTGATTTCTACCGAAAATACCTTGGGCCTAAGGTCCTTCGATGTGGTACACTTGTGGGTCGTTGAAAGTGTTATATGAGAAGCTGCACTAAAGAGAGGGTATAATAAGATGTCTAGGAAATTTTGACAATATCCGTCCTGCCGTCTATGCAATAGTGAGTAAATCATATGGAGGCCTTTAGATTTTGATTCTTCTTTCTTTTGGAAAATTCGAAATAATCCTTAAAAATATAATGTATTATCTGAATAGTTCACCGTTCTCTTCTACGAAATGTCTAGGAAATTTTGGCATTTTGGCCATCCGTCGATGCAGTTGCGTTTATATTACTTTTATATGGAGGCATTTAGATTTTGATTCTTTCACTTCAACAGGTCTACGATATGATTGTGAAAACTATATTCCGGTAACACTGAGAAAAGATTTCTTTAAAATTTTTGGAAAATTTTAACTAAATGTTTAATATATAATGTATTATCTGAATATTTTACACTGTTCTTCTAAGAAACCTCCTGGAAATTTTATATTTTAGAAGGAAAACGGAGGACATAGATTATTTTGTTTTATTAATACTTTAATATCCCTTAAATCGCTAATTTGAATGTCTTTAATCTTTTTCCTAGAGACTAGATATTATTTATTTTTGAATGGAGCGCCTAATTATATACCAGGCATGTTTTCTAGTTTGTTGAAAAAGTTTATTATATATATTTTTTTATAAATTACATGTTCGTTTGCATTTCCTTTTGCCTTTTTACAATATCATTATTATTTTACATTTTCCCTTTAGTACAAATTATAATTTGTATACTAATTTCCCCTCATAAATGTCCCCTATAAGTATGCTTTAAAAATGTTAAATATTTGCTGCAACCCCTTAATGTATACTGCACATCATTATAGAACTTTTTATGATATTTTTCGACAACATTAAAATAAATTTATACATTTTTTCGGGGTAAATACTTTTGAAGCATTAAAAAGCTACTAAAAAAACGCAACTTTTTTTGTCAAAGATTCGTTCGTAACACATATTCAGGGCAAACGTTAACTTTTCCCACTCCTCCCCTTAAGAAACTCGGGTGGTTGGATACCTTATCGTGTATATAGAAATATATATATATGCATATGTATGTGTATGTGCATATGCATATATTTTTATATACATGTCATTTTCCTTATCTCTTTTATGTTATCTTCTGTGTGTTATATGTATTGTCGTTGAGCGTTTCGTTTTCTGTTCTTTTTTTTTGTTGTTGCTCTCATTTGTGTAGAAAAGCGAAAAAATGTCAGGAAAACGGAGGACATTGATTACTTTTAACTGCACCCATTTCTTGTTATTTTTTCTCCTCTGTTTGACTTGTACGTTTGCCTCTGCTAAACTCGCGCCCTCCTTTCCCAACTCCCTCGCTCGCTCCCCTCTAACCAAGTGTTCATTTGGAACTAAAATTTTATTTTAATGTTTTTACCACGCTATATATTCATACTATGCGAGTTGATGACTTTCCTTTCTTTGTGCCAGTCAAACCACCCAAAAGCCCTACCCTCAAAAGACAAACACCACCACAACCAGTACCAGTACTAACATCGACTGCTCCTTCCTCCCATGGCCAACCTCCACCATCCAACCATTACCACTTGCTGAGCATTAAGGCATAATGTTAATGGTATTTAGGTTCGCGTGACTTTTAGCAGCAAAAAACAAGAAAAAATACGCAAAAGGAGCACAAAGTTGATTGTATGAAATAGAAGAAAAGGCAAAAAAATGAAAATGAATTTGTGTAGAAAAACCCCGCAACAACAACTACAATAAAAGCGTGGAAAAACTGAAAACGCGTTCAATACAAATTCATGAAATGCCAACGATATCGATTTTTGAATATGTTCGTCTGTGTGCTTGACTTGGTGGTTGTCTTCGATAAATTTAATGGCATACTTTCAGGGGTTCACTACTTGTTCACTTCACTACGCGAGCAGCAATGTATGTGAGGGGAAATTATGAAAGACAAAAAAAAGCTCAAATCATTAAATGTAGGAAAATGACATTTATGAATATAAATATATAGAAAAAATTGTTTGAATTCTGATGTGATTTGCAAAGAAAAGTCATTTGCTATTTTCTTCTCGAAACATTTTTATATTACTAAAGTATACATTTAGGAGGAGGTTCTAATGAGCAATATAAGTAATAAAATTGTGATTGACTATATGACTAAGTGAGGTCATCAGTGACATGTAGAAAATATGGGGTTTTAAATTAACTAAAATATATATGGCATTTAATAGCTATGAATCCTAAAACTAGGCTATGATAGTTCTAGAAGCAAAATAAAATTTGTTGTAGACAAAAGGCTAAAAATATGCAACACATTTTTACTTTGATAATCCCATGATTAGTAACAAAACTGAATACTAATTTGTATTGTACATATTAAAAATAAGAAATAGGTCTTATGTTATGCAAAAGTTGGGCCAATTTTTTTGCATTGAAATTTACGAAAAAGTAACTTGTGTAGCCTATATTTAGGCGCTTAAATTTGTAATCGTTGACAATTGTTTTTAATTTGTCTCAAATCTAAGCAATATTATGTTGCCTAATTTTAGGCGCATAAAAATTGAATCTGTGCCATTTCGTTTATTAATTTGTCATCAATCTTAAAATTGCTAGTTTGTCAAATAAAACACCACAATGACTTTATGACATTAGACATTACTTTATTTGTAACAATTTCAAACAAGTTTGTAATATACAAAAGTCTGCAAACATTACTTGTGGTCAACAACAGTATTTGGTTTTAGAAATCCCTTAAACTATGCTTTAATTTAAGGTTTTGTTTTGTTTTTCTATTAATACCACTACTTTTTCTTCCAAAAATATTCCCCAAATTAGACTTTATTTTCGCCTTTTATTGGTACTTTTTTAAACAATAAAAGAGCTGCATATTTGTAGGCATGTTTTCTTATTGATACTTTAAACTTCTTTAATCATATAAGTGCAAAAAAACTCAAAATATTTGCCTACCTCCTCGTCATAATAGACAAAACTTCAAAATGGGTTCACATTTAATTTTAGAAATCCCTTAAACTATATTTGAACATAAGTTTTTGTTTATTTTCCTATAAATTAATACCACTAATTCTGTTTTCCTCCCAAAAATTGCCCCAAAGCAGTCTTTCTTTTCAGCATTTTTATTACTCTTTAACCAGTAAAAAATTGCATATTTTTACGCTTTGTGCAAAAAGTGCAAAAAATCGAAATAATTGCATACTTCCTTTTAATCATAGAAAAATTAAACAAACAAAATGAGTTTAAAAAAAATATACAAATATAAATTTAACCGCCCCGAAGAAATGTAAATAGAAAATCATATAAAATAAACTTTGAAGGCATTAAACAACAACAACAAAAATGAAGCAAAATCAACCAACAAAAATGAGGTCCTTCGCAGTAAGGACTCTCTACCGGCTGACGGAAAGACTGACAATCAGTCAGTATGGCAGCCAAGCATACATTCAGTCATTCGCTCGCTCATTCACTCACTCAGTCAGTCATTCATTCATTCATTCATTCATAGACATAGAGGATATTGCACAATCATACAGACATTTGACAGATGACTGGAATAATGGCATTTAAATGTGTGGAAAGTCATTTATTTCCACAGACACATTCACATAAGCAACAGCAAACAAAAAAAAAAATAAATGAGAAATGTATATTTAAAAAAAAATTAGGAGGGTGGATAGAAAAGTAATAGAGATCTTTTTTTTATTACTAAAATGATTCAATTAGTGGAGTATGCCTGCTTTATAAGAATTTAAAAATGTTGGTAACATTTAAACTAACTGGAGAATCGCAAAAATTGATACCTCAAAACAGGTGTATATGTCTAATTGATGTTTAAAGCACTTGACGGCTTGTGGCACGGGCATAAATCTATTAATTTGTTAAAATTATTAAAACTTCGGATAAAATTTGATACTCTCAATAAAAACATTCTGGAAAAATATTAAAATTAAATAATTTTCTTGTGGAAATGTAATAGAGGTTTCAAGCTTTCGTTTAAGGTGTCAGTGACAATTCGTTTAGAAGTTACAGGCATCTGAAAACAAAACAATTTGAGCGCCTCAAAGTAGGCTTCACTAAAACCCATAAAAATAGTTTGCGTCTAAAAGTATGCTTCACTGGAACACTTAAAAAATTACGCATATTTTTAAACCCCGTAACTTCTAAACCAATTGAGATATCGCCATGAGTGGCACCCTCAATAGAAGCTTCAAACGCATACTTCAACTACACTGAACAACATTTGGCAGCCAAAAGTAGGCTTCACGAAAACATTTCAAGGATTATACCGCTTTTGAAAAGCTTTTATTTTCTTCCTCTTAAGATATCTTCAAAAGTGATAGCTGAAATGAAAACTGGAAACGTCTTCTTCTACTCCAGTAAACAAATTCTGCCGCCTACAAATATGCTTCACAAAAAAAATTAAGCGTCAAGTAATTATAGGAAATCCTGTAAATTATAAACTAATTAAGGTATACATGCAGCTGATACCTTTAATTTAAATTTAAAACGTCCACTTTCTCCACTAAAATAAAATGGCGCCTTAAAGTATGCTTCACGGAAAACAGTGAAAACTTAAACCTATTTAAAAATTAAAAACACTTGTAACATCTAAACCAATTGAGATATCGCCACGAGTGACACCGCCAACGAAAGCTTGAAACGTCTACATCTACATCAACTTAGATACTATTTACATTTCCTAAATTTACAGAAATTATGGAATATTCTCAAAACTTTTGATCATTATTATAAATTTAGATCTTTATGGCAATAACATTAGCGGAAAATTATATTGCACAGCAAATAGACGTTCAGACAATTCCTTTGAGTCATCATTTGTAGCGCTATTCCAACTAGTTTAGAAGTTATCGTCATTTGAAAAACGGTAACCAATGGATTTTTTCATGAAATATTAGGCACTGGAAGAAAATTAAAGGCCTCTGTAAATCAGCGCAACGCCCTCTATCATATATCAGAATATCATCCAAATCCGAGACCTTTCGGTCAAAATTTGAGAAATCCATTTTTGAAATTTCAATAAAGTAGTAAAGATATAGAACCTTTTTAAAATCCCTGCAACTTCCAAACTTATTGGAGTACTTGGACAAATGATATATCAAACGCAAGGCCGCGATGTCTACTTATTGGTTGCTGCAATTTAGGGCTAATACCATTGACATATAAGCACAATTTTTTGTTATTATTAGTTTTTCTCAATAATTTCGAGAATTGTAATAAATTATTTACGAAATGCCAATATTGTTAGCCACAAATAGCAGTAGACATCAGATCTTTTATTTGAGACAAAATTTTTACTGATATCCCAGTTAGTTAAGAAATTATTAACTTTTTAGAATCGTTGTAGATAGATTTATAAAAAGTGAATTTTTCATGAAATATTGGCATCTGTTATGGGCATTTGAAAAAGTATGCTTTACAGAAATTCTTACGAAATTACAGAGATTTTTCAGAGTCTATAACTTCTAAACTAATTGAGATATCGCCACGTATCGTACCTTAAATGAAATTTCCAACGTCTACTTAACCTCCAATCAACTTTATTTCTCCAGGCTATATTGTTTACTATACGTGATATTCTATACTTCGTACTTTTCGACTTAAATTGGTCATATAGGACATGTTTTAAGACATTTTGCGTCGCAAAGTGGCTCAAACGATTTCTCTCAGTGGATGTAATCGATTGGTATATGAATCGTTTAGAAATTCCAAACTTCGATTTTTAGTGCAATTTTTGAGAGAAGGGGTTATGTTAAGCCTTTCCAATTTCGAGAAAATCAATGGAAAATAGATTTTCATTAAATTTTTTCATATGATAGAGGACCTTTTGCTGGTTAACAGAAGCCTTTAAGTTTTTTGCCGATGTTAATATTCTATGAAAAATTCACTTTTTTATAAATATATTTACACCGATTTTAGAAAGTTAATAATTTCTAAACTAACTGGGATATTGGCACAAATTTTGCCTCAAATGAAAGGGCTGATGTCTACTTCTATTTATGGATAGCGATATTGGCATTTCATTAATATTTTTTTACAATTATCGATATTATTGAGAATAATTATTAACTTCAATAAATTTCTTCTTACATATCAATATTATTAACCCCAAATTGCAGTAGGCAATAAGTAGACGTCCCGGCCTTCCGTTGGATATATCATTTGTCGCAGTACTCCAATAAGTTTGAAAGTTGCTGGCATTTTAAAAAAGTTCAATGTCTTTACTATTTTTTTGAAATTTCAAAAATGGATTTCTCAAATTTACACCGAAAGGTCTCTGATTTCAATGATATTTTAGAATATGATAGAAGGCGTTTCGCTGATTTACAGACGCCTCTTATTTTCTTCTAGAACCTAATATTTCATGCAAAAATCTATTGGATATAAAAGCATGATGCCAATTTTCAAATGAAGATAACTTCTAAACCAAGTGTTATAGCGCTACAAATAATAAATCTTAGGAATGGTCTAAACGTCTATTTAATGTGAAATATATTTAGCCGCTAATGCTATTGGCATAAAGATTTAAATTTATAACAATGATCGCAAGTTTTGAGAATATTCCATAATTTCTATAAATTTAGGAAATCTAAATAGTATTTGAGTTGATAGATATGATGTAGACGTTTCAAGCTTTCGTTGAAGGCATCACTAGTGACGATATTTCAATTGGTTTATAAGTTATAGGCTTTCCAGAAGCATTTTGGCGCCTAAAAGTATGCTTTACAGAAAAACTTAAAAAATTAAAACTATTTTCAGAAACCTATAACTTATAAACTAATTGTGATACGGACACTAGTTATATCTTAAACGAACGCTTGGAACCTCTACTCTTATTCCTCTAAAAATTATTGTCATATAAGCAATTTCAATTTTTTTTTTTAAATTTCTAAAGATCGATTTCCAAATTTTGCCGAAAGTTATTGGATTTTCATGATTTTTTTGCCATATGATAGAGCACGTTTCTCTGATGTGTAAACACCTTTTATTTTCTTCGAGAACCTAATAATTAACGAAATATCTTCTATTTTATACAAGTATTATACCGATTTAAAAAAAAATGTGGAAATCCATTGTTGAAATTTAAAAAAAAAAACTAGAAATTGCTTATATAATAATAACGTTTCAGTACGTATGCTTTTTAGTTTAGAAGTTAGAGGCTTTTTAAAATATGAATATTTTTTCATTGTTTTTAGGGCCATTGTATTTTTAGGCGTCAATTTGCTTCTGTGGAAATAAAGTACATGTTTCAAGCTTTCATTACAGGTATCACCTGTGATAATATCTTAATTAGTTTAGAAGTTATAGGTTTTCCTACAAAGGCAAGGTGTTTTAACCTTTTCCTTGAAGCATACTTTTAGGCTCCAAAATTTGTTCCGTGGAGTTGAAGTAGATGTTTCCACCTTTTTCATATAAGCTATCACTTTTGACAATACCTTAAGAGGTGCGGAAGCTTTTCAAAAATGGATTTGGAAATTTTTAGGGGACGTTTGGCTGATACTGTAATAATAAGTTGTTGTTGCTGTGTAGTTGTGTTGTGTAGTTTTGGCGATATCTTAATATGTTTAGAAGTTACAGGATTTTTAAAGTAAGTATAATTTTTTCATTGCTTCCCTGACGCCTACTTTTAGGCACCAGTTTCTTTTAGTGAAGATGAAGTAGATGTTTCAAGCTTTCATTAAAAGTTCATCTGTGATAATATCTCAATTAGCTTAGACGTCGCAGGCTTTCCTACATGTCTGAAGCTATTCCTTGGAGCAATCTTTTAGGCGCCAAAATTTAGTTTAGTCGAATTAAAGTAGACGTTTCACAGTTTTCATATAAGCTATCATTGTTGACGATATACTGCGAGCAGTAGAAGTTAAAAGCTTTTTAAAATCCGTATATATAATTGTTTCGACTCCGTAACGCATACTTTTAGGCGCAAAAAGGTAAATAATTTTAGGATGCTTATAACATCTAAATAAATTGAGATAATGTTACAGGTGATACCGTAAATGAAAGCTTGAAACGTGTGTAGCTAATTCTATATGATATGACTCGCTTTGGAATTCGGAATTTAATTTTTACTGTCATTTGTTAGATAAGAATTAGTCTCAAAAAAATTTAAGACAATCGATATATGATCTGGAGATTTCGCTGATTTATCGACCGATTTAATTTTCCTACAGAAACTTGTATTTCAGGACAAATTTTTTCGTAAACATATTTATACCGTATAACATATAAAATGCTGATAAATTCTAAACTAACTGTGTGAAAATGTACCTTATTATCGATATATGTTTAAAAAATAAGTGATTTAAATTTTTTGATTATGTTTACCTCTGATTTTCTGGCAATTTATTTTTTTCCCTCCTATTTATCTATCTCTGTATGTGGCCTCGTCATGTTAACCCCGGCATGTTGGCCCCTCCATTCTCCGTCCGGCCGCTGCTGTTATTGCTCCCGGCTATGATCTCATCATTGGTGCGAAATAATAATAAAAACTGTATATGTATGCATAACTTTAAAAATGAAAACCACCATGGAAATTGCATTTCAGTTATTTTATTCTCTACGAACAGTTCGTTTTTTGTTGTTGTTTTATTTTTGGTTTGATGCACTTTAATACACCATCGCTTTTTTCGTGTGTGTGTGTGTGCGTGTGTCATATGTTGAGGCAGATGATGCTGATGATGATGATGTGTATGTGAATGGCTTTGGCAATGCTGTAGCATATGTTAGGGCTGATGAATATTTGTAAAATAATTTGCATACTTTTAGGAGACAATTCGATACTCACACATTCGTGTGCATTTCTGTAGTTTTTTTTTGCCAGTTTGTTGTCGGCATTTTCAATTTATTTAATATGCGTTTTATATTTATTTGTTGTTTATTAATTAAAATATATTTAACAAATAAACAAAGTGATTTTCTACCAAAGGGGATAAAAATAGCTAAGGTTGGGAGTGAAAGAAAAAAAGTATACAATTAAAATTTAAACTTTATAGTTAAACAGTTAGTAATTAAATAGCTAACTTATGTTGGCTTTACTTTTTTTTTGTTTCAATTTCCCCCTTAATGACCCCCTCTATTATTTATGTTAATCCATTTTAGTTTATATTAATTTACCTTTTTTCCACCTACCATTTGTTTCGTGGCAACCAAAATGACTCATTTATTTGGTTCACATAATAACACCAAGTCAACATGTCCGTCCATCCATCCGTCCGTCCTTACGTCTGTCTCTCTCCCATTTGTCCGTCCCGCTATGTGTTGTATCAATTAAATTTTCATTGTGTATTATTTTTCATAGCGCAGAAAAAAACTAACTCTGGAAAACAATTTTTACTGCAATCGAGTTGCTACACACTATATATTATTTTGGCATATTACTTAATTCTTTTTGTTAGTTCAGCAGTGTTGTTTTTTTTTCTCTTTTTGCCTCATTTCTTTATAATTATTGTAGCTCCACTTTCATAAAATGTCATAAACATGCAATGTTGCATGTTGAAAATACACGAAAAAAGCATAGCAGTTACCTTTTTCTTACCTATATATATATTTTTTACATTTTTTTCATAAATTTTTTGGGAGTTTCAACAATTTTATTTTGCTCATAAACTGAAAATTGGCAGTCGTAAAAAAGTTCGTCATTATTATGGGTAGTTGTTGTTGTTCACGTATAATTAAATAAATAAACAATTTGGGTATTTATTTGATATTATTTTGGGCTTGATTCTTTTCAACGGAGAGGGGTTCTTCCAAGCCATTTATGGTCATAAAAATTCTGGTGAAAGGGTACCGGCTAACACCATTGACATCTATGATTGGTTGGTTGGATGATGATGATGGATTTGGCGAAGGTGAAGAAAAACGTTTTCCTGCAATTATAAAAGAAAAGAAAAAGAAACAATATAATTAACCTCAAAAAGAAAGCTATCAAAATGTAATTAAATTGGGGACATTTCTAAAAGGAGAATTAAAACAAAATAATATTTATTTTTTTGTAATTGAAATAAGTTTATTTTTGTTTTACACTAAATAAGATTATCTTAGCATTGATAACAAAAAAAAAAATTAAAAAATGTAGCATACTTTTAGGTTTTTGTTTTCTTTTACTGCCTACTTTTAGGCGATTTCGTGTAAAAGCTCGTAATTCACATTCTGTTTACCATTTGACTAAAAAATTAGTTCATCACACAATAGAATTATCTTACGGCATATCCATATTTCTGTAGCATACTATTAGGTTTAACGTTGCCAGCTTTTTGGGATATTTCTTGAAAAAATTCTTAACATGAATTGGCATTTTAAAGAGAGAAGATATTTAAAAAGTGGTAATTTTAGTACAGAATGACAAAGAATTGTTTAGGATTCTTCTTGAAAAATTAAGGAAAGGAAAAATTAATTTCAGAATTACAGTTGAGGCTTCTGTAAAATAATTTTTAGATATTTTTATTTCATAATTAGACCAAATTTTATTATAGAATGACAAAACATTGTGTAGGATTCTTCTTGAAAAAAAAATCGAAAAAAAATTCATTTCAGAATTATTTAATTATTGATCAAATTGAGGCTTATGTAAATTTTTAGAGATTTTCATTTTATAATTAGACAAAAATACAAATCAGTCTAATTTAACGATACCTAAATTAAAGATTCTTAAAATTGAATAAAGTCAAACTTATAGACGTAATACTTAATTATTAAAATACAATTGCCTACTTCTAGGCATCCAGTGTTCCCTTGTCTACCTCAAGGTCCAATTACACTGTGGAACACAAAAAAAACAAAGTTCTCTTAACGGATTCAGATAGAGGGGGTCAAAAAGAATACACATATTTTGGCGTTTTGAAAGTTTATATATCGATACTTTCATTCTAAAACATGCTAAGTCGACTTAGCATAGTTTTAAAGATTCTTAAATTAAAGATTCTTAAAATTGAATAAAGTCAAACTTATAGACGTAATACTTAATTATTAAAATACAATTGCCTACTTCTAGGCATCCAGTGTTCCCTTGTCTACCTCAAGGTCCAATTACACTGTGGAACACAAAAAAAAACAAAGTTCTCTTAACGGATTCAGATAGAGGGGGTCAAAAAGAATACACATATTTTGGCGTTTTGAAAGTTTATATATCGATACTTTCATTCTAAAACATGCTAAGTCGACTTAGCATAGTTTTAGGAAGATTGCATTTTTAATTTCTAAATATTCCAAACTATATTCAGCAAAGTTTGGTGTTTATCACAGTCATTCGATTGGCACTATAAATTAATTCCACACAAATTTTAGTAGTTCATTGAACTTTGATCGCCTATCCTGAAAAACTACCTTTTTGCACTTAGCATAGTTATTATGATGCTCATTTTAGAGGACAGTCAATATTTCTCCATTTTACATATTCTTATGGTAAATCGGCATAGAAAACCGAGTGATCCTTACATTTTAGGTTTAGGATGTCTTCAGCAACATTACCTACAACACTTCGGGTAACAATTTTGTTGAACTTTTCAACCTTCTATCTCCTATATGTAGTGGTCTTTTCGGTCCCTTTTGTGGAAAAGGTTAAAAATCACCCCTAAAACAGGTGTTTAACCTGTCAAAATGTTCTACAAAAATATTTGCCATAAAATTCTGCTATAAGTCTCTGAATGCACCAAAACTCTAAACTCAACCTAAACGCCAGATATAAGTCAAAACTTAAAATAAATTTTTAGGTTACTTTCGTAATTTTTCTAATTGGGGCTAAACCTAAAAATGGATTTTAGGTTTTGAATTATTTCTGGCATGTAAGTTGAGTTTTGAGTTCTGGTGTATTCTGAGACTTATAGTAGAATTTTGTGGCAAACATCTTTCTAAAACATTTTGAACCGTTAAACACCTATTTTAGGGGTGATTTTTACCCTTCTTCACAAAAGGGACCAAAAAGGATTAAGATGTTCTACAAAAATATTTGCTATAAAATTCTAATATAAGTCTCTGAAGACATCAAATCTCTAAACTCAACCTAAATGCCAGATATAAGTCAAAACTTAAAATACATTTTTAGGTTAATTTCGCATCAAACCTAATTTGGAACTAAACCTAAAAATGGAGTTTAGGTTTTGAATTATTTCTGGCATTTAAGTTGAGTTTTAAATTTTGATGTATTCAGAGACTTATAGTAGAATATTATTGGAAATATTTTTGTAGAACATTTTAACCCGTTAAACTCCTCTTTTAGGGGTGATTTTTACACTTCTTCACAAAAGGGACCAACAAGACCCCTAAGTTGAAGAGCTAGAGGGTTCAAATATTCTACAAAAATATTTGCCATAAAATTCTACTATAAGTCTCTGAAGACACCACAACTCTAAACTCAACCTAAACGCCAGATATAATTCAAAACATAAGATCCATTTTTAGGTTTATTTCATACTATTTCGAATTGCGGCTAAACCTAAAAATGGATTTTAAGTTTTGACTTATTTCTGGTATTTAAGTTGAGTTTTGTGTTTTGGTGTATTCAGAGACTTCTAGTAGAATTTTATGGCAATAATTTTCAGAACATTTTGACACGTTAAAACCCTGTTTTAGGGGTGATTTTTACACTTCTTCACAAAAGGGTCCAACAAGACCCCTAAGTTGAAGAGGTAGAGGGTTAAAATATTCTACAAAAATATTTGACATAAAATTCTACTATAAGTCTCTGAAGACACCAACCTAAACGCAAGATATTAGTCAAAACATTAAATCAATTTTTAGGTTAATTTCGTAATTTTTCTGATTGGGGCTGAACCTAAAAATGGATTTAAAGTGTTAACTTATTTCTGGCATTTAGGTTGAGTTTTGTGTTTTTGTGTATTCAGAGACTTATAGCAGAATTTTGTGGCAAATATTTTTGTAGAATATTTTGATTCGCTAAACACCTGTTATAGGCGTGATTTTTAGCCTTTTCCACAAAATGGACCCAAAAGACCTCTGCGTTTAGGAGCTAGAGGGTTAAAATGTTCGACAAAAATGTTCCTCGTATTGTTCTAAGTAATGTTGCTGAAGACATCCTAAACCTAGAATGTAAGAATCATACGGTTTCCTATGCCTATTCATCTTAAGAATGTGCAAAACGAGGAAATATTGATCCCCCTCTAAAATAACCACCATACGTAAATTTTCAAATCGCCTATACACGTATATTCTTTTTTTAGGCCCTCTTTCAGAATCCGTTGTCAGAATCTTGTGTTTTTTTTTTGCTTCCACAGAGTTATCAGAATTAAAGGCTTCCTACTCCTTCAATAATATTTCTTAATATTTTATTGCCTACTTTGAGGATTCCTGTTTAGATTCTTATGAAAAATTTAAAAAACAAGCTCATTCATTTGAGAATTAGAATTGTCCCATTTTAAATTAAAATTTTTAGATATTCATGATATTTGGATCAGCTATTTAAACGTAATACTTAATTACTAAAATAGTATTGCCTACTTATAGGGTACCATTATTCATTCCCCTGCCTACTTTAAAGTCTCACTGTCAGAATTTAAGAATTCCTGCTCCTTCACTAATATTTCTTAGTTCTTTGTTGCCTACTATGTGGATTCATATGAAAAATGAAGCATTTTCATTTGATAAATATAATTGTAGGATTTCAAAATAATTATTATATAGGAATCAGCAATCTTCAAGGATAGCAATTTAGAAGGATTTAAAATATCATGTTTTAATCCTATGTTTTAAACGTAATACTTAATGACTAAAATAGTATTGCCTACATCTAGGCTACCATTGTTCGTTCCTTTGCCTACTTTAAAGTCTCGTTATCAGAATTTAAGTATGCCTACTCCTTCAATAATATTTGTTCGTTTTATGTTGTCTACTTTGCGAATTCATGTTGGCTACTTATGAAAAATAAAAATAAAACATTTATAATATAATTCAAAACATAAGATCCATTTTTAGGTTTATTTCATACTATTTCGAATTGCGGCTAAACCTACAAATGGATTTTAAGTTTTGACTTATTTCTGGTATTTAAGTTGAGTTTTGTGTTTTGGTGTATTCAGAGACTTATAGTAGAATTTTATGGCAATAATTCTCAGAACATTTTGACACGTTAAAACCCTGTTTTAGGGGTGATTTTTACACTTCTTCACAAAAGGGTCCAACAAGACCCCTAAGTTGAAGAGGTAGAGGGTTAAAATATTCTACAAAAATATTTGACATAAAATTCTACTATAAGTCTCTGAAGACACCAACCTAAACGCAAGATATTAGTCAAAACATTAAATCAATTTTTAGGTTAATTTCGTAATTTTTCTGATTGGGGCTGAACCTAAAAATGGATTTAAAGTGTTAACTTATTTCTGGCATTTAGGTTGAGTTTTGTGTTTTTGTGTATTCAGAGACTTATAGCAGAATTTTGTGGCAAATATTTTTGTAGAATATTTTGATTCGCTAAACACCTGTTATAGGCGTGATTTTTAGCCTTTTCCACAAAATGGACCCAAAAGACCTCTGCGTTTAGGAGCTAGAGGGTTAAAATGTTCGACAAAAATGTTCCTCGTATTGTTCTAAGTAATGTTGCTGAAGACATCCTAAACCTAGAATGTAAGAATCATACGGTTTCCTATGCCTATTCATCTTAAGAATGTGCAAAACGAGGAAATATTGATCCCCCTCTAAAATAACCACCATACGTAAATTTTCAAATCGCCTATACACGTATATTCTTTTTTTAGGCCCTCTTTCAGAATCCGTTGTCAGAATCTTGTGTTTTTTTTTTGCTTCCACAGAGTTATCAGAATTAAAGGCTTCCTACTCCTTCAATAATATTTCTTAATATTTTATTGCCTACTTTGAGGATTCCTGTTTAGATTCTTATGAAAAATTTAAAAAACAAGCTCATTCATTTGAGAATTAGAATTGTCCCATTTTAAATTAAAATTTTTAGATATTCATGATATTTGGATCAGCTATTTAAACGTAATACTTAATTACTAAAATAGTATTGCCTACTTATAGGGTACCATTATTCATTCCCCTGCCTACTTTAAAGTCTCACTGTCAGAATTTAAGAATTCCTGCTCCTTCACTAATATTTCTTAGTTCTTTGTTGCCTACTATGTGGATTCATATGAAAAATGAAGCATTTTCATTTGATAAATATAATTGTAGGATTTCAAAATAATTATTATATAGGAATCAGCAATCTTCAAGGATAGCAATTTAGAAGGATTTAAAATATCATGTTTTAATCCTATGTTTTAAACGTAATACTTAATGACTAAAATAGTATTGCCTACATCTAGGCTACCATTGTTCGTTCCTTTGCCTACTTTAAAGTCTCGTTATCAGAATTTAAGTATGCCTACTCCTTCAATAATATTTGTTCGTTTTATGTTGTCTACTTTGCGAATTCATGTTGGCTACTTATGAAAAATAAAAATAAAACATTTTCATTTGAGAAATATAATTGTACCATTTCAAAATAATTATTATATATAGGAATAAGCTATCTTCAAGGATATCAATTTAAAAGCTTTTAAGATAACATATTTTAAACGTAATATTTAATTACTAAAATAACATTGCCTACATCTAGGCTGCCCTTGTTCCCCAGCCTACTTCAACGTCTCCTGATCAGATTTTAAGTATTCATACTCCTTCAATAATATTTCCGCATTCTTTGTTGCCTATTTCATGGATTCCTATTTTTTTACTCTTGCCTACCTTAAGGATTTATCTTGTGGAAACTTTAAACTTTCAACTTTCTTTCGTGAAACGCTTCAATAACTTTCTAATTAAATGTCATTTGAGCAAATAATTTTTTTTTGCCAAAGTTGATAGCAACTCATTTCCAGTCCACTTCTTGAATGACATACTTTTAGGAGTGGCTTTGACACACCTTCTAGCCGTTCACAGTCAGGTATCGTCAAAGACCCCCCCGTCGCTGTATAATGTAACAGCCATAAAATCCCCATATCTCAGGCATTTACTTTTT
Organism: Eudasyphora cyanicolor; assembly: GCA_963930755.1. Taxonomy (NCBI): domain Eukaryota; kingdom Metazoa; phylum Arthropoda; class Insecta; order Diptera; family Muscidae; genus Eudasyphora; species Eudasyphora cyanicolor. The sequence goes on from OZ005738.1 coordinate 26,897,656, forward strand.
AATGAATGTCATTATTGATAATTTTTATCGCTTCTCTGCCATTGTCACTTTTTATATATTCCGTCAAAGGTCATTGCCAGAAATTAATGTTTAAAAAAATAAAATATAATGGCATACTTTTAGATGCTTCCTTTCTAAGTTTTATGGCATTTGTGTAGAAGGAAAGCGGGCGGAATGGTGGGGGAAACAAAGCATACCTTTTTCCACTTTTCTCTTTGAAGAAGACAAGAGATAAATGTTTATGATGAGAACAAAAAAGGTTGAAAAAAGGACAGGCCGACAGACACACAGGCGGTCGGTTCATCTCTTTGAAAGGCTGTTTATTTTATTTATTCACAGATGATACTACAATGAAATTTGCTTTTAACAAATATTCAATCGCATTTTAATTTTCTCCTTTTTTGTTTTATTTCCGATTTTTATTATGTCCTGTCTGATTTTCGCCTGTGTTATGTATTATGGCTATGACACATCCATCAATGGTGTCCTTGTCGCTACTGCTACTCAGCCAGTCAGTGATTTCCTGTCCATGCCAACTGTCAATGCGTCAATCAGTATAAAATTCGGTAGTTGTTACATTTCAAACGAAATCTATTAACTGACATCCTAATGCATGATCTTATCAATTCAACCAGAGTTGACATATTAATTGAAAATCACGAAATTGGTAGAAATGAAATGTCTTCTATGTCCCCGAAACAGGATAAGTGAAGGATATAAAAAATGTATGTGATTTCCTAAATATTAAAATAGATTTACTCAAATGGAATTACCTATAATTAATTGAGAGTAGAATGACCACGTCGATTTCGATAAATATTTGTTATGGCGTTTTTATATCTTTATCGAAACTTTTAAGAAATTTTTCTTCACTAATTTCCAGAACAAGGCTTTCTTTATAAAAAGTAAACTATGGCTTTACATACCGATAACAAAAGTTATCGAAAACTAATTCGTTCTGCAAATACTTAATTGGTTTAAAATCGTTATTTTTCTTTTCGATTATCTACCATATCTAAAAATATGTCTTTGTTCCTCAAATTCCCCATCGAAAACTCTGAAATATTTGATTTTAAAGTTTTCTATAAATATTTACAAAAACTTAATTCGATTTTCACCCCCTTTTGCATATCTCCTCGTACATCATTTCGAGAATTTCTGTTCTTTAGTTTTACACAAAAAAAAGTGGCGTTTTTTCCTGTTCTGCTCTTTTTCTGCCAAAAGCAGTGTACAAAAGAAATAAATAACTTTCAAGTCAGATTATCCACAATGTCAAGAATATAAATAAAAAATGTCATGTAATACAAACGTACAGACATTGCAGCATTCAAATGTATCGTCAAATGAAATGGAAAATAAGACAAGAATATTTCGTTAAGAAAAGCAATAAAGTAGAAAAATAACAATACATGTTTGAGATTTTGTAAAGTTATCAACTCTTAGTTTTTATGAGAATTTTAGAAAGAAAATTTCTCCACCTCAAACAGTTAACATTAAATTTATCGAAAACGTAGGCTATTGAATAATCCGTAATCATTATGTTTATTTCAAATCTTAGGCAATTTATATATTTTTAATTCATTTGTGAATAAATGCATTTATTTTATTTTAAAGCAATTTAAATAAATTATAGATTTCTATCGATAACCGATTATTATAGATTACCATATATCATTATATTATTATTGATAACGGACTCTTATCAGTTACCGATTTCTATCAATTACTGGTTTATATCGATAAACGATTATGTATGATCTAGTATATATTATCAATAAGCGATTATTATCGATTTTTATTTCTGAAACGTATATTTATTTTATTTTAAGCAATTTTAATTGAATATCGATTTTCATTAATTACAATTTTTTATCGATTATTTCCATCAATTAGGAAAAATGTCTTAATTTTATACTTAACTTTAAATTTATCGAAAGCTTAGGCGTTAAATTATCGATAAACATTGAAACTATTTCAAATGGAAGACAATTCGTATATTATAAATTTACTTAAGTGTCGATTTATTATTATCAATAACCCATTATTATCGATTATCGTGTATAGCCGTTTATTATCGATAATAATTAAATAAATATATTACTATCGATAACATATTACTATCCATAACATATTACTATTGATTAAATACTTATATCACTTACATATCGAAAAAATCGATTATAATCGATTCCCTATTATTTTCGTAACTGATTATCATAACCAAATATTATCACAACCGATTATGTATTATCATACAAGATTATTATCATAATCGATTATCATAACCGATTATAATTATAACCGATTATTATATAACCGATACATATTATCATAACCGATAATTTTCCTAATTAATGATCATATTAACCGATTATTATCATAACCGATTATTATCTTAACCGATTTTTATCATACCCGATATTATTATAACCGATTATTATCATAAATGATTATTATTATAACCGACTATTATCATAACCGATTATTATCATAACCGATTATTATCATAACCGATTATTATCATAACCTATTATTATCATAACCGATTATTATCATAATCGATTATTGTCATAACCGATTTTTATAATAACCGATCTGTATCATAACCGATTATTATCATAGCCTATTTTTATCATAACCGATTATTATCATAACCGATTAAAATCACAACTGATTATTATCACAACCGATTACTATCATAAACGATTATTATCTTTACCGATTATTATCATAACCGATTATTATTATCATAACCGATTATTATCAACCGATTATTATAATAACCGAATGTTATCGTAACCTATTATTATAATAATCGATTGTTTTTATAAACGATTATTATTATCAGTAACTATTATAATTATAACGGATTATTATCATAACCGATTATTATATAACCGATTACATATTATCATAACCGATAGTTATCATAACCGATTATTATCCTAATTAATGATCATATTAACCGATTATTATCATAACCGATTATTATCTTAACCGATTTTTATCATACTCGATATTATTATAACCGATTATTATCATAAATGATTATTATTATAACCGACTATTATCATAACCGATTATTATCATAACCGATTTTTAATATAACCGATTATTATCATAACTTATGTTTATCATAACCGATTATTATCGTAACCGATTAAAATCACAACTGATTATTATCACAAACGATTATTATCATAAACGATTATTATCATAACCGATTATTATCATAACCGATTATTATCATAACCGATTATTATTGTCATAACCGATTATTATCATAACCGATTATTATCATAACCTATTATTAAAATAATCGATTATTTTTATAACCGATTGTTATCATAAACGATTATTATTATTATCATTAACGATTATTATTATAACCGATTACCATCATAACCGATTATTATTATAGCCGATTATTATTATAACTGATTTTTATTATAACCGATTATTATCATTAGCGATTATTATCATAACCGATTATTATCATAACCAATTTTTATCATAACCGATTATTATCACAACCGATTATTATCATAAACGATTATTATCATTAGCGATTATTATCTTTACCGATTATTATCATAACCGATTATTATTATAACCGATCATTATTATAACTGATTATTATTATAACCGATTATCATCATAACCGATTATTATCATAACCTTTTGTTATCATAACCGTTTGTTATCATAACCTATTATTATAATAATCGATTATTTTTATAACCGATTATTATCATAAACAATTATTATTATTATTATAACCGATTATCATCATAACCGATTATTATTATTATTATAACCGATTATCATCATAAAGGATTATTATTATTATTATAACCGATTATTATCATAACCGATTATTATTATAACCCATTATTATTATAACTGATTATTATTATAACCGATTATTATATAACCGATTATTATTATAACCGATTATTATTTTAACCGATTACCATCATAACCTATTAATATCATAACCGATTACGATTTAATTTACGATTGCCGATTTTTATAGATTCCTGCGTTTTTATCGGATATTGCTTCTTAGCTTATATAATGTTTTCTTGTAACTTTTATTTAATTCAAAATGTAAACAAATTTCAGTTTTTTCACTCATTATCAGAAATCGATTAATAATATTACTCAACTATTCACAAAATTCTATAAATCTTAATGATTTATATATAACAAATTATTTGATTATCGACTATCAATTACCGATTATTATCGACTACCGACTTTCAGTTATTATCGCTTACGATTGTCGTGTGTTTATCGGATATCAGTTCTTAACTAACGATATGTTTTGTTGTAATTTAGATAATTTCACATATGCCTCAACAGTTCTCAGTTTCGTTATCAATAAACATATGAGAATATATTTGATAACCGATTACTATCATTTACCAATTCGCTCGATTACTGATTATTATCAATTGTCCTGTTTTTATCGGATATCGACTAATAATTTGTTTTGTGGGATTTTAGTTTATTTCACATAAAATTTATCGAATAAATCGATTATCAATTATCGCAAAATAAATCTTTTTTAGGAATCTGGAAAATGGAATTGCCTTCACGTTGATCTCTTACTTTGAAATTTTTCAAAAATTCGATTATGTTAAAAAAAATTTTCATAATTATCGCAGACATCGATTAATGCTATTAATCGGCAATTCTCAATTCATACAAATCCCGATATATTTTTAAATATATTTGTATCGATTATGATGAATTTTTTATATATTTTAGCGACTACTGATTTGTACCGATTGAATATTTTCATTGATAGTCTTTATAGACTATTTATTTTATCTATTCTTAATTATTTTTGTCTGTTGTTTTCATCGTTTATCGATTTTACGAGTACCTATTCTTAAACAAATTGTTTTGTATCATTGATATTTGTTAATTTAAAATTTAATTGCCAAAGAATCGATTTACAACAATTCTCGATTGCATCTATTTGTCTCGATCGTAAATTTGTACTGTTTAGCGATTTGTAGAAATTATCGCTGATTGATTTTTAATTTTTATAGATCATTCTATTTTTATATGTAGATTGTATTTATTTTTCTCGATCGTAAATTTGTATTTTATATTTGATTTTTTAGATTTTTATAGATTTTTTTTTGTAAATAAAATATTGGGATAAAACCATTCAAATTTTCTATCATTTTTTAAGTTTTATCGTCATAGTTTTTATCGATTGTCGAATGTTAATGCATTTTTAGCAAGTAGCTCTGAAATTATGCAACAATTTTTTTAAAAAAACATTTTTAAATAAAATCGATTATCGAATTGTAAAGAGACCCAAAAACTGTATTCTTTGCTGTATTGACAAAAATATCTAAAACTCAATGATTTCGTATGATATTTGTTTTGTTTTTTTCTTTCTTAAGTTCTTTTGCATTTCAGCCCATTGTTGGTTACAATATTCATATGAACTTAGACACTGACAAACCGACATTTGAACATAGCACCCATTCCTCCCATTTGCGAGTTAGTTCATAAGACACAACCCATCAAGCGTTAAGTTTTATCACTGTGGTGGTTGTTGTTGTTGCTGAAATTCCCTCGACTTTTCTGAGTTGCAACCCACGAAATCGGGCATTTCATCTACTGACCTCCCCCCTTCCACCCGCGTACTCCATCCACCTACACTATGTATGTCTGATCTGGTGATAAAGAAAAGCGAAACGAAATGAGAGAAGAAGAAGAAACTGAAAGCATAATATATGGAGAACTAGATTGCGTTGCAAACAAAATGAAATCCTTAACACTTTGGCCAGGACATCATAGCTAAGGATAATACTAAAGCCAATATCCAACCAATGCTTAGGAGTTTGGTACGTTTTTAGTTTTCTTGGGATTTCAGTTCTTTCTGGCTACGTATGTCTGAACCATAAGATAGATAGGAAAAGGGTGTAGATGTTTGGGGGTGATAGATAGACAGACTGAAAGACAGATGGTTTTTATATCCTTGCCTTAGTGGAGGAGGATATACATCATTTATAAACGATTTTATGCATCAAGGACTCAGGTGACCTGTGATATAGCAGCAATAAATCCAAGGTATGATAATGAATTTAACTGCATTTTGAGAGCACAAGAAAAAATATGTTTTAGGACCAACAGAGTCTCAAATCAACAATCAACAAATTGGACTTTGACACTAGTGATTGTTATGGCGAATGGTGGTGGTTCTGGTAATCATTTGATCCTTTATATTGCCTAACTAAATCAGAATTTAAAAATGGATATAGTACATTGTCGAATAAATAAAGCTGGTAATTTAAAATCTACAAAATCGTTCTTCACATTAGCAACCCTGTTACTTGTTGCTTTCTCACACTATATTGTACCGGTGACTGGTAGTGCAGCACGGAGTCAATTGACCCATAATAATCCATTAAGCCGAAACGAGTTATTGTAAAACTAATTTTTATTTTCTTACAATTTATAATCGATATTGTTACTTAGGATTTTTCTGTCCGTCTATATTAACGAAGACTTTGGAAGTGATATTCTGGGCGACTGGTAATGCAAGGAGGAATCAATTGACCCTTAATAACCCTTTAGCTGAAAACGGGTATTCGTAAGACCAATTTCTCTTTTCTCACGTCCATCTGACCAAATTGGCCTCCTTTTTTTGAATATTTTGCTCCCTAGTTTCTTGCTTTTGAAGTACATATTGTTTGCATTACAACAGTTCTTTCCGTGTGCAGAAGTAGTTTTTCATCATTCGTCTTATTGTAAAATATGTGGGTGTTAACAAAGTTTAGAGTGTACGCTGAAAAAGGGAGAACAAACAAAACGAAGAGAAAAAAATAATAAAAAATAATATATATATATATTATAACAGAGAGAGCGACGCCAAGACAACAATAGCCAAAAACGGCAAACGAAATAACGAAGAAAAAACTAACTTTAAAACTGACTGACATTAGTTGAATAATAATGCCAAACGAAACGAAACGGAGGCAGCGCTATTTTTTTTCTCCTAACGATGTTTTAAGAGGAGCAAGGACTGCTCCCTCAAAGTTGTCTGCGATTGTGGCTGCGTGTCCTAAGTTACTCTTGGCTAAGGCGGACATGATCAAATTTATTTATACTTATATTCTCTCAACTGACTCTTAGCTGCGGGGACGGATAGACGGACAGTTAAATGTCCTGCTTTGAACAACCAACTGCAGCTAAATTTCTCTCCCTTCGTCCCTTTTCCGTCTATACTTTCTGTCTTTTTGTATTATTTTTATTTGAAATGCTGAGAGACGACCTCCTACACACATTTATATATATGAAATAAAACGTAATCATTGTAATTTTAAAAGGATAATCTTCAAGTTTGAAAAATATACCAACAACTACGTCAGTCAGCAGCAAAATGCTTGTCTCCTAGAAAAAGCTTTTGGTAAAAAAATGGACATCGTTTTTTTCTACATTTGACGCATTCTGTGTGTGTGTGTTTTTTGCCCCATTGTCACAGCTAAGCCATATTCCATTGCCATGGTAAAATGTTGTTGTCATTCATTGCTGATGTTGCCGGAGAGATATTGTCCTTGTTGCTGCTGCTGTTGCTACTGCAAAGAAGCGAGCGCAGTCATGTAGATTATATCGTCCAGCAATTGAACGCCATGCAAATGTATAGTGTCGTGACATCTGAAACGACACATACAGCATTCCACTTCAACCCGAATTCAATGGTGAATGGAATGGACAACCAACCAGCTCCCTACATGGACCAACGTTTGATGTCTACGCGCGAGGACTCAGCCAACTTCTTTCACATCCCCCGCGGGCTGTGGGAATAGAGTCTCCTAAACGAATTGGTTACACTGTGTTCTTGGTTTGGTTTGTCCTCTATTCTTCAGCAAAGCAGAGCATAAAATTGGAAAACTGTGAATTGTTATAGATTGGCTAATACGCAAATGGCATGTCATGGCAGGGGATTAAGAATGATTGGCCAGAGTTGACCAGTTGCTGAGTTCAGCTGAAATCCCAAATGGCTGCCTAATTAAAATAGATCAACTTGTACTCTAGAGATTCTGGGAAAAAAATAGTCAACCAAAGCAAGGAAATAATCTTTGTATAATAACGATATGACTGTAGTGCGGTGGTAATGCTTGAGGGGACCAATTGATCTCTCATATTAGGAACGATTGCGAGGAGTTGGCCCGATGCTGAGTTCAGCTGAAATCCCAAATGGCTGCCTAATTAAAATAGATCAACTTGTACTCTAGAGATTCTTGGAAAAAATAGTCAACCAAAGCAAGAAAATAATCTTTGTATAATAACGATTTGACTGTAGTGTGGTAATGCTGAACGCGACCAATTGTTTTCCCCATATTAGGTGATAAATTTGGATTATTTTTTATTAAAGAAATTAGATTAAATGTATCCTCAACACCAAGGAAATTTTAAATAATATTTTTCCAGGAAATAAAATACTTTTACGATACTAACTACTTCCCTGTAGAAAGGTAATGCTTGAGGAGACCAATATACATAATGAATATAAATTTATTTTTTATTAACAAATTGAAATTATCTAGGAGGTTGATTATTCAGCTTATTGCTATAAAAACTGCAACGCAAATTAGGTATCCAGCAACAAGCGAAGTTACTGGTGACTGGTAATGCAAGCAGTAGCCATTTGAGTGCAAACCTACTAAATATAAAGGATATTCTTATACATATATCATATACATGTACTCCCACTGATCTGATCATTTAACTTCAATGAAAAAAATTATTTCCGGAGATTTCTGGAGGTAATAATAAAAGAATTTTAGAAATGAAACTTTGCTTCCATTTGGTTCTTGAGAAATTTAATAAAATTTCAAGCATAATATCTTAAATGTCTGGTGCATTTACTCCCCCTAGTCAACTGGTCACTCTAATTTCATTCCCTTGAAATGGCCCTGCAATTGAAAGTAATGTGTCACCATTTCACCCAGACACTTGATATTCCGCACAGCACATACATGACTCTTGTCTTTTGGCGATGTTAGCCATCGTCTTTGTCGTCGCCATCGTAGTCATTGACGTCGTTCTGCCCGCCGTCTTCTAAGTAATGGTCACTTTTTTTGTTCCTACTCCTTAGACATTATCCTTTTTACAATAGCTATTTCTGCTGCTGCTGCAGCGATCTAAAGTGTTAAATGGTGAAAAATATCGTATTTGAACTCTCTCTCTCTCTGTATGGAATTTGAATATAAAATGGTTATTTATATAGTTGTTTTTTGCTATTCCTTTGATGATAGCTATCCATGATAAATATATAAATGTTTTTCTTCTGAATGTCTCTAACATTATCTGGGGACTTATGTATAAAAAGAAAGAAAATAAATGTGGTAAACATAATGTATTGCGATATGAAAAGAAATCAATAGGGAAATCTTAACGGTAGACAATATATATTAATGCCTAAAAGTATGCAACAATTGAATATGAATTATGTATCAGTAAAAAGAAACAATGTGGCAAAATTAATATGAAGCATTGTGTAATGGAGCGAAATCAATAGGGATAGCCTAACAGTAGGCAATAGAAATTATAGCCTAGAAGTATGCAATAAAGGATATTTATGTTAATAAACAAAAGCTGAAAATGTTGACTCGAGCTGACTGATATACATATACAATCGACAGTTTTTTTCAAGTTTAAAGAAAATTGAATAAATTAAGTTACCTATATCTGGTACTTTAGCAGAAATCAATAGAAAATTCCTAAAAGTATTCAACAAAAATTATAGCCTAGATGTATGCAACTGAGCTTTGCATTTTTTATGTTAATCTAAAAAAACTGAACATTTTGTTTCTATTTGGCGATATTATAAAAAAAATAATAAATTAAATTAAATTATTAAAAATAAATTTGATGAAAATTGATAAATTATCTGGATGATAGCTCCGGTTTTAAAGAGATTTTGCCAAAGACATCGTAACCTTGAACTGTGGACGCTTAGTACATAAAATAAAGACAATTTCATCAATTTGAATTTTAAGTTTTCTTCTCTATAAGCTTAAAGTGTCCCTATGGGTCCTAAATGGGACTTTATTGTAAATAATTTAAAAATATTCTTTTTTTTATTTTCCTTTTTTGATTTAATCCAAATGAATAAATTAAATTACAAGATCCTGGCCTATAATTTTAAAACTTCCCCTCCAAAGACGTCTAATTTTTAAAATAAAGACATGTCGTATTTAAAATCTAGAAACTTTCCTTAATATTAAGTAAATTGTCTCAATTTGAAGTATGCAATTTGAATTTGCTTATCTTCTTCCTTAGATGTGATCATTTTTAAATAACGTAATTTCATACTTAAAATTAAGACAGCTTACTTGATATTAAGTAAATTCTATTCATAGCTAATATGTCCTTATTTGAAAGATTAGGACTTAAGGGCGGAAAAGCTTTAGAAATATTTATATATTTTTATCCTCCTGGCCTCTAATTTTAAAAATTGTCCTCAAAGACGTCCTAATATTTAAAATAAAGACATATCATATTTAAAATAAGGACATATCATGTTTAAAATCAAGACACTATACTTAAAATTAGGGCAATTTACTTAAGTAATTAATTTTAATTAATTTGAAGTATACAAGTCCCTTATGTTTTTCCTTAGATGTGCCCATTTCTAAATAAGGACATTTCATATTTAAAATTAAGACAACATCCTTAATATTAAGAAAATTGTCTTTATTTTAAATATGAAATGAAAGATTACGATTTTAAGAGCGAAATAACTGTATAATTAATGAAAGTTAAAGATGGTCTATATATTTGAACTATGGACATTTTATTCGTTACAATCAGGCAAATTTCTTAATATTAAGTAAATTGTCTTTATTTTAAGAACTAAATGACCTTATTTTAAAGATTTCGATTTTAAGAGCAAAATAACTGTATAATTAATAAAAGATTTTATGTTAAGGACCTTCTATATACTTGAAATAAGGACATTTTATACGCTACAATCAGGCAAATTCCTTAATATTAAGTAAATTGTCTTTATATTAAGAAATGAGTGTGCCAATTTATATGATTTTGTGACAAAGATGTGATCATCTTTGAAATAAGGACATTTCATGCCTAAAATTAAGTCAACTTCCTTATTATCTAAAAATTTTCCTTCATTTTAAGTATAAACAGTCGTTATTTTAAAGACTAGAATTTTAAGGGCGAAACATTTTTAAAATTTATTAAACATGTCATGTGAAAGACGTTCTATATCCTTAATAATAAATAAATTGTCTTTATTTTAAGTAAGAAATGTGCTTATTTTAAAGATTTAGATTTTAAGAGCAAAATAACTGTATAATTAATTAAAGATTTTGTGTTAAGGACCTTCTATATACTTGAAATAAGGACATTTTATACGTTACAATCAGGCAAATTCCTTAATATTAAGTAAATTGTCTTTATTTTAAGAAATGAGTGTCCCAATTTTAATGATTTTGTGACAAAGACGTGATCATCTTTGAAATAAGGACATTTCATGCCTAAAATTAAATCAACTTCCTTATTATTAAGAACATTTCCTTAATTTGAAGTATAAAATGTCGTTATTTTAAAGATTAGAATTTTAAGGGCGAAATATCTTACAAGTTTATTAAAAATGTGTATCTTAGAAATAAGGATATTTTATACGTTACATGAATACAGCTTCCTTAATATTAAGTAAACAGTCTTTACTTTAAGTATGAAATGTCATTATTTTAAAGATTTGGGATCTAAGGGAAAAAATCTTAGAAATTACGAAAAATTTCAGCTTATTAACATATTTTTTGTACTTTTCTATGTATTTTTCTGAATTTAAATGCATAATGATTAAACTCCATTTAAATATGAAATACATTTAAAGGTCTTGTGCTAACAAATAAACAAAAATATACACATTTATCTTTTGACTCATAAAAATTCTTATCACATACGAAAATATACGTAAATGTGCCTACATACATTTCATATTATTTTAGTTTATACATTAGAACACACACATACACATTGCTATCCTTAAACACGCACGCACACCGACATAAACATACATTAACAACAAAGCAGTGTATGACTCCTCCAACAGCAGTTAACTTTCATTTGTTACAATTGTATGAGAAATTATATGTATTTTGCGCTGTGTCGTGAGAGTGAGTATACGTATAGTGAGAGTGTGTGGAATTGTGGGAGTCAGTCAGGAGGTGTTGATGATGAGCTTTGAAAACGGATGTACAGTTAGGGAGCTAGTGTTAGTGGTGCTGTGTTTGTGTGTGTGTGTGTATTTTAACGTTACAGGATATGAATGTTTATTTCGCTTTACTAATGTAATTTATTAAGTGATAATTTATGTGCTTAAAGCTCAAAGGATAAGGTTTTCTCGCTGTCTCTTTCACATACATAGACTTTCCTCCCAAAACACACATCCACAATCCAAACTTAGGTTTGCAAAAAAAAATTCTCTTTAACCGGAAATGTTTTTACGGGGTCTGGTTACCGAAATCTTTGTGTAACTACTCACACATCCTTTGCTCTTCTTCCCTTCCCTTGACATATGCAGACACTTTTACAACAGTTGGCGAAAATATGCTCCTTACATTAACAATAAAAACAACAGCAAAAAGTTCACATAAAACTAAACTAAAATCCTACAGCTTCAGCAACTACTGAGCTGACATTTTTACAAAAAAAGACTAATAATTTTAGCACTCTTCGCTTTTGTGCTGCCGCCTTTACTGAAGCTCTTTAAGTCTGCTGGAAAAATGAGAATTGTAACGCTGAGTGTAGCGCCAAAAAAGTCCTTGATGATGGCTGAATTATCACATATTCATGGCATGCCTGGCGTATTGTTGTCGGCTGCAATAAAGCAGAAAAACAGAATCGCAGGACAACGGGGGAGAGTAGTATCATCGTGGTGTTTATTTGTTGCTGCTCTTTGTCATTGCTGTTGCTGCCTTTCTTTTGTTTTCATTTATTCTACAAAGTTATTTAAGGATAATATTTATTTGATTTTATTTTTTCCTTTTCTTGCTATTTTTCGGAAGGGGATTCATTTCTTCTGTTGCTGGTTGCTGATGATGCTCAGCAAATTCTTTAGCGCTTTTATAAATGAGCGTAAACAAAAGGAAACACCAGCAGCAACTCAAGAAATATTATCTGACTTCGTGAAGAGGAGCTCGTTGTTCTCCGGCCCTGCAAACTGTCAGACCTTCCAGCTATTTTGTTCGAGGGGTAGAGACAGAGGGAACTCTGATAATTTATTGATAGTCTTAGGGTCCGGACAAACATATTTTATGTTGTCGTTTTCTTCAGGCTCTCAGCCCTCTACGCCTTATGTTCTCCATCTCCTGCTCATCTTCCTTTTGTTTTATTTTCACTTTTTTTAGTTATAAGAATTTTATAGCTTTTCTTGTGTACATATAAGATATTAACTGATTTTTTTTCTATTACAGGGTCGTTGTAATCGTGATAAACCGCCTTGCAAATATTTTCATCCTCCACAACATTTGAAGGATCAATTATTGATAAATGGCCGTAATCATCTTGCCTTGAAAAATGCTTTAATGCAACAAATGGGTATTGCACCAGGACAGCCGGTTATACCAGGACAAGTGCCAACAGTGGTAAGTAGAATCGACAGATGTAAGTCTGTTGCTTTAAAAGCTATATATAAATTGCTGTAATTTATTAGAAAACTATAGGAGTTTAGGGAGTAATCAACAGGCAGCCAAATGTTTATTAACAAGGCTTTTGATAAGAAAAATGAACTATAAGAACAGAGGACATTAGATCTGGATTTGTTGAAAAATTACCTTTCAACAATGTTTTATATTGCTACGAACTTCCATTTTTTTTTAAATGAAATTTTAGAACCAAACCTTGGGAGTATAATCTATTAAACATAAGCATCTCCGACTGTTTTTTGGTTAGAGCTAACCTACAATTACAGCTGCAAGTCCTATGAAATTTAAAAACCAAAATAGTGAAAATAAGGATAAACCTCTGACAAAAAATCTATATAAATTTAATTACGAAAAAATATATAAATTTAAACATTCTAATTTAATTATGTATAAATTGGTTATTTTCGTTTGGAAAAATTCAAAATCCTACCTCTTTTGTATCTTTTGCCAAATTCGGTATTTTTTTTAATAAACTTTCCCCTTCTAAAACCCAAAATTTAAATCGCACTCTCCCAGCCAAAGTGCAGATACGCTTTATAGCGTTTAATTTGTTTGCAAAAAAATAACTCCAGCAACGAACACATTTCCATTCAAAAATATTTGCAGTGACAATTTCCATGTTTCTCTGTATGTTATCCAGCGGAAAACAGTGTTAAGCTGCCCTCGGATGGCACCCAGGTCCCCAGATTCCCCCTGGCCCCCAAACTCAACTTCACAAGCCCAAAAGGAGTGGAAAATTCATATGAATATTCATAAGATAATATGATAAACCACATCTTTGCTTTTTTCCTCATTTTTTTGTGTGTGTTGAACGGTGCATTTGCAACGTATAATAAAAAATATTTTTCTGCTGATGGACAGACACTCGGATGGACGGAACCAAAAAGCAAAAAAGTACATAAAAAAACTAAAAATCAAGTTATAACTTCCCTACGTAGCTGAAAAAACGGAAAGCATTTCGTTTTGTGAAGAGTGGACATTTAGCAGCAGTAACTGAGAAAAAAACATAAATTTCCTTTTCCTCCTTAGCTTGGTGTAGGACTCCCACAAATGATTGAAATCCTTAAGCTATACTCCAAACCAACATCAGCAGCACCACTACCATTACCACTACTGTTACAACGACAACTGCAGTCATAATGACTACGACGAGAGTAAGACTTCGTTTGGCTACGTTTGTTCGTCCTTTCGTGCGTCCCTTCATTTGTATTGGTGACCGCATCAGCACAAAGCGAAACTTAACAAAGCGTAACGTGGCAAATAATAAAAATGTTATTTAAACACGTAATTTATGTATATCTGTGTGTGATAGTCAGTGAGTGCGAGAGTGAGTGTTTGATTGTCTATGTGTGTGTGGTTGTCCATTGCTGGAATGCGAAAAGTTGTTGAATTATTATTTTTAAAATTGCGCGAAAATGTCCGTAGCCACGAGACACAATGGGGGAATACAAAATAAAAAAATTTAAAATGAAATAAAATAAAATAAAATAAAATAAAATAAAATAAAATAAAATAAAATAAAATAAAATAAAATAAAATAAAATAAAATAAAATAAAATAAAATAAAATAAAATAAAATAAAATAAAATAAAATAAAATAAAATAAAATAAAATAAAATAAAATAAAATAAAATAAAATAAAATAAAATAAAATAAAATAAAATAAAATAAAATAAAATAAAATAAAATAAAATAAAATAAAATAAAATAAAATAAAATAAAATAAAATAAAATAAAATAAAATAAAATAAAATAAAATAAAATAAAATAAAATAAAATAAAATAAAATAAAATAAAATAAAATAAAATAAAATAAAATAAAATAAAATAAAATAAAATAAAATAAAATAAAATAAAATAAAATAAAATAAAATAAAATAAAATAAAATAAAATAAAATAAAATAAAATAAAATAAAATAAAATAAAATAAAATAAAATAAAATAAAATAAAATAAAATAAAATAAAATAAAATAAAATAAAATAAAATAAAATAAAATAAAATAAAATAAAATAAAATAAAATAAAATAAAATAAAATAAAATAAAATAAAATAAAATAAAATAAAATAAAATAAAATAAAATAAAATAAAATAAAATAAAATAAAATAAAATAAAATAAAATAAAATAAAATAAAATAAAATAAAATAAAATAAAATAAAATAAAATAAAATAAAATAAAATAAAATAAAATAAAATAAAATAAAATAAAATAAAATAAAATAAAATAAAATAAAATAAAATAAAATAAAATAAAATAAAATAAAATAAAATAAAATAAAATAAAATAAAATAAAATAAAATAAAATAAAATAAAATAAAATAAAATAAAATAAAATAAAATAAAATAAAATAAAATAAAATAAAATAAAATAAAATAAAATAAAATAAAATAAAATAAAATAAAATAAAATAAAATAAAATAAAATAAAATAAAATAAAATAAAATAAAATAAAATAAAATAAAATAAAATAAAATAAAATAAAATAAAATAAAATAAAATAAAATAAAATAAAATAAAATAAAATAAAATAAAATAAAATAAAATAAAATAAAATAAAATAAAATAAAATAAAATAAAATAAAATAAAATAAAATAAAATAAAATAAAATAAAATAAAATAAAATAAAATAAAATAAAATAAAATAAAATAAAATAAAATAAAATAAAATAAAATAAAATAAAATAAAATAAAATAAAATAAAATAAAATAAAATAAAATAAAATAAAATAAAATAAAATAAAATAAAATAAAATAAAATAAAATAAAATAAAATAAAATAAAATAAAATAAAATAAAATAAAATAAAATAAAATAAAATAAAATAAAATAAAATAAAATAAAATAAAATAAAATAAAATAAAATAAAATAAAATAAAATAAAATAAAATAAAATAAAATAAAATAAAATAAAATAAAATAAAATAAAATAAAATAAAATAAAATAAAATAAAATAAAATAAAATAAAATAAAATAAAATAAAATAAAATAAAATAAAATAAAATAAAATAAAATAAAATAAAATAAAATAAAATAAAATAAAATAAAATAAAATAAAATAAAATAAAATAAAATAAAATAAAATAAAATAAAATAAAATAAAATAAAATAAAATAAAATAAAATTATATATAGGGTGATCCATTGCGAGGTTCCCTACTTTTTTAAAGAAAAAACAGAAAATTCAAATTGAATGGGGAATGTTTATTATTATTTCAAAGAACATTCTTTGACATTAATTTTTTGAAGATTATGTCTATCAAATGTTGGCCGCGGCTACGTCTTCAGATGGTCCATCCGTTGAGTCCATTTGTCATGAATGACACGCGTGATGTTTTGCTCCAAGGCCTGAATCGAAGCAGGTTTGTCCGCATAAACTTTAGACTTGTCATATCCCCACAGGAAAAAGTCTAACGGTGTGATATTACACTATCTTGGTGGCCAATCGACCGGCCCAAAACGTGAAATTATCTGCTCACCGAAGTGTTCTCTCAACAAATCCATTGATTGATGCGATGTGTGTGAAGTGGCGCCGTCTTGTTGAAACCAAATGTCGCCGAGATCACGAGCCTCAATTTCAGGCATCAAATAGTCGGTTGTCATGGCACGATAACCGTCGCCATTGACGGTTACGTTCCCACCGGCATCATTTTTGAAGATATATGGACCGATGATTCCGCTACGTCGGATCGAGGATCGGTCGATGGCAAAAAGATTGCTCATAACGAGAGCGTGTGTTTTTTTTTTTGGATTTTAAAAAAATGGACTTAGCGCAATGGCGAACGATTATTTTGATAATAAAACTGATTAATTTGTAAACGTTGTTCAAGCGTAAGACTTTCCATGATGAAATGCCAAACAATACTTAACAAAAATAACATGACAGCATGACACGACTCACACGTGATCTGTCAAAAAAAGGCTATTGAAAAAAGTATCTCTACTAGGATCACCCGTTAAAATAAAATAAATTAAATAAAATAAAATAAACGCATTGGTAATAACGCCCTGCAGGAACGGATTCGATGAAGCCAATTTTCGAGTACTTTTTCCACTAAATCAAGTCGTATGTCATGAATGGCAAGTTCAATATTGACTTGTAAAGCTTGAAGAGAGTCTGGTTTATTTCGAAAGACCAATGAAGGTGTTAAATCACAACTTTTGGAGGCCATTCAATATCACAATTTCCTGAAATAATCGAATCCCCAAACTTCTCTCGCAACAATTCAATTGTTTCATTTGCTGTGTGGCACGTAGCCACAATCGGTTAATGGCAAAAAGATAGGTCTTAACGAAAGCTAAAATATTGCTCATGGCTGTCGAGGTCGTAGGTCGACTGAAAAGTGTTTTTTTTTAGCTCCAGGCAGACAGGCGGCCATTGCTCAAATTATTTAAATTCTCTTAAACCGGATTTCCGCCGAACATATTTAGGGTCTTAGGTCAGTTCTTCGATGTGCTACACTTTTGGCCCGTATCAAATGATATATACTCTCGTATCACTAAAGTGAGGGTATAAAAACAATACAAAACATCTCCCACTGTTCTTCGATTGGCGCCAACCGCTACTGTTGCTTGTATGTACGTATGTGTGCAAGTCCCTAAATAGGTTTACATGTATGTAGGTATTGGTATGCGTTTCGGTAGGTAGGTTGGAATACATTTTTGTATTCTTTTCTCTCTTAAAACCTCAACACCCAACATCCGCATTATAATATTTTATTCATGCCATACTACCAGAGGAACAATATGGGTTAATAGTTGTGGCTTAAATACGGTTGGACAACAACGAAACACTGTAGTTTTTTTTTCTCCGTACACATCCACACACACACTCACAGTCATGCCCATTCACTTGCTCAGTCATACCGAAAATATATATAGGTTCGTTAGGGATTGTTGTATTGGTGGCGGTGTTGGTGATGCGAAAGGTCATTGGTTTTAAATATGGTGTGGCTTTTCTTTGCCTCCCATTTTCATTTCCACATTTTTTTGGAAGTTAAATCCAAATTAAGGGAATTATTTTCGTTAAAGAGGGTTTTTGTGTATCAAGACCGGGAGAAAAATCCATGGAAATGTTATGAAAACTGAGGAAAAAGGAAAAAATTATTTTCGAAGCTATTTTTTGGTCAGATTGAAATAAAAATAATACTATGTAAATGGCGACCGGGTGTATTGCTATTCTCCGAGTCAGACAGATGGGCGGACATAGCTTAACTGACTTTAAAAGACATAAAACGGATTTCCCCCAACATACATACATAGGCTTTTAGGTCCCTCCTTCGATGTGTTACATTTTTAACCCATAGCAAATAACCATGTAAGGATTAAGAAGATTTCAAAGACAACCAGTTTTCAAACATGGAATTCCTATCCCCTATTTAATGACAATCATCACACTTACCCAAATCTAATATTTAAATCTTTAATCAACGTGTTTTGTATTTTTGTAAAAATTTTTTATTAATGTCCATAAATTTGTGAAATCATCATGTCATTATTAGAACACAAATCGGTATTGTCAAGAACTGTAAAAAGTCACCCTAACCGGAGCTTGCTTTGTCATAAAATCATTTAATTTATGGTATTGTTAATTAATTGCCCGGCAATGTTTTCAAAATCAATAACTGTCTAAAAATATTTATTTTGGGTAATGTCAAGTGTCAATAAAATTATAACCAGCAACTGGAGCAAGACATGTGTACTTTATTGGGGGATAGAATTACTGCGAATAAAAATAAAAAGTTGGGAAAAAAGTACACAAAAAATATATATTCCAATTGATTTGTTATTTATTAATTGGTTAAATATGTAAATTTTTGGGAATATTTAGACTAAGATGTAATTGCTCCTAAAATTTGTTAAAAGTATGCCTTGAGTATGCACGAGTACAGTAGGTGACAAGAATGTTTTTTTATATTACTCATACTACTCAAAGTATACTATGGTTGATATGAGTGTTTTTTATTACTCATACTACATGTGGTACTCTAGGGTGAGTATGCGTATTTTTTCACTCATACTACCCATGGTACTCTGAAGGCGTAGTACTTATAGTGCTTTTTTTAAAGAAAATTAATTTATCTTTAAAAATCGCAGATTATGAGAGTTTTGTTTCTCTCCTTTCATTATTACTATTAGTTAAGTAATGAGTTACAATTCATAGAAGGACATTAATTGATATCGAAAAAGTAAAACATACCCATGTTTTGTGTTAAACCCCTGTTTCATAACACCAGGATATGGTCCATGTGTGCAAACATCTGGTGAAAAAGTCTAAGCAAGTTTAAAACTTGATCTACGAAAATTATTAATTCATTAAAAATTTTTTGGAAATATATACGAGTATGTGGGTTAGCCTAAAACATTTTCTTAAAATATGTTTTTTTAAATTCAAAATTGTTTCGTCCTTCCCAACATATAGACTTGTCTCCTAATTATTAATTTTTCTCTTAATTAAATTTTTCAGGCAACAAATCCTTATTTGACTGGCATACCTGCTAACACATACAGTCCATATTTTGCACCTGGTCATTTAGTGCCTGCCTTATTGGGACCCGATCCTTCGGCCGTTGCATCACAATTGGGACCCGTTGTACCGCAAGCGGTGCAAGTGGCCCAACAGAAAATACCACGTTCCGACAGATTAGAGGTAAGTCTTTCTATATATGCATGCTACTACTACACCCACAGTTAATCCATTATACATATATGTTTTCTTTTTTCGAAAACACTAACTTTTGTTTTTTCAATAACAATTTATGAAAAAATTATAAAAAAACTAAAATTTTTTTTATGTTAATTTTTGTATTAATTTTTCTTATAAAATAACCCTGAAAAAATTGTTTGTTTGCAAATCAATCAAACAAAATGTTATATATAAAAATAATAATATTTAACGGAAAGCATGTTTTGTAAAAAAAGAAACGATTATAATTTTCGTTATTTAAACCAGTGTATAGAAAATTTTTTTATTTTTTATTAATAACCAAAGAAAATTATATTTCCTGGTTTTTTTAAGTTTATTTTTAATTTTTGTTTTTTTTTTTATTTTATTTTATTAACCCAAAGAAACAATAATGTTAAGCTTTTATACAGCGAAAAAATATAAAGTGTATATTTTTTAGATTTATTTTTTGACGAAATCTTCAAAAACTATTAAAGATAATTAATTCGTTTTATAGTTAATTTTTCACACATTCGTATCTGTTTTCTTTTCAAATGGGAAATTTAGGATGTTTTACTTTATTTTCCTTAAGTGGAAACTTGTTTTCATTTCCTTTTCCTCATATAATCGAACTGTTCTTTTTTTGTTTCTGAATAACTTGATCAGGATTTCAAGATTTTCAGTTTTTCTTTATAATATCCTTTCAACCCCCCAGTTTCATTTGAATTATCCGCAGCTTTCCGTTGA
This sequence comes from Eudasyphora cyanicolor, assembly GCA_963930755.1. NCBI lineage: Eukaryota > Metazoa > Arthropoda > Insecta > Diptera > Muscidae > Eudasyphora > Eudasyphora cyanicolor. Next base: position 26,918,776 of record OZ005738.1, read on the forward strand.
CGGCTTTTCTTTTTGTTCACTATATACCCCTTTTTTTGGTTTTCTATGTGAATCAGTGAAACCTTTGCAAAGCTTTTGCTATCAGAAAAATTTGATATGAAACCTAATTCGAAACAATTACATATGTACTCAATATATAGCAGAAACCGCTCTCTTCCCCCCCGCCCTAGAAACTGAAATACACTTTAAACACACTTTTTTAAACACTGAAGACGAAAAAAACACTGGATTTTGTAAAGATATTAAAAATAAATAAATATTATATTTTCTTATTTGATTTGAGCAGAACTATAGTAATTTAGAACCATATACTCGTTTATTCTTTATTAGAAATGAGCAGTATTATTATACCGTAGAATCATATAATCTTCTATTATTGTTGGATATAGTTTTGTAGTTCATTTTATAAGAGTTGATAGCATTTAAATCTATAAAACCATAGAAATTTAACATTTTGCAGATATTTTCTATTATCAGCTGATCTAAATTAGACTGACTGATTTTTTTTCTGAAAAATCTATTAAAGACTTTAGACCTGAAATTATTATGATAAAACTTTGCACTCCTGAACGAGTCTGTCATATTATTATAGTTGGGTTTCCTAGGAATCATATACATTTTAAAGTTTTCCAATATCAATTCACTTATTCGAAAAAAAATAGATTTCATATATGTATCCCTATGGCTACATGGTGACGTTTGCTAGGAAATCGAAAAAGTTACTTACTTCAGCAATGAATATGACACGGAACACTTTGGAATATGCTTTACATATCTGAGAAGAAAATTTAGAGGACCCTATGACAAATATTTTTCAAAAAGTACCCGACACTCCAACTCCTTAAGCTAAGCCTACAAAATTAGAATATTTTAAATATCATAGAAATCGGGGAAATTTCGGATTGGTATTTCCTAGATAAATATTGGTTGTTAAACATTTAAGTTGGTTCTATTTCACACATTTTACGAAAAATCAATAGGTGTATTACAATATAATTTGTATTTAATACCAATCAAGTAGAGCCACATTTTATTTCGCTTTGTTTTTGACATAGCTAATTTATAATGGTTGTGGTGTTTGCTTGAATGAAAATAAGCGAGGTTTATGTACAAACCCAGTGATATCATGAAAAGTAATAATTTTTCTTAAAAATATTGAAAGAAGACCTATAGTAATTGTTCATAAACAATATTTTTCTTGAAGCAGCCATTAAAATATTTTTACAATTTCTATTACTTTTGATACTTGGAATTATCTTATGCCGTTTTTAAAGGATTACTTGCGTATATATTTTTTTGTCGAAGATACTTTTGGGGTTAACGAAAAGAGTTACAGGACCGGGTGAGTTAGGGAAAATATTTGCTATAATTTCCCCTAAATTTCTTTCTCAGACATTGGAAGTATATTTCAACGTTTTCTGCCTCAAATGTTTCGATGAAGTGAGTAAGCCATTTCTATGAATTGCGATATGTGATAATATTGATGGCGTTTTAGGGATAAATTGACTCATAAGAGGTTCAAACTTTTAAGAAAAATATATGCAGTATAGTCTTCTAATTTCTTCTTCTGACATTCAAAGCTTTCCGCTTGAAATTAATTTTGAATTCAGTCCAAATTTCAAAAAAAAAACATAAGAAACAATGTAGAGTATTTTTTTCGATCGTGATTTTCTGGAGTAAAGAGGCGAGTTAGAGCTTTGGGTTCGTAAGGGAAAATATAGACACTAAAAGTATATCACAAAGTTTTCTGCCTCAAATTCATCGATTAAGTGACTAAGCCATTTCTATGAATTTCAATGTGGTATTGTTTGATTGCGATTTTTAGCGGTAACTTGAAGTGTGAGGGGGTCATATCTTTTAAGAAAAATATTTTCCTTAGAGTCTAAATTTCTTCTTTAGACATGCAAGGCTTTTCTCTGCAATTTAATGTTCAATTTGTTTCAATTCAGTCCCAATTGCATAAAAAAATAGTGTAAATTAAAAAAAAATTAGTGTATTTTTTTACAATAACTTTTTTCGAACGTGCTTTTCGGTTTAAACGATGCAAGTTAGAGGATTGGGTTCGTTAGGAAAAATATTTGCCCTAATTTCCTCTAAATTTCTTTCTCAGACATTGAAAGTATATCACAAAGTTTTCCTCCTCAAATTCATAAATGAAGTGAGTAAGCCATTTCTATGAGTTTCGATGTGTGATAACTTTTGATGACGATTTTTAGGGATAATTTGATGTATAAGCGTATCAAGCTATTTAAGAAGAATATTTGCAGTAGTCTTCTTATTTCTTCTTCTGAAATTCAAAGCTTTCCGCTTCAAATTATTTTGAATTCAGTCTACATTTCATAAAAATCAGGAGAACAAATTTAGAGTATTTGTTAGAACTAAATTGACCGTGCTTTTCGGGTTTAACGAAGCATGTTAGAAGATCGGGTTCGTTAGCGAAAATATTTGCCCTGATTTCCTCTAAATTTCTTTCTCAAACATTGAAAGTTTATCACAAGGCTTTCTGCTTCAAATTCATCAATGAAACGAGTAAGCCATTTCTATAAATTTCGATATACGATAAGTTTTGATGGAGCTTTTTGAGGATAACTTTCGAACGCGTTTTTCGGGGTTAACGAGATAAGTTAGAGGATCGTGTTCGTTAGAGAAAATATTTGCCCTAGTTTTCTATAAATTTCTTTCTCAGTCATTGAAAGTATATCACAAAGTTTTCTGCCTCAAATTCATCGATGAAATGAGTAAGTCATTTCTATAAATTTCGATATACGATAGCTTTTGATGGAGATTTGTGAGGATAACTTGAAATTATAGGAGGGTCCTATTTTTTTAGAATATTTGCTGACATTTAAAGCTTTCCGCTTGAAATTCATTTTCAAGTCAGTTTCAATTTCATAAAAATCAGAAGAACAAATTTAGAGTATTTTTAGAACGAGCATTTTTTCGAACGTGCTTTTCGGGTTTAACGAAGCAAGTTAGAGGTTCGGGTTCGCTAGGGAAAATATTTGCCCTAATTTCCTCTTAATTTCTTTCTCAGACACTGAAAGTATATCACAAAGTTTTCTGCCTCAAATTCATCGATCAAGTTACAAAGCCATTTCTTAGGATTTTCAATGCGACAATGTTTGATTGCGATTTTTAGGGATAACTTGAAGTGTGAGAGGGTTAGATCTTTTAAGAAAAATATTTGCCATGGAGTCATCTAAATATCTTCTTTAGACATTCAAAGCTTTTCGCTTCAAATTAATTTTAAATTCTGTCTCAATTTCATATAAAATCGAGAAAAAATCTAGAATATTTTTTACAATATTTTTTTTCTTTGCGAACGTGCTTTTCGGGTTTAACGAAGCAAGTTAGAGGTTCGGGTTCGCTACAGAAAATATTTGCCCTAATTTCCTCTAAATTTCTTTCACAGACATTGAAAGTATATCACAAAGTTTTTGGCCTCAAATTCATCAATGAAGTGACTAATCCATTTCTGTAAATTTAGATATATGATAATTATTGATGCCGATTTTTAGAGATAACTTGAAGTATAAGTTGATCATATCTTTTAGGAAAAGTATTTGCCCTAGAGGTATCTAAAATTCTTCTTCAGTCATGCAAAGTTTTCCGCTGCAAATTAATGTTCAATTTGATTTGCCTTAATTCATTCACAATTTCATAATATCCATGAGTATTTGTTTAGAAGCTACATTTTTGTCAAAGGTACATTTCTGGGTTAAAGAGACGAGTTAGAGGATCGGGTTCTGAAAGGAAAATATTTTCCCGGATTTCCTCAGAATTTCTTTCTCAGACATTAAAAGTATGTGACAAAGTTTTCCGCTTCAAATTCATCGTTGAAGTGACTATTCTCAATTTCCCAAACATATTTGTGGGCAAAACTCTCTGAATCGTGATTACTAATCAATTAGTCGAATCACAAATTGTAAAAAATTATTTCAATGAGTTTTTAAGACAAATATTTCCCCAAGGAAAAAAATATTTCGATGAGTTTCTAAAAACAAATATTCCCCCAAGGAACCTCAAAAATTTCTTTCTTAGACTAGGAAAATGGTATCCAAATTCTGAATGTTTCTTTTGAATCCTACAATTTGAATATTTATATCGATTTTATTCATCCGATATATTTTCTCTTCGAAATCCAGTGTTTTTTAATCATTTTATTATATTTTTATTTCATTTGTTACTTTCAAGATTTCGTTCGGCCCCCTTTCCCCCTCTTCGCTAAATAGTATAACTTCTACACTATTTCCCCCAAACACCACGAACCTTTTTTTTCAAATCACCCGAATTCGTCTTGTAATTGGAAACATTTTCGTTGTTTTTTTTTTGTTCTTGCATTTTTTTTAATATTTTTTTTGTTTAAGCGTTTTTGTTTTTGTTTAATATTTTTTTATGATTTTATTTAACAAAAATTTAAAAATTCCTAAAAAAGAGGATAAAAACTTAATCCTTATTTTTTTTCTGTTGTTGTTGTGTTATGTTGTTCTTGTTTGTTTACTTTTTTTTGTTGTTTTTGTTGTTGTTGATGTTGAGCACTAATCAATTGACCCCATTCAATGAAATGTGACCGAACGACCGGCTGATCTTGTTGTCGAAGCAAACCAAAAAATTAAATATGGCTACAAAAAATAACCCCACTACAAAAGAAAAGAGCTAAATTCTAACCCAGCAAAATTTTTAAGTATTGGCGGCATGCAAAAGTTTTGCAAAAAAAAGAAGAAATTACCCAAATTGAGTGTTGTGTTCTACTTCCACACCAATATGCCAGTAATTGAGCAAAATCCAAAATCAAAAAATTAACCCTTCTCGTTTGTTGTTTTAATGCAAATACCAAATACCCTAACACAAAATTAAATCCTTATACAAATTGTTTTCACCAGAAAAAAATTAAAACAAAATTTTTCTTTTTTTATTTTTTGGAATAAAAAAAAAAACAAACTCAATCCAAAAACAAACAAATACAAATTTGTTGACTTGCAAAAAAAAAATGTTCCTTATGTTGTTCCATTACTGTTATCCTGCGCGTCCATGTGAACTCCAAAAAAAACCAAAACAAAAAATAATAAACGCCAACACCATCTAAAAAAAACAACAACTATATATATTTATATATATATATATATATATTACACCAACTATTACTACAACCATCCAACAAAACCAAAAAACACTGCTGATGCTGCCTTTATGTCTTTTGAAAACCAAAAACCGCAAAACCTCAAACTCAAAACTCAACAAACGCCAAATGCAATCCTTACCAAAATAAAAAAAAAAATCGAAAAAATTGCAAAAAATGCCAACAAAAACAAAATCTGTTAATAGGTTTGCCGTGAGTTTATGCGCGGTGCTTGCAAACGTGCCGAATCTGAATGCCGTTTTGCACATCCGCAGGACACTGTGGCCCGACACGATGATGGTTCCATTACGGTGTGCATGGACGCCGTAAAAGGTAGATGCACACGTGATCCCTGCCGCTATTTTCATCCTCCCTTGCACCTACAGGCACAATTAAAAGCGGCGCATTCACGCGCCACCGCTGTTGCTGCAGCCGCTGCGGTATGCCAAAAATTGTTTTCTAAAAAAATTAAAAAAAAAAAACAAACATTTATGTTTTTCTCTATTAATACCTTATCCTTTCGTTATGTTCGTTTCCTTACGTTTTTTATCTGTATTCCTTTCTCTATCTATGATAACCAAAAACGCTTAATACTTTTTTAAGTTTTATTTTCTTTACGTTTCCGTTTCATCTTTTTATTATTTTTTTATATTTTTCTTTCTTGTTTTCGTTGTTCTCTAACCTTTTTGCAAAGCCGAGAAAAAGCACATCATAACACTACAAATATACACCAAAGCAAAAAAAAACGCAAATATTGTTACATTCTCTTTAGCCAAAATGCATTTTTAAATGTTTGTAGTTTGTTTTGATTTTTTTATGCGCATAGCTTTTGTATAAAATATCTCCCCTCCTTTTCTCATTTTTTGTTCGTTCTTCGTATTGTGTTGTAGAGAGCTAGTTGAGGCAAATTTAAAACAAGCAACAATTTCTACCGGAAATGTTAGCTTTAACCATTTCCGTCAGCATACGATGTGGCAGTGGCCCCACGCCATTGTTTCACACTTCCGTTTCACACCATCACTACAACCAGAGGGATTATGTTTTATTATGCCACTTCACAACATATTTTTTTAGTGAAAGAGTATGAGAGAGAGAGAGTTTTTTTTAGATTTGAAGTGTAGTTTTAGAAATCACAATATAGGACATCATTTTAATTCAAAATGAAATCAAAAGGTTATTAATATTTAATAATATTGTAAAACAAAATTAAATGTCTAAACGTCATAAAGTCCGGTCTAATATGTACCTGAAATATATAGCTTATTCTGAGAGTAGAGACACCGACAAAGACTACAGGTAAAAGTTTTGTAAATTTAGCTTTCACTCTAAATTCGATTTTTTGACCAATATTTCTCACTAACAAGCCCTTCGAAAATGCCCTAGCCGATTTTGTATATATTGCAATTCAGAATTTTATTATTGGAGAGTTTTAATGCCTATGACTTCCAATAAATATGTACCCTTGAGCGTATAAGTGATTTTATTTGATTAAGGGGTACCATATGCCGTATGAGTGCTAATAAAAATCATCGAAATTGTCTGTGACATAATGACCAATATTTCTTACTAGGAAGCCGTTCAAAAAATGTCCCTGCCGATTTTGTATATATTGGGATTCAGTATTTTATTATTGAAGAGTTCTAAAGCCTATGATTTTCAATAAATATGTACCCTTGGGCGTATAAGTGATTTTATTTGATTAAGGGGTACCATATATCGTATGAGTGCTAATAAAAATCATACGCTTTGGTTTGAAGAAGTTACTGTGGAATTTCTCTGAAATTGTCTGTGCCAAGATGTGGTTTTTATGTGTTCTCTTTAGGATTGTAGTATAATTGATTGCAATAACTATTTGTAATCTGTAAAATGTATTTTAAAACCACTATAGGTAAAATTTAATTGTATATCCTTCAATCCCCCTCTGCCCAATTATTAATTGCATAGCTTCCTACTGCTTCACAAAGACAGGCTTTAAAGTCACTTCTACTTCCGGAATATCACCTGACAACTTCAGCCGCCAATTCCTGTACATATCACTTTGATTGAGTTCCTCAACTCAATGTTCCATTCAGCGCTTTTGCGGCCATCTTTCCCATCCAATGCGAGAAAAAAGCCAACCTGATTTTACTTCCATTGTGCAAATATTTTCATTAACTATTTACACCAATAATTACACTCAATTATCACATGTTGTTGACAATTTCCTTCCATGATTTACCCGCTCAAAAAAAGAAACACACACACACACAAAAACAGAGAGTAAATATTCGTATCCTTGTCCAGGCAGACACAGGCATTGTTTAAACAAACAAAATCCCTCATTTCGTATACAACTTAATTAACTCAATATATGCCAATGGTGGACATTATTATTTACACATAAAAATATATAAATATTAATCGTTTTTCGTTGTTGTTGTTGTCGCTGTCGCTGTCGCTGTTGTGGCGCAACAACACAAAGGGCTTTAATATATGCATACAGCAGATAAGGATGCGGTAGAAATAGCGCAAGCGAGTGAGAGGAGAAAGAGTAATTTAATGCAATGCAAATAATATGACTTGTTTAATAAGTATTAAAACTGCCTAAAAATATGCAACGGATATGGATGAAACCAAAACCCAATCATGCCCAAGTAGACATGACTTCCTCCAACAACTACTCCGTATAGGATCGTCTCTCCCTCTCCTACTTTGTATCTCTTTTGCTCATCTATATCCGTTTATGCAGTCACAAATATTAATTTTTATTAAATTCACACAATATGTCGATAATTTTATGTCATAAATAAATTTAAAAAAATGTGCATAAAAACATATGAATTTGTATAAGCGAAAAAGGAAGAGAGAGTGAGAGAGAGGGCGAAGGAAAGGAAGCGAGAAAAAATTATTGAATGAACAACAAAATTGCAACTATTGAATATCGATTAAAAATGGATTAAATTGTATCATGGTGATGGATAAATTATGTGTGTGTGTGTGTGGTAAAGCATTGCGTGTGTGTTTGTCGGAATATGTATGCTTAACAGTGTGTGTGTGTGCATATATTAGTGTAAATTTAATGATGTTGTATGGACATATGTTAAACAGGATATCATTGACTATCAGTGATGGGCACAGTGGGATATGAAAAGCTAATAAGTGAAATTGTAATTGAAGTTCGCAAAAATTGCAAAATATATAAAAATTCAGTAAATATTGAAATAAAATAATTAAAGAGTAGAATCAAGAAAAACAAATTACAATAGTTGTAAATATCGCAATTATATTCGTTGACCTTTCGTTTACATTTTCATTTGCTCTTTGTCACTTTACTTAGGACTATATTAACGTAATGAAAATCAAAACTATTTAGTATATTAAAATATAAAATGTTTTTGTTATACCTACACATACCCTAGCCCTACTTACAAAATAAAAAAACAGCAATTACATTCATTAGAATATCTAAAAAAGCACCTTTCGTTTTTTCCTCCTTTTTTCATTTGTCACTGCTCACCTTTTGTTAGCAACTGCTTTTCACAAATATCCAAATATTTACTGTTTTTTTTTTTATTTATAGCTTAGCTTTACTTAGCTTTACAAGAAATAAATTAAAAGGCTGCTTTATCCTCTAGCTGAAAGCTTTTTTTCTCTAAACACTTTTTTTCTCTCTTATTTTGGTTTTCTATATAGATTTTTTCATTTGCTTCTAAAAACAATATACAATAATTATAAATATTGTATTTAATATTTTGTCAAAAAAAAATCTAATAAACAAAGCAAATTCGTCCAGAAGCCCAACCTCAAAACAATGGCCAAATAGGGCAAGAAAGTAATAATATTTGCAACAAAAAAAGCTAACAGTAATGCAACAAAATCCTTCCCTCACCTAAACAATGTCACAAGTTAAAAGCATCTGCAATTAGTAGTTAATGACTAACTATTGTTTGGAAGATATAAGGAGGAAAGAAATATTTTAGGTTAATTACTAATGTATCCCAATGTGGATTTTTAATTACCGCAAAAGGTTTTCGATTCGGAATAAATAAATAAAGGATTTAAGTTATTATGATTAATAGCAAATAATTTAGAATAAATGCTGTACTATTGAGCGTATTAGTGACTTTAATTGATTAGATAGTACCATTTGGCGTATGAGTGTTATTAAAACTCATACGCTACGAGTTCAAATGTTAACATAATTTTAGCATCAAATTTGGGAATATTCCCTTGAAGGAAATGTTGGAACATATTTCCTGTTGTTAGTTTCAAAATCAATTGTCGGATTGATGAAATTTCTAGATCAATTCTTTTGTGCCATGAGTACTAAAATCACTGCAGAATAATGGATGTACTCCTGAGCATATTAGTGATTCACTAAATAATCCCATATGGCCTATGAGTGCTCACAAAACATACTCTCAGAAAATGCTAGAAAAACATTCAAATTCTTTTAGGCAATTCCTGTATAACTTGTTAGATCTGCCAGATTTCTATATCATTTTGGTTCCTCCATAATTAGGACAATGAATTTAGAATAACGAATGTACTCCTGAGCGTATTAGTTATTTTAATTGATTAAATGATTCCATATGGCGTATGAGTGCTAAACATTGCATACGCTTTAATAGTACGTTTAAGTACTAGGACAACATTTTATAGAAACATTAAAATTCTTATAACAATTGTCGGATCCACCGAATATTCTAAATCAATTGGGTTAAACAGTCCCATAGAGAGCTAATTCAACTGATAGGCTTTGAGTTTATGTGTCGGGTATACAGCTTTTATATGTAAATTTTCTAAATCTAATAAATATCCAGATCAATTCGTCGGCTATATGATATCAAAATCAATTCGTTTGCTCCAGGAGTATGAAAGCGGATGTGCTCTTGAGCGCATTAGTGATTCTAATGGATTAAATCGATCATGACGCAAGAGTGCTATTAAAACGAATGTGCTTTAAGTTAAAGTAATTTTTAAGTTAAACGACATATGGCCATATTTATTGGAAGTTAGGGAATATCATAAAAATACAGGTAACCAGTTAACCTATATAAATTGTAGGATCCACCAAATTTTCGACATCGATTTCTCTGTCTTTGAACACGAAAATAGGCCTTTTGTCCTAGGTGCCGTATAAGAAATTGTAATTTTTTCCCAAAGAAATACTCAGTTGCATATCCCAGTAAATTTAAGTTAATAGAATTTAATTCTAATTTAATTCTAATAGAATTTTAATACTAAATATATGTTAAAATTAAAAAAAAATTAAAAAATATTTTTTCATATATATAGTCAATGTGAGGAATGAAGCAAATAATATAAATTCTTTTAAAACACTATAGAAGACTTCTTAGTACTATAGAAGAATTCTTAGTACAGCAAAACTGATTTTCTAGATCAATTGATCGTTTAGTCTTTATATCAGTAATTTATCTTTAACAACCTAGATCAATTCGTTCTTTGTTTGTTCTTTATAGCAGTGGTTTTCTGTACTAACCGGCTAAGTCCGGTAGCCAATTCCTATATCAAATGTCGGATCCTCCAAATATTGTTTGAGTTTATGTGTTGAAGTAATATTAGCACAAAATTTGGAAATATTTATTAGAGCAAAATGTTAGAAAGATATCTAAATTCAGGTACCCGATTATTAGATGTAAATTGTCTGATCGAATAAATGTCCAGATCAATTTGTTTGCTAAGTGGTAAAAAAAACCTTTTACGTATAACGGACGTACAAACTTAATCAATTCGTTTGCTCAAAGAGTACGAAAGTGGCTGTACTCTTGAGCGTATTAGTTATTTTAATTGATTAAATAGTCACATATGGCGTATTAGTAATTTTAATGGGTTAAATAGTTCCATATGGCGTATGAGTGCTAATATAACGCATACCCTTTGAGTTAAAGTGATATATTCTCAGTTAGAGAAAATAATTTATATTACGGTAACCAGTTCACATGTGTAAATTGTGGGATCCACAAAATTTCGACATCGATTTTTTCTCTATGAATTTAAAAATAGGTACTTGTTCTAGATGTCGTGTAAGTAATTTTATTGTTTGACATGTCGTCGTATATCTCAGGGAATTGAAGATAATAGTATTAAAATTCTAATTTCTAATAGAATTTTAATACGAAATATAATTTTATATTCAATGTGAGCAATGGAGCAAATTTTGCACATACAAGAAATTCTTCCAAAATAATGTAAAAGACTTCTTAGTACAGAACATATGTCACACAGATTTTCTAGATCAATTTTTATTCTTCATGTATTTAATTTTTCCTAAAATTGAAAAATACATATTAAAAGCTGTTTACTTTAACAACATATTGCGTACATCTGCAAGTCTTTCAGAATACCATAGTAAGGTTCATTGTATAAAACATAACCCAACCAGATTTTCTAGATACATTTATTTGTTGTTTGTATCTATGATTTTCTGGAATATCAGCCTAAGTCCGGTAGCCAATTCCTATACCCATTGTCGGATCTACCAAATTTTCCAAACCAATTCGAGTGATCCTTGAATGTTAAGACGTATTTACTCTTGAGCGTATTAATGATTTTATTTCATAAAATAGTTTCATATGGCGTATGAGTGCTAACAAAATTCATACGCTTTAAGTTAAGGCGATGTTGGCATATAATTTGGGGATAATTAATAGAAGAAAGTATGAGAATAGAATTCAAATTCAGTTCCCCTATGCCAATTGTCGGATCCATCAAATTTTTTGATTAATTTGTTTGCTCCATAAATATGATAATCATTAAATCCTTTCTAGGTGTCGTATAAGTAATTTAAACTTCTGTTTCATTAAAATTCTCAGTTATATATCTCAGGCAATCCGTGAGTTAATAGTATTATATATGTATTTTATATATTTAAAAACAAAAATATTATAAAATGAAAAAAAAAATAGAAAAATGTATCGTTTTCTTATTGCCTTTAATAAAGCATTGCTTAAATAATTAATAAATTCAAAATGCTATAAGAGGCTTCTAAGCACAGATTTTCTAGATCAATTTGTTAAGTCTTCGCATCTGTAATTACCTTGAAATTGAAAAATAAATTTAAAAAAGCTATTTACTTTGCTAAAATATTGCACACTCAGCAAAGCTTTCCGAATATGATAGAATGCTTCTTTTTCTAGAACATAGATCAACCAGATTTTCCACATCAAATTGTATTCTTCATATCCGTCCTTTATCTCAAAATTTAAAAGGAAATATAAAAAGGATAAGATTAAATTAAAAAAATACTTATAATGGGTGATCCATATCGAGGTTCCATAATTTTTTAAAGAAAAAAAAAGCACAGAAAATTCTAATTGTATGGGGAATGTTTATTATCATTTGAAAGAACATTCTTTGGTATTTATTTTTTGAAGATTATGTCTATCAAATGTGGGCCGCGGCTACGTCTCAGATGGTCCATCCGTTGAGTCCAATATTCGATGACTCGTTCGAGCATTTCGACTGGTAACAGGCGAATGGCACGCGTAAACGTTGTTAACATGGCAGCATGATACGACTCACACGTGATCTATCAAAATAAGGCTATTGAAAAAAGTATCTCTACTTGGATCGTCCTGTATATAAATGCTGTTTACAGTACTAAAATATTGCATCAACAAATCTTTTAGAATACGGTATAAGGCTTCATTTTATAGAACATATGCCATAAAATGGAAATAAATGTAATAAAGCCGTTTACTTTAATGAACATAGCACACTTCAGCCAATATTTCCGAATACGATAGAAGAATTATTTGGGTAGAACCTAGGCTAGCCAGATTTTCTAGATCAATTCGTTTGTTCTTTTTATCAGTGGTTTGAAATCATGTTTTCGACATGGAAGGATTCTGCTAAACATCACTTTTGAAGTCATGAAGTAAACTCCTAGTTATAATACATTTTTTGTTAATTGTTTTAATAATTAAATATAATGAAAATTTATTTTTTTAAATAAAATAGAGATATTCCAGAGAAGCTAAAATATATGCAGTTTGTTATTATTTATGGTTCGAATAAGTAATTTATATGAATGTATTATCTGTTGCATTGGGTTATAATTTCAATACGAAAAATAATTGATCTAGAGAACTACATTACTTTAACAGAATGCTGCACACACGGCAAAAAATTCCATATTCCTACGGATGGTTTTCAAATGAAATTGTTTCGTCACGTACAATTTCATTATCAATTCGTTTGCTTCAAATATAGGGTATTAAATATTTGTACCACGGATTGTATAATTAATTTTAATGTATTTATATTCCTCATGCGAACTAATGTATTTCGAAACTACTCCAGCAAAATATCGCATTTTTGGAAATAGTAAAGTAATTAATCTTTGAAATCGAAAATGTTTTGCAGAATTGCGTTATAGATCGTTCCCACAAACCAGAAGTCACTTCCATTGTTAAATATACTGTGAATGAAAAAGCAAGTTGCATCTCCTGAAAATTGTATTTTTTAAATCAAATAGAGATATTACTGAGGAGCTCCATATATGCAGATTATTACTATCCATACGTCGAAAAAATAATTCAATTTGTGTCATGTGTTGCTTTGAAACATGCTTTCAATACGAAAACTAATTGACAAAGGAAAGCTTTGTGCATTACTTTAAGAAAATGTTGCACACATGACAAAAATTTTCATATTCCGTTTGATGATTTGTAAATGAAGCAAACTCATTCACTAAAATTTGTATATCAATTCTTTAGATACAAATATAGGGTATTCAATATTTGTACCACGGGTCGTATAATTAATTTCAAAATACTTATATTGCTCAATCCAACTATTGTATTTTCAAATTACAAAATAAACACTTTTGAGAAGTTTACCTTAATTGACCTATGAAATTGGAAAGATTTCTGAAATGAAGAAAATTTAGGTTTTTTCGTGTGTGAAATGGAAACTTTTTATTACATGGTTTTAAATAGTGCATCTGGCAAATGTCGACCTTCGCTATCCACACACTGCTGCATACGTTTTCTGAAGTTTTCATGACCTCTAACAAGCATGTCGACTGGTATTCTGCCATTTTCACCCTCAATATTGTTAATTAGGTCTTCCAAGGTGTTTGGACGGTTGATATACACTATATCTGGTCGAAGGTGTATATCAACCGTCCCAACACCTTTTTCTGAGGTTCATAACACCCTGTAGTAATTGATCTGAAATAGCTTTAAGAAAATGTTGCACACATAATAAAATTGTTCACATTCCGACAGATGGTTCCTATGTGAAACAATTTCAACAAATGCAATTTTCATATCAATTCGTTTACTTCAATAATAAGATATTTAATACTTGCACCACGGGTCGTATGAGTAGTTTCAATATATTTATAGTACTCATACGAACTAGTGTATTTCTAAGGTACAAAATAAACGTTTTGTAATAGATTGAAAGACATTTTCGAAAGCCGTTTAGAAGAAGATTAACTAATTGACATATGGAATTGGAAAGAGTAAACTAATTGATCTCTAAAATCGAGAAAACTTAGGAAAAGTGTTTTTTAGGTTGTAGTTATTTAATAGAATATGAAAATCCTTCAGGTGTGCAATACTTTAGAGGAATTTTTATAAATTTTTATATGAAAAAATAGCATTTTTACTTTTACTCTATAGGAAGAAAATTATCTGAAGACAGAAGTCTTCTCATCTAAGACATTTATAGTAATTTCATAATAATATCGTAATCCAAAAAAAATAATTTAAACATGTTTTAGTTTTTTATTATCCATTTTTTATTTTTGTAATAACCAATTTATTTGTTCTGTAGAATTTACATAACTGTCTAGAGCTCATATTCATGAACCATTCTCGAAATCCTTTCTATTCATTTAAATTGAACAATTCGTTAGATAGTATTAGGTTTTATGTACATAGAATAAATAGCAAATCATATTTAAAGTGATTATCAAATCAAAAAAGAAGAGAAATATTTATTAGATCATATTACAAACAATTTTCCAATTATTAGAAATTATCGTATAACCAGAAATCGTGTTTGGCATTTCATATGAAAAACAAAACATATTATAGAAATATTTTGTAAAATAATTGTGGTTACAAACAAAGGGATGATTGAAAGCACACACACACACACTGACACATCAATTCCACACATAGCTAGAGCTTCACACATACTTGCCTTATACTATACACATTTAAACACATATGTACATATACATAGAGATGTATGGAGAACACAAACATAAATTCCCAGAATATTACATTGTTTCCGTTTTATGCTTTTTTTTCAAAGAAAACAAAAAAACTTCCCCTCTCCTAATTGTGTCTTTCAAAGTGATTCGGAAAATTGATTGTAAAGTGAAAATATTGTTAAATTCTCGTGCATTTTTTTGTTTCTTTGCTCTCCTTGTTTTCCCTCTATGATTTTTTTCTTAATTTTCCGTATCCTCAAAAGAAAAGCAGAGAAGAAATCCTTTTCTCAAGAAGAAGAAAAACAGAAGTAAATATTTTAACAAGTTATAGCACAAAACAATGGTGTGTTATAAAAATATTGTTTGTGTGTGAAAAACCATGGGATTTTCTTCGAGAGTTGTAAGGGAAAATTTCAACAATTTTCGTGTTGCTTCATATCTTTCCCGAGCAAAAATTATGTACAAATATATTTGTACATATATGAAAACTGATATGAATGTGTGAAAAAATATGAACAAAAAGAAGAATACCAAAGATGTAAAGATATAGATTTTTTTGTATTATTTGTGAGAATATACACATACTTGCACACATATGTCTTTTGGTATAAAAGTGCTGCTGGTAAACAATATAATTTGTTTATACTACATTAAATACTGTTTAAATACGAAAATGAATGCGTTTTATTACATATTATGTGTTGTTTCTTTACCGTTTCCTCTAAAGCTTCTTCTTTCGTTTAACAATACAATTTTTGGTTTGTTTATTTTATTTTATATATTTTTTTTTTTGTTTTCTTTTGTTTAGATTATATTATTTATTTTTAAAAAGCATACTAATCAAATCTTTATGTAAATTTACGTATTTATATTTTCTAATTATCAAGAGATTTTACATGCCATAAGCTTAAAGAAAAGTAAATATGATTTGGATTTCGAAATAGACAATGAAATGAAAGTAATGCAGAACATTTACCAAACTCAAGTTGTAAATTTGCACACAATAGTAAGTGTAAGATATGTTTAGAAAATTCCTGAAAATAAATTACTTTTAATTAACAGTTTTTCCATATCAATTCGTTTAAATATTTAATAATTAATTCAAATTTAAAATATGTATGTAAACAATGTGCACCGGAGAGTATGAGTGATTTAAATAGTTGTATATAGTCCCATGTGGCGTATGAGGAATAGAAATTATACGCCTTGAAGTGAAATAGAGAATATTAACACAAAATTTAGGGATAATCTTATGTACTTCAACAAAATGTAGCACGCATAAGAAATGTATTGATAATTTGGCACAAGTTTAGTGAATAAATATCTGACAGGACTAATATTCTAGCTGAAATCCTGCACTTCATATGTAGTCCAATACATTTGCTTACTACAACTGGTATGATTAATTTATACTAGTGATAATTTAAATCGTTAGTTGTATTTCTCAGGACACATTGCAATTCAACCTTAAATTATAGTTTTAAATAGGAAAAAATTATGGAGAATAGCAATCCACAGAAGTTCGCATCTAAAGATGGTACTCTTGAGCGTATGAATAATATTAATTGATTGAATAGACCTATATTGCGTATGAGCAACAATTCAAATCATATGCAAGGGGTTAAAGTATAGAACATTTATACAAGATGTCCCAAACAATTTAATAAGCGGAGAATTACACAACAAATTTTATGCAAATGGTCACTTTACTCAGAAAATTGATTTTAGATTAACGAATAGAACCATGTGGTGTATGAGTATTAATACAACTCATACGGTTTGAGCTATGTAGTAGAAATAGAAGACAAACCTTGAGAAACTTTCTCATTTAACTTCAACAAAATGATGCAATCATTAGAAAGCTTTCAGGATTCCGTAAAATATTTACTGTATTTATTGCCCGAAAAATTCTGTATTATTCAAATCTTCATTTTACCTCAACAAAATATTGCAGACATTAGAAAAATCTTTAATATTCCAATAAATTGTTTCTATAATTGTTCGACATAACAAAATTTCCAGATCAATTATCTTGCTCATATTCTGCGCCATTAAAATCTTCAGTTGTATTCCTTGCGTACTATTCAATATGATTTAAAATTAAATCAACTATTACAATAATAATTTTAGATATTACAAAAAAATTACTCTGAAGCGTACGAGTAAGTTTAGTTGATTAAACAGACCTATAATAGTAAAAGTATATATCTAGAAAAGATATCGAATCCAAAGATGTACTACGGAGCCTATGAGTAATTTTAATTGTTTTAATAGCCTAATTTGGCGTATGAGTGTCAGTACAACTCATACGCTAGCACATTTATGGAAATTGGCATTGAAATAAAGAGAATAATATTAGTGACAGCCTATGAGCTTATCAGCATTTAGAAATATATTGTTATAGACTAAACCCTCATCTTACGTGGAGTATATGTGTAATATTCTATAAAAAATAATTTTATCTCCCCAATAATCAATTCATTTATAGAGGGGATTCCATCAGAAATTCTCGAATATGATTCAAAAACAATATTTGGAATCTACTAGAAATTCTGTAGAATACAAAGAGACCGAAAGACACATTCCATCCTATAAACTCTTTAGAATGCCAAGAGACAAAAAGACCCGCATTTACCCCAAATGTTTTGTCTATTAAAATAATTTTGAAATCGTTACATCTTTCAACTTGGTTCATTAAAAGAAAAAAATACTTCCAAACAGTGAAATGTTGCACACAAGAATTCCATCGTTATATTCCAGTAGAAATCTATAACAGAAATTTCCTTTATTTATCTGAATTGAAATATCAATTCATTTCTTTTTTGAACTACATTTATTATTACTGCTCTGATTAATTGTTGAATGTATGCAGTGCACTCGGTTGTATTAGTAATATAAATATCTGAAGTTCCTTGTGGCGTATGAAATATATCAATAGTTTTTATTATTCATAAGCCTTGTATTATTGCCCTTATTGCCGCCGACAATTAGACCTTTTGCCTTGGTACTTTAGTAAACATTGATTTCCAAACAGTTAAATGCTGCACACATGCATTCCAACAATATATTCCGGCAGAAGTCTTTAACAGAAAATATCTATAGTTATCTCAACTGAAATATCAATTCATTTCGTTCTTTAAAATTACATTTATTATTACTGCTCTGGTTGATTGTTTTATATATACAGTACACTAGGTTGTATTAGGAATATAAACCTCTGAAGTCGCTTGCGGCGTATTATGAAATATATCAATAGTTTTTATTATTCATACAACTTGATAGTGCGCTACAAGCAAAAAAAAATATTGTCGCCGAAAAATAGACCTTTTGCTTTGGTTGTTTCGTAAACATTGATATGGAACAGTTGAATCTAGCACACAAGGATTCCAACAATATATTTCTGCAGAAATATATAACATTAATTGCCTATATTTATCAGAACTGAAATATCAATTCATTTCCTAATTTAAAATTAAAGTTTTTATTATCGCTATGGTTGATTGTTATATATTAGGTTATACTAGGTTGTAATAGAAATGTTAACTTCTGAAGTCCCTTGTGGCGTATGAAATATATATCAATAGTTGTTATTATTCATATGCAGTATTCCGATAGTTCACATCAATTCATTTCTTTCTTTAAAATAATATATATTTCTCTGGTTGATTGTTGTATATATGCAGTACACTAGGTTGCATTAGTAATATAAATTTCTGAAGTCCCTTGTGGCGTATGATTGATATCAATAATTGCATCTCAATGGGGTGTGCCAAGCGAAGGACAAATTATTGTCTGCATACAATTATAATAGCTGGTAGATCTAAGAATTATAGGTTACATCATTTAGAATGCTAACTGACAAAAGGTATTTTCGTTTAGTTCAAAAGTTGGGCCCAAAAAAACAATTTTGAAATGGTAAACCTTTTGATAATGAAGCGACCAGGAATTAATTGTTCTCCGACATTATATAAACTTTTGAGTTTCTCACATTAGGTGTTCTTGATACTCAGGTGGTATTAGTAATACACTAGGTGGTAGTAGTAATTTAAATTTAAAAGTCCCCTATGTCGTATGACTAATATTTATAATTCGTAATAACTCATACGCCACCCTCAAGTTCAGAGTCTCAGCAATCTTTAAATAATTAAGTTCTTGATTTCAAATTGTCAAAAACTTTCTGTAGTTTCAGAAATTGTATATATTGCGCAAACTCATACACCACCATAAATTCAGGAATCTCAGCAATCTTTAAATAATTAAGTAATTGATTATAATTGTTAAAAGGTTCTGTTTTTCCGAAATTATATAAACTTTTGAGTCTCTCACATTAACTATCAGTGATGCTCACGAAGTACACTAGGTGGTATAAGTAATTTAAATTTCAAAAGTCCCCTATGTCGTATGACAAATATTTAGAATTCATAATAACTTATACGCCACCATCTAGTTGCGAGTCTCAGCAATCTTTGAATAATTAAGTTATTGATTTCATATTGTCAAAAAAGTACTGTAGTTTCAGAACTTGTAAATATTGCAAAAATATTATTATACTGCAAATATTGTTAGTCGTACATTCCTTCGGTATTTTTTCTATTTAAGGAGGACAATTGCAGAATTACATCTGAATAGGACACAGGTATATTTTTTAGTAGAATTAACCTGAATAGCGAATTAATTTTTTTTTATATTTAAAAATCATATAGCTGCAGGGATTTTTAGTCGCACATTTCCTCAGAATTTTTTTCCATTTAAGGAGTACTACTTTGGAATAAAATCTGAACAGGACTTAGTCTTATTTGTAGTATAATTAACATGTCTAGCGAATTAATTTTTTTTAATATATAAAAATCATATTTACTTTTCTTTGCAAAACGCAGCCTAAATAACACCTCTACACTTGAGTCATTCTTCTTAGTTATAATGCTGCGTCCCATTTACAATAAAAAAAAGCAAAACACCATTAAAAATTTGAACAAAACTATTTTTACAATTATTTTGTATATTTTTGTCTTTTCTTTTTTTCTTTTATGATTTACTTTCTTCATTTCTTCACCAAAAAAAAAACAAAACAACTATTTTGTCATCTGTTCTCGCCACTTGTGCCTCTCTATACAAAAATGCTTCGATGGATGGTGCGACTATATAAAAACACACATAAAATAATTATAAAACACACACACAAAAAACCCTTTAAATGCACTCGAAACAAACTAAATTACCAAAATAAATCACTAAAACACGCTTGAAATTAAAATGAAAATTCTTTTCAAACAAAAAAAAACCTCTCAAATTCCATCTGACAATAATTCATTAATTAAAACAAATTAATTTGGCTAAAATTTGAAAAAAAAAATCCCACTCAATAACTACCGATTATTGGTAACTGATTTTATGTTGTAATTAAAAAAATCACCTACAACAACACTGATAATTTTTATAATTATGTTTAACGATTCAACCATAAAATTAACTGTGTGCGAAACAAAAATAATAATAATTAAAAAAATATCTGGAAATTGTCCCAACAATAATTCATGTATTGTTGTGTGTGTTTTTGTGGGGTGGGGTGTTGTATATTATATATTTTTATATATATACTTAAATGTACACATCATTTGCCTTATTCTCTGCTGTATATATATATATATATATACACACATGCGTTTGTCTGCACGACTGCTTGCACTTATCATACCTCCCACCCACACCACCATAAAATAAAAAAACATCGCGCACATGATTACTCCTAGACTGCACCTGTTTCCGTTTCCGCTGCAACTTTGTCACATCACCAACAACAACAACATCATCTTCACCAACAACAACTACAACAACATCACCTCCAACATCAACAACAACAACAACAAACGACCACCACCACCAATACCTTGAACGGCTCTGCACTTATGGCCACCCAACAACAACAGCAGCAGCATCAACAACAACAACAACATCAACAGACCAATATGGCTAATGCAGCAGCAGCTGCTGCTGCCGCCAATGCTGCAGCTGTCGCTGCCATGTCCTTAGGCCAACAACATCCCCTTGAAGTGGGCAAGAAACGTGCCGCCGATACAGACATGTTTCAATTGGTATTTTAATTTTGTTTTACTTCTTCTGTTTCTCTTAGTTTCTGTTATGTTTTTTGTGTTCTTGTTATTTTTTTTTTGTTGGTCATATGGTTCTTATGATTTTACATTTTCGTAACATATATTCATATATTTTTGAGTAGTTATTTTGTAAGATTTTGTTTTTGGTTCCTTTTTACTTTAGTTTTTCTTGTGTAATTATGGTTTGCAAATTTCGTATTTTTTTCGTTAACAAACATATATCTAATATATATATAAAATAAGCTGTTACATTTCTTAAATATTGATACACTCGTATATGTTGCATGGAACTTTTTATATACATATATATATATTGAACGTTTTGAATTTTATATATTTATAAATCATAATATTATAATCGACCTAATCCACATATCCCAATATTTTGTATAATTTTATAAATATTTTATATTTAACCCCCGTGAGATTCTTCCGTAAAACTTGATTTCATAATAATTAAGTGTTGCACACAAGGATACAAATTTCCAGCAGATTTTTTTAGGAAATTACCTATATCTATTGGACCTGAAATATCAATTATTTCCTTTTATGTCTACAGTACGCTAGGTTGTATTAGTAATTTAAACGTACGAGGTCCCTTGTGGCGTATGAGAGGTATCAATAAGTGCTATAACTTATACGTCTTGATAAGGTATAACAAGCTAAAAAACTACAAATGCTTACCCTCAGATACTTGAAATCTCTTAGGAATCTTTTAGAATACGATATCCTGTTTGTGAAATAACAGTATTTTGATATCATTAGGCCTTTCACCTTGGATATTTCGTAGAAATTCATTTACTAATAACTAAATATTGCACACAAGTACATGCAGAACATATTCCACCGCAAATAAATTATTATATTCCTATGTGTTCGTATAATGGATATTTACCTTTCTATAAAATTGGTCCCTTCCTCCTTGGAGGATCTTTTGTAAATATGGATTTTCAAATAATTAAATGTTGCACACATGGATGCCAATAATGTATTACAGCTGAAATCTTTTAGAGAAATTAGCTAAATCCATTAGAACTTAAATATCAATTCGTTCTATGGTTCAAAATATTTGCTGAGTTTTATATCTACAGAACAGTAGGTTGTATTATTAATTTAAATTTACTAAGTTCCTTGTAGCGTATGAAAGATATTAGTAATTGACATAACTTTTACGTCCCGATTAGGTATGATAAGCTACAAAAAAGTTCAAAGTATTGCACTCATATAATTGAAATCTAGGAATACATTACAATATGATCTCATACTATAATAATTGAAATCATTTGACCTATCAGCTTGGATCTTTTGGAAAAAATAATTTCCTAATAATTAGATATTGCACACAAGTATACCAATAATATATTCCAGCAGAAATCTTTAAAATAAATTGCATATCTTGCAATTTTAATCTTTCTATAAAATTGTATACTTCCCTCTCTTAGGTCTTACTTAAAAATTGATTTTCTAATAATTAAATGTTGCCCTCAAGGACCCCAATAATATAATCCCAAAGAAATCTTTAAGATAAATTATCTATAACTATTAGAACTCAAATATCAATTATTTCCTTTAATGAATTACTGCTCTTATCTTATAGTTTGCCATGCATGTGTAGTACACTAGGTTGTATTAGTAATTTAAATTACGAAGTTCCTCGTGGCGTATGTGAGATATCAATAACTTATACGTCTCGATGAGGTGTGACAAGTAACAAAAATTTACAAATTGTTCCCTTAGATAATAGAAATCTCCTAGGAATCCTTTAGAATTCTTATGTAAATTTTGTCTAATAACATAATATTGCAACTGAAAGACTCTCTCCCCATCTTGGATTTTTTGTAAATATTGATTTCCTAATATTTAAATTTTGCACACAAGTATATCAACCAAATATTCCATCAGATATATTTTAAAGAAATTACCTGTGTCTATTGTAAATGAAATATCAATTAGTTTGCTTCTTTAGCATTCGATTTATAATTCCTCTAGATGATTGTTCTGCATATTCAGTACACTAGAGAATTGTTCTGCATATGCTGTACACGTATTAGTAATTTTAATTCGCAAA
Source organism: Eudasyphora cyanicolor (assembly GCA_963930755.1). Lineage (NCBI taxonomy): Eukaryota > Metazoa > Arthropoda > Insecta > Diptera > Muscidae > Eudasyphora > Eudasyphora cyanicolor. The sequence goes on from OZ005738.1 coordinate 26,942,244, forward strand.
GTCTCATGTGGCATATGAAATATATCAATAATTTTAGAGACAATATTATAAATTATCTGCTTTAAAGAGGTAATATATATATTTACATTTCTATACAATTGTACCCTTCCCTCTATGGGGTACTATGGGGTAAAATTTGATTTTCAAATAATAAAATGTTGCACACAAAGATACCTATAATATATTCCCATAGAAATCTTTAAGATAAATTAAATATCAATTCGTCCCTTTAATTAAAGACTGATTAACTATTACTATAGCTTATGGTTTCCTATGAGCAGTACACTAGGTTGTATTAGTATTTTAAATGTTCTAAGGCCCTTGTGGCGTATGAGTGATTTCAATGATTGGTATAACTTATAACAAAAAAAGTTATATTATTGTCCTCAGATATTACAAATCAGCTAGGAACCCTTTAGAATATTCCTTATAATTGCACACGTGTATACCAATCATATATTCCCGCAGATATATTTTATATTTTTTATATTTAAAGTTATTAGACCTTTCACCTTGGATCTTTGGTAAAAATAAATTTCCTTATAATTAAAACTTGCACACATGTATACGCAGATATATTTTAAAGAAATTAACTATGACTATGAGAATTGAAATATCCATTCGTTTCCTCCTTCAAAATTAGATTTGTGTTAGTGTTAGTAATATAAATTTGCGAAGTCCCTTGTGGCGAATGAATGATATTAATAATTGTACGGATGTATCGATGAGGTGCTACAAGCAAAAACAAATTTTCTCAGATGAATGGAATGTCATAGGAATCCTTTCGAATGTGAAGGCACAATGTTCTCATTTATCCCATATGTATGATCTTGAGAAAATAATTTCGAACCATTTAACTCTTCAAAATGGATCTTTCTTAAAAACTGATTTTCAATTAGTTAAATCATTGCACCCAATGATTCCGATAATATATTCCATCTGAAATCTTTCATAGAAATTGGCTATATCTATTAGAAACGACGTATCAATGCAATCCTTTCTTAAAAATTAGATATATTATTCCTCTAGATGAATAATATATACAGGTTTAGGACGCGTTGTATAAGTAATTTGAATTCATGTTATCCCTTGTGGCGTATGAAAAACATTAATACATTGTACAGATAATATTACAAATTATCTGCCTTTGAAGAGCTATATTTTTCTCTAATAATCCTCCGAAATGATAAGTTTAAAAATTGTCCAAGAAATTTCGAATGACTAGAATATTTAATATGTTTGGCTTTCCTTCAGTAAAATTTTAAGCAAACATTCGTTTTGCAATATTAATATTAACAATTACTTGATATCAAGATTTAGATTTGTATTTATTTGCCTAAAGTGTTTCAACAATTTTAAATTGTTTACATTTTTCTCAACTTAAAGCACAAAATGATATGATTGTGTTTGTTTCGTCAGCAAATACAAATAAACACTTAATTGTGTGTGAGGCTATGTGTGTGTGTGAGTGAGTTTATGTGGGTGTTGGTTTCCCTCCCCACACTCCTGTTCTGACACCTATCAACTCAATTTTCACATAACACTCTCAATTATGGATAATAAATCAAATCAAAAACAAGTGTTAATTAATATGATTAAGTAGATAATTGAAATATTATTAAGTGAATTATACTTAATTTAAAAGTAAAAGGATATCATCAAGAATGGCGGGAGTAAAAGGAAACGGTGTGAAAGGTTGAGGTAAAAATGAATGATGGAAACAACACCCCCTGAGGTGAGAGGAGGGCGGAAATGTGATAGACAACTTGAGGTTTAGAAAATATTTTGTATGCAACTAAGGAACTTTTACAGTAGTTTAAAGCACTTGGAAATTTAGGAGAGTACTGCTTTATATTTGTTTAATGTGTATCATAAATGAATGATAAAGGAAAGCATTGGTATCCTTAAAGAAGAAATTTAAGTAAATGGTTCTGGTTTTACAGAATTTCCATATAAATTAGATTCAGAGTTTTAAAATAAAATGTTTATACAAATATATTAAATTTTGGGGATATGCCGCCAACTACTTGCTATGATTAAGATATTCTTAAAGAGAATATTAAATAAAAGCTTTATGATATCCTTAAAGAAAGAGCGATATCCTTAAAGAAGATATGATATCCTTAGCGATAGATTCGCAGAATTTCCAGACCATTTGTTTTCTGAGCATTGAAATAAAATGCCGCCCACTAAAAGTTATAAATAGGATTAAATACTTTTAGGTTTGAAGAATTTCCAGATTATTTAGTTTCTGAGCTTTGAAACGAAGTATTTTCTTTATAAAAATTTATTTAATCTCTTTAATATACCATCAACTAGGTGCTATAAGTAGGATATCCTTAATGAGGCATTTGAAAGAAAATTGCAAATTTTTCCTAGAATTTCTAGATTGATTGGTTTCTTACCTTAAATGGTTTCTTACCTTCATTCCGTGTAAATTTCTATATATGTATCTCGACGATGTAGTGCTTTCGGGAAGGCATTTTAACTTAAACGCTTCAAGCTAAGCATAGCGTATGGTGTATGTGTGATATAGATCATACGCCACCATAAATTAAAAAACGGTGCAATTTTTAAGCAGATATACACAAAATATAAAATAAATATTAGTTATTTTGCGGAAAAAGCAGTAAAGACTATTTGATGTAAATGTAGTAAATAAACATTTAAATGAATAACATAAAATTCGGGGAATATAGTCATTACTAACTCTTGATTTATAATTTAAGATAATTCCTACAATTTCTAAATCGATTGGTTCTTACCTTAAATGGTATTTATTCCGTTTAAATTTCTATATATCTCGTGGATGTACTGCTTTTCTGAAGCTTAGCACACCGTATGACGTATGTGTGATATTTATTTCTGAGATAGATCATACGCCACCATCCTTAATCCTTAATCGGTGCAGATATCTGCAATAATATAATAATAAATAATTGTTATTTTTCGAAAAAAAAAAAACAGGAAATTTCATTTGCTTTAAATACATATAATTCGAGACATATATTTATTATTATGTAATGTATAAATTTTTTGGAATAATTGTTAATTCACAACCAAAGTAAGTGCCTTAGGGTGCAGAAGTGATATTTACAATTATAATAACTCATATGCCTTGTCCTGCAGACAAGCCTTTGCGGCTTCGGGGGATAATGAAATTATACCATGTATTAAATCAAATAAAATCTCAATTGAAAAAATGACGAGTCTAATAAGAATATCCTCACATTCAGGTAGATGATAATATGTATGTATATTATTTGGCAATGAAAAAGTTTAGCATATTAAAGGAATGGTCTCTCATAATCTAATCATATATAATTCTCTCAATTTAACTAAAACAGTACAGTGGGTAGTATAAGTAACATTAATTCACAAACCAAGTACCTCAGGACGTATAAGTTATATTTAGAATTGCCATAACTCATACGCTTAGATGAAATCTTTGCTAAGTATTATTCTCATAGATCATATATTATAAGGCAACGAAAAAAAGTGTAACACTTTGAAGGAGTGATAAAAAACAACATCGTTACTTTAATTCAGAAAGGACGTAACGGAAACGAAACGATATCGCCCTTTTTACATGTTCTGTTACAATTTCAGCGTTTTCTGTCAGAATATTTAAAAAGTGCGATTCCAAAAATATCAGTTATCCCCTTTGTGAACAACGATATGTATATTTGGCTCAAACAATTGTAGAATAAGGATGAAAATTATAAATTACAGAATGAATGTGGATATATTAAATTGTATCTTCAATAAATTTTGGCAAATGAAGTAATAAAATCCCTTCATCAGACTGACGAATTTTATTTTACATATTTATTTTGTGTAATACAAAAATTTCGCCCAAACTTCCTAAAATTTAAAATATAACTAGAGAATTTTATTCAACATATTTATTTTGTGTAATACAAACATGTCCCCCAAACTTCTTAAAATTCAAAGTATAGCAATCATTCACATTCTCCCATTTCCTTTTGTTATATTTAAAGAAACCCTATATATCAAATCCTTTGCTTTCCTTGCATGTCTTACAAAAAAATATATATACAAATACATTTGCACATTACACACATTCCAAGTATTCCGTCGATTGATAATTCTCCCATAATGCCTTAAGCTTATTAATAAAAGCTCTTTATATCAATGGGTTTTTTTTCCAAGTCGTTAAGCATTGTTAAGTGATGCATAGTTATTTGCTGTTAAGCTTTATGAATCTCTGCCATATCCTTGTCCCCTGTGTAATACCACAAACAAAACCATTTTATTTATTTTCTATTATGTAAACACATTTATGTATTATATTATATTGATAATTTTGGTATTTTTAAATTATTTATATTATTTATTTGATATTAATTTAGTACAGTTATAGGCTTTAAGTTGGCAAAGTGATTCAAGCAAGTTAAATTAATTTATAGATAAAATAGTAAACGGAGACTGATGATTTAATTTAGAATTTCAAAGGCGTTAATAAATATTAGGATTTTTTCTTCTTCCAGAATTGAATTATAATATAATATGTAATTTTAAACAAATATTTATCTCTGGGAAGGTATTTTACAGCGGGGGGAGTGCACTGGGTTGTATAAGTAATTTAAACATAGAAGGTTACTTCTGGCGTATGGAAGATATTAATTATAAATATAACTCATACGACCACATGGATAACTTTAAGTAAAAAAGGGTCAGCTGTGGGTGATTGTCCTCAAAATTTTATTAGACTTTCTTGTTTAAAGAATTTTGTGTCTAAACTTTCCTAAAGTAAAAGCATATCAACAAGAACGACGGGAGTAAAAGGAAACTGTGAAAGGTCGAGGTGAGAATTAAATGGAAACCCCTCCCCGGGAGTAAGAAGAAGGCAAAAATTGAAATGTGAAATACATCTCTTAACCTTCTACAGTGGTTAAGAGTACTTGGGCTTTAAGGGAGTTCTCCTTTCAAGTTGTTAAAATATATCATAAATGTACAAGAAAGGAGGCCTCATTGGTATGCTGAAAGAAGGTCTAGAGAGACTGTACACTGGGTCAAATATTCGATACTCTAAAAGAAAGCTTCCAGACAAAACACTCATACGACATAGATTTTTCTATATCAACCGTATACGCATATACATCATTATTTTTGTATTGCATTATAAGAATCTACGTAATCGATTCTATAGCCGGTAAAAATTTGGTGGAATTCTACTTCCATAAAGTGAGTCAAAAGTTAAATTAATAAAATAGTGTATATATGTAGTATGGTAATTTGATCCCATTTATATACAATTAACGCAATTTTAGACTAATAGAATATCATCTGGTCATTTTAATATTTCACCACATATTAAAATGACAAGAAATTGAAAACATCGATTATCTCCTAAAATATACATATTTATCTTCCAAGGAGTCTAATTTCACAAAAACTTCTAATGTGATTTTCTCGAAACTACAAACAAATTATTCACTATTTTTTATTGAGGGGACGATGTAGTCTGTAACACTCGTAACTAGGTGGTATTAGTAATTTAAATTCAAAAGGTCCCTTATGGCGTATGAAAGACATTTATAATAATTATAACTCATACGACTCCATAGAAAACCTCAAGTAGACAAAGCCAAACGTTTCTCAATTATCCAAAAATCTCAGAAATACATAAGCTTATCCGTCAGTATTTTTGAGTAAGTACTTTATTACTTATATGTCTTGAAGAGTGCTTCACGAGTGGTCTCAGAGAATATGATTTTTGTTTTCAATCATTTATAGTTCGTGGCAAAACTTATTTTTGACATATGTTCAATTAATCCTCTAATGGTCTGAATCTTGTTCTACAAAAAATGACAATTTTCAATTTGTTCGCTGCACATACGGTCAATTATGGGATATTTAGAAAGACAGCTTCAAGACGAAATAACCGTAATCTAAAAAAATTCTAGTCAATTCGTTTCTTTGTTTTAGACTGATCTGAATCATGTATCTGGGCGATTTATAAAATAATGATAATACCATTTTGATCTAAGTCACCCAGAATTCGTTCAAAAACGTTTAATCACATTTTTTACATGTGATTCCTGCAATCTCCTATTGCTCAGAATAGAGTCCTAGAAAAATACCAATAATCATTGTGTTGTCTCTGCACACACGAACCATTATAGGATATTCCACAAGAAAGCTTCAAAACGAAATAGTCGTACATCTTAGAGTTCCCATATCAATTCGTTTCATTGTTTAATATTGAAATTAAAATCATTTATAGGAAAATTATTAATGTATATGAAGAACACTTGGTGTTATGAGTAATTTTAATTCACAAAGAAAGTTCCAAAGGACGCATAATTTATATTTGTAATTGTCGTCAATTATACGCCCCATGAAATTTCTTAAAATGTTCACTATTAAAATTTCCCAAGCAAATCGGTGAATATTTTTTTAATTAAAAAATAGCTAATGAACATACTCGTACGACTTTGAATTTAGTCCTCTGTTTAAATTTAATTAAAATAAAACAGAATAATAGGTAGTATGAGTAATTTTGATTCATAAACAATGCCGCTCAGGGAGTCAAATTTTCCGAAAGACAGCTTCGTATTAAAAAGAAAGGTTCTAAACGAAATAGTCGTATATCTTAGAATTCCTACACCAATTCGTTTCTTTACTTAATATTGCAATTAAAATAATTTATAGGAAAATTATTAATGTATATGAAGTACACTTGGTGATATGAGTAATTTTAATTCGCAAAGAAAGTTGCATAGGATATATTGATATTTGTAATTCCATAAATCATACACCCCATAATCAAATCAAACGATGTAACCGTTTATCTTCCAATTTCAATATCAATTCGTTTCGATTTGCTATATCCTGCATACACGAATCACTATTCGATATTTAAAACGAAAGCTTCTAAACGAAATGATCTTATATGTTAGAATTCATATATCAATTCGTTTCTTTATATAATATTGAAATAAAAATCATTTATAGGAAAATTGTTATTGTATATGAAGCACACTAGGTGGTATAAGTAATTTTAATTCGCAAAGAAGTACGAAGTAACCGTTTATCGTACGATTTCAATATAAATTGGTTTAAATGCTATATCCTGCACTCATGAACCACTATTGGATATTCCAAAAGAAAGCTCCTAAAGACAATATCCTTATTCCTCGGAATTTCTATATCAATTCCTGTCTTTATTTAAATTGATTTTAAAGTCATTTATATGAAAGATGTTGACTGTATATGAAGTGCACTTTGTGGTATGAGTAATCTTAAGCCCCATAGATAGTTTCTAAAATGTATATTTTTAATTGGCATAAATCATACGCCCTATCATCAAATCATACGCTTACAAACGGAATAAGCATTTATTTTACAATTTCAATATCAATTGGTTTTAAATCGCCTTTATACTGCACCCACGAACAACTAATGGATATTCTAAAAGAAAGTTTCACAGCGAATTGGTCGTATATCTTAGAACCCCTATATCAATTCGTTTCTTTATTTAATAGTGAAAGTAAAATCATTTATAGGAAAATTATGAATGTATATTAAGTACATTTGGTGGTATAAGTGATTTGAATTCACAAAAGAAAGTATCTTAGGACGTATAATTGATGTTTGGAATTGTGATAAATCATACGCCCCACGAAACTTCTAATAATGTTAGCTTTTTAAATTTCCCAAGCAAATCGGAGTCTCATTTTTTAATTAAAAAATGGTTAACAACACATTACAACATTTTTCAGCTCATTAATTTGGGACTCAATTCTGAGAACTGGACGTGAAAGTAGCCCCTAAAATAAGAACGTCTGCATCATTCGTTTAGTCAAGTTGGCTCAATTAATAATTAATGGAAATAAATTTGTTAGCTGAAGGTGGATTTTTAGCACTTTTTCTATATTTTTTTCGCGGTATACCGTACGGAATATCTCTTTTGTGTCTGAAGCAAAGTTGTAGCTATTAAATAGGAGAAAAAATGCGGAACAAACCTACCCGAAAAAAGTGCATCCAGAGTTGTTCAATTTTTATTCTCAAAAATGTAAAAAAAAAACACACAAAAAATGAACAAACCTTTGTTTAGACTCCTAAAAAAGAAATTTAAGCTGTGTCCGTCTGTCTGATAGGTGCGAATGACTTCTAGGTAGAAGCATGAAGTTATATTCTGTAATATTAATATAGATGATGGGTTATATTGGATTCACAATTTAGTCTTCCCAAAGGAATGATAAAAATTTGATGAATTTTTAAATTTCTTCTGCAACATCTAAACGAATGATCTGCACCTTAATACAAAAAGTACCTATAAATCTGAAATTCCAAATAGGTCAGTGTATTTTCTAGGCAACAATTCCATGCTGATTTCATATTATAAGAATAACTTGAATGTATCTATCAGTATCCGAGCCAAGGGATCCTTCGGTCTACCTCCCGTGGCGCCTTTGACACAAATTGACGAAATTGAACAAACATTTGACAATTCATATCTTTTACCCCAATACGTATGGAACTCGGTAAATTTTAAGTGTCTAAAAATTCGTTTCATTGCCTAAATTTCAATATATAGACAACTAGAAAACTACAGTACTATGGGTGGTATGAATAATATAAATTCATAGAGTTGCTTGGAGCGTATGTGTGATTTTTCAAATTGCAAAATAACTCATACGCATTAGTTAACGCTACACATTCTAAACTATGCTAAGTGCAAAAAGGTAGTTTTTCAGGAGAGGCGGTCAAAGTTTGATGAAGTTTTGATTTTTAAAATTGCAGAATAACGCATATGCATTAATTAACGCTACACATTCTAAATAATTATGCTAAGTGCAAAAAGGTAGTTTTTCAGGAGAGGCGATCAAAGTTTGATGATTTTTTTAAATTTCTGTGGAATTCCTTTGTAATGGAAATCGAATGACCTGTACTATTTTGTGAATAACTTTTGATTGGGTTAACGGATAAACACCACCTTTTGACTGAATATAGGAATATCTAGAAGTTAAAAATGTAATCTCGACTTAGCATGTTTTAGAATGGAGGTATAAATATCTGATACTTACATACCGTCTATCGGTAACAATATAACTGTAGTTAATAAACAATGTTTCTCCAAATACCTCCTTGCATCACTTGCCAACTAACATCAGATTGACTTTATTATTAATAAACCTATTTGTTTCCCCCAAGTATTTTTATTTTAATTTATTTTTTATTTCGTAATTTTTCGATTTATAGTATATATAGATTATAATATAGCATATATCTACACAGTATTTTATATGTAAGCCTTAATAACTCATTAAAATCTGCTAGAATCTAACTAACAAAAATGTTTTTTCTCCTTTCTCTTTTTTCTTCCCTACCATGTTTTTTTTTTTGTTGTTACTCCATTGTGTTTTGTTGATGTATTTTTGTAACCACTACCAACCAACCAACCACCACCACTACTACATTGCATCATCGTCTAACTTGAACTGTGCTCCCTGCTACTCCATTGCCAACATCCTTTAATTTGTAAAACAAACAAAAAATTCAAAATTGTTTGCAACAAAATTTTGAAAATAACACGCTATGATCGACATTAAATATGCTGCTGTGTAATACATTTGTAATAACGTCTTTGCCAACGTCATCGCCGTCGTCTTGTCTTGCCATGCAATGCAATGCTGATGAACGTACTTACTAACATGGCCAACAAAAAAAAAACACAACTATTATTGCTCTCACTATCGCCCGCAACAACTCAACAACTAACAACTGCTGTTGTTCGCCACCAAACAACCATCGAACGAACGAACCAACCAACCTACCAACCAAACCTTGCATTGTCAACGACTATTTGTTGCTACTGTTGAACTCCTGTTGTTCCCCCACATTGTGCCGCTGCGCTCTATGCTCCTTTGTATGCTTTGTTGTTGTTTGTTTCCCTTTTGCCACCAATCCTATTTACACCAATCTCCTTGTAATGCGACAACAACTTTTGGCAACACAACCAACCAACCAACCAACACCACCACACCACTGTGAACAACATCTCCTTGTCATCTGAACAAAATGGAAACAAAATTCTTCATATTTTGTTATGCATTGTGTTTTCTGTTTCTTTTCGTGATGGCCCTGAAGATGGATGTTAAAGCGGTTGGTTCATTTTACTATGAAAATTTCGTAAGTATTTAAAAGACGAAAAACGGAGAAGAAAAAATTAAGATGGAAAAAGCTTTACAAACATTTTTTAATTGATAAGATGCTTTATGAGCTTTCAAGCTTTGTTCACATTTTGATTAGGTCCCTTATATCATTATCTATCCTACCTTTAGTTTTTGTCATTATATTATATTTTAATACACAAATTGTAAATCGAAATTTGATAGGATAAATATTACATTAAAAGAATACCTTTTCCTGTAAGCTCTGGGATATAATTTTGAGCAATCAGGAGTACTACCACTTGAAACAAAATAAGCCAGCATTTTTGAGAAATTCCCTAAATTCGTTTAACTCTCATTTGTTAGAAAAAATGCTTTTCATCTACTAAGAAGTCTAAATTACACCGTCTTCTATCGTTATTAATATATTCATTTGATTTCTTAAAAATCACGTAAATATTCGTTTGTATTTATTATAAATATGTCATAAATTAAAAGTACATTGGGTTGTATGAGTTATTTTTTATTATTCAAACTAACTCACTGGGTCCCGTATGAGTAATATTCAGAATTAGCATAACTCATAGGTTCAATTAGTTTATTCTATTAGAATAAACTTCCTTAGAATATCCTGCTGTATATAGTAAATTCCATTTACTCCCGTTCCATACAAAATAATTCTGTCTACCTATAAATAAGCTTAAATTTTTCCTATTTTATAGATTCTAACAAAATGTCTTCCATACAAAAATTCTCCTGTATTTAGAAAAGATGTGGTTCAAGTAATAGCACAATGGTTTATATACGACATTATGTATTTTATTATTTTTTTTTTAAATTATCACTTGAAGTCAAAGTACATTGGATTGTATTGGTAATTATAATTTACCCATCTAAGTCACTGGGTCACGTATGAGTTATATTTATACTTCATTTAATGCGGCTTAACATCAAATAAATATCCTTTTGCATATAGTAGTTCTCTTTCCACATAAAATAATTCGTTTTGCCTAGCTTTAATTATTCCCGTGTTACAGATTCTTACAATCAGATAAATATTCTTTTAGAGTAAACATGTTATAAAACATAGTACTTTGGGTTGTATGAGTCATTTTAATTTGCTAACCATAGTCACTGGGAGCGTATAAGTGATGTTTAGAATTAACATAGCTCATATGTATGTAGACCATTATGGCGTATGGGTGATTTAAGAATACAACTGATTACACGTTTCGATGAAGAATTCGACATAAACTAGTTTTTAGCGCCTTTTTATAGTCTGTGATTCCTCGACCTAAAAAAACACAACAGAGTGAGAATATTAGAGACTCAGACATACCTTAAGATCCCAATTCCTCTTAGCTAACATTTTAAAATTTTATAAATTTCCTGTCTTGTGATATAAAAGACAATCGTCGGATATTCAGTGAAAGAAACTAAAAATCAAATATCCTTAAATAGTCCTTTCGGGCGTATCAGTAATTTTAATTTTGAATTGTGAAAATTTAATAAAAACCAATTACTAACATTACATTGAGGCATTTTTGATGCAGACAGGAATTTATGCGATTTCTAAAATCAATTAATTCTCAATTTCTTAAATAGTACTATTGGTCGTATGAGTAATTTTAAATAAATTTAAACTCTTGATATGTCGTGTGGACTGTATAAACCACATGAATTGTGTAGTCACCTCCTTTTGTAACTAAAGTAGATAATAGCCATATTTCTAGCCAATTAATCGAAGGTTAAAATCATTATTTACGACAAAAAGTCCATTCAGGGAAACTTTTCTTTTGAAACCCTTTGCACCCATCAGAAATGTCTTGTTATTATAAAGGAGCGTTGCATTTGAGGCCATCACCACTTCACAGAATTCCTAGATCAATTACAGCCTTTATTTTCAATCCGATTTATCCATCAGTGCATTAGGATGTATGAGTTATATTAATTTTAACTGAATGCGCCTGTGGTGCATATGTTATATTTATTTAATAGAATAGCTCATTTGACTCGATGTCCCAATAACATGTTAAATTTGTAATATTTGTAAAGCCATAGAATTTTACTCCTGAAAACCTTGAAAACAGTAAAATTTTCTTTTTATTCTAAAGGGGCATTAATTTAGGGTCGTTGTCATTTCCCAGAATTCCTATATCAATTCGAGCTTTTGTTTAGACGTAATATATACATTAGCACATTGGGTGGTATAAGTTATACTACAACTCAATGTTCTAAAAACATGATACATATTTATGACATCTATTATATTAAAAGAAAGTTTAAAAACGAAAGCCTTACCAATTAATTTTTTCAGTACTTTTTATAACTTTTACTAAAATTTATTTTGCAAAAAAATATATTCTTTTTGAAAACAAAATTTTTTTTGAAGAGCATATGATTTCCCAATATTCCTTTCCTTTTGAAAACCTTTGCACTCAATGGAAAATTCTTCTTATTCTGAAGGGGGGATTAATTTGAAGCCAGTAGCATTTACCAGAATTCCGCCACCAACTATAGTTATGATTTAAAACATTATTTACAATAAGTATGTTAGGTTTTATGAGTTACATTAATTCCAACTGCTAGCCAACATGACGTATTCATTATTAGAATTGCTCATACGACTCGAGGTACCAAAACGTGATACAAATTAGAAAAACAAAATTTACACAAATTGATATTTTCAGCATTTTTTCATTCTTTTATTAAAATTTATATTTCACACAAAGATATTTGGAAAACTATAGAACTTCCTTTTGTAAAAGCATTAGAAATTTCTACTTATTCTAAAGGGCGGATTATTTTGAAGCCACTATTATTTTATAATATAATTTATCTATTAGGTTGTATAAGTTACATTAATTTCGACTGCTATGAAAAGCTACTGGCTGTTATGTACACATTACAAATTTCTTCTTATTCTGAGGAGGGATTAATTTGAAGCCAGTAGCTTTTGCCAGAACTTCTAGATCAATTCGAGTTATTGTTTAAAACATAATTTATAATTAGTACATTATGTTGTATGAGTTATACTAATTTTGAGTGCTAGCTCCTATGACGTATGTGTATATTTATTATTATTTATACGACACAATGTACCATTAAATATTACACTATTACGATATTAATTACATTAAAAGAAATTAACAAAAAAGTTTTTCCAATTGCTAAAGAAAAAAGCTCTTTAATACAGATTTCAGACTTAAACCAGTCTAACCCATTGGGCTGTCTTTCGTTAAATTATATATAGTATTGTTTGGCAAATAATAGCTCTAATTGAAAGTTTTTACAGTCTCAAATGTATCGATGGCTTTTGCCAGAACTTCTAGATCAATTCGAGTTATTGTTTAAAACATAATTTATAATTAGTACATTATGTTGTATGAGTTATACTAATTTTGAATGCTAGCCCCTATGACGTATGTGTCTGTTTATTATTGGAATCGCTTATACGACTCAATGTAGCATTAAAATATTACCTTATTACGAAAATAATTACATTAAAAAAAGTTTTCCAATTGCTAAATTAAAGCTCTTTTTTTACATATAGGTTCAGGATTTACATTATAGGTTCAGGATTTTATTTGCTAAATAATAAATCTATATTTAAAAGGGTTTACATTCCGAAATATATGTACTTTTGGTTGTCTTTAGGGATGTTTCGTTAAGAATATTTAGGTACAATTTAATTATTTACTTTGAAATGTCTTTAGGGTCCTTTCTTTAAAAATATATAAAATATCGTTAATATGTGTACCTTAGATTGGTGTAAAGGCTTGACATTTGATTAATGGCTTTATTTTTCATAATTTCTACTAACTTTAATTATTGATTTGTTCTTTTTAATTTATTATTATATTTTTTTTTTTTTTGAAAATTATACTGTGTCTAATGTTTTATATTTTTTCTCTCTGCTTTTCTCCCATATCTAGGCTTACTCTGGCATGGTACCGATCAAACGTCCTGCTGCTGAAAAATCTGGCATTCCTGTGTATCCCGGTGCAACCACATACCAACAGTTAATGCAATTGCAGCAGCCATTCGTACCAGTCTCATGTGAGTATCAAACTCAAAATAGCACAAGCTCTTCTACTACTGCTCCTACTACTACTACTACTACCAATTGTAATACTACTACTACCAATATTATCAATTGTAATTCTACTACTATTGCTGCTAATGTTGCTAGTGCTGCTGCTACATCAGCAACATCAACAACAACAACAACACCATTATTAGGTGCTAATTTAACACACCAACAACACCTACAACAACAGCTACACCTACACAACCAACAGCAACAACAACAACAACAACAGCTGTATTTACAAACATCCTCAACAACACCATCATCCGCATCCGCATCCTCCTCTTCGTCCATATCCGCCATCAACATTAATAATACCCAAAATACCCCGAACATTTTAAACACCAATACCAATATCCCTCCACCACCACCACCCACCCAATCCTTATCCAACAACAACACCAACCACACAAACACCACCACCACAAACAACAACAACACCAATCTTAGTAATATTAGTTATAATGCAATGTCGTGTGAAATGTCGTCGCCTTCGTCGACACCACCACCACCAACAACAACAATAACTACTGCTAGTAGTAGTAACAATAGTAATTTGACGATGAGTTCATTTAATGCTAGTAATAATATCAATAATAATACTGTAAATGACAACAACAATTGTAGTAGTAACAACAACAGCAACAACAGTAATAGTGAGAACAACAACAGCAACAATATTACTAGTAATAATAATAATAATTGTTTATCGTATGTTAATAATAATTTAAATAATAGCTCTAGTCTTAAGTTGAGCCCCTATCCGAATAGTCCTTCTTCTAACACTAACACAGCAGCAGCAACAGAAGCTGGAGCAGCAGTTGCCACCTCAGCAACTGCAACTTCGGATTCGTGTAATCCTCAGGATTCGTCGAATTCCCAATTGAACTCTTTAGAAAGCTCTGCTTCGCCTTCAGCGGCTGCCGAGGGACATTACAACAGTCATCCTGTCGATCAGGATATGCCAGCGGACAATGAGACAACATTGTCCAGCAGCAATCAGTCTCAGGATCAGGGTAGCGATAAGCTTAACGAGGGCATTACTACAGCCTCAGTGGCTACAAATACTCAAGCTAATCTAATGAATGGCACCACCTCAGCTGCCCCCATCGCCTCCAAAGATTCTTCTTTGTCCCCCACCAAGGCTAGCGTAAATGGCCACCATGATGCTCTTGCGCACGAAGTGACATCGCTTAATGGTGGCTCTGTGTCTACGGTCACTCTGCAAAATGGCTATGCCTCCTCCACCCCTAGCGTTTCCACTCACTCCACCGGCATTTTGCCCACACCACCCTTGCCAGCCACCTCGTCAGTGGTGACGAATGCCTATCAAGCCCATCAGAATATGCAGCGGTTGTATCAACAATCGTATAATGCCGCCGCAGCCGCCGCGGCAGCTGCCACCTCCTCAGCCTCGCCCTATGCCACTGTAATGACCAGCTATGCCAACTCGTTGCCAGTTTCCTCCAACTCCTCCTCGGTACCCTATTACACGTCACAGGCTATCACAGTACCTTCGTATACCACAGCGGCAACATATGCCGCCTATGGCGGTTATCCCAGTTCCACCAGCACTGCCTCGGGCGGCTATTATGCCGATGCTGCGGCTTTGGCCAAAGAAGTGGCTCAAAAGAATTATGCCAATGCCGTGAAGGTGGCCAATGCTAACGCCAATTCCCTAACCGGTAAACCTTTGACAGCGGCCGCCTCACCGGCCTATGCGGGCATGGCTTTGAATAAGGCCGCCTATTTGACGGCGCACAATACCGCTGTACCCCCGCCCACAATGATGTCGCAACATGCCGCTTTTATGCAAGCTCATGCCGCTCAACAGCAAGCTGCTGCCGCCGCAGCAGCCGCTCAAATGCGTTCATACAGCACTTTGTCCAATGCTGGTTTAGCGAGCCAAGTGGGCACACAAGTACATGGCGCCAGCGCAGCCTCCGCCGCCACGTCCGCCGGTCTTTTACAGCGCCCACAATCGGCGGCTACCGCCAGCTATATGCAAGCGGCTGCCGCTCAAAATGCCGCCCTTATGAGAGGGCAACCCATGTCCATACAAGCGGCGGCAGCAGCCAGTGCCGCGCAATCGCAATATGCCGCCCAAGCTCAATATGCCGCCCAAGCCCAATATGCCGCCCATCCTCAATATGCCGCTGCCTTGCAACAGCATCAGCAGCAGCAACAACAACAGCAGCAGCAACAGCAGGCCGCCTATTTCTTTCCCGGTATGATGCCCGGCTATCCCTTTGCCGCAGCCATGGGAGCTTTGCCTGCAGGCGCCACAGCTTTACCCGCCGGCATGACTCATGCCTCGGCAGCTCAATATGCGGCGGCCGCTGCGGCCTCAGCCAATCCAAATGCCTCAAATAGTGCTTTGGTTTTAAATCCCTTCAAGAAAATGAAAACATCTTAAGAAGGGCAACTGAATGAAATTCACAACAAAACAGCAACCAACGAATAAAAGCTTTTTTTCACAAAAAGCTTTTTCGACTTCGACTCTTAAGGGAATTTTGCTTCAAAAACCTTTTCCCACCCACCCTCACAGACACAAAAGCTCTTTCAAACTTAAAAGTTTCCCAAGCTTTTGAGGGGCGGGCGGGGGACGGGGTGAACAAATAACCCCCTTTAAGCTTAATATTAAGTTCATGTACTTAATTATGTTAATAATGTTTATTTCCGAAAACAAAAAGAAAATAAGAAAAATAGTAACAAAACAACTTGTGCCTAAGTTTCCAGGAAAAAAAAGAAATATAATGAAACATTTTTTAAAAGTTTTCATTACACTTGAGTTCGTTGAGTTTTTTTACGCTCACCTCAGTCTCTCCCACTCTCTATCTTTTAATAAGTAAATAAAAACCTTAAAGAAAAAGAGTAGCTATCTATGTACCCACCCTTAGCCAGTTTCGAACTTAAAAAAAAACACTACCTGAATGGTTTCGTAATAAGAATATCATTTACATTAGAACAAAACACTCTCTCCCTCTCTCTTTGTCGATACCTTTACCTGTTTGAAATCTTGCAACAAACTGCAAACATTTTAAAATTAGCTAAAATAAAATATTACAAAAAAAGTCTCGAAAAAAAGCTCGAAGTCCCAAAATGTCCTACGTTTCTTATAAGCAAAATTATTTTTCTTAAAAAACTATTTGGTTTATTTTAATTTAGTTCAGTTTCAAAGTGCCACATTTGCCTTTAAAGCTTTAAAAAGCATGTTTGAAAAAAGCTTTGAAAAATATACATACAATGACTACATTATCAAAGTCCTTTTTGACATATTCCGGTAGTAGAGAGATTTTTGAATTATTAATATATATTCAAGTATTTTCTTGAAATATATTCAAAAGCTGTCTATAAAAACTGAAATTTTTTCAAACCATTGATTAATTTTGAATATTTAAAAAAGCTTTAATAATAATCTCATATTTTCATCATATTTAAAAAGCTTTCAGTCTTATAAATGACTTTATATCAATTCCTGTTGTTTTCAAAAGCTCTATAAAGTTAAAATGTGTTTTGAAAACCTTCTTTTCTTCATAATCCGAAAAAAGCTTTCAGTCATATAAAACACCTTATATTCCTGTTGTTTTCAAAAGCTCTATGAAAATAAAATGTATTTTGAACTTTTTTTCTTCATAATCTGAAAAAAGCTTTCTGTCATATAAACTTGTATTATATTTCAAAGCTCAACTAAATCTTTAATGAAGGATACAATCTATAAAAAGCTCTCTATAAAAACTGAAAATTAGGTTCAAACCATTTATTAACTTAGAATTTGTAAAAAAGCTTAAATAATGCCATATTTTCCTCAATTTTTAAAAAAAAAGCTTTCAGTCATATGATATCCGTCATATTAATTCTTGTTGTTTTCAAAAGCTCTATGATATTAAACATCTTTTAAAACCTTTTTTTTATAATCCCAAAAAAGCTTTCAGTCATGTAAACTTGTATTATATTTCACAGCCCAACTAAATCCTTAATGAAGTATACAATCTTAAAAAAAACCTCTCTTGCAAACCATTGATTAACTTAGAATTTGCAAAAAAAAAAGCTTTAATAATGCCATATTTTCCTCGTTTTTTAAAAAGGCTTTCAGTCATATAAAATCCCCCATATTAATTCCTGTAGTTTTCAAAAGCTCTATGAAATTAAAAATTTTTTTAAAAGACCTTTTTTCTTTATATTCCAATATAACCTTTCAGTTGTCAACTTGTATTATATCTGAAAGCTTAACAAAATCTTTAATGAAGTATAAAATCTATAAAAAATTGCTAATTATTTTAAAAAAGCTTTTATTTTTAAAGCTTTTGTCACATTTTAGGAGAAAGCAATGAAATGTAAAGCATTTTTTAATATTTCCTATGAACTCGGTTATATTACATAAATTGGATTTATAGAAACAGAATATATAAAATCTTTAAAAAAAAATTGAAGTGTCTCAGAACTTTTTCTAAGCTTTCTGTAAATATTATATCCGAAAGCTCATTTAATTTTCTACTCAAGTTTAACATTTTTAAAAAGCTTTAATTTAAATAGTTTGAAAACTTTCTGTAAACTCATTATATCCGAAAGCTCATTTAATTTTGTACTCAAGTTTAACATTTTTAAAAAGCTTTAATTTAAATAGTTTGAAAACTTTCTGTAAACTCATATTTTTAAACAAAAATTCAAGTTTTGAGAAAGTTTTCATTTAATATTTTAAGAACAGAAACTCTAAAATCGATTAAACATTTTTCAAAAAAAACTTTATTTTGAAGAGTTTGAACACTTTTTCTGAAAATTCTGTAAACTCATATTATAGTCTAAAGCTCATTATTGAAGTATAGCAACGATAGAAAATTTCAAGTTTTAAGAGAGCTTTAACTTTGCAAGCTTAATTTCATATTTTAAGAACAGAAGCTCTAAAAACGATTCAAAATTTTTCAAAAAATGCTTTAATTTAAAGAGTTTGAAAACTTGTTTCTAAATATTCTGTAAATTCATATTATAGCCAAAAGCTCATTGCATTTTTTATTGAAGTATAACAACGATAAAAAATTTCTAGTTTTAAAAAAACGTAATTCAGAGCGCTTTCTAAAAAAAGCTCCCAGTGTTTTCCTACTTCCGAAAGCTATACGAAATCTCAAACAAAATGTAAAACGGATTTAAAAGTCTTAAAATTTTGTAATAAAGCTTTAATCTTCTAACAGCTTTAATTTTAAAAAAGATTTTCATATGTTTATTTCTTATGTACAAAGCTTCAAAGACATATTGTTTTCGAAGGAAAATTTATTTATTTCTTAAAAGCTTTTATTGTTCCTAGCTTCTCCTGATTATTTTATCAGTTTTTTTTTCTGTAAAATACAACTTTTCAAAGCTCTGTTTTGTACTTAACTTCTATAAAATTTTAATAAATTTCCTGAGACTTACCTGTATTAAGAAATTTTTAGAAAGCTTTTAAATATACCTGCTTACAATGGCTTTAATACAAATTATTACTGTTTTCTCTCGAACTTTATCCTTTTCAAATTCAAACTTTTTACCGAAATATCCACAAGACTTCTGCAAAACTATCAACATGCATTGACAATTACATTTCGAAATTTTTTGTAAAATCTGTAAAAGCTTTCTTCAAAGTTTTATTGGGTCTTTCAGAACTCTTAAGAGCTTTAAAAGTTTAACATTTTAAACCGAAATATTGCATTGGAAATTTATAGTGAAATCTGCAAAAAAGCTTTTTCTTTATAATTTACTGTGGAATATACAAAAAATCTGTAAAAAATCTATTTTATTTTATTGTATCTTACAGAACTCTTAAAGGCTTTAAAAGTTTTGCAATTTAAACCGAAATATTTCTTAGAGTTTTGCAACTTTATAGTAAAATCTGTAAAGCTTTCTCTGCATAATTTGCTGTGAAATATAAATTTTTCTAAGAAAAGCTAAATTACCAAAATATTTAGAATAATTTGATTATGCTTTTATTGGGAAAGCTTATAGGCAATTCAACATACATTACCTTAGTAAATTTATGAAACCTGCTTTTCATTGCCATGCTTACAATTACATTTCCAATTGTTTTTGCGATATCTATAAAAGCTTTCTATTATGTTTTACTGATTCTTCCAAATCTCATAAGAGCTTTAAAAGTATGCCATTTGAAACCGAAGTATTGCTTAGAGCTTTTAAACTTTATATTGAAATCTGTAAAAGCTTTCTATAATATACTATGAAACATAATAAACATAAAAGCTTAAATGAGAAAAGCCCTGATTTCGTCTAAAATTGCTGATATTGATTATATCGGTTAAAAAGCTTTTAAGTAATTTTTTTAAACTGGAATGTTGTTTAGAGCTTTTGGATCTTATAGTAAAAGCTTCATATTTGTTTGTTTAAGTTTTATTGCCGAAAGCTTATAATTTCCAAGTAATTTATAATATCTGTGTTTTACATTTTTGGGACTTCTAGATATCTTAAAAGCTTTTGAAGTTTTAACTAAATATTGCTTAGATATATAGGTTTACGTTTTATTATGAAAAATGTATTTTTCTACAAAAATTGTTTTCAAAGCCATAAGCTTTTAATTTCAATTGTTATTGATAAAATAATTATTCAAGGCATCACTTGGGACTTACGTAGGTCTAACAAGCCTTGTAAGCTTTTCTTTTTCATATCAAAAACATGTAATTGATTTGTCACTAGTTTTTTTACCTGGCTTGTAATTTTTGTCAGAAATTACTTATATTGTTAATAGTGGTATTCTGGGACTCAGTAGTCTTAAAATTAGTTTAGAGCTTTTGTTTAATTTTAAAATGTTTTAAGTTTAGTTGCAAAAATCTTTCCCCTTTTCACTTCTGTTATCGTTAATGTTACCTCTAAAGCCCAAACATCTGTTGAATATTTGGTTATTAGTAGTTTTTACCCCCCAAACTGCCTTTGTCGCCAGTCCGCTACTCTCTCTCTCTCTCAATGCCCAGACTTTAAATATTGAATGCCTTAATTTTGCCATACGTTTTTTATAGTTTTTGTTTAATTAAGTTCCGCCCCCCAGTGAGTGATGTTGATTTTTATTAAGTGATTATTTATTTAGTCGTCTGTTTAAGTTTTTTTTTTAATTTTTTGCCATCATTAGAGCTTTACAAAAGCTCTTTTTATATTTACAAATTAGGTTCCTTTACTCTTAGGTTTTTTATGTTTAATTTATTTAGAACGAAAACTAAACAACACAAACGAAATATATATACAAAAAAAAATAATAATAATAATAATAAAACGAAGTACTGTGATAGCTTTTAACTTGTCATGTCTCTAGAACGAAAACACCCCCCACTCCAACACGAAAAGAAAACAAGAAAACTTAGATAAAACCCCTAAACAAAAAAGCTTGACTTAGTACTGCGTTAATCCTTAGTTGTTACACAAAAAATGAAAAAAATTCACACGAAAAAGAAAAATTTACTAACATTTTAACGATTTAGGTTCCTAACAATTAGCAACTAAATTAAAAACTAGCAAAGAGAAATTAATTAAAAAGAGATAAAAGCTAAACACTGTTATGCTTGAAGCTTAAAGCTTTCTCTCAAAAGGTCTGTGGAAAGTTTGAGGGTTTTGTTGCCCCCCAAAAAGCTAAAAGTTGTTTAAGCTTTTTCATTTGGTGTTTACTGTTTGGCTTTGAGTAATTCAAAGCTTTGATTGCTTATGTAGTAATGCCCTTTATTAGCTTGAAAGCTTCTCATTCAATGTGCTTAAAACTAGTTATGAAAACATATTTTATATAGTATATATGGAAGAAAAATATGTGTGTGACTTATATAAAAAAATTAAAAACCTACATAAATTTGGTATGTTTACAAAAAAATGAAAAGCTCTCTGCCTTGAAACTGTTGTAATGTTCTCTCTTAATTTTTTGTCTCTCTCTCTCTGTCTGTCTCTAAGTATATCTCTCTCTATCTTTATATACATATGTATACCTAAATCTTTTCTTTGATTTGGTTAAGATTTTTATTAGTTTTTTCAATTATAAATTTTAAGTAACTTTTTTTGAAACAGCCCAGTTTATGGCATCTTTTAAACTTAGACAACGAAATGTATAGAAACAAATTAAAAGAGAAATTTAAAGATTTTTCTTTTTTAATAATTTTTAAATATTCTTTTTAGTTTTAAAATGACTTAAAGCCGTCTTTTTTTATTAGTTTTTCTTTACAAATAAAAAGAAATCCATGGTTATGATTTTTTTCTGTCCTACTACTTATTGTTATGTTAGATCTCGCTTTTTACCTGTAATTGTTTTTTTTTTGATATTTATGTATTTTTTTCTCTCTATTTTATTTTGTGTTCTAACTCCATGTTTGCCAAGTATAATTTAATTTTTGAGTTAGTTTTAAAAACAAGTCTCTAGTTTTTGATAATTATTATAGTTAGCCTCTTTTTGAGTTTAAGCTTAAGGGAAATGTTTCTTTTTTTAAAGACATTTTCCACACTTATTTGACTCTTAAAAAAGTTCATGACACTCTATACTATGCCACAACAAACCCCCACAATTCCCTCACACCATCAACTAAACACCATCGACACCCTGCCTCCCCTTCCCGCACCTCCATCCGCCCTTTAGACATTATTAATCCCTCCTTGTTCCAAACACTTGATTAAAATTTGAAAAATTTACAAACAAAAAATTCTTTGAAAACTAAACTTTTTTATGTACTGTACTTGAAATATTATGATAAAATGTAAGCAATAGAATTGTAAAAAATGCTATTAAAAGAAATCAAGTGAAAATTTATTTTCTTTTGTATTTAAAATGCAAAAAGATCAGACCTTAAAAAACTTGCTAAATATTTAATGTAATTTTTACTATCTCTACTCTATTTCTTATTAGTTGTTCTAATTTGTGTTAGTTATAAAATCACCAGCAAAAAAAAACAAAAAGCAAAACAGAAAAAATTATTTCGATTATAAGCATTGTAATAAACGTACACCTATTTTTTGTGCTGTATTAATCTCTAAAAAAACAATTTGTTTACATTTTCATTAATTATTATTATTATTATGTTTTACCACCTCTTTTTTGTTTAGTAACCTATTTTTATTATTATTAATTAGTTTACCTTTAATTACTTAATTAATTGTGTTATTAATTTTTGTTAGCTCTTATCATAATATTACAAAAGCTAAAATCTAATGTTTTCTTTGTTAAAAAAAAATTGTTTTGAAAATATATTAAAAAAAAACATAAATAGTTTGTGTAAAAAAACAAGAAACTCAATTGGTATTTATTTATTTTTTGTTGTTATTAGTTTTTCCACTCTCTCTCTCTCTCCCTCCCCAAATACAAAGTGTAGCTTTTTGCCTCTCTTTTTGTTATCACACTGTTTTGTTTTGGGTTAAGGTCTTCGCTATACTTTTTGTTGCTATCTTGTTTTTATTAAATTGGTTTACATTTTCACTTTTTCACTATCTCACCACTGTCTCACTTTTTCACCAAAATGTTAAATGTTTAGTTGAACTGTTTAACCGTCACTGTCAACAACAACCAACCAACCAATCAATTAAGCTTGTGTTTATGTTTTTTGGTTTAGGTCTTAGCTAAATGGTATAACTCTCTTCTTGTTTACTCTACACTTTTTTGACTATATATCTCTCTCTCTCTAATTATGTGCCTTTTTTGTTAGTTTAATCATCAAACTTTTAAAGTTTGTTTGTTTATGTTTAACTCTCTGTTTTGGGAAGACAATACAATTTATAAAAAACAGCTTTTTAATTTCTAAGTTTACTAAGCTTATTTTGCCAAAAGCATTTTGTTGGTTTATTTTTAAGTTAAATGCTTTTCATATTATTATTTTAATTATTCAAACTAATTTGCAATTTTTTTGGTATTTTATTTAATAAATATTTTTTTTAATCTAAAAAATTCTAGGCCCCCAAATTTACTAAAACAAAAAATATTGAAGAAGATATTTAAAATTGTTAAAATTATGCTGTTTTGAAAAAGTTGAAACAGATATCAGTAAAACTAAAAAATGTAACGGTGGAATAAATTATCTAAAAATGTTCCTATAGAACTAGTCGGAAAGTGGAAATTCGAGGAAATTCTGTACATTCACAGAAAAAAATCAAAAATAAGAATAACACATCGAAAAGTGGAAATTCGGCCGTACCGTAAATTCACATAATATATATGACAATTGAAAAAATTTCTATATTCAATAAAAAAATAAATGGTTTAACTAATTCATATAAAAATGCCACAATTAAAAAATTATCGAAAATTTTATTTTTTTTATAATTAATAAATTCAACTGAAAAATTCTCAGTTGTTGCAATTGAGTTTTTAAATTCGGCAGTACCGTAAATTCACATAATATATGACAATTGAAAAAAAGTCTATATTCAATAAAAAAATAATTGGTTTAACTTATTCATATAAAAATGCCACAATTAAAAAATTATCGAAAATTTAATTTTTTTTATAATTAATAAATTCAACTGAAAAATTTTCAGTTGTTGCAATTGAGTTTTTAAATTCGGCAGTACCGTAAATTCACATAATATATATGACAATTGAAAAAAAGTCTATATTCAATAAAAAAATAATTGGTTTAACTTATTCATATAAAAATGCCACAATTAAAAAATTATCGAAAATTTAATTTTTTAATAATTAAATAAATTATGAAAGGAAAAATTCTCAATTGTTGCAATTAGGTTCTTAATTGAAGATAAATCAATTTCCAGTCATAAATAAATTTCATCATTGAAGTCAATTAATATTTTATTTAAATTCATTGATTGACTAAAATTTTTATTGAAGATGTTTAAAGTCATTCAACAAAATTAATTGAATTGACTCCCTAAGCTTTACAACTTTCTTCGTAAAATCGTCAATAATATTTAATTTTCTATAACTAATCGGATACAATTAAAAAAAAATAATTGGTTTAAATAATTCGCAGACTAAATGCCACAACTAAAAAAAAAATAAAAAATCGTTTCTATCTGCAATTAACAAATCAATAGATTCAACTAGAAAATAATAATTGATTCAATTGAGTTTTAAGCTAAAGATGGATACATTTTCAATCATACAAATTTATAATATCAATTAATTAATATCTTCAATTGATTAAATCAAATTTTCTATTAAAGATTATAAAAATCTTTCAACAAAATTAATTGAATTGACTTCCTAAGCATTATGACTTTCGCATAAAAAGCTCCAATAATAATTACGTTTTTGTAGTTATGAAAAAAACTTGCAATTTTTTTTATTTTTTTTTTTGTAATTAAGTGGATATAAAAGGCTTGTTAAAAGAAACTAATGAGTTCAAGGTCAAAAGCAATAAATCTAGAAAAGTTTCTACATTTTTAAAAATTTTGCGAAAATGCATTTTTGCTGCATCCTTTCATAATATCTGAAAAATAAAAATTAAAAAATATTCGTCATATATATAAAGTCTTGTGCATAAAATCCACTGTCCGACAAAGAGAACAATTTGCAATATTTTAAAATTTATATTTTCTTATTGAGACGTGATAAAAAGCCCTACTAAAAATGCTTTCTCGCTTAATGTTATTTCAAATATTCTCTCATAAAAATGTTTTTTTTTTTATGCAGGTTTTCAGAAGATGAAAATTATAAATAACAAAGGTGTCCTATAAAGGAGTCCATTATGTCATAAAATGGCAATATATTCTAAAACTAACTAATATCTCCATCTTGAAATGTATATTTTCTAATATCAAGGTGATAATAAGCACTAGTTAGAAAGTTTTTTCGCATAAATGAAATTTAAAAATCTCTCGTGAGAATAAAACGGACTCAAATGATAATTTTTTAGTGTGTGGTAATACATGATACGAGAATACCCAGAATAATTCACACTATTCTTTATAGTGGTAAAAATCTAGATCTTAAAATTTCTATGTACTATCTTGACCTTGATAACAAAAGCTTTACCTAGAAAGTTGTCTCGGAAATTTTATAATATACTCTGGTGAACTGAACAATTGTTGAATGTACATTTTTTAATATTAAAATTTTATATTTTTTAACATTTAATTTTCCTAGAAAACGTTCTCGGTTATGGAAATTTTTATATATATTACGGTGAAGTGAAATGGCATCGTTTTTGCTGCAATCTTTCGAAAAATTTCCTAAAGATAAAATTACAAATACTATTTACAGATTAATATTCGTCATGATTTTATTTCTCAAAAGAACTATTTTCTAGATATTAAAATTTTCTATTTTCTTATTTTTATTTAATAAAAAAAGCTCTAGATAAAAAGCTTTATCGCTTAAAGCCATTTTACATATTCTCTTCTGAGAATAAAATGGGCTCAAATTTGTGCGATAAAAAATACACTCAGAATAATTTTCATTTTTCTAGGTCTTAAAATGTGTACGTCCTATTTTGAGCTTGTTACCAAGCTTAGCAAAAGCTTTCTCGGTTATGGAAATTGTAAATATAATATGGTGAACTGAAAAGATGTTAAATGAAAATTTTTGAAAATAATACAAATTCATATTCGTAATAATTTTTTCTAAAAAGAACTATTTTCTACATCTTAAAATTTTCTATTTTCTTATATGGATTTGACAAAAATCTTTTTCGCTTAAAGCCATTTTATATATTCTTTTATGAGACTAAAATGGGCTCGAATGAAATTTTTTTAATGTGCGGTTAAAAAATTTACTCAGAAAAATCGCCATTTTTCATGGTCTTAAAATGTCTAAACTGCTCAATGTTGAGCTTGATAACAAGCTTTAGCTAGAAGGCTTTTTTGGTTAGGGACATTTTTAAATATACTATGTTAAAGTGAAACGCGATCGTTTTCTCTGCAAGCTTTAGAGAAATTTCCTAAAGATAAAATAACAATATAATACAAAATTATATTCGTCATAAAAATAAAGTAATTTGCATAAAATATCCACTTTTTTCTAGAGAGAACTATTTTCTACATCTTTAATTCTATATTTTCTAATTTGGACTTGATAAAAAGCTGTAGTTACAAAGCTTTCTCCTTTAAAACAATTTCAAATATTCTCCCATAAAATAAAATGCGCTAGAATAACAATTTTGGACTTGATAAAAGCTGTAGTTAGAAAGCCTTCACATTTAAAACAATTTCAAATATTCTCCCATAAAATAAATGTGTGGTATTACAGAATATAGTCCGAAAAATTTCCACTTTTCGTTTAAAAAAAGTCTATTTTCTTTCGACTTGATACTAAGCTTTTCCTATAAAGCTTTCTCGATTATGGACATTTTTAAATATACTCTGCTGAAGAAAAACATGCTCTATGGAATTTTTTTAATATTAATATTTATTTTTGGTAACTCGGACTTGATAAGAAGCTTTCCCTAGAAAGCTTTCTGGGTTATGGTATTTATTTAATATACTCTGATGAAGTAAAACGGGCTCGAATGATAATTTTTAAATATGTGCTACTATAGAATAAATTCAGTTTTGGTAACAGAAATTTAAAATTTTGCAGATTTTTAAATGCCTTTCTTAAAATAAAAAATTAAAACAAATTTATTTATGCGTACATCACAATGTTTCGCATCAAATTTCTATAACCTAAATTAACCGTACCAAATAAAAATATTTAATACAGTTCAAATACTCCTACCAAAAACTAAAATAATACAATATCGAAAATATTGAATCCGTCCGCTTTCGATAAGGCGTTTTTTTTCATCCTATTGTAGAACAAAAATGTATCCCAATAATATATAAAAAGAAAGTGAAGTGGAATAGCGGCAAAAATTATTAAGAAGGATCAGGAAATAGATAGGAAAAACTGCTGAATAATTATGAAAGTTTTGTTTGCCATTATTGTCGCATTTCTATACACAGACAGATTTTTTAAGTATAATTCCAGAATGGTTTTTGTAGAAATTAAAGAGTTTTTGAGGCGATTCTGAAGTGCAAAATCAATATGAGTATTTTGAGAAGTTATGAGAATACTTGAAATAATCAAAAGGTTGAAAAATCAAAAGATTTAAATCGAATAATCTTAATTAAGTCCCTTATGAATAATAATGAAAGTTTTGCTTGTGGCTGTTTCAGCATTTCTATCTAACCGATTTTTAAAGAAAATAACTAAATGGGATAGTTCTGAAGGACCCAATCAACATGAGCGAAAGTATATTCTAACACTGACGATTTAAATTGAAAAATTTTCATTAAGTCACGTATGAGTACTAATTTTAATCATACTCAACCTATAGGGTGGTTCCTATTAATAGTGTCAACAAATTATAAAGGACCATCAGGAAGTCGATGGGAGCAAACTGCTGAAAAAGTATTGCTTAAGGATAATTCCAGAATGATTAAATAGAAAATAAATATGTTTTGAGACAATTCTGAATTACAAAAATCAATGTGACTATCTTGGGTTGTTATGCGAAAGCATGAAAGGCCCAAAAGCTTTAAAAACTAACAATTAGAATTCGAAAATCTTCATTAAGTTGCTTATGAATAATTAGGAAAGTTTTACTTGTGGTTGTTTCCGCATTTATTAACACTGTCAGATTTTTTGAGTATAATTCCTTTGTGTTTCAATAGAAAAGTAGGGTACAAAAATAGTTTTTCAGATCATTCAAATTCAATTTGAGTGTCTTGAAAAGATTTGCGAATAGATCTTTAAAGGATTTAAAAGGGTTCAATTTAAATGACGTGTTTTTGGGTTAACATTTAAACGAATATCTTGAAAGGTTACTTAAAGCTCTATGAAAGCTTTAAAATGCAAATATGTATCAATTCATTCTATTAACATTAATCATACGCAACCTCTGCACATTTTGCCATTACCGTTAATGATACGCAACCTAGACTGATGTTTCTTTTGTTGTCAATCATACGCAACCTCTACAGAGTTTGGTAGTATTGTCAAGCATACCTATACAATTAATACCAATCATACGCCCCATAAATCATTGAAAGATTAAATAATTCAATCTTTTTGGAGTTATCCTGTTTAGAATCTGGGTCTGGACAACTTTTTTTGGTAGTATTATAGCAAATCAAACATGTCAACCATTTTGGAATTATCCCTCGAGATTCTTAAAACTGTTTTTGGGCTGTTCCATTAAATAAAGTATTTCAACATTTTTGGAATTATCCTTCTTAAATCTGGGTCCTTTTTTCATTGTTTCTAGAAAATCAAATATTTCAACCATTTTGGAATTGTCCTCCATACATTAAAAATCTGAAGAATAATTTTAGAAAGACTCACTTTTTTACTTATAGCATTTATTTTGAACCTTTCATTTATCTTTTTTTTAATATATTTCTTTTTTATAATCCCAACATTTATTTTTATATATATTTTTTTAATTTGAATGATAATATTGAGCAAATTATAATAATTGTTTTTTTGAAAAACAGTTTCTTACAACTTTCACCAATTTTTCTAAAAAACATAAATAAAATACATAACAAAAAATTACAAAAAAAAAGTTTTAACAAAAAATATAGATAACAAAAAACGAAAAGAACTCTTTGCATGTTTGTTTAAAAAACGAACCTACTATATAAGTTAAATAATGATATATATTTATATATATAAACATATATATACACACACATACACACACACAAAAACACACGTAACTAGTAACACTATTTTAAACTAAAAAAAAGATTGATTTTATTATGAGAAACCCCCGAACGAACAAAAAAACTCAATATTAACAAATTGAAAGAAGAAGAAAAACTCCACAAAAAAATTAACAATTTATTCACAGAAGACAAATATTATATTCAACTTGTATTTATAAACAATTATTGAGATGAAAAAAATATATAGAACTCATAAAAAACATGTATGCTGAAAAACCAAAACAAATTGACTATATTTATTATTATTATTATTATGGATATATTATTAACATTTATCTATTAATAATTATTAAAGATTTTAAAAAGTAAAACCAACAAAATTGCTTTTTTTTACTTAAAAACTACTTTTTTCTTAAGTCGATCTCGAAATTTCTTTTGACTTTACGTTGTTGTGTTCGTCTTTAGAGAAACCGAATTAAGAAACGCTTTTTCCTCCTCTTCATTTTCCACATATACAATATGATTATTTTGAATTCAAAATTTTTGTTCATTGTTTTTTCTTGAAGTGCTCTCTGCGTGTGTGTAATAATCTCATCATCTACTCTTAGTTGTATGGCTCTCTCTTTGACTGTCTTTACTTTACTTCTCTTTTTTTCCATTCTCAACCACCAGAAAAAATTAACAAAAAAAAAATCAGACATATCAAAAATCCCCCTCAAAAAGAACCATTAATCCCAACAAACACACGTTTAATTCTCACGGTTGTAATCAACATATTAATATATATGTATGTATGTGTTTGTATGGCTATAGCCTAAGATATGCGAATACAGACTTACATATGTATAGATTTTTTTATAGTACATTGCGAATCTCTGTATGTGTTGCCTTCTTCGGTAATTGTTATAAATGTTTCTTGTTTTAGTTCTCAAAACCCTCAACAACAACAATCCAGAAAAAAATCACCCTTCCCCCGCTCGAAAATATACATACAATTTCGCTTAAATGGGAATTTCTTAGGTGAAGTTTCACATAAATATTGTCTTACACTTTTCGTTAAATGGTTTGGTTTCCCTTGAGTAGTCCTTTGGTTCCCGCTTTTTTCCACCCCCCCCCCCCCCAACGTTATCCGTTTTATTTATAATTTCTTCTCCTTTATTAGGTGGCTTTAGTTCCTTCATCCTTAGTATTAGTTTATTTCAGTCTTTGTTTTTTTCATATACCAAGTCCTCTGCCCGCTTTTATCTTATTTTCTTCTTTCAAAATTTATGTTTATTTACTTTTAAGCTTTTTCCAGTCTTCTAAATTTTGTGGTAAATTGTGTTTTTTTGGTTCATTTCTTTATTTATGGCCTGGTACTTTATCTTTAGTTAACGCTTTTTTATATATAAATTACAAAATTTAATTAAATTAAATTACTTTCTTTTTTCTCAATCACTTTTTGTGATGTTTATGTACCTTATTGCAAGCTTTTTTCAAACATTTCTATTACTATAATGTCAATATATATATATACATACAATACAATTACAATACTTACGTACATTTTATTTATATACATAGAAATATAAATACCAAACATATAATTACAAATATGTTAGTGAAAGTACTAAATAAACTCTTATTTCATAATTTATTTAAAAACGCAAAAAAAACAAACAAATTAAAACTTAATGTACAGTAGTAGGCTTAACGAATATTGGCGCACTGGCATTATTTTTGCATTCTATTCTCACCGAAACGTAAAAGCAATTTGAAAATATTATTAAAATTAAATAATTGTTAGTTATTCTAATATTATTATAATTGCAAAAAAGTTCTCTTAGCAGTTTATGGCTTTATACATACTTATATAATATAATTTCAAAAAAATCTGCAAAATTTAGTGAAAATCTGTGGATTGCAGCCAGCATGATTAGATGCTAGATATTGCTGCAGAAAAACCATTACTCATACGCTACGTATGTCGTGGCTTTTAGTGTTTATCATACGCACCCTGAGGCGTTGCCTGATTAATATTAATTATACGCAATACATACCGTTGTTAATCATACACCAACTAGGATCAATATAATCAATATTAATTCAATCATTCCATTATAATAAGGGTTGCTGTCATTTCTGATATTCATGTGTACGATGTGATCTCAATAATCGAACATAACGAAATATGTATTTTCTTTATATAATTGGGTTATAATTCAAACACCGGAGACTATACATTTTCTCATGAAAAAAATAATCTTTCACTATGAATACAAATGGATCGTAGATAAAAATATTGGAATCTTATTCATAAAAAAGTTATCGATGTTTTATTGAACTGATGTGTGATTTTTTTTTCAAAACGAAAATGATTTTTAAACCTTCTGTTGCATTTTTATGAAAAAGATCCTTAATATTTATCATCTTGAGATTTAAATTATTGCTAGTCATATGCGAGCTGCAGCATTGATTTAAATGATATGAATCATACGCAATATATAAACCAGTAAGGAAAGACAGAAAGTCGGGCGGGGCCGACTATATAATACCCTACACCTACCTACCAATGCGAAAATGGGCATTGCGATAAGAATTTGGCAGTGTTCATACATGTAATAAGCAAACTCTCTCTGCCGATTTTCGTACTGATCGGATATAAAACACGGTTTCTACAGTGCTTACATGTCAAATCGGGTGTAACATATATATTGGGACTATGTTTAAATCTGAACCGATTTTCCTCGAATTTGTCAGTGTTCATACATGTAATAAGAAAACTCTCTCTGTTAAATTTCGTACTGATCGGATATAAAACACGATTTCTACAGCGCTTAAATGTTAAATCGGGTGGAACATATATATGGGGGCTATATCTAAATCTGAACCGATTTTCCCCGAATTGCGCAGTGTTTTTTCATGTAATAAGAGAACTTTCTCTGCCGAATTTCGTACAGGTCGGATGTAAAATACGGTTTCTACAGCGCTATCATGTCAAATCGGGTGAAACATATATATGGGGACTATATCTAAATCTGAACCGATTTTCCCCGAATTTGGCAGTGTTTATTAATGTAATAAGAGGACTCTCTCTGCCAAATTTCGTACTGATCTGATTTAAAATACAGTTCCTACAGCGCTTACATGTCAAATCGGGTGAAACATATATATGGGGGCTATATCTAAATCTAAACGGATTTTCTCCGAATTTGGTAGTGTTCATTCACGTAATAATAAAACTCTCTCTGCCGAATTTCATAATGATCGGATGTAAAATGTGGTTTCTACAGCGCTTACATGCCAAATCGGGTGAAACATATATATGGGGACTATATCCAAATCTGAACCGATTTTAACCAATTTCAATAGGGATCGTCCTTGGGCCAAAAAAGAGCACTATGCTAAATTTCATCACAATCGGACCATAAATACGACCTGCACTTTGATTACAAGAATACATGGACAGACAGACGGACAGACAGACGGACATGGCTAAATCGACTCAGAAAGTGATTCTGAGTCGATCGGTATAATAAACAATGGGTCTATCTCTTCTCCTTTTAGGTGTTACAAACAAATGCACAAAGTCATAATACCCTGTACCATAGTGTGGTGTAGGGTATAAATAGGGCCGGCTTCTGTACCTTATCTTCTGTCTGTCTAAGGCGAACGATCAAAAATCACTCAATTATTCCGAGAAATCGATAAGACACATGAGTTTACAAATCGATGTGTCTATAGAAAAACACTTTAAAAGCTCGTACCTAAATATTTCTAACCAGCGTTTTATATAATTCAAGTTATAGTTGAGAGATTTTTTATCATATATTTTTGTTTTAAATAAGTTACAGAAACAGTCCCATAATTTTTTTCTATTCCTATTAATCATTCGCAACAAGTGTTCAATATGATCAAGTAATTACTATCTCCAGTATTGCTCTGAATTAAAATTGATAATATGCTATCAACAACGTTACACAGTGGGTATAGGCGAACAGTTTGCAATTTTTTTTTTCAAAATTCTGCACTTCGCTTAAGTATAGAAAAATCAACTTTTTTAACGAAACATGTTCCTGTTGGCTCAAAATGTTTATCGTAAATTCAGAATTTCGCTTCCAACTTTTTTTAGAGCGTGATCCACTTCGAGGTTCCCTACTTTTTTAAAGAAAAAAACACAGAAAATTCAAATTGAATGGGGAATGTTTATTATCATTTGAAAGAACATTCTTTGGCATTTATTTTTGAAGATTATCTTTATCAAATGTTGGCCGCGGCTACGTCTCAGATGGTATATCCGTTGAGTCCAATTTTCGATGACTCGTTCGAGCATTTCGGCTGGTAACTGGCGAATGACACGCGTGATTTTTTGCTCCAAGGCCTGAATCGAAGCGGGTTTGTCCGCATAAACTTTAGACTTTACATATCCCCACAGGAAAAAGTCTAACGGTGTGATATCACACGATCTTGGTGGCCAATCGACCGGCCCTAAACGTGAAATAATCTGCTCACCGAAGTTTTCTCTCAATAAATCCATTGATGCGATGTGTGGGAAGTGGCGCCGACTTGTTGAAACCAAATGTCGCCGAGATCACGAACTTCAATTTCAGGCATCAAATAGTCGGTTATCATGGCACGATAACGGTCGCCATTGACGGTTACGTTCTCACCGGCATAATTTTTGAAGAAATATGGACCGATGATTCCGGTACGTCGGATCGGGATTCGGTCAATGGCAAAAAGATAGCTCTTAACGAGAGCTAAAATATTGCTCATGGGTCGACTGGAAAGTGTTTTTTTTTAATGGACTTAGCGCAGTTGGCGAACGATTATTTTGATAATAAAACTGAATAATTTGTAAGTCTTTCCATGAAAAATGCCAAACAATACTTAACAAAAATAGCATGACAGCATGACACGACTCACACGTGATCTGTCAAAAAAGGCTATTGAAAAAAGTATCTCTACTTAGATCATTCTATATTTAAAAAACGATGATTTTGTTGTTTTAAAAAGATTAAATTTGCATTGCTTTCAATATTTCAATTTTCTTCGACAATCATCCTCAATTTTTCCACTTTTCACGAAGTAATTTCAAACTACTACTACCGCCATCTATATGTCAGTTCGGCTAATTTTGGGACTTTTCTCGTACAAGGTGGATTTCTGATTGAAAAAAATGAACGATTTAAATGTGCAATATTCAAACAACAATTGAATAAATTTCAAATTAAATCGATAATTAAAAAAAAACAATTTTTTCGAAAATCCCCCACTGCTCAACTTTAAGGGAATACTCTTAAATGATAGCAATGCTGGAGATACTAGTTCTATTCATAGTTCATAATAAAATGGACTCTATACGATACCATTAATATTAATCATACGCCACGTATGGTCGAACCTATGTAGTACCATACATCTGCATGTAGGTTGTCTAAAGATTTACAAATATACAATGACAAAATTAAATTAATGTAATTATAATTAAAAGCGACAGTCATAATTCATACAATATATACTTTTCGAAGGGAAATATATGTATAAGTTCTTAGGAAAATTGACATTTGAGTATTGTCTTACGATGCGTATGATTAATATTATTATACCTCCCTATTTGCCAAAAAGGTATGTAAGATGCCCTTATATAGGAGAAGTCAGTTTCAGCATTTAAGTCATGTGAACTATGTCCGCCAGTCCGTTCGTCTAAAATGTTAATGTATGAGAACGATCTAGTTAATGGAATTCTCTGAAATGTTGTGCACGATAATTACCTACAGTCTCTTCAAGACATCTAGGTCATGGATCCTTATGCTGAACTCCTTCTAGTACGGCTCACTTCGATAGGCGACGAAACCGGACCACAAATTTATGTCTCATTTTCCAATCTTCCTTGCTTATTAAACCTTGAAATTAGGCATAAAACAATGATGTAGCAAAACCAATAGTGCAGTGAACATGTTAAAATTAGTCACACCTTTTCTGGTACCTCCTATGAGTATATAAATTGAGAGATTCATTCGATAATTCATTGGCTTTTAACTTCAGCACAAAAGATCCCAAAGTCGGTATTTTAGGATATTTATAGTCTATCAAAAATATGGTCAACACTTCCCACCGTTCTAGCACTACCCGCAATCGCATTTCAAATTATATATAGGAAGGTAAGATTACACACCATTTGTTTTGATGCGTATGATTAATACCAATACTTTTGCTGTGATTAAAGTCGATCATACGCAACGTACACCAATAACTCAGATTAATTTTTTGTGAAATATTTAGTTTTCAAAAGTGTAAATTTCTGTCGCATTTCCAGATTTTTAAAAACACTTTGAAGTTAACTTTTTAAGCATATTTTTAATGCCATTTGTAAGTTGGAAACAAATTTTGAAAATTCAAGATATTATTTTAAGTTTTGTTGTTTAGACCAGATTTAAAGTGCAATAAAAATATCCGATTTGTAAATGAAGCTTAAAAGTTAATCATACGCACCCAGTACTTTTCCTCTTATTGCGGTTAATCATACGCAACATTTTGCTAGTAGACAGTAAACGTAGCCATCGATACATATTTCTAATAAAATCAATCATACGCCACATAATAATCTATTTATGTATAGTATTTTCCTATGTTTTTATTTCGGTCTAAAAATCTAATTTAGGTAATTCAGGCTTTTTGACTCAAGAATTTCTCTAAAGTTCTTAACAGTTAAAAAATCGGGTGTGTTTTGAACTTTAGTTAGAACGGGATATGATTATTGAAACTTTTATTATTCAATAATTAACATAATTTATAGTATAGATTATAAACTTAAAGAAACCCTTTTAACCATTTGACCCAA
Organism: Eudasyphora cyanicolor; assembly: GCA_963930755.1. Taxonomy (NCBI): domain Eukaryota; kingdom Metazoa; phylum Arthropoda; class Insecta; order Diptera; family Muscidae; genus Eudasyphora; species Eudasyphora cyanicolor. The sequence goes on from OZ005738.1 coordinate 26,978,845, forward strand.
TTTACAATGTTATGTAAATCCGCGTGATATCAAAAAGAAGCATACCTAATTTTAATTGCGTCCAGCTTTCCATTTAATTTTGAGAACATTGATTGAAAGTCAATCAATTTTTATGTTACTCATACGCTGTCGGTATAGGTTATGACATTCCGATAATAATATTTATCAATCGCAATATTTGCTAGGGTTAAAAAAACCATCCAAAGTTTGAGATAATCAAAAATTACCTTTAAAAAACTATATTTAATTTGCCAATACAAAATTACTACCGGTTCTCTTAATAATATTAATCAAATTTTCTTAGGTTTAAAATGTATCAAAATTTGAGAAAAAGAAAAAAATATCAGCTTTTCAGTCTAAAGATAGGACATCAAAATTTAATGAAGTTATTTTCATGCCAAACAAAAAAATTACTATAAAAAGTAAAAATTCTAATATTATCATTATCTCTTCGTTCGTTTAATGTCTATAGAAGAAAGCCTTCGATGTTTTGTAGCTTATTCGCAACCGGTGCATTTTCTGTCACCGACATTAATTATACGCAACCAATTCCATTTCGGACAATAATATTAATCATACGCAATATTTGCAAGGGTTCAAGAGACATCTACAACGGAAAAGTCGCAGACTTTTCCCTTTGCATAATTAACTACAAATTTTTTTTAAATAAGATTATTTACAGGACCTTAATGTTTAAGATATCTTTAGAGCAAAATTGCCACTTATAACTGTGTATTAAATTTTAGGGAATTTGATTGTTTTTTTATTAATTTCTTAAATACTGGTGTATATATATATTGACATTATAGTAAGGAAATACTCTCACCCAGCTTATGTTCTCTCCCCACTACTCCAAAAACTCTGAAACCCCCCCAACTATTGGGTAGGTCGTATAGCTTAGATGCCGTTTGCATCTTAGATTTGCATAGGATTTTTATATACAACTTCCGATGTTCCTTCTTTGAGCTGCAAACAAAAAATCTATCTATCTCTACAAATAGGTCATTGTTTTGTCGCAATTACACAATGAAAACACATATATACAACAAAAATTGCTTTACAGTTTTTCTTTGGTCGTCCTTTTTCGGTAGTGTTGCATCCAATCATCGGGGAAGTTTGTACTTGTATCTAGTTTGTAATTTCTTACTTTACAGCATGTGTACTACTTAAAAAAAACGAAACCCAAAAAAGGGCGAAAGCCCTACCACAATAAAAATATCCAGATGGGGAAAAATGAAAACAGCAACAACTCAAAAAAGCTTTTTTTTACAGGACTACCGAGCATTATTTTTTGTGTGTGTCATTTAGCATGTTTTAATAAATATGAACTATAAAAATTTGTAACCAAAAATTAAAAAAAAAATTACAAACTGCACCATCAAGGTAAGCTGCACTCACTGGCTGTAGAAATAAATAATAAATAAAAAAAACAAAAAAACTACCAAAAATGTTAAACAAAACCATCAAACTCTACTACATTACCGCTCGTAATTTCGTAATGTGTGTGCGTTTCAGAGAGACTGAAAACTCTCTGAACTCTCTATCAACTCCACTCTACTCGCCACCTCCATTGATGAATGTTTGCTAAAGTGATACTGGATCGTAAGCTTTTTTCTATATACATATTTACATACATCTCTATATATATTTACCATTTAAAAATACATCTATTTAATATCTGTATATTTAAATAATGGTTGATTTATTATTTAATTTATTTATATTTATTACTATATAGATTTGTTTTTCTCTTCATTTTCATATTGACACAAAAAACTCACAGTTACAAATTTGTTGACAATAACACATTATAGTGATATGTACAATGTTTATGTAATTATATAACTTTTTTTTATTTTTGTTTTATTGAAATTTTTTATTACTAATATTTGAGAGCAAAGAAAGAAGGAGAAGGAAGAACAAGAATGATCCTGGGTTAGCTAAAAATTTGTAGCTGAAATTTTTAAAGGACAGAAAACAGATATAGCTTAGAAATTTTGCAAAGATATCTGTGATAAATTTTATTCTCCAAAGTGGACTAAAAATTAAAAAAATAAAAAAGTTTAAAGCACTGATTTTCGATATAAAAATCTTCTATGGAATTTCTATAAATTATTATGAATAATACGCATAGTCTATGTATAAGTAGTTTCGAAGTTTTAATGAAATTTGCTTTAAAACAACATTAGTTACTATAGTTTAGCGTATTCATTTTTTGTTAAACATACACAATAGGCCGGGTCGATTTGTGGGGAGGCAAAAAAGTCGCCATTGCTCAGTGAAAATCGTATTCTAGGGATCAAAATAAGAAACTTTGCCGAAGGAACCATACCTCTAAAACGAATTCTGATGTCCCGGAATTTGGGTCGAACTTTTGGGTAGGGAGAAATTTTGAAAAATCCCACTTTGACCCATTTAGAGTGCTCCAATCGAGTCCAAATGTATGACCGACCCACCCATGCCAGTGGCACACCCCCTGGAACCCCCTGGGGGTTCCATTCCATTGGAGCACTCTAAATGGGTCAAAGTGGAATTTTTTCCAGGACATCAGAATTCGTTTTAGAGGTATGGTTCCTTCGGTAAAGTTTCTTATTTTGATCCCTAGAATACGATTTTCACTGAGCAATGGGCGATTTTTAAATCGACCCGCCCTAATACACAACCTGTATCATTGCCTGTGTTTGCGTAAATCATACGCAACCTTGGCCGCTGATTTCATTTATATTACTCATACGCACCCCATACATATGTTGATAACAATATTAAAAAAGCCGTACGTAGCTAATAAACATAGCCTGCGCTAGTTAAAAACTAGTGGCTGAAGTTTTGAAAGGACAAAAAGACATGCCGAAAGATAATATTTGGAAGTCTTGAAGTCATGTCTAATAAAAATGTTCTACAAAGAGGACTAAATATGACCTTCATAATTTCTATAAATTATTACGAACAGTGCACATAATCTATGTAGTTTCAAATTTATATTAAATTTTGCTTTTAAACATTAGTCATTCTAGTCATTGTCGCTATTTGTGTCGATCATATGCAACCTTGGTCGTTGACTCAAATTATATTACTTATACGCTCTCCCACGCAAGATAATAAAGATACGGCGTAATTGAAAAATGTTTGATGAAGGTTTGAAAGGACAGAAAGACAAGCTGTAGGATATAGCTTGGACGTTTTGAAGTCATCTGAGATAAAAATGTTCTACAAAAATACTAAATAATAAATGACCTACAGAACTAGTGTAAATTATTAGAAATTTGTATCTCAGTCATATCCAATAAAAATGTTCTCAAAAGAGGACTAAACATTTTATGGCTTTCACAATTTCTATAAATTACTAGGAACAATGCACATAGTCTACATAGTTTCAAAATTATATCAAATTGTTCTTTCAAATATTATTCCTCTTTATTGTTTAGTGTATTGCCTTTTTTGATCATACGCAACCTTGATCGCTGCCTCTCTCTCTATTCATATCAATCATACACAACCTTGGACGTTAAAATAATTTATGTTAATCATACGCAATATTAACAAATCGTATATAGCTTTTATTCGAATTTATTTCTAATCTTTCTCAGTTTCCTAGAAGTAATCATCACTAAACAAATAGTGATTATGATTCTGCACATCTTAAAAAAAATATTGTCCCATATGTAGCTATTTTGAGTACAGAGCGCAATATAGAGCCATAAAATGTTTGATTGAGGACATTTCCCTAGAGTAGAGTAGTAGAGAAGGGTAGATAAAATAGGTAACACTGGAAATTAACCTTCTAGGCATTACAACACACTAAAATAAGTCATGAATATGATTCTGCACATCTTAGAAACTAGTGCTTTCGATTGATATAAAATATTTTACCCCCAGAGGATATTTTGAAACCGTTATGTGTACCACAAAAAATCGTTGAGAGTAAATTAAATAGGTGCAGCTGCAAATTAACTTTTTTAGGCATTACAACCCACTAAGATAAGTTATGAATCTGGTCCTGCACTTCTTAGGGAGTTATGCTTTCGATTTATACAAAACATATTACGATTGGAATATATTTCGAAACCGTTAGGTGTACCACACGTATAGAGTAGATAACTTAGGTACAACTACAAGTAACTTTCTAGACATTACACCCTACTAAAATAAATTATGAATATGATTTTGCGCGTCTTAAGAACTAGAGCTTTCGATTGATATAAAATAAATTATCATTGGAGTGCATTTGAAACCGTGAGGTGGCCACAAAAACTTGTATAGGGTAGATAAAATAGGTCTAACTGGAAATTAACCTTCTAGGTATTACAATCCACTAAAATAAGTTATGAATCTGATCCTGCACATCTTAGGGAGTAGAGGTTTTGATTGATATAAAATATATTACCATCGGAATACATTTCGAACACTTTAGGTCTACCACAAAACTCGTATAGAGTAGATAACTTAGGTGAAAATGCAAATTGATTTTCTATGAACTACAGCCTACTAGAGTAAGCTGTGAATATGATTCTGCACATCCTAGGAACTAGCGCCTACGATTAACATAAAACATATTATCATTGGAGTGTATTTTGAAACTATTAGGTGTACCACAAAACTTGTATAAAGTAGACAGAGTAGGTAAAACTTCAAATTTATCTTTTAGGAATTACAATCTACTAAAATAAGTCATGAATAGGAATCTGTACATCCTAGCAACTAGGGCATTCGATTTGTATAAAATAAATTATCATTAGAGGGCATTTTGATACCGTTAGGTGTACCACAGAACTTGCATAGAGTAGATTAAGAAGGTAAAAATGCAAATTAACTTTTCTAGGGCATTACAATCCAGTGAAATAAGTTATGAAAAAAAACTTGCATAGTCTAGCTTTAAGAGGTAAAACTGCAAATTAACTTCTCTATGCATTACAACCCACTAGAACAAGTTATGAAAATGATACTGCACATCGTCAGTACTAGAAATTTCGATTGATATAAAATAAATTATCATTGGAATGCCTTTTGAAACCGTTAGGTGTACCACAAAAACTGGAATAGAGTAGATAAAACTTCAAATTTACCTTCTAGACACTGTAGTTTGTAATTATTAGTCATACGCCACCGATGCCTAATATTAGTACTTATACGCCACCCTTGACCAAATGATAAACTACATATAATGGGCTTCGAGGTTGTACTTAGAAATTTCCTAAATTTCCTAGTGTAGAGAAAGAAAATCGCGTTAAGCAGGCGATTGTTTTTCAATATAATTTAATTATTTATCGCTGATATTGTGATAGGGAATAAAATAATCGCCACTATCTATTATTGTTATTCATACGGAACCCGTACCATGTAATATATTGTTGTCATTCATACGCCTCCGGTACCATATATTCTATTATTATTATTACTTATACGCCACCCTTGATCAAATGAAAAACTATAGAATGGGCTTTCCGGCTGTACTTTGAAATTTCCTAAATTCCATAGTGTAGAAAAAGGAGCGCATTTTAATCAAGAGATTATTTTTAAAGACCATTTAATTTATAATCGATTATACTGTGATAGGGAATTCAAACAGGAACACTATGTAGTATATTATTGTTATTTATACGCCACTGGTGCCATATTGTCTATTATTATTACTTATACGCAACCATAGACCAAAAATATGACAATGAAATAGTATCTTTAAAGGGTTTTCCGTTTGTATTCCGGTCTTTATTAAAAATGAAAAGGAGCACATTTTAATCAAGAGATTATTTTTAAAGGACATTTAATTTATAATCGATTATACTGTGATAGGGAATTCAAACAGGAACACTATGTAGTATATTATTGTTATTTATACGCCACTGGTACCATATCGTCTATTATTATTACTTATACGCAACCATAGACCAAAAATATGACAATGAAATAGTATCTTTAAAGGGTTTTCCGTTTGTATTCCGGTCTTTATTAAATTCTCCGGTGTAGTCAAAGACTAGCAAAAGATTATTTTAAAATTTTAATGGATTAACTTGTTAAGGAGGGAAAAAAGAAATTAAACAACCTAGCAAAATCAATTTAAAATAAAAAAATATATAACTTCGTCTACAAGTACTCAATAAAGTTTATTCCCAGTACAGCAATATAGCCAGTGTTCTTCTCATCCTCCTCCCCCTTCTTTCTTTGTCTCTCAACATCATAGTGATTTTTTTGATTTTTATTGAATTGATTTTATTTTCTGTATGTATGTCATTGTCAAAACCAAACAAAAACCAAAGAACATATAATAACTAAACTTTTTTTATTTTTTTCTTTTTTTACCATCTCCAGGTACGCTTCTACTGTAAAGCCAATATATACTTACATATATATCTAAATAGCAAATACATACTCGTATATATATATATACTCTATATCAACAATCTGTTTTAATATCTCAAATTTAAGTGCTCGAACTAACTAACTACTCTAAACTTTAACCTTCTGTCCCGCCCTGGCCCCCTACCACATACACAAACACACCATGCCACAGACACTCAACAATAATAATATCAGAAGAAAATAAAAACTGAAACAACAACAGAACATCCTAGAAACTAAATGAAAATGTTTTCCAATATATGTTGTAATTGTGTACACGTACTAACCCAATATTATTTTATACTTTTTTTGTTGATTAGTATGTATTGCTTTTTTTGTACAAAATAAAAGAAGAAACTTTCTATGGCAGAAAGGAAGAAGGACAATAGAATTTTATAGAAAACACAAAATGCTTTTTTATAGAGAAGACAACCAAAGTAGTTAAGCTTACAAAACAAACAACATCAAGAAACGTTACACGACCACTGCTCTACCCAGAGATGGGGGAAGAAATGAAACATCCTGGCTTTGCTTGGCTAGTAGTCCTTAGAAGCGGCATAGCAGCAGCAACAACAACACACCACAACTCAACATCTCCTGCCAAAAGCCCGAAGACACTGCTCGTCAGCCCAAAGGCAACAAGACACAACACATAACCACAACACACACACAAGCACACATGCTCACTCCAGACCAAACGCACACTCATACATCTATATGTCTTAAACAAACACACCTATTGCTTCCTTGCACCTTCATGTGGAAAACAGATATATGATCCTTTTCTGTGTACATATTTTTTTTATTTGAGCACTTTTCTTAATCATCATTGAAATTGCTGTCTTTTATTTTTTCCAACATTTTGTCTAAATTATTGGTTTTAGAAACAACAACAAAATACAAAATAATGTAAAAAATCGTTAATATTTATCTGAACAAAGTAGTCAACACATCGAGCATAACATTTAAAATATGTTATTTAAATATGTTGTATTTGTAATAGTAACTAGAGAAATTTATAACTTATTTAATTATATGGCATATTTAGATTCTCCTTTTTTTGTCACTGTAGTACAGATGAAAATCTCAGAGGACAACTATAGTTTTGTGGAACACCTCAGAGGTCAACTCTACATGGTATAGAGGAAGGCCTCAGAAGTCTACTCAAGTGTAGAGGAAGATCTCAAAGGTCGACTCTAAACAATTTTCAACGGTAATTCGAAAAAAAAAAACAAATCAATTTCGAATAAGATCAATTGAAATTCGAAGATTCCATTTGAAATTCGAAAAAGGTCAATTGAAATTCGAAGATTTCATTTGAAATTCGAAAAAAATCACACATCAATTGAATTTCGAAACACATCAATTGAAATTCGAAAAACACCAATTGAAATACGAAAAACATCAATTGAAATTCGATATACATCAATTGAAATTCGAAATACATCAATTGAAATTCGAAATTTTTCCATTTGAAATTCGTAATACACCAATTGAAATTCGAAAAACACCAATTGATATTCGAAATACATCAATTGATATTCGAAGAACATCGAATTTCGGATTTCAATTGACCTTTTTCGAATTTCAAATGGAATATTCGAATTTCAATTGATTTTTTTCGAATTACAATTGAAAATGGTGTAGTATAAAGAGAGACCTCAGCGGTCGACTCTAGTATAGAGAGAGACCTCAGAGGTCGACTCTTGTATAAAGAGAAACCTCAGAGGTCGACTTTAGTATAGAGAGTGACCTCAGAGTTCGACTCTTATATAGAAGAAGATCTCAGTGGTCGATTCTAAAACAGAGGAATCCCTCAGAGGTCGTATATTGTATAGAGGAAACAACTCAGTAGTCGACTTTAATACAGAGATAACAAGTCAGTAGTCGACCTTAATACAGAGGAAACACTCAGCTGTCGACTCCAGTATAGAGGAATGCCTTAGATCGTTTAATCAATGTCCGTCCGTCTGTCTGGCTTACCCTCAGACATTTTTCTATTGAACTAGATGAGAAACCATTTCCAGTTAGATTGTCCCTAAGCTGATTAAAATATATATATATATATATTTTTTTGTAATTTCATGTGAAAAGTGTTTAGCTTAATTTACCCTTTTTCATCTTTGAAACTTTTTAAACAAAAATATTTCTTCTTGACAAGACACATTACACTCTGCCTATTGTAGAACAGTTCTAACAGTTTTTACACTTTTTATATAAATACACTTTTATATAAATAAAAAACGCCCCTTTCATTTGTTTGGAATTTGTTATTAAAATAAAATAAAATAAAATAAAATAAAATAAAATAAAATAAAATAAAATAAAATAAAATAAAATAAAATAAAATAAAATAAAATAAAATAAAATAAAATAAAATAAAATAAAATAAAATAAAATAAAATAAAATAAAATAAAATAAAATAAAATAAAATAAAATAAAATAAAATAAAATAAAATAAAATAAAATAAAATAAAATAAAATAAAATAAAATAAAATAAAACAAAATAAAATAAAATAAAATAAAATAAAATAAAATAAAATAAAATAAAATAAAATAAAATAAAATAAAATAAAATAAAATAAAATAAAATAAAATAAAATAAAATAAAATAAAATAAAATAAAATAAAATAAAATAAAATAAAATAAAATAAAATAAAATAAAATAAAATAAAATAAAATAAAATAAAATAAAATAAAATAAAATAAAATAAAATAAAATAAAATAAAATAAAATAAAATAAAATAAAATAAAATAAAATAAAATAAAATAAAATAAAATAAAATAAAATAAAATAAAATAAAATAAAATAAAATAAAATAAAATAAAATAAAATAAAATAAAATAAAATAAAATAAAATAAAATAAAATAAAATAAAATAAAATAAAATAAAATAAAATAAAATAAAATAAAATAAAATAAAATAAAATAAAATAAAATAAAATAAAATAAAATAAAATAAAATAAAATAAAATTAAAATTAAAATTAAAATAAAATAAAATAAAATAAAATAAAATAAAATAAAATAAAATAAAATAAAATAAAATAAAATAAAATAAAATAAAATAAAATAAAATAAAATAAAATAAAATAAAATAAAATAAAATAAAATAAAATAAAATAAAATAAAATAAAATAAAATAAAATAAAATAAAATAAAATAAAATAAAATAAAATAAAATAAAATAAAATAAAATAAAATAAAATAAAATAAAATAAAATAAAATAAAATAAAATAAAATAAAATAAAATAAAATAAAATAAAATAAAATAAAATAAAATAAAATAAAATAAAATAAAATAAAATAAAATAAAATAAAATAAAATAAAATAAAATAAAATAAAATAAAATAAAATAAAATAAAATAAAATAAAATAAAATAAAATAAAATAAAATAAAATAAAATAAAATAAAATAAAATAAAATAAAATAAAATAAGATTTCATTTGAAATTCGAAAAAAATCACACATCAATTGAATTTCGAAACACATCAATTGAAATTCGAAAAACACCAATTGAAATACGAAAAACATCAATTGAAATTCGATATACATCAATTGAAATTCGAAATACATCAATTGAAATTCGAAATTTTTCCATTTGAAATTCGTAATACACCAATTGAAATTCGAAAAACACCAATTGATATTCGAAATACATCAATTGATATTCGAAGAACATCGAATTTCGGATTTCAATTGACCTTTTTCGAATTTCAAATGGAATATTCGAATTTCAATTGATTTTTTTCGAATTACAATTGAAAATGGTGTAGTATAAAGAGAGACCTCAGCGGTCGACTCTAGTATAGAGAGAGACCTCAGAGGTCGACTCTTGTATAAAGAGAAACCTCAGAGGTCGACTTTAGTATAGAGAGTGACCTCAGAGTTCGACTCTTATATAGAAGAAGATCTCAGTGGTCGATTCTAAAACAGAGGAATCCCTCAGAGGTCGTATATTGTATAGAGGAAACAACTCAGTAGTCGACTTTAATACAGAGATAACAAGTCAGTAGTCGACCTTAATACAGCGGAAACACTCAGCTGTCGACTCCAGTATAGAGGAATGCCTTAGATCGTTTAATCAATGTCCGTCCGTCTGTCTGGCTTACCCTCAGACATTTTTCTATTGAACTAGATGAGAAACCATTTCCAGTTAGATTGTCCCTAAGCTGATTAAAATATATATATGTATATATATATTTTTTTGTAATTTCATGTGAAAAGTGTTTAGCTTAATTTACCCTTTTTCATCTTTGAAACTTTTTAAACAAAAATATTTCTTCTTGACAAGACACATTACACTCTGCCTATTGTAGAACAGTTCTAACAGTTTTTACACTTTTTATATAAATACACTTTTATATAAATAAAAAACGCCCCTTTCATTTGTTTGGAATTTGTTATTAAAATAAAATAAAATAAAATAAAATAAAATAAAATAAAATAAAATAAAATAAAATAAAATAAAATAAAATAAAATAAAATAAAATAAAATAAAATAAAATAAAATAAAATAAAATAAAATAAAATAAAATAAAATAAAATAAAATAAAATAAAATAAAATAAAATAAAATAAAATAAAATAAAATAAAATAAAACAAAATAAAATAAAATAAAATAAAATAAAATAAAATAAAATAAAATAAAATAAAATAAAATAAAATAAAATAAAATAAAATAAAATAAAATAAAATAAAATAAAATAAAATAAAATAAAATAAAATAAAATAAAATAAAATAAAATAAAATAAAATAAAATAAAATAAAATAAAATAAAATAAAATAAAATAAAATAAAATAAAATAAAATAAAATAAAATAAAATAAAATAAAATAAAATAAAATAAAATAAAATAAAATAAAATAAAATAAAATAAAATAAAATAAAATAAAATAAAATAAAATAAAATAAAATAAAATAAAATAAAATAAAATAAAATAAAATAAAATAAAATAAAATAAAATAAAATAAAATAAAATAAAATAAAATAAAATAAAATAAAATAAAATAAAATAAAATAAAATAAAATAAAATAAAATAAAATAAAATAAAATAAAATAAAATAAAATAAAATAAAATAAAATAAAATAAAATAAAATAAAATAAAATAAAATAAAATAAAATAAAATAAAATAAAATAAAATAAAATAAAATAAAATAAAATAAAATAAAATTAAATAAAATAAAATATGTATTATTGTCAAAAAATTGTCATGATAAAAAAAACAAAATTGTTTTCATACAAAACAATTGTGTATTTTGTACTCATTTTTTATTTATTTATCTTTTTGATATAAATCTGGACAATTACAGTTGACTAATGGATATTCCATTGCTTCCGTAAGATCACATCACATGTCCGTTAACACAAAAGCTTGTGTATCTTTACACTATTGTATTCATTTATGACACTGTATTGTATGTATTTATCAAACAAAAAAAGCTTGCTTGGCTTTGTGAGCTTTTTGAAATAATGTTGGGTGCATTTTATTTGGCTGTACTCTAAAGAATTTGTTCGTGAGGCGAATAAACTTGGTTAGAAATACTGAAAGTTTTGTGAAATATGTTTCATAAATAGATTGAGTTAATGACATCGAAACGGAAACCTTCAAAAAGTTTTTTTTTATTAACAAAAAATTAAATATTTTTTTTAATAAACACAAAAAATAAGTAATAATTTATTATTCAAAAACCTATTTACTCAAATGATCATTAATAAAAAATAATAATTATATGATGAACCTATAATTTCTGTAATTAAAGCTTTAAAAAACATTTAAGTGCGATTTTGCTTTTATTCGACCTTTTTCGAATATCCAATGTTTGAAAATAACAGACAAAACTAAATAATTTAATTTGTTAAACACATCGAAGCAGTTATCTAAGACCTTAATTATGTTTGGCGAAAATAAGTCTTATAAGCTATGTCCATCCGTTTGTCTAAATGTTGCACACGATGACACTCGAATAGAGTAACCAAATGGCTTCTTATTTTGTCCTATCTCAAAATAATTTAGAGGATCGATCATATTAGGCCAATCCAATGATATTAAAAAGAAAAGAAAAAGATATATGCTTTTACACACAACATTTTTAGACATTTAATTTAATTTTTATTGAAAATAAACAAAGTTATTAAAAATTAAGAAAAAATTTGTGCTAAAAGTATATATCATTTTTCAAATATAATTCAAGTTTCAAATGTTAATCACTTCTTTTTATATAGTGCAAATCAGCCGAATACTTTAAAGTGATAACTGCATACTTCTAGACAATCAGTAGCTAAAGAACCGTATTCATAAAAGTTGTGAATAACGAAATTTTATATTACGAAAAACTCACTTTAATGAAAAAAGTTCAAGCAAGCTTCTTTTTAGGTAATATGCATTCACTTTTTTCATACATCTACAACAAATTGTATATTATAACAGAAATTTCAATAAAGTATTAAAAAATTAAATAAAACAACAAAAATAAACCCACCAAACCCCCACACACACACTTACATACATATGTCCTTATATGCTTAGTTTAACCAAAACAAAGAAACAAAAATCCCCCAAATACGTCTCAAAGAACCGAAGGATCTCATGAAATACTACTCTCTTTTGGTCTATTTTTTATTGTTTACAAATTTTACAGGCTTGTATGTAGTAAGTATTGTAATGTACTCCAAATATATATATATATAAATGTATGTAATGTTTTTATTAATTTTTTTTTTATTTAAATAATAAATTCTTCATAATTCATGCCGCTTTTTTTAGAAAAATATAAATTTTTGCTTTTAAGCTTCTTTATTTATTTTTTTAAGCTTTTCAAATAATCCAGCTTTATTTTTCCAGAGCTTTTTACCGCCCGCCGGCCTCTAAGCAGCTTTTGCCAACAAAAACAAAAGGGGCTTTCGAATGCTACTAATGCT